>CM060932.1:971037029-972303004 GCA_030765085.1 Allium cepa
CTCTGCCGTTTTATCCATGGGCTAAGGTTGGTTGGGTTTCACACTCACCAACTAATGAGAACTTGATGTTTTGGCGAATTGTTAACAGTGCAATTCTAACTAGGGATAAGTTGGTGGCTGTTGGAATGGAAATTGATCAACTATGCCTATTCTGTAATGTGACTCCAGAATCAGCTGACTACCTTTTTTTGATTGTGATTACTTATCTGGTATGATTAGCACTCTGATGAATAAAGTTAGTTTTTCGAGTTTTGATAATAACTCTTCAAATAAATGGAATCAGCTGAAGAACGCAACGAGGTGGAGACATAATAGAAGAGATATTATCTTCTTTGTTCTAAAGATTTACTTTAGATTGGTCTGGGAGAACGGAATACAAGGTGTTTGAGAAATGAGGTTACTCCGGCGCAACAATTTTGGAAAAAGCTTATGTTGACAATTGCATCCGGGATTGGTTTTTCAAGACAAAGATTCTCACCTTATAACCATGTTCTCTGGAATTGACAAGGCCTAAGAATGTTGAGTCATGATGTGTGCATTTGATTGCCTATGCATTCATTTGTGCATGTGATGCCTACTTGTTCTTTTGCTTCCCTGCATTTGTGTTTTTTTCTTGTTTTCTCTTCTTTGTAGGGCCTTAGTGTGTGATGTGTCATGTTTGCCTTCTTAGTTTGCCTGATGTGTTTCGCGACTTTAGTGGTTATTGTCATGTTGTTCTTCTTTTTTCAATAAACTTTGGTAGGGGACCAGCCAACCCCGCTTGCCTTTCAAAAAAAAGTTTTCTTTTAAATATTCGACCATTTGAAAGAAAAGAGTGTTTGAGAATGGATGAAAAATAAGCATAGACGGGATAAAGAGAGTGAATTGTCACTTCTTCATAAAGGACATTAGGAACAAAAGTTTTCTAGAATTTAATAAGATACTTATTATGGAAATAGAAATGTGATTTCTATTCCAAATGTATTTTCACATAGAAAATTATTTTCAAGTTATTTCTTCGAGTTCAAGATAATTGATCTGAAATTCACAATTATAAACTAGTTACAATAAATGATATAAAATCCTAAAATAAGTGGTTGAATGAAGCTTCATATTTTGTACACTATTATAATAATGGTGGAAATAGTGGGAGCATACCATATAACACTTGTTAATGGGTGGATCAAGTCATGAATGATGTTCTCGTAAACATACCAGATTTTATTTATGAAATAATAATTAGTTTCAATTTTGAATGAAAATAGATAGTTTTATTTTAGTATGAATATTAAGAATATTCGTCATGAGATAAAACTATAATAATGGTTTTCTTCCATAATAAAATGATGCGTTAGAAAATATAGAAGTATCTGAAATCTTACAAGTATTTTGGAATCATAGACTAAGCCGTAGTTGCAAGAAATAATTCCTTAATAATATGATTATGAATCATATGGTACTAGTAAATTGTATCCCAAATGATTAAGGACGAAGCACCTATACAATGGGAGCAATGTAAGAGTTGGTGAATTCTTAGGATTGATACATATAGAAGTATGCTATCGTAGGTCTAATGATGCCAAAAAGGTTCAACATGATTTGTTAAATTCACCAACGAATTATCAAGGACATGAACGTGTAGTGTATTTATGATAAGTTCATAGAATATAAAATAGAAGTTAATAATATGAAGTGCAAAAGAAAATAGAATGATTCGATTTAATCAAATTGGTGAGTGAATTGGAGAGAAGTTACAATTGTACCAAAATGAACGAGATTCAATCTCAAAATCATTCCTTCCTGTGATACATAATGATGTATTGATAAGGGAAGTCTGACTTTATAGGACATAGTATGATTAACGATGAGTAAAGTCGAGTTAATTTCATTCTGTAAGGTTATGTACTTATGAGTAAGTACATAAGGTTAAAATTAATTTTATCTAATGCATAGTTTACAAGATCATACAAGATAGAGTTGGCAACAAACCCTGCGTATCCTAGGTCAAGGAGTTGGCAGGTTGGATGTGTTGAAAGATTGCATGTAATACTTTTGTGAGTTAGTGGAATAGGGATTTTAAGGCTAAATTAACACTAGAAGGGGGTGAATAATGTTTAATTGATTAATGAATATTTTTCGAATTCATTAAGATTCTACTTGGAATGAGTAATTAACAATCACTGAATTAGAATGCAGATAAAAGTAAATGTCATAAAAGTAATAGGAAAGAACATACCAGGTCATTCAGTCCCGCACAAATCCTTGTAAGGATTTCTTTTCAACTAGTAAATTCATATACAATCTCGATTTCAAGGCTACGAGACAGCCTCCAGAATCCCGACTTTAAAGTAGAGTCATTAATTTCCGGGCAATAAGCACACCCACTAGATTTACGGGATACTTAGCACACCCAATTGATTTTACGGGCTACAATCACACCCACAAGTGTAGTAGTATGATTTGATATAGTTTTTCAAACTCAGATCTTCGATTATGATTACAATTGATCTTATAATTCTTAAATAGCACTTGAACTTGGCTTGAGTGAGAGAGACGAGAGAAAGCAGAGACTACATAAAGAAGAATTAAACAAGTGATGATTGAATTTGATTTGGTTGAATTTCGATAGAGTTTGGGTATATTTTGATCTAGAAATCAAGAGGGTCAAAAGAGAAGAATAATAAAGTATATGCTTAAAATTTGTTTGTAAGTATGGCACATATAAAAAAACAATAGTCATGTCCATTTGCGAAGAGATACGACAAAAAGATACTACCAATCAAACTTGAAATTTGAAAATTACGGCTACTATATCGATATATGGGAAATGGATATGTTGACATATCCTTCACAAAATAAAAAAACGCTTTATAAAAATTATTTCGAAAATCCGTTGCTAATACTTTGCGGAATCATTTAAATATAGTTTATACGTATTTTTATCAAAATATAACTTAATAAAACTTTTTAAAATAATTTTAAAAGATTTAATAAGATTATTCAATATAACGTAAATAATATATACAAAATAAATATAGTTATAAATTATTAAAATACAAACAAAAATTCAATATATATATATATATAAACATAAAAACACTAAAATAATATCTTTATAAGTATAAGAGATTGAAAATCATTTTGAGAAATATTTTGAAAAGATTATTTCAAAACTAGGATATTTGAAAAATAATTTAAAACAAAATTAGAGAGCGAGATTAGGAAAGTGCTATAAAGGTTTTAACATAAATTCTACGACTCTATCTGGAATATCTTGAAATCTTGAACTCTTCAATACTCATGAGTCTTCATTCTTCAACTCATGAAACTCTATATCAGCATCTTGAATCCACTCTTGATACTATACAATCTTCTTAATCAATACATGTCTAATATCATATATTATATACTACATATATAACTTGATAAAACATTAGTATCTATATTTTAAATAATGTCTTATATTTGTTATCACCAAAACCAATACCTAAGGTACTAAAAATCTCCTCCTTTTTGATGATGACAACTCTGTATATAAAATATAATATAACTCCCCCCGAGTTACGAAACTCCCCCTTATTTTATATCAAGATTTTATATATTTTCCCCCACTGTCATCAACAAAAATAACCAACTAAAATTTTAAACTACTTCTTACTCTAATTCTAACTCTAACTCACTTTAAATAGAATACTAATTTATATATATATATATATATATATATATATAAGAATTATATTTAATGATGATGAGAATGATTGTATAAAAATAGTAAGTGATATGCAAAATTAGATAATCATGAAATAATCATAACCAATCTAAATATTCATCCAATCCAACAAAGTAAATGTCACACACCATTTAACCAAATCCACTCAAACAAATCCAAACCAAATCAAGCATTATCATTTATATACAATCAATTTAAGCTAGACATTTCGAGGAACATTAACCCATCCATCAATGCTAAAGATTGGATCCATTTGATAGCATTCCAATATTCATTATCTTTGTTGATGGTACACTCTGGATTAGTGGTTGATTCTTCTTTGTTCAAGGTAGAAATCATCCACCAAATCGCGTCGAAATTTCTTTCTTGCTCCTTGTTCATCTGCATTTGACTCAATTCTAAGTGCCTCTAGTTTCTTTGGATGAAAGAAAGGATGTTCTTGAATGATTCAAGACTTAGTTCGAGGTTTTTGGTTAGTTTTTGGATAGGAGAAGTCATTAATTTTTATTAGAATTTAGGAATGAAAAGGACAAGAAAGAAACGTAAAACAAATGATCTGCTGGTCTTAACAGGTATTTAAATGCGTGAAAATTTATTGGAAATGAATAGACACTTGTTGTATATTTAATTTTCAAAATTAAAATTTTCTGAAAAATTACCGTTGTATACCGACATACATACCCAAATTACGTCGAAATATACAAAGAAATTTTCAAAACAATATTATTTTGATATTTTAATGTATTTAGCTTATATGTTAATACTTGCATGTTTTCCAGAGATGATAAACAATGAATAATAGAAAGAAATAGAATATTCATGGGTAATAAGGATAAGTACAAGGAATAAAAGAAAGATACATGAGATTCAACATAAACTTAATACTAGAACATCCAAGTACAAAGATAGCTTAAACAAACAACTAGAAAGATGTGGGTGAAGATGAAGAAGAACCACCAATCTTGTGGATGATCTTTCCAAAGAATTTATCCATTTTGTTGGAAATTGAGGTAAATCTTTTTGAGATATTTCTTAAGTGTTCTTTGGTTGTGAATGATCTTCTCTTGAGTTTTGAGAAGATCATTGTTAGATGGAGTAGGCAACATATTGATACTTTCCAAGGAAGTATCCTCCTCCTCTTCTTGTTCTTCCTCCTCGGCTTCTATTTCCTCTCCTTCCTCTTCCTTTTCATCCTCTTCTCTTATTTCTTTCTCTTCTTCCCAAGCCAACCGTTGTTCCTTTCCCGAAAAAATTTCATAAGGCTCCAAAAAGGGTGAAATATGCATAAGTGATATGTTAGCATCGTCAAATATTTTTCGAGAAATTGTTACCTCTCCTTTAAGGTCAACGCCAAAATAATTGAAAACATGAGTAAGATGCACACGATAAAATAGTATGTTTCCATGTTTAGAAAGATTTTTAGGAAAAATTTCATCCAAAATGATCCGAGACCAATTTATATTGTATTGACCATAAACGGCGAAAGGAGCTTTGAAAACTTTTTGTGTCGGGTCATTATAATTACCCATTCTAGGAATGATACTTTGTTGCAAAAGAAGGCTTAAAATTCTTGCTTTTGGTTGCAAGGTTTTGTTTTTAAATTCAAAATCATTGTCACTTTCCAAAATGTCATGGATTACTTCACGATTTTGAAAATTAATTTTAAAATTTGAAAGGTCTATTCCACTATATTTGCATTCAAGAATGTCACCCAAAAGTTCACAATTTAAAACAATTTGTGTCTCGTTGACACTACTCCAAACTTCTCCTTCTCTTCCATCATAAAACTTTCCTTTTAAATTTGCATAAAATATCTTCACCAATTTTGGATAACAAACAAAATCATTTTGAAGCATCGATTAAACCAAGAATTTCATTTTGCAAACAAAAATTAAAAGACCATACGTAGGAAAATCTTCAAAAATAGCAAATCTTTCGGGAAATACTTTTCTGAAAAATATATACTCAATATAGGCTTGCATGGCTTCTTGATTATTAAAAAGATATTCTTTTATTTTCTTAGAAAGCCTCATGGTTGCCTTAGTATTGCTTGAGGATGCTATAGAAGAATAGTTTGAAGAGATAAGAGAGTTTATGAATTTTGAATTTGAAAATGAAAGTGAAAAAGAATCGATGGAGATAGAGTAAATAAATAGAGAATCAATGGTATGTTCTCTGGTCAAGAGACACTTTTAAGAACATAGGAGTTGGTGAATAGATCGAAGAAGATTCAAATTTTGAATTTGGAATTCAAATTCAAAATATGTCGGTATGTCGACATATGCTAGAGGTGTATGTCCACTTACAAGTCGATTTTTTCAAAAATGGTTTTAGTTTTACTATATCCTACTTTATTATTATTATTATTATTATTATTATATATATATTGAAATTCAAAATATGTCAGTATGTCGACATTTGTTAGGGGTGTATGTCCACATACATGTCGAATTTTTTAAAAATGATTTTAGTTTTACTATATCCTACTTTATTATGTATATATGTGTGTGTATATATATATGTTTAACGAATAATTTTCTAGTATAGAAAATAGCCGGAATATTATAAATAAAAATTAACCGCAAGTGCACGACGTACAATATTAGTACTTGGTAAGTACCGGTCCATCCGTAGGAAATTGTTTAGATTTAAAATTCTATTCAATCAAATTAAACCAAACTTAAGATAGTGATTAGTTAAAAATGTAAAATAAAAGTTAGAACAAAAGTGATGGAAAATATGAGATAAGAAAACAATTTAGAGGCAAATCCACTCACATATTTTTGTAAATCAACACAACAATAATCTATGATCTCTATTATTGATATTAAGTAGAATTAATGATGTATGTATCATAGGTAGGGTTTATTTATGTTATTGATTAACATGACTTAAACCATCAAACTATAATACAACAACCAAAGCCGCTTATCAATTCTCGTAAAAATGAAGTCAAACCAAAAGCTATTTTAAGTATGATCTATTTACTATTGTATTTAGTAACATAGATCATCAAAAAAAATTTCTACTTTAATTGCATAAACAAAAATCAATTAGTAAAATGATTATGTAAATTGTGTTTATGTGGAGTAAGCATAGCCAATTTGCAAATACAGCATAGACTATCAAATTCCGTCTTATAAACTTACATCAACATTCACTTTCAAGTAGCATAAAAGAGACAATAAATCACGATATATGTTGAATTTACATACTTTTAGAGAGCTTCATTACCCCTAAATTGAAGGGGTTTAACTGGTCATTTGTGTTATCAAATCAATACATGTAAATTTCAACATTTTAAAGCAAGCAAAAAAGTTAAGAGCTAATTAGAATAAAAAAGATCTAAACTAGTTGCATAAAAGTAAAGCTAAGCTACTAGCATGGAATGAAAGAGCATGTAAATAAAAATGTCAAAGAAAATAAAATAAGAACAAAGAAGAAGTAAAAGAACAAGAGGCTTAGGAAGCCCTTTTTATTTCATTCAACTTTGAGGCTACAACTTGCATTCTAATTGTGATGACCCGGTATTTTGGCCATATTATTTTAATAAATATTTAATCCAGTTAAATAAAATGTAAACTGATCGTTTTAAAATGAGTATGACTTTTGGAAATATTGCCATTTGGTATATATATATAAGTATGTATATATATATATATATAGGTAATAATGTTTAAAATAAAATCAAATTCTATCAATATAAAATTTTAAGTATAAAATATAAGTAAGTATATGAATATGATTTAAATATTGATAGTTAAAATAGAAATGTAAATACAAGCAAGAATTAAGTAGATAAGGTATGCTTACAACATAAACTGAAAATTTGTAAGCACAAATGTATAAAATGAAATCAGGCAAAGATATATATATATGAATTAAGTAAGAAGACAAATATTTACATACAAAGTATCTTCATACACATGTTTACCTACAAGTAGATACTCACATACAAATATCTATATACAGAAAAGGGTAATAATCTTATTTAAACAAATATGAAAACATTAAATGTTATCAATTCAAGCACGCAAGGAAGTTATTTCAAAATGTTTATAATCATCTCATTTTCACAAATCTTGGCTGTCAGGAAAAGAAAAGAAGGAAACAAATATAATAAAATAAAAATAGAAACTTATATTATAAATGACAAGTCAAAAAGAAAAGAAACAAACATATATACATAGTTAAGTATGAAACAAAAAAAAATGTAGATAAGTATGAAAGAATGACAGCAATAATTAATATAAGTATCCATCAGCCGAAATGAACAAAAGAAAAATAAAAATATCTTTGGCTGCAAAGGAAAGAAAGCAAATACATTCAACTAAGTATTCAAATATACATACAAATATCCATTAGCTTGTAGATGAAGTCAACATTCTATTCATCTATGTACAAATCAAATAAAATAAGGGAGATTGTACAAAGCTAATAAATGTTGGCCACCACAATAATCTATCAGCCAACAAAGAAGCAAAATATCACTGATCAAATTTGTATAAAAAAATATATTACCCTGTACAAAACCTATCACCTGTAAAACTCATTCTTTTATCAACCTTTCTTCATTCCAAATTCGTTCATTTCAAAACTGAGATAATATCACTTTGTGAACAAACAAAACTTCAACTTAAAACAACAACAATCTGTTCTAATACAAACCAGCGATCAAAAGATTCTAGCTTGACTTTCAAAGCCAGTGTTAAAGAAAGCTCTGTTCTTTCTTCTACAAACCAAGGTGAGTAAACATAATATCAAATTTTATGTTAGATCATGACCTGTGAATGATTTATGTTGATATAGTTTGGGATACCTTCTTTAAACACTGTGAATATGGAAAATTGTTTTGACAATACAGAGACAGGTTTTGCTTCTCTGTGCTTGGTTTAGGATGAAGCCAAAACAGACAAATAATTCGATTTCTTCTACTTTAATCATTTTCATGCTTCAATGTCTTAAGTAAAGATGTGTGTTTAAGTAAGATTTACAATCTAAAAATAGTTGCATGAAGTGTAGATATATATATAGGTTGAAAAATAAATGTTTTACAGAGGATTCTTTAAAATTCAAAATTTTCGAATTAAATAAAACGATGATTCAAATATATAGTTCGAATCCTTGCCTGAAGTCATGAATTTTAAGATGTGTTTGATGATTTTTAGTGGGTTGGGGTAATAGTAGTTCGAAAATGACCAAAAAAGGGTTTTTGGCCAGAATCAGGCGATCGGTGGAACAGGGGGTGACCAGGTTGTGTGAGGTGATGAAGGAGACTACGATGGTCGTAGGAAAAATGACCGGAGGTGGTTTCGTCCATGGTAGTGATTGGGGCATCGATTTTTCTTTTGTAAACCTAGTTTTTAGGGCATGTGAATATAGGGTCGCCGCACTTCCTCTCGTGCATCGAGTTACACGAATTTCTGGAAAGAGATAGTTGAGAGTGGGTCGGAGACGTGGCCGGCGGCGTTAGCCTTCAGATTGTAGGAGTTGCGTCTATGAGGTGAGATCGTGGATAACGTCTGGGTTGGAGTTTCTCGAGCTTCGCTCGGTTCTGGTTGACGAAGAAGTGGAGACGCTCGATACTATGTAAACGATGTCGAGGTGATTTTTGATTTGGTGGAAAGTTTCTCGACCACCAGAGATGGCTCGCTGTTCCATGCACGTGCACGACTTGTCAGCGTGTCAGTGGAAAGATGGGGGCTGGGTACACTGTTGTTTTCGAGTTTTAGGGGATTGAACGCGTGGTCGAGACTCGTGTTTATGCAAATTCTTGTTCCAGTTTTGATTTATGTTTTAACTTTAACAAAAATAAAACAAAGAGGAAGAAGGAGTCAGGGAGAAGGAGAAGGCATGAGGAAGAGAGTGGGGCTGGGAAAGGAATGAGAGGAACTCGAGTTACTCGAGTCACCCTACGTCTTTCACGGGTTCCATTATTATTGTAATTAGTCTAACTTCTCAAGTTGTTTGGTTACACAAAGTTCTGAATTTATTAAGTAAAGTTGGCAAGTTCTAAGCTAAGTAATTTAAAATTTATTAAAAAAGGTTTTCAAACGTAAGATGGTTAATGAAACTATAGTGTAAGTTAAATAAGAGTTTAATTAAGTAATTAACTTGAAGTTATTTACAGGACTTTTCTAAGGAAATATAAATGCTTTTAAATTTCTACCTAATAATAATGTGACCATGAATGTTAAATAAGATTGTACTTAAGGAATTTTAAAATTTAACGACTTAACACCAATTTATGATTAAAGGCTAACAAAGCCTAATCTTGAATAAGAAATAATGATTGATTAATTAAGAAACAATTAAGAAATTTGTGATTAATGAATGGGTAGCCAAGTTAAATAAATAATGTAGTTGATTAAGTGATAATTAATTAAAAATAATTTATAGACTACAAAGATAATTAAGAAATAAGTAATTAAGAGGTTAATTACTTAATGTTAAAGGAAGATATATTATAATAATTACTCAATAAAGTAATTTAAGGAAATTAATCACTCAGTATAATTAATTAAGTTAATATGGTAAATTTTAATAAATTAATTAGGGAAAGATAATCATTTGATGTTGGACTAAGTATAAATTACTAAATCAATAAGGTGGAATTTCTTTACAGAGCAATGCATGAATAATGACTGGATGTAATTAATTAAGGGAAATTACTTATTGGGAAGGAATTGAAAGATAACTACTTATGGAAAGTAATTAAGAGATAATTACGTAATATAATTACGAGAGTAATTAATGTAATTAATCAAGGAGTTGATTTAATGAATATAAGTAATTAAGGGAAGTTAATTATTAATGTGATAAATCAGGATTGATTAATGAATGAAATTGTTTGAGGTAATTAATTTGTGTAATTAATTAGGAGTTAATTACCTTAATGTAATTAGAAAATAACTAATCAAGGAGGACTAATTTAGGTAAATGATTTTGGGATGATTAAACAATTGAGATGGAAATTAATAAATAAGTAGGGCTTAAAAGTATTTGATTTAATTCAATTATGGCTAATTGGGTTTTATTCGAGATGATGTGATTAATTTATCTTGCTAAAGTATGATTAAATGAAAATTTTAAGCCCTGAATTGATTGATACCCCTGATATGAAATGGTTCGTGATCTGGTGTGCTGGGTGGGCAACGATAATGTGGTTATTTTTTTTATGAGGAATTGCTAAATAAAGGGAATATCCTTTATTTAAAATTGAATTATATTTCACTCGTATAATTTGTGAACTGAGTTTGAAGAGACCGGAGTCGGGTAATAGTTAATACCTAAAACCACTTCGATTTTTTCTTATAAATTGATGGGTTGGTATGAATGGATTTAAATGATTCGTATTATTAAATCTAAACTTTGACACTTAGAAAACTTATTTGAAAATAAGTTAGGTCTATATCAAATTGTGACTTTGTAAATTGATTTGAGTTACCCGGGTTCTTTATAAGTTGTATCCTTTGGTATTCCATGTTGGATGGGTTTACTCACGCTGGTTTCCAGCCTGACCCGGGTGTTACTTTGGTGTAATGCTCGGGTAAGACCGAGTATTACAGATTTTCAGGTAGGTACGTTCTGGAGCTCAGGAGACGAGCTGGATGGCTATAGCGTATAAAATATTTCCACTGTATTATATTGCTGTGTATGTGAGACATGATAATTGTATATATTCAATGACTATATATATGTGAAAACTCTGATGTATATTAAATGTAATCGACAGATATAGTATTCTTTTGAAAACTGTTATTATTTATTATTATATTTTGTCCGCTGCGAATGTGAGTTGATGATGTTTCTGTTCTTCTTCTTCTATCTCTTTCTTCTTTTTCATAACTATCTGGGATTTTCGGGTTCAAAAATTTCGGGTCGTTACATTTGGTATCAGAGCAGAAAGGTTAAGCGAGAACCTTGGCTCTGGTAGGGATTTACTCATTAAATAGAGTCTATAGTACTCTAGAATGAGTTGAGTATGTGTATATATATATATATATATATATATATATATATATGAGAGCGTACTTGTTATTTTCTCATATAAAGATTTTTAGTGATTTTTAAAGTAAATGATTTTATATAAGGATATATTTTGGTATATATAAATTAATATTTCTTTTAAATAAAAATTAAGATAATTGGTTGATAAGTTATTGGAATTAAATTAAAGAGTAATAGTAATACAACCAAATTTAAATTAAGTAAAGGTACGTTTGAAAGGGTTCAAACTGAAATTTATCTTGAATTTGGGAAAAAGTTTTAGAATAAGATAATAATAATTTGGTATCCAGATATGATAACCTTGGGTATCATCATAAATGGTTATTGCGATTAATAATGATATATTTGTTGATAAGTTAGCTAAATAACGTAAGCTGTTAAGAGGAGTATAACCTCTAAATTAAAGTAGGCTTTAAAATTGTGAAGTAAAAAAAAAACCCTAAGTATAGAAACAATCAATTGTTTAAAGAGTTAAAGAAATAACAAATAATATAATTCAGACTATTTTGAATATAGTCTTATTTTGAAACAAGAAATGTTTGGCAGATTTTTTTTTAGGGATTTGTTTTGGAATTAAAACCAAGGGTGGTTTAAAATCTAAAAGTAGCCTGGTGTGTAAAGGGAATAAAGATGAAATAAACTCTAAGGTTGAGTTTTGAATTTTCTTTGGAATGTGATGTGATACCAAAGGTGATAAGTCTCTGAACTCATAAGATTAATAATGTGAAGTTTAAAATTTGAAATGAGAATTCAAATTGAGCAAGGTTGACTGGAATAAGTAAATTGAATTTAACTTGGGAGAAGTAAATAAGTTTGAATGAACAACTTGAATTGGAAATTTCAAGATGAAATTGAGATTTAACTTGGAAAGTTAAATGGCTTGGAGTTTGTGTGATCTCAAAATGGGTTTGAGATCTAGAAATTGAAAATGAATGGACGTTTTCAAATAAACTGGATGATATCATCCTATTTTGGTAAAGATCTTTAAATTGTGGATCAGATTTGTTTAATAAATGAGAAATGAAATGTGGTAATATGTCCATTATTAAGATAAAAGGGAAAATTTAACTTTAATTTGAAATTAAAGATATGGAATTATTTTGAACTAAAATTTTGAATAATTGAATCTGTAAATTAAAATTGTTTAAGAACTGGCTTCAAATTTGAAGATAAAATTAAATAATAAATGAAAATTTTAAAATAAAATTGAATTGAACTCTTATTTGAACATTGAAGTGCATAAATTAAGATAATTTAAAATGGAATTTGAGAAGTGAACTCAGAAAATTAAAATTGATTAGAAACTTTGAATAAAAGTTAATTAGGTTTAAAAAGGGTAAACCAACCTTTAAGAATTTAACTCGAATTTATATAATTCGAGATAGATTAAATTCAAGATTGAAATTGAATTTGGTTTGAATTTAGTGGATTGGTGGTTGAAGATGTATAAGTTTTCAAAAAAATATTTAAATGGGAAATTGAATTGGATTAAATTGAAATGATTTGAATTTGAAACGGGTTAAATTGTTAATAATTCAAATGGATTGGAATAATTTGAAATTAAATTGATTTGACTTGAACTGGGCTTAAATAAATAGAAATTGAAGCTATTCCAATTAGAATTGGATCAATTTAAATGGAAGTGTACATTGAATTGTAGGGGTAGTGAACAGTTTGACTCTTGACTATTTTATATAAATTGTTTTAATAGAAACTTATTTTTTTTCTTTTTCTAAGCTATTAAATATATACAACTTTTCTTTCTTAAAGCCAAATTATTTTATACTTGGTTTACAATTATTTTGGAGCTATTTAATCATTTTTCAACTGTTTTATAAACTAATTACTATTTTTCAACTATTTTACGAATAAATTATTATTTTTCAATTACCTAAAAATTTCTGGAACTATTTAACTATTTTTCAACTATTTTACAATTAGTTAACTATTTTAAAGCTATTTTGCAAATTATTAATTATTTTTCAACTACTTATCTATTTTTAAAATTTTCAAGCTATTTTCTAAATAAACTGGGGAGTTCAAACTGTTATGGATTTAATACCCAACTGAGATAAGAATTGAAGTGATAATTCAAGTGAATAAGAATAGAAATGGGATTGATTTGGCTAATAATCAATGAAAATAAATACGTAGGATGTACGTATACGTTTCTATTCGCATAGTGATTTGATCCAGATTCAAGTATAGAATTTCGAGATAGTTATATCGATCCGAGTAGGAATTTTCACTCGATTTTTGACAGCGAACCTGGATATGGATTGTTGATTGGTTCTGGATGTTCTCTATCATAGTTATAGTTATGCAAGGAGAATAACGGATTACTAATCAAGAAACCAGATCCGTGTCCGCACTAGGAAGTCGGGTGGACGATACTAGTTCGGAAGTGAAATTGTGTGATCGAGCGCGTGATCAGATTGGTATAGCGTACGGATGTTATGTGTACATCGTACGGTTTTGAATGAAATTGATATTGAAAAGAGTAATCAGATTTGAATATTTGATTTTGATTAAACAAAGTTATATATCTTTGTTATATAAGATAAATCTTTCCTTGTTAAATCTATTGCCGGAAGAAAAGGATTTTTGAAGGTGTTTGAAGTATATAAGGGTTTTATTTAAGTTTGAAATGATCCAAAGTTTTAAACATTATATATATCTGAATATATATATATAAAGGATCTTATAAGGATTTTGAAAAGGTTTTGGGAACCTTTGGATTTGGAAAGGCTTTTGATTTTTGGGTAAAATCAATATTGGTATTTGAAAAGCCTAGATTGAGAATTATCATTTTGGGATAATCGATTTTGTGTAAAGGATCTTTGTATGAGATCATACTAGGTGTATGATTTGAAAGATACTATATGTGTATAGTATAAAGTGTTTTGATGATGGCTCTGGGGAAAAAGGCGCTTCCTTGAAATGAACTTCTCAGGAGTGCCACCGGGTGGTGCTGCCTTGAGCCCCAAGGGGTGTTCTAAAGTTGATCCTGTGAGGAGTCCGGACAAAAACTAGTTCCTGAGGATTATGAGTTGAGTATACCATAGCGAAAGTCGTGTGTGTGCCGCTGAGAGCCAACAGTCTGCGTTTGATTTTATATCGGTGGACTGCGACCTATGGTATAACATAGCGAATGTCGTGTGTGCCGCTGAGAGCCAACAGTCTGCGCTTGATTTTATATCGGTAGACTGCGACCTATATAGGAGTGGAGAAGTTTCATTTTGTCAGCGAAAATCAGAGGCCGCGGAGAGCCTGCAGTTACATGGACTTTTGCTGCGACGACAACGTAACCCTGGGATGTAACTGTGACCATGGATGGGGGTGATGATTTTCAGAGCATTGTCACCAAAATATTTCCTCTATTTTCAAAAACTTTTTTCTATATTTTTAATAAAATTATTTTCCAAGTATTTTCACTGGATGTTGAAAACAGGTTTACCAAGTACTTATAGATTTTTAGTCGTACGCCTGATCAACGCATGACCGAATTTCTATGAGAACAAGGATGGACTTGTCGAAACATTGAGTTATAAAAGTATTTTATAAAAACTATTTAGAATTATTATATAGATTTTTAAAGTAGTTTAAAAAAAAGATCAAAGAAAATTCATCTGATTTTAAGCATTTTGATACTTTTGGCCTCGTTCCTTTTCGAGGACGAAAAGATTCAAATGGGGGAGGAATGTGATGACCCGGTATTTTGGCCATATTATTTTAATAAATATTTAATCCAGTTAAATAAAATGTAAACTGATCGTTTTAAAATGAATATGACTTTTGGAAATATTGCCATTTGGTATAAATATATATATGTATATGTATATGTATATGTATATGTATATAGGTAATAATGTTTAAAATAAAATCAAATTCTATCAATATAAAATTTTAAGTATAAAATATAAGTAAGTATATGAATATGATTTAAATATTGATAGTTAAAATAGAAATGTAAATACAAGCAAGAATTAAGTAGATAAGGTATGCTTACAACATAAACTGAAAATTTGTAAGCACAAATGTATAAAATGAAATCAGGCAAAGATATAAATATGAATTAAGCAAGAAGACAAATATTTACATACAAAGTATCTTCATACACATGTTTACCTACAAGTAGATACTCACATACAAATATCTACATACAAAAAAGGGTAATAATTTTATGTAAACAAATATGAAAACATTAAATGTTATCAATTCAAGCACGCAAGGAAGTCATTTCGAAATGTTTATAATCATCTCATTTTCACAAATCTTGGCTGTCAGGAAAAGAAAAGAAGGAAACAAATATAATAAAATTAAAATAGAAACTTATATTATAAAGTAATATTATAAAAGACAAGTCAAAAAGAAAAGAAACAAACATATATACATAGTTAAGTATGAAACAAAAACAAATGTAGATAAGTATGCAAGAATGACAGCAATAATTAATATAAGTATCCATCAGCCGAAATGAACAAAATAAAAATAAAAATATCTTTGGCTGCAAAGGAAAGAAAGCAAATACATTCAACTAAGTATTCAAATATACATACAAATATCCATTAGCTTGTAGATGAAGACAACATTCTATTCATCTATGTACAAATCAAATAAAATAAGGGAGATTGTACAAAGCTAATTAATGTTGGCCACCACAATAATCTATCAGCCAACAAAGAAGGAAAATATCACTGATCAAATTTGTATAAACAAATATATTACCCTTTACAAAACCTATCACCTGTAAAACTCATTCTTTTATCAACCTTTCTTCATTCCAAATTCGTTCATTTCAAAACTGAGATAATATCACTTTGTAAACAAACAAAACTTCAACTTAAAACAACAACAATCTGTTCTAATACAAACCAGCGATCAAAAGATTCAAGCTTGACTTTCAAAGCCAGTGTTAAAGAAAGCTCTGTTCTTTCTTCTACAAACCAAGGTGAGTAAACATAATATCAAATTTTATTTTAGATCATGACCTGTGAATGATTTATGTTGATATAGTTTGGGATACCTTCTTTAAACACTGTGAATATGGAAAATTGTTTTGACAATACAGAGACAGGTTTTGCTTCTCTGTGCTTGGTTTAGGATGAAGCCAAAACAGACAAATAATTCGATTTCTTATACATTAATCATTTTCATGCTTCAATGTCTTAAGTAAAGATGTGTGTTTAAGTAAGATTTACAATCTAAAAATAGTTGCATGAAGTGTAGATATATATAGGTTGAAAAATAAATGTTTTACAGAGGATTCTTTAAAATTCAAAATTTTCGAATTAAATAAAACGATGATTCAAATATATAGTTTGAATCCTTGCCTAAAGTCGTGAATTTTAAGATGTGTTTGATGATTTTTAGTGGGTTGGGGTAATAGTAGTTCGAAGATGACCAAAAAAGGGTTTTTGGCCAGAATCGGGCGATCGGTGGAACAGGGGGTGACCGGGTTGTGTGAGGTGACGGAGGAGACTACGATGGTCGTAGGAAAAATGAGCGGAGGTGGTTTCGTCCATGGTAGTGATTGGGGCATCGATTTTTCTTCTGTAAACCTAGTTTTTAGGGCATGTGAATATGGGGTCGCCGCACTTCCTCTCGTGCATCGAGTTGCACGAATTTCTGGAAGGAGATAGTTGAGAGTGGGTCGGAGACGTGGCCGGCGGTGTTAGCCTTCAGATTGTCGGAGTTGCGTCTATGAGGTGAGATCGTGGATAACGTCTGGGTTGGAGTTTCTCGAGCTTCGTTCGGTTCTTGTTGACGAAGAAGTGGAGACGCTCGATACTATGTAAACGATGTAGAGGCGATTTTTGATTTGGTGGAAAGTTTCTCGACCACCAGAGATGGCTCGCTGTTCCGTGCACATGCACGACTTGTCAGCGTGTCAGTGGAAAGATGGAGGCTGGGTACGCTGTTGTTTTCGAGTTTTAGGGGATTGAACGCGTGGTCGAGACTCGTGTTTATGCAAATTCTTGTTCCAGTTTTGATTTATGTTTTAACTTTAACAAAAATAAAACAAAGAGGAAGAAGGAGTCAGGGAGAAGGAGAAGGCATGAGGAAGAGAGTGGGGCTAGGAAAGGAATGAGAGGAACTCGAGTACTCGAGTCACCCTGCGTCTTTCACGGGTTCCATTATTATTGTAATTAGTCTAACTTCTCAAGTTGTTTGGTTACACAAAGTTCATAATATATTTAGTAAGTAAAGTTGGCAAGTTCTAAGCTAAGTAATTTAAAATTTATTAAAAAAGGTTTTCAAACGTAAGATGGTTAATGAAATTATAGTGTAAGTTAAATAAGAGTTTAATTAAGTAATTAACTTGAAGTTATTTACAGGACTTTTTTAAGGAAATATAAATGCTTTTAAATTTCTACCTAATAATAATGTGACCATGAATATTAAATAAGATTGTACTTAAGGAATTTTAAAATTTAACGACTTAACACCAATTTATGATTAAAGGCTAACAAAGCCTAATCTTGAATAAGAAATAATGATTGATTAATTAAGAAACAATTAAGAAATTTGTGATTAATGAATGGGTAGCCAAGTTAAATAAATAATGTAGTTGATTAAGTGATAATTAATTAAAAATAATTTATAGACTACAAAGATAATTAAGAAATAATTAGGAAATAAGTAATTAAGAGGTTAATTACTTAATGTTAAAGGAAGATATATTATAATAATTACTCAATAAAGTAATTTAAGGAAATTAATCACTCAGTATAATTAATTAAGTTAATATGGTAAATTTTAATAAATTAATTAGGGAAAGATAATCATTTGATGTTGGACTAACTATAAATTACTAAATCAATAAGGTGGAATTTCTTTACAGAGCAATGAATGAATAATGACTGGATGTAATTAATTAAGGGAAATTACTTATTGGGAAGGAATTGAAAGATAACTACTTATGGAAAGTAATTAAGAGATAATTACGTAATATAATTACGGGAGTAATTAATATAATTAATCAAGGAGTTGATTTAATGAATATAAGTAATTAAGGGAAGTTAATTATTAATGTGATAAATCAGGATTGATTAATGAATGAAATTGTTTGAGGTAATTGATTTGTGTAATTAATTAGGAGTTAATTACCTTAATGTAATTAGAAAATAACTAATCAAGGAGGACTAATTTAGGTAAATGATTTTGGGATGATTAAACAATTGAGATGGAAATTAATAAATAAGCAGGGCTTAAAAGTATTTGATTTAATTCAATTATGGCTAATTGGGTTTTATTCGAGATGATGTGATTAATTTATCTTGCTAAAGTATGATTAAATGAAAATTTTAAGCCCTGAATTGATTGATACCCCTGATATGAAATGGTTCGTGATCTGGTGTGCTGGGTGGGCAACGATAATGTGGTTATTTTTTTCTGAGGAATTGCTACATAAAGGGAATATCCTTTATTTAAAATTGAATTATATTTCACTCGTATAATTTGTGAGCTGAGTTTGAAGAGACCGGAGTCGGGTAATAGTTAATACCCGAAACCACTTCAATTTTTTCTTATAAATTGATGGGTTGGTATGAATGGATTTAAATGATTCGTATTATTAAATCTAAACTTTGACACTTAGAAAACTTATTTGAAAATAAGTTAGGTCTATATCAAATTGTGACTTTGTAAATTGATTTGAGTTACCCGGGTTCTTTATAAGTTGTATCCTTTGGTATTCCATGTTGGATGGGTTTACTCACGCTGGTTTCCAGCCTGACTCGGGTGTTACTTTGGTGTAATGCTCGGGTAAGACCGAGTATTACAAATTTTCAGGTAGGTACGTTCTGGAGCTCAGGAGATGAGCTGGATGGCTATAGCGTATAAAATATTTCCGCTGTATTATATTGCTGTGTATGTGAGACATGATAGTTGTATATATTCAATGACTGTATATATGTGAAAACTCTGATGTATATTAATTGTAATTGACAGATATAGTATTCTTTTGAAAACTATTATTATTTTTATTATATTTTATCCGCTGCGAATGTGAGTTGTTGATGTTTCTGTTCTTCTTCTTCTATCTCTTTCTTCTTTTTCATAACTATCTGGGATATTCGGGTTCGAAAATTTCGGGTCGTTACACTAATTTCCTAACAAATTAAAAGAAGGGAAGATCCATTACATGTACATAGGAGGGCTATTTATATATGCACAAAACCCTAATCCATATTTTAGGGCGCTTCCTAAAATACCCTTTAGGAAGTATGGCCACAAAGCAATCGTTAGTCTCTAATTAATCCATCATTAAGTATGCATGAAACTTTAACCTCCACTGACTTGTCTATTAGCTTCTTATTGTAAATTAAGATAAGTGGATAGGTGGGGTCCTCCATGATGCATGGTTTGAATTACTTCCATCTTCATTCCTTTGTTTCCATCCTTGTGCATGCATATCTTCATGAAACACCTTCATATTTCCATCCAAAAATTCCTATAATTAAAAAGAAAATGCGCAAGTAAATATTCTCACAATTAATTCAAGGACAAAATTACCATTTTACCCCCACATTGATGTATAAGTGGTGACTTGAAAGCATATTTGAAAAGAGTGGAAAAATAGAAACCACGCTGAAGCATCTTTTCAGTAGTTTTTCGAGGACCGAAATGTCCACCACACGCTTGATCGTGGCAAAATGAAAGAACACTCCTTATTTCATTATGCGTGATGTAACGTCGAATGACTTAGTACGGACAATACTTAAAAAAGTATGGATCGTCCCAATAGAAATATTTCACTTGGGACATGTACTTGCATCTGTCTTGTTTGGACCAAGACGACGGAGTTTCTTTAATCACTAGATAGTTCACAATGTCGGCATACCACGGATCGACAGAAACAGAAAGAAGTTGTTCGTCGGGAAAGTTTTCATTGATTGGTAAAGGCGATGGTGCATGGGGAAGATGATACAAATGATTGGCTACCAAAATTGTCGGATCCTTTTTTCTCCTTGATTATAAGATCAAATTCATATAATAAAAGGATTCAACGAATTAAGCAAGATTTAGTGTCTTTTCTAGCAAAAAGATATCAAAGAGCAAAATGGTCAGTGTAAATAGTGATATGTGAGCCTCTATTATCGGAATTTTTCGAAAGCAAAAAATACTGCTAGAATCTCTTTTTCAGTGGTCGTGTACTTAAGTTGAGCATCGTTCAGAGTCATACTAGCGTAGTAGATAATGTGAAGGATCTTGTTGTGCGTCATCCTAAGACAGCACCAAGTGTAAATTTCGAAGCGTCACACATTATTTCAAATGGAAGATCCCAAATTGGTGAGAAAATTACAGGAGCAGAAACAATTTTTTTTTGAGACGTTCAAAAGCAGAGACACAATCAGAGCTAAAATCGAAAGGAACATCTTTTCCAAGAAGAGTTGTAAGAGGTCGCGCAATCTTTCTAAAATCTTTTACACGGCGTCTATAGAAACCGACATGGCATAATAAACAGCGAATGTCCTTAACAGATTTGGGAATGGGTAGATTTGCAATGACATAGATTTTCTCTTTATCTACCTCAATGACATAATTTGAAGTGACATGTCCAAGGACTATGGCTTGGGTGACCATAAAGTGGCATTTTTTCCTATTTAGCGTTAAGTGTTTATCCTTGCATCGTTTAAGAACAAGTTCAAGATGGTGTAAATACTCAAAAAAAGAGTTTCCAAAGATAGAAAAATCATCCATGAACACTTTGAGAAAACGTTTGGTTATATCAGAAAAGATGCTGACCATGCATCTTTGAAACATAGCAGGAGAATTGCAAAGGCCAAAAGGCATATGTCGACAAGAAAAATTGCTAATGGGACACGTGAAAGTTGTCATCTCTTGATCTTCGAGAGCGATTGGAATTCGGTTATAGCCGAAATAACCATCAATAAACCAACGGAATTCATGGACGACTAAACATTCAAGCATTTGGTTGATACAAGGAAGAGGAAAATGATCCTTACGTGTTATGGCATTTAATTGTCGATTGTCAGTGCAAACACGCTAACCCATTTGAGTACGAATTGGAATAAGTTCGTTTGAATCGTTCTTGACAATGGTAAGTCCAGACTTTTTGGTGCAACAAGAATTGGGCTAACCCATGAACTATCAAAGATTGGGTAAATGATTCTGTTGTCGAGAAGTTTAAGAATTTCATCACGCACCGCATCCTAAATTTTTGGGTTAAGCCTTTGTTGTGTATCACGAATAGGCTTGGCATCGTCGATTAAATGAATGCGATGTTGAACAAGAGCGAGACTAATTCCCTTTATATTGGTGATCGACTATCCAATTGCTTCCTTGTTTTTCGACAGGATTGGAAGTAAGGAAGTTTCTTGATCAAGAGAGAGAGAGTTGCAGAAATTATGATTGGAAGCGTTTCATTATCACCTAAGCATGCATACTTAAGGTGATCAGGAAGGGGTTTAAGGTCCAACCTCGGGGCTTGCTCGATCAAAGAATTAGGTTGAGATTCTGTGACGACCCGGAATTCTTAAGCATTTAAAATCGGAATATTTAATTGATTTTAAATATTTAAAAGTTAAGTTTTAACTCGAATTCAAATATCACCACTTATTTGATAATTAACTTATTGAATTAAATAATTTGAAGTTGGGTAAAATGTTGAATCTGGAGTTTTAAGCCTGTAGAAAATAATTTGATGGCTTGTAAAATTTATATTGATAACACCGAAGATAATAGAAGTGTTAAAATTGAATCTAACAGTGATTAGTTCAGTTTTGAAAATATATCGTTTATGAATTTAAAAAATAGCCTTCCGAGGCACATTCTCGGAATTCGACGAAACCAGTTCCATTGGGTCCGTAATATTGAATTACCTTCGGATTTTAAATTTCGTATTGATCGGAATTGTTGTGTGAGCGTACGATAAGTAAACGCGTTGAAACTTAAATAAAACTTTAATTGATCAAATCTATGTCATCGGTGCCTTCTTAAACACGCTTCCCTTTTAATATTCAGCCGAACCCCTTTCCATCTTCATTTAGAAAAAAGTAAAAAAAAAAAAAAGGGTAGATATTTTTCTTCGTTCGAATCCAAGAATGGCCGATGTTACTCCTATCCTTCCTTCCTCTAAAATCAAAATCAGATCTCTTTTCATTTTTTCAAAAAGGCCAAACAAAATCATTATTAAAAGAAAAATCAATCGCGCACAATTTTTTCGTTCCTCTCATCGCGTTCAAGTACTATGAACGAATCGAATAAATTTTTGTTCGAGAAATTGATTTAGGCCGTGTTCGAATCAACGATGAGGCTGTGGTCGATCGTGATCTCGCGGCGAGTTGGAGCATCGTCGACTTGTAGAGGAGGCAACATAGAGAAGTTGACTTCATGGTGGGCGAGGATTTCATGGGGAGTTCGACCTTAGTCGTCGCTGGTTAGGGCTTCGAGCTGAAATCTGGTAGCTGCGATAAGGCAGGCTCGAACTTGAATGTGGAGGGTGGTGTGATAGTGGCGGTAGGGTTTGCGAATGGAAGGATGTGCGAGATGGAGGGTTGCGGCGCAGTGGGAGGTCGATCGACATTATCGCGAGGCTAGGAATTTCGAGAGAAGGAAGGTAGTGGTTGTGGTGCGGTATAGTCGAGACATTCGTGTAAGGCAGCATAGTCGGCGTCGGCATCGTAATTGTGGTCGGGAGTGCTTTGGGAAGTTGCAGTAAGGTATTTAGTTAATTTTGTTTATTTTATTTTATAGATATATAGCTTATAGAAGAATGAATACATATTAATATATATATATATATATATATATATATATATATATTTATGAATACGAGATTAAATTGGCAGTTGGATATATATATATATATATATATATATATATATATATATATATATTTACACACACACACACACACACAACAATTATGTTTTAAATTAATATATAGGTTTGAAGGAATTTTAATTTATTATAATTTAATGTATATAGATACGATTTTGAAGAAAAATATATTTGTATGGATTTTAAAATGTTTAAAGAATTTATAAAAGTTAGATTTTGGAATATAATTTATTTAATTAACTTACTTAATTATTCTAGTTGCTAGAACATTTTTGTTAAAAAGGAAAATAAAATATGTATACATGGGAGTTTTGGATATTGGAAATTATAGGGATTAACTTGTTTAAATAAATTATTTAATTAGTTTAAAAAAAAGTATTTTATTAGAGGAAATTGGTTGAAATTAGAATTTATTCGGTTAAAACCAAATTGTTAATTTAAAATTTAAGTCTTAAATGATAAGTGATTATTTGATAAGTTCAAATATTAATAAAATGAAAAATGTTTATACATGGTTTAAATTGTGAAGAATTGTGAAGAAACAAGCCGAATGGAAATAGATTGCCCAACAAAAATCAAAGGTGAGTTAATCTCACTCAGCTTAATTTAAATTTAAATAGTTAAATTTAAATAATTGATTGGATGACTGAATGGATTTATTGTGCTATATTATAGTATATAATATATCTTGGAATGATTGATTTTCCACATTTTTATAGCGGATGAGACCCTATGCACCGCATAATAGCAGATAATATTAAATATACCGCGATATTCCACCTCGAAGTGGAATTGGTATTTATGTTGTGCTAACGTCTATGGATGCAGGGAAAACAGGTTGGAGGGATCCAACTGGATCCCTCAACATTTATTATTTAATATTCTCTACTGTGATTATTTGATATTCTATGATGAATTATAGTGGAATATTGAATGCTATGGTTTGATTGAATATATTTAGGTATAATGAGCTACCAAAAATATATAAATTGGATTTTGAAAAGAAAATAAAAGAAGTGAATTTGTAAGCGAAATAATTATAGAAAATTTGAATAAATTAAGAATGAATTGAAAAGAAATGGAAGTGATATTAAAATACTAATAAATAACTTCGAGTATGAAAAGAAAAAAGATTTTGAATAAACAGTAATTAATGAATTGTAAAATTAAGTGATATTATTTTAATGAAATAAAGAATTATTTTAAAATAAAGTTTAATCTTATTTAAAAGGATTAAGAAGTAATTTGAGAAATCTAAAATTGGTATTTTCAGTTAAAAGTATTTTAAATCATAATTAAGGAATAAAATATGAAATTAATGGACTTTGGAATAAAAGGGAGTAAATTGGAAATCAATTTGAAAATTGATTCAAGTGTTTGAAATTGGAAATTTAAGGAAGAACGTGAAGAGAAGTATATTTCTTTGGATAGCCAAGTACGTTCAAAGTAAATTTTTAAATATAAGATAAAAAGTTTTAATGTTGTTTAAAAAAGCATGTTTTAGGAATTTATTATTTCTGAATATCTAAATTCTAAAGTAAATATTTTTCAAATCTATTATCGTAGTAATTATTTAAAAGGTGACTTAGTATTTTGTTTTAAAAAGTGAAAACCTAGTTTTATATTTTATAAAGTAACCTTATTTTCAAATATTCATATATTATGTATTTTTAACAAGTTATTGAAGTAGTTTAACTTAAATGTTTTAAAGTATATTTCAAAGTAAAGCGTTTTAAATTATTTTAAATCTAAAGTTTTGTGCTTGGTGATTTCAGTGGAAATAGAAATATTTGGGAAAATTTATCCTGAGAAAGGAAGATAGTTGGAAACTGTTTTCAAAAGGGTTTGAAAGTGAAAATATATCTTGTGAAGATATTTTTGGGATTAATAAATAATTTGGGAAAATTATTTATTGTTTGATGGATGTTGTGAATATTAATTGATAGCTAAATCAGCGACTATCAATATTGGACAAATGCGCTGATCGTTTCGAAGAGACCGGGATCGAGATTTATTTCCCGAAAACCACTTCGATCCGGTTTGTACGTTTCGTGGGAAAACGAGTTTGGAGTCGAAGATGGAGCAGTGAAGTGCAAGGGCTAGTCGCTACTAATCCTGAGGATATTTCCAAAATGGATGTAGTAGGAATAGTGCCTTCGGCTCCGTTCGAACCCGGGACGGACTTGTATGGATGAATGCTTTCAGAACATCGTCAGGTGGACGATGGGCTTTCTAAGGGATATGTTCTAAAAGGTAAAGCTTAGCATCAAGCCTCATCGACCGGGAATGACTGGAAATCAGGGGTTATGCAGCAAGACTTGGTGGGCAGCACCCATTTCCGGGTAAGGTCATCCCTGTCTAGATGTCCCTTTTTGTTTCAGCTTAGTGGTGTGGTTGCTGATCCCAACCGTGGGGTGATCTTACTCGGGATTATCCGGTAAGGGATAGTCCGGGTCTTGTGTTGCAGGGGGTCTGGAGTGATCCTCGGTACCATAATCTAGGCCACATACCGTGACAGGTGGTACCCCAGTGCCTGTCATTAGTTGGAAATCCATTCTCCCTACGCGCCTTTTACGAGTTATGTTTGTATTACCCACTTTGTGGCTAGTAGCTTGAATTTAATAGATGTAACAATTTCGGTTATTTTAATAAGTATTTGTATATAGACCCTATTATAATATTAGAGGATTTTAATAAGAAATGTTTTAGCTATCGTAAGGTAAAAACCCGACATGTTTATTTGTGGCATGGTCTTACGAGATGCTTTTGTTTTCAAAATATTTTTGAACTTTAATAATCAATTTGAGTGTGATTTTTCTCACGCTGGTATTCCAGACTGACTCGGGTGTTATTTAACTGTAATGCTCGGGTCAGACCGAGTGTTATAGAATACAGGAAAGGATGTCGTGGAGCTCAGGAGACGAACTCGATGGCGATACGTACTTCCATATTTGGTTATTATTCCGATGTGTATCCAATTGTATGTTATTGATGTTGTTGAACTCTGATGATATACCCTAATGATGTATGTATAAAAAAGATATAGTTTTCTTTTGTGTAAAGATCTGTTATTATGTATTATATTTTATTCCGCTGCGTTGGTTAGATTCTGTTGTTGTCTCATGTTTTCTCTTCTTCTACCTCTTCTTCTTTAACCCAAATGGTTCGTATTTCTGTTTAACTTGAGTCGATTGATGTAGAATAGTGTTGACTCAAGGGGTACGGATTTGCGTGTCGTTACACTTGGTATTAAATCTTAGGTTAGTGATAACCTTGGCTCTGGTAGGGATTAGTCATAGAATAGAGTCGATAGTACTCTAGAATGAGCTTGAGCGTATTAATAACTATGAGCGCGTATTTGTCAGTGAATATAAAATTGTTTTATATTGTGTTGACTTATCTGTTGAGTGTTTATGGATTCTGGTCGATATATGGGACGCCATGTCATCGATAGGGATTTCTAAACTCTTCAATAAGATAAACCGACGCAATATAGTTTTTAAATAGGGTAAATGAAATAATTTTACCCAAAATTATTTTTTTATATAAAGGAAATAATTTTTCGTAAATTATTATAGTTATATATGGATGCTTGGTTGTCAGGAATGATAATATTAAATTATTATTATTAATGTGTAAAATTAAATAAGAAATTGGAATAATGACCAAAGATTAAGGAATAAATTAATAAATAAATGGGATTTGTAAATGTGAATTATAAATGAATAAGATATTGAAACCATAATTAAAAATTAAGAAACCAATTTGTATACAAATGAAATTTGTAAATATAAACTAAATATGTATTATAGTGTGATTAATAATTAAAATAAGATAAAATTCCCAAGTAATGTTGAATATAAATTTAAAGAATTTGGAATTTGAAAATTTAGATTCCTTTGAATTTGAAAATGATTCTCAAAAAGTTGGAAAAATAATATATGTTTGAGAAATATTTTGAATCGAATTTGAAATCTAGAGAGATTTGGAATTTAAAAATATTTGAAGGGTTTTAGAAGAGATAAAAGCATTGAACTCTTTCGGTCACTGGAAAATAACTTCGGTGGTGACTGCAGCATCATCGATGTTCATTTTCGAGTTTCCAAGAGAGAAATTACTACCAAATTATTTTAAATTGGAATTGTTTGCAAAAGATAAATTTGATTTTAGAAATGTAAGGAATTTTGGATATAGGTGATTTCAAAGGGAATTTTGAAATGTTAAGAGACTGTTTAAACTCTGGAATCTTAACTAAGAATGTTTATGACATATAAAAAGTTTGATAGCTTGTAAATTTGGAATTTGTTGAAATAAAATTCAACTTCGCAAGTAAGTATAGTGAAAACTGAATACTGGAATTTAAAATTTGAATTGTGTTAAATTATGTGAAATGGAAAAATTAGTCAAGTTGGACTAAATAAAACAAAATTTTGAGATTTAAAATTATTAAGTAACTGAATGATTTATATGGTATGCAACTGAAAAGAAACTGAATATTGGATGATGTTTGATTTAAAATTGTATAAAAAAATAAGTGCAGAATTAGTTTAAATGGACTAAAAATAATTAATGTTTGGAAATAAAATTTATTGGTTGGAAATGAATTAGAGAATGAACAAATGAATTTATAATTGTAAGTGAATGAACTGAAAATTGGATATTGTAATGATATTAAATGGAGTTAAGTCCTTGCTTAACAAAATTCAAAGGAATGGTATGTAACAAGATTTAGCTGGGGTTAAGCTAAATAGAATTGAATTGGAGTAAAATTCAATTGAGTTATGGGTGTTATTGAATGGAATTAGATTCTTACCTGAATAAATGGAAGTAAGTTGGATAAGAAATAAGTTGGAATAAATAAATTAGAATACCTTATAAAAGAATTAAAAGTTCATAGAATAAAATATACTTGGGCTATAAATAAGCGTAAATTATGAGTTAAAAATAAAAGATGAATATATTCAAGCCTAGAATGAATGGAAATGTGTAAAATAATAACTTGTGACTTATAAAATTGAAAAGTGGGACAGAAAACCCAAAACAAATATTTTTGATGAATTGGAAAATAAAACGAAAAATCCAAACTTGAATGATAAAATAGAATTGAATTCAAGTTAAGTAATAAAGTGATTTTTTTGAAGATAAAAATCAAATATTGAATTAAAGGTGAGAAATAAACTAAATTTGGGATAAATTAGTTGATGAAATATGGAAATGGAACTCGAAATTATTAACTTAAAATTGAATTGTGAATAGATAATAGAGTTTGGAAATGAAGCTTGAGTTATAAATAGAAATTCAACTTAGAATTGTGAGTGAATTAAATATGAATTGAAGTTGTATGGAATTGGATTAAAATAAAAATGATTTGAGATGAAAATAAATCCAATTCGAGTATGGATAAATTAAAAATGAGAATGAACTTAAGTTATGAAATGGGAGTGAATTGAAATAAATTAACTTAAGTTTGAAGTTAATAGAAGCATGAGATGACGTCGAGTTTTACAAAATGGCTTTGAACAAAACCAATGTGAAACGGGATGGAATGCAACTATACGGTTTGTAAATAGGTTAGATTGGAGTGGAATCTATACACATTGAGTTGGAATCAATTTAAATGGTTATAAAGCTTAAGTAGTTATTTATTCACATTAATATTGTCGAATTGCATTAGAAAATGGATCGTTGGATGTAAACGGGGTTAGATAAAATTGTATGAGTTATTAGAAGTGAAATAGGATGATTTTGAAATAAATTGGAATGAATATGAGTTTGTTGTGATTAGAATGAATTAAATATAAGCAAGTTAGTTGTAAATCACTTAAACTGTATGGAATGGTTTGAAAATTGGTAGTAAGAGATTGTAATAAGTGTCGGAACCTTATATGTGCTTATGGAAATTATATAACATGCGTTATATGTGAAATTTATGTGTTTGCTATTGAAAGTAAGAGAAATGTTAATAAATTTGCATATATTTAGTACTTACATGTTTTAATTGAGTAAGTTCAGGTATCTGAAGGCCGTTTGGCAGGATTTTGGTCACGCTAATTGCTAAAATAATAAGCCGCTTGCTCAAAATGCTAAATAAAGGTACGCCTACGCAATAAAAATAGGAAATATGAACTTTGTTTTTCCGACCGTGTGGGTCGATGTATATATATTTATATCTTTTGTCAAATTGTAAAAGCTCCTCCGTACAAAGGAGACTCTGCCAAAATTTTCCGAAAATTTTGGGAGTTAGATTTTTTTTTTTAAAATTTTCGCTAACGGCAAAGGATTTAAAATTAGTAAGCAAATAGATTTAAAAAAAAACTGAATATTGAAATCTAATTTAAAGCGTGAAAGTAAAGTAAGGTGAAATTAAAGAACTTGTTTGAAGAAACTAAAGGAAGAAAAAGTTTGCAAGTAAAATTTTATTTGAGATTTTAAATGAATTACTAAGCGGGACTAATAAAAGGAAATGGTTAATTACATATGGGTTGAGATAAGGCGAATACAATTCAATATTCAAAGTTTGAAGACAAAATTGAATTCAAGTAGAATTGGAAGATGGAAATCTGAATGGAAATTTGGAAAAAGTATTTAGATGGGAAAGAAATTAGTAAATTGAAGCTAATTGAATTCAAATGGGATTGTAAAGGTATAGTGAATAGAAATGGATATAAACTCCAATAGTGAAGTGAAAATAAATAAAGAAGCATATTGAATGCTTATACTAAATTTAAGAAAGGAATGGTGAATTCTTAATGGGAAATTGATATTACAAATATATTCTAAGTTAATATTTAAATGAATAAATATTGACATTTTGTAAAGAAGTCAATAAAATGTTTTTGAATGTTGTGATTGGATATTATTGCTAAATAAGATATACAAGTATTATGAAGGAAAAGGAAAATTGGTTTTGATTTCAGAAGATAAATTTGAATTGCTCGACAAAAAGGTATGTGTTTAAATTTCTGTATGAAATTTGATTGGGTTTTTGATCTAGCCACTTGGCTTTTGTTTTCTTTTGAAATCCGAGGGCCCGTAGATGCATTTTGTAGTTGTACCGAGCTTGCCGCGCAAAGGAGACGCCAGCGAAATTTTTTGAGAAAGTTTTGATAATTTAAATTTGAATTTGAATAAATGAAGTAAATAATGTTGTTTGAAACTATGGGAGAGTTGAGAAGTTAGTAAGAATCGTAATGGGTCTTTTACAATAAGATAAATTGGTAGGATGTTAAATTGTTAGGAATTATTTGGTTTTGGGAAAGATATACGGGTATTGGACCATTCTTCCTAATTAGTAATTTCGGGGACGAAATTCATTTAAAGGGGGAGGAATGTGATGATTCGGAATTCTTGAGCATTTAAAATCGAAATATTTAATTGATTTTAAATATTTAAAAGTTAAGTTTTAACTCGAATTCAAATATCACCATTTATTTGATAATTAACTTATTGAATTATAATTTGAAGTTGGGTAAAATGTTGAATCTAGAGTTTTAAGCCCGTTGAAAATAATTTGAAGGCTTGTAAAATTTATATTGATAACATTGAAGATAATAGAAGTGTTAAAATTGAATCTAACAGTGTTTTTTCCAGTTTTGAAAATATATCGTTTAAATTGAATTTAAAAATAGCCTTCCGAGGCACAGTCTAGGAATTCGATGAAACCAGTTCCATTGGGTCTGTAATATTGAATTATTATCGGATTTCAAATTTCGTATTGATCGGAATTGTTGTGTGAGCGTACGATAAGTAAATGTGTTGAAAATTAAATAAAACTTTAATTGATCAAATCAATGTCATCGGTGCCTTCTTAAACACGCATCCCTTTTAGTATTCAGCCGAACCCCTTCCCATCTTCATTCAGAAAAAAGTAAAACAAAAGGGAGGGTAGATATTTTTCTTCGTTCGAATCCAAGAATGGTCGATGTTACCCCTGTCCTTCCTTCCTCTTAAATCAAAATCAGATCTCTTTTCATTTTCTTCGAAAAGACCAAATGAAATCATTATTAAAAGAAAAATCAATCACGCACAATTTTTCCGTTCTTCTCATCGCGTTCAAGTACTATGAACGAATCGAATAAATTTTTGTTCGAGAAATTGATTTAGGCCGTGTTCGAATCAACGATGAGGCTATGGTCGGTCGAGATCTCGCGGCGAGTTGGAGCGTCGTCGACTTGTAGAGGAGGTGACATAGAGAAGTCGACTTCGTGGTGGGCGAGGATTTCATGAGGAGTTCGACCTTAGTCGTCGCCGGTTAGGGCTTCGAGCTGAAATCTGGTAGCTGCGATAAGGCAGGCTTGAACTTGAATGTGGAGGGTGGTGTGATAGTGGGGGTAGGGTTTGCGAATGGAAGGATATGCGAGATGGAGGGCTGCAGCACAGTGGGAGGTCGATCGACATTATCGCGAGGCTGGGAACTTCGAGAGGAGAAAGGTAGTGGTTGTGGTGCGGTCTAGTCGAGACATTCGCGTAAGGCATCATAGTCAGCGACGGCATCGTAATTGTGGTCGCGAGTGCTTTGGGAAGTTGCAGTATGATATTTAGTTAATTTTATTTATTTTATTTTATAGATATATAGCTTACAGAAGATTGAATACATACATACATACATACATATATATATATATATATATATATTTATGAATACGAGATTAAATTGGCAGTTGGACATATATATATAAAACAATTATGTTTTGAATCAATATATAGGTTTGAAGGAATTTTACTTTATTAGAATTTAACGTATACAGATAGGATTTTGAAGAAAAATATATTTGTATGGATTTTAAAATGCTTAAAGAATTTATAAAAGTTAGATTTTGGAATATAATTTATTTAATTATTCTAGTTGCTAGAACATTTTTGTTAAAAAGGAAAATAAAATATGTATACATGGGAGTTTTGGATATTGGAAATTATAGGGATTAACTTGTTTAAATAAATTATTTAATTAGTTTCAAAAAAAAGTATTTTATTAGAGGAAATTGGTTGAAATTAGAATTTATTCAGTTAAAACCAAATTGTTAATTTAAAATTTAAGTATTAAATGGTAAGTGATTATTTGATAAGTTCAAATATTAATAAAATGAAAAATGTTTATACAAGGTTTAAATTGTGAAGAGTTGTGAGGAAACAAGCCGGATGGAAATAGATTGCTAAACCAAAATCAAAGGTGAGCTAATCTCACTCTGCTGATTTTAAATTTAAATAGTTAAATTTAAATAATTGATTGTATGATTGAATGGATTCATTGTGCTATATTATAGTATATAATATATCTTGGAATGATTGATTTCCCACATTTTTATAGCGGATGAGACCCTATACGCCGCATAATAGAGGATAATATTAAATTTAATCCCATATACCGCGATATTCCACCTCGAAGTGGAATTGTTATTTATGTTGTGCTAACGTCTATGGATGTAGGGAAAACAGGTTGGAGGGATCCAACTGGATCCCTCAACATTTATTATTTAATATTCTTTGTTGTGATTATTTGATATTCTATGATGAATTATAGTGGAATATTGAATGCTATGGTTTGATTGAATATATTTGGGTATAATGAGCTACCAAAAATATATAAATTGGATTTTCGAAAGAAAATAAAAGAAGTGAATTTGTAAGCGAAATAATTATAGAAAATTTGAATAAATTAAGAATGAATTGAAAAGAAATGGAAGTGATATTAAAATACTAATAAATAACTTCGAGTATGAAAAGAAAAAAGATTTTCAATAAACAGTAATTAATGAATTGTAAAATTAAGTGATATTATTTTAATGGAATAAAGAATTATTTTAAAATTAAAGTTTAATCTTATTTAAAAGGATTAAGAAGTAATTTGAGAAAACTAAAATTGGTATTTTCAGTTAAAAATATTTTAAATCATAATTAAGGAATAAAATCTGAAATTATTGGACTTTGGAATAAAATGGAGTAAATTGGAAATCAATTTGCAAATTGATTCAAGTGTTTGAAATTGGAAATTTAAAGAAGAATGTGAAGAGAAGTATATTTCTCTGGATAGCCAAGTACGTTCAAATTAAATTTTTAAATATAAGATAAAAAGTTTCAATGTTGTTTAAAAAAGCAAGTTTTAGGAATTTATTATTTCTTAATATCTAAGTTCTAAAGTAAATATTTTTCAAATCTATTATCGTAGTAATTATTTAAAAGGTGACTTGGTATTTTGTTTTAAAATGTGAAAACCTAGTTTTATATTTTATAAAGTAACCTTATTTTCAAATATTCATACAATATGTATTTTTAACAAGTTATTGAAGTAGTTTAACTTAAATGTTTTAAAGTATATTTCAAAGCAAAGTGTTTTAAATTATTTTAAAATATAAATTTTTGTGCTTGGTGATTTCAGTGGAAATAGAAATATATGGGAAAATTTATCCTGAGAAAGAAAGATAGTTGGAAACTGTTTTCAAAAGGGTTTGAAAGTGAAAATATATCTTGTGAAGATATTTTTGGGATTAATAAATAATCTGGGAAAATTATTTATTGTTTGATGGATGTTGTGAATATTAATCGATAGTTGAATCACCGACTATCAATATTGGACAAATGCGCTGATCGTTTCGAAGAGACCGGGATCGAGATTTATTTCTGGAAAACCACTTCGATCCGGTTTGTACGTTTTCGTAGGAAAATGAGTTTGGAGTCGAAGATGGAGCAGTGAAGTGCAAGGGCTAGTCGCTACTAATCCTGAGGATATTTCCAAAATGGATGTAGTAGGAATAGTGCCTTCGGTTCCATTCGAACCCGGGACGGACTTGTATGGATGAATGCTTTCGGAACATCATCTGGTGGATGATGGGCAATCTAAGGGATATGTTCTAAAAGGTAATGCTTAGCCTCAAGTCTCATCAACCGGGAATGACTGAAAATCAGGGGTTATGCAACAAGACTTGGTGGGCAGCACCAATTTTCGGGTAAGGCCATCCCTTTCTAGATGTCCCTTTTTATTTCGGCTTAGTGGTGCGGTTGCTGATCCCAACCGTGGGGTGATCTTACTCAGGATTATCAAGTAAGGGATAGTCCAGGTCTTATGTTGCAGGAAGTCGGAAGTGATCCTCGGTACTGATATCTAGGCCACGTACCGTGACAGGTGGTACCCCAGTGTCTTGTCATTAGTTGGAAATCCATTCTCCATACACGCTTTTTACGAGTTTTATTTGTATTACCCACTTTGTGGCTAGTAGCTGGAATTTAATAAATGTAACAATTTCGGCTATTTTAATAAGTATTTGTATATAGACCCTATTATAATATCAGAGGATTTTAATAAGAAATGTTTTAGCTATCGTAAGGTAAAACCCGACATGTTTATTTGTGGCGTGGTCTTACGAGATGCTTTTGTTTTCAAAAGATTTTTGAACTTTAATAATCAATTTGAGTGTGATTTTTCTCACGCTGGTATTCCAGACTGACTCGGGTGTTATTTAACTGCAATGCTCGGGTCAAACCGAGTGTTATAGAATACAAGAAATGATGCTGTGGAGCTCAGGAGACGAGCTGGATGGCGATACGTACTTCCGTATTTGGTTATCATTCCGCTGTGTATCTAGTTGTATGTTATTGATGTTGTTGAAATCTGATGATATACCCTGATGATGTATGTATAAAACAGATATAGTTTTCTTTTGTGTAAAGATCTGTTATTATGTATTATATTTTATTCCGCTGCGTTGGTTAGATTTTGTTGTTGTTTCCTGTTTTCTCTTCTTCTACCTCTTCTTCTTTAACCCAAATGGTTCGTATTTCTGTTCAACTTGAGTCGATTGATGTAGAATAGTGTTGACTCAAGGGGTACGGATTTATGGGTCGTTACAGATTCAGACTCATCTGGAAGCGATTCAAAGGGAAGCGTGTATTCAATCTCATTAGGGATTTCATGAAGCAATCTTTCGTACTCGGCTTTGCGTTCATTGTTAAGGTCAATCGTCTTGCTGACGAAGTTTTAGTCAATGGCACTAATTTCCAATGTTTAGTCACGAGGTTCATTCAATTGGTTTTCAAGATTGAAAATTTTAAGATCCAAAGTCATGTTTCCAAACGAAATTTTCATCGAACCATTGCGATAATTAATTAAGGAATTGGAGGTGGCTAAGAACGGTCGACCCAATATCAAAGGGATTTGGCTCACAGGGTTGGCCACAGGTTGTGTTTCGAGAACGATAAAATCAAGGGGGAATATGAATTGTCCTACTCTAATGAGCACGTTCTTAGTTTCTCCCATAGGCTTTTTAATTGAACGATCATCAAATTGAAGTGTGACCTTTGTTTGTTTGAGCTTACCCAAGCCTAATTGTTTCTACAAAGAGTATGGAATAAAATTAACACTCGTGCCTAAGTCTATCAGGCATTTGTTAATCATCTTGTCTCTAGCTATACACGAAATCGTAGGGCAACTAGGATCTTTGTATTTAACAGGCATGGATTGGGACAAGACTTAACTCAAACTGGCTGCTAAGAAGACTTTTTTGCGTACTTGATTGTATCTCTTTTGGGTACACAAATCTTTTAGAAATTTAGTGTAAGTTGGGACTTGTTGAACGATGTCAAGAAGCGGGATGTTAATATTAAATTATTTAAAAAGTTCCAACATCTTTTTCATTTGGTCCAAATGTTTCTTAGGTCAGAGACGATGTGAAAATGGAATATGATACTCGGTAGGCAGGTCTACTTGAGTAGAAGAATAATTTGTATTGGCATTTGATTCGACATTTGGCTTTACAAACTATTCAGATTCGTTCGTTGTTTTAGAAGTATCGAGAGAGGTTTTCGATAAATCGTTTAGATTAAAGACTTGATTATCGTTTCATTTACCAGAAGCAGATTTATGATAGTATTCAATTGGGTGACGTTGCTATCTTGAATAGCATGGGCTTGATTCGAATTATCGTTTTGATTTCTGAGATTTGGAACAGGCTTGCTTGGTAATGTGCCTCGTTCATGTTCTCTCACAGATGTGGCTAATTGACTCATTTGCATTTCATGTTTTGAAATTGATTGGCTTGTGTTTTGCATATATGAGGTCAATAAATTTTGTAAATTGCTATTTGGTTGGAGGCTTTGAGTAGTTGCTTTAGCTAGCGTTTCAAAACTTTTCTCAAGTGAACTTAAATGTTTATCGTCTTGGGGAGGGGGAGCAAAATTTGGTTGAAAAGTTGATTGTTATGGTTGATTATGAAATGGTCTCGCAAAATTTGGTTGAAAATGATTGGGCTGAAAGGGAGAATTCGAAGCATTATTCGAGCTTGAAAATTGGGACGAACCATATTCGCGTTCGGATTGTTTTGGTTCCACACAAAATTTGGATGATTTCTCCGGCTAGGAATGTATGTTGGAGAAAACGGGTCATTTTTCACTTTATTGAAAGCATTAAGTTGTTCGATAGAATTAGGGCACTGATCGGCTATATGACTAGGATCATGGAAAGACTTAGAGTTCTTAGTCAGAGATCGTGTTTTCATCAAGACATCATTGTTAAAAGGTGTAATTCGACTTGGAAAGTCAGGAAAAATGACACCGAGATTCATTGGTCCATTTCCTATTATAGAAAGGATTGGGAAATTTGCATATAAAGTAGAGTTACCAAACAGTTTGGCAGGAGTCCACAATGATTTTCATGTTTCTCGTTTAAGGAAGTGTATTCGAGATTCAGAAACTACTGTTTCACTGACTATGTTAGATGATTTAGTAGTTATAGTTAGAAAAATAGTTCCTATAGCAGCGAGGGATGAGAAGAGAACAATGAACAAGACAGTCAAACTAGTCAAAGTCCAGTGGAGTGACGATGAGAGAGACTGTACTTGGGAAGCTAAGAGCAGGATTAGAGATACTTATCACTTGTTTCATGGTATGTTTCACCTTTATGTTTGTTTATTATGGGTACCTTATCTTAATTTCGAGGATGAAACTCTTTAAGGAGGGGAGTCTATAATGACCCTAATTTTGACTAACATTATTTAGAACATTTAATTAGATAAACTAAATGAAATAATACAGATGGTTAAGAGATTGAGATTTGTAAATTAATAAAGGCGTCGTGCTGTAATGAATCTATAAGCCAAAGAGAATAAAATTAAGTAAGCAGAAGGAATATGATAAGGGAAAAATAGGAATAGATTATACTCTTATACCCCTAAACCCTTCCTACCTTCATTTCTTATTCATTTTGGCATTTACAACAAAAATCAAAACCTTTGTAAGCTCGGCCAACCACCATTTGGAGATTCAAGAAGATGAAAAGCTAAGATTCGAGTAGGAAGCTTAAGAAAACTAATCAAAGGACAAATCTTAACTTTCTTAACACCAAGCTAAGGTGAATAATGATCTTACATCTCATTTTTAGTGATTTTGATTTCTAGTTAGATCCGAATTGATTTTGCAAATAATATGCCAATGCAATACTAGTGGTCATCCACACAAGTATGTTCTAGGACTGAGCGAAACACTAGAGAGCTCCGTCTCCAATTCCATCATCTTTAAGATGTCTTCACTTCGAAACGCTTAAGCGGGATTGAAGTTGTTTTCGGATAACATATCCGACCCCTTCTCTTCGAACCAACTTTTGGATAATTCACGATAAACTCAACCCCAGTTCTTTAGGAAATAAATAGTCAAAGATAAGATCGAAGATCACCTCTTAACCGTTAGGGGACGAATTTCCTTATCATTGTCCTTGGAGAATGAAACGAGATTTATACGCACAGTACAACATCATCAGAGATGACTGTGCCACATAACTCACGAGTTTCTGCTAGATATTTCCAAAGTTATGTTTTGGGTCTAATTTTGATGATCTGTTATTTAACTATCGAATAACAACATTCAATCAAGGATTTATTCAATAGGGAAAACCAACATTGGTTAAGCACATAAGCAATCACTAGCCTCTTTTTATAAATCTTTCATAAATAAAAACCACTTTGTAAATTACTTGTATAAGCATACTTTTACAAAGATACATCCATCAATTCCTATATTTTCCATATTTGGAAAATATCCATATACTTATCTCAACAGTATAAGTATATTTACAAACCGAGAAAGGTTCATTTTTATTTGATTCAAAAATCATTCATAAATTCCTTATAATTCTCTAAAACCATTCATAAACCATTTTATAAAACTTCTGGAACCATTTATAAAACTTCTCTTATACATTTCAATCACTTATAAATCCTCTTTGGACATTTCTAAAACTCATTAGTAAATCCTTTATAAATCTCTAAATACAAAACTTCTTTTATAAATCTATAAACCCGTTTTTTTAAAACTCGTTTATTAATATCTAACCATTTATAAAACTTTTTCCCTATGGAAATAATCTTATCCTCGCGTCCTCAAACCATTTTATAAATTTCTTTATAAAATCCAAATCTTTCAGCTCTATTTATGGGTCTCAGAAAAATTTACAAATAAATTAAAATCTTTTACTTCAAAACGTCATTATATAATAATAGTGAACAATAAACATTATAAATAAATGAAAATTATTAACTTTAAAACATCTTAAAAATAATAATTAATAATTTCAAAATATTATTAAACCAAAATCATAATTAACCTTTACCATTTTTATAAATAATAATGATTTATTTTTAGACCTTATTAACAATCCTTTTATTAATTTCAATCCATAATTATTCTTGAAACAATCAACCTCTCCAAAATTTAAACATTTTGATAAATTCTTTAAAACCATATTAACTATAAACAAATAACTTTAAAACAATACTAATATAATTAAATAACGTTAAAATAACATTATTATAATTAAATAACTTTAAAACAATATTAATATAATTAAATACTTTAAAACAATATTAATATAACTAAATAACTTAAAAAATATTAATATAATTAAATAACTTAAAAATAATATTACTATAATTAAATAACTTTAAAACAATATTAATATAATTGAATAATTATAAAACAATATTAAATGTAAATAAATCATCTTTTAAAATATATTTCTTAAACCCGTATTCAAATTTAAAATCATTTCATGCCATAAACCCAATTCAATTCAATCGGCAATTTATAGTATTTCAAAATACTAATTCCATACCAATAGTCGCCACACACTCAACCAATATCGATATTGATTTTCTATCACTACTGGGTTTTAGTTTCAAACATATAACAATGTTATAATCATAATGTCCACAATCAGGTTCATTTTTCAATAATCCATATAAAAGAAAGATTATTGAAACAATCCAGCAATGGCGAGGAATTCCGTTGGATCCCTCCAACCTATTTTTCTGCATAACAAACGTTATATAATCATAAAATATACTCAACTACTTCGAGGCAGGATTCGTATACAAAGGATTATCCATTCTTACACGGGAACGTAATAGGGTCTCATCTTATCCAATGGGCGGGAATATGTCCAAACCAACTAATAAATGTAGTAATTCATCCAAACAATCATTCAACAATTATTATTAACTATATATCAAACTAGTTAACCAAAAAGGTGAGTTTAACTCACCGAAATTTTTATTATGGCCGAGGCGTTCCGGTTTGGAACTAAAAACAAACGATGTTCGATTTTAGCCCAAATTTCAATGGTCTCTAAAATCATTCAAACCAGCTCCATATCGTAGATAACGTCCAAACGAGTGCAACGCAACTCATCTCGTTCGAAGCCGATCTTAAACGAGGGTGGTACAACATTTATAAGATTACATAATTAAAATTATAATTACTTTACAAATTACAACAACATTTATAAATTAACCTTAGTTTAAATCTTAACCCACCTCTAATCTTCCCCTCCCCAACCATTCGCGTTCAAAATCACACAACCCAGGCCGCTTCTAATTCTTGCTCGCTGCCGCCGCCACATCGCTTGAGCCGCCCCTCCTCCTCACCAGAGATAGCGTCAGCCACCACGACTCCAGAGACACTGGCCTTACCTCCGCTCGTCCCCTCAATTTCATAAACGAACCTAATGTCCATCTTCAATTATCTCCCCTTTTCGATCGCAATGGTCGACAATAGGTCACCAAACTCGGGCCACAACTTTCTCCACTCCTTCCCCATATTTTTCCTTCAGAGCCCACCTTCCCAAACGACCGTAGCTTGCCATTGAACCCAAAGTACAACTCGACATTCAGATGGCCATAGCCACCACCATACCTTGTCGAACCCAACTCCAATCGTTGATCTAATAGAGCTCGATGCTGCGAGCAACTTCCTAGTTGAGGCCAATCCCTAATTCGCACTGTAGTGGCTCGGATTGAAGTGAGTGTTGGATTAGGGGAATTTAATTTTGAAAATTTTGTTCTCTGGTTTGGCCATGTTAAATAGAGAAGAGAAGAAGTAGTATGGTATGGGGGTATGACAATGGTATGGGTGGATATGGTAAGAAGGATGGTTATAAAATAATAAATTTTTTCAATTTGAAATATCGACTTACAAAACGTTCAAAAATTTTGAACTCCTATTAAGGTGTTCCGCTTGGTGTTCTATATGTTATAACCATATTTCGAACGCAATGGAAATTGTTTCGAGACCTAATTCGATCGTATGCAGAAGATAGCTTTTTCAAACTCGGTTATTATACAAATTTCTAAAATTAATTTATACGTGTTTCGACCTTGCACTTCCAAATGATTGTCCGATCGCCATATATTATTTATCATACAATAATATACTATTACAGATCCAATGATATTGGTTCCGTCGAAATCTGAGACAGTACCCTGAAAGGTTTTTTTTATACGTTAATTAAAACGAGTTATTTTCAAAATCAATTTAAATCACTTTTAAATCCAATTTAAAAGTGATTATCTTCATTATTATTAAATAGAATTTAAATAAGCTTTAAAATTATTTTTATCCAACTTAAAACCCATTTAATTATTTAAATAATTTCAGTTATTAAATTCAATAATTAAATTATCCCATAAAACGCTATATTTGAAACTCAAATTATTTACTGTATAAAAATAACTTTTCAATATTTAAAATATATTAAATATTCCAATTTTAAATGACAAAAATTCTGAGTCATCACACTCTTCCCCCTTCAAAAGAATTCGTCCTCGAAATTAACAAGTTAAGAAAAATTCCCAAACCCATTACCTTTTAAATCAAATTAGTTGAAATAGTTCGTCAATTTTAATCTTTTAAGCTTTCCAAAAATCAATTTGTTAAAACCCTGTTATTACTTTTTCTAAGTCTCCAAATTTATTCATAGATTTCAACTAATATCATCCATTCCAACTAATATCATCCATTTCAATCTTTTCAGGTTATAACTCAAAATCAAATTTTGGTTATTAATTTTTTTTCAAAATTTATCAAAAATTTTCTAACACCTTAAATTTACGGAAAATTTCGCCAGCGTCTACTTTGCGCGGCTCAATCGAGACTACTACAAATCGCCAACCTGGGCCCAAAATAACAAAGAAAATAAAAGCCAAGTGGCTCAGTCATAAAACTATCAAATTCAAACAACAATTTAGACTGTACCTTTTAGTCAGCAACCAAATTTACTTATGAAACCAAAAGCATCAAGTTAGCTCTTGTTTATATATGTTTGCATCTTATTTACCAATGATATCTAATCATATAATTCAAAATCAATTTTTTTTTACATTTTCAATTTCCAACATTCACTTTACTAAAGCCCGTATGATGTACATATATCATCCGTACGCAATATCAAATCTGATCACTCGCTCGAATACACAATTTCACTTCCGAACTAGTATCATTCACACGACCACTCTAGTGCGGACTCAGATCCAGTTCCTTGATTAGAAGTCATCATTCTCCTTGCATAGCCATGTACTATATTAGAGAATTCCAGGATTAACCAAAAATCCATATTCAGCGCTCACTATCGAGAATCGAGAGAAAAATTCCAAACTCGGATCAATGTAAATCATCTCGAAATTATGTACTCGAATCTGGATCAAACTATTATGCGAGTAAAATAATATACGTACAAATTATGTATTTATTTTAGTTGATCTCTTATCTATCCCATATTCTTTTTATTCACATTCATTTCATTCTCATTCATTTCATCCTCATCCATTTTATTTACTTTTAATTATTCACATTTAATTGATTTACATTCAATTATTCACATTGTTTTATTCACATCCATTTATTAATTTGTGTATTCCTTCAATCATTTAAGAACTACTCCATCAAATTCTATGTTTAACCACATGTCACTCCGTAAAAATCATTTATGAATCACTTCATAAAATTTTACTTAAGTTTATAAACATTTTATACAACTCTTCTCATGTTTATCATCACTTCACAACTTAAACCTATATACAGTTTAAATAAAAGTCAATTCCATTTAACTCTATTCATTTTTCAATCAATATTCAACTATATTCCAAATCCATATTCAACTCACTAATTTATTTCACTAGTTCATTCTTTAATTCATTTCAAACCTCAATCAATTTCCTTTCAACAATCACTTCATTTATCTTAACTTAAATCATCATTTCAAATTTTCTTTTCTTAATATTCATATTCAACCGTTTTAAACTTTGTTTTACCTACAAATCCACGAAATTTATAAGTTATAAAACTTATTTCCTCATATTTTCATAAAATACTCAATGAAAATCTTCAAAGTTTAAACATCTTATTCTTATTTATTTCAAATCATTTCGAAATCATATATAAAAATAATTTCCTTGGTATATCAAATCATTCCTTTGAATTTTAAAACAAAGATAACTTCACCAAATAAAATCCCAATGGTAGCAATTCCTCTCTTGAAAACCCGAAATTGAACGTCGACGATGCTGCAGTCATCATCGAAATTATACTCCAGCGATCGAAGTGAGTTTACTGCTTTTATTTCTTTAAAATCCTTTTTAAATATTTTTATTCAAAACATTTTCCAAATAATATTACTATTATTTTCTAAAACTTTGAAAAAAAACCACAAATCCAACAGGTTTTAAATTCTCAAATTTCACAACTTTTAAATCCCTTTCTAATTTATAAACCACTTTATAAACCACATATTTATATAATCCCACTTTGGTTATATAAAATCATTTCTTAATTATTAATCTTTGTCTGCATTATAATAACAATGGCTTTTATTCAAACACAAACAACAAACAATTAATAATCTAGCATTATCATTTCCTAACTACCAAGCACACCATATATGCCATAATAATTTTCCAAAAATTATTCCTTTATACATAAAATATAATAAAGGTAAAAGTATTTCATTTACCCAATTTTAAAACAATACCGTGTCGAATTGCTCTGTTCAAGTGTTTAGAGATATCTATCAATAACGTTAATTACTCGTATTGACTAGAATTCATAAGCCACTTAACTGACCAATCAACATAAAATAAAACAATTTTTATATCATTAACAAATACGTGCTCATATATATACAATAAAATTCATTCTAGGGCGCTACTGACCCTATCACTAATGAGTATCCCACTAAAGCAAAGGTTCTCGCTTAATCTTCAGCTCTGATACCAAATGTAAGGACCAAGAATTTTTGACCCTCGAAAGTCGACACAAATACGTCCACTGTATTCCGTGTCGAGCAATTAAATGCCTGAAAAACCCGATTGTTAAGGAAAAAGAAAGGAGAAGATAAGAAAAATACCAAACATTACCAAATCTCACAGCGGGAAGAGTAATCTATAATATACATCAAATCTTTACAGAAACAAACTGTAATACGTGTATATACAAAACATCAATCAGAGTATACTAACCAATTTCAGCCTGAACAGTTATAACAATCTGTCCTCACAATTGCTGATAAATACAACAATGGACACAACGATAAAATAACAATCCACATGAATACGTCTTGGGGCCTCTAACTCGTCTCTTGAAGCTCCAAGTATCCAACTAGAATTGTAATATGCTCGATCCGACCCGAGCATTGTAATAAAATAACACTGAGTCGGTCTGGAAAAACAGCATGAGAAAAGACACCTATCTGGATTCTAAAGTTATAAAAAACCTTTAAAAATCAAGAGTATCTCGTAAGATCACGCAGCACATAAACATGGAAGGGTTTTCACCTTTCGATAACCCAAACCATTTCATATGAAATTATCTGATATTATAATAGCGTCTAAGATACAAATACTTATTAATCTTAGCCAAAACCGTTACATTAATTAGATTCCAACATAATAGGTATACAGCTAAAACCATAAAGGCTCATATTGTAGAATGGATTCCATACAATGACTGTGCTATCGGGGTACCACCCATCACGGTGCATCTCTAGATAAAATAACACCGAGGACCTCGCTTGGAACCCCTACCAACACAGAACCGGCCTACCCCTTACTGGATAGTATCGAATATGATTACCCCTCCGTTAATGGGCCCTAAACCATACAAATGAGATATAATAGCGGTTCCAGATAGAGATGATCATACCCTACTTGGGAGCGACCCAGTTAGCTTTGCTGCATCTCCCATGTTTTAGTCATTCCTGGTTGATGAGGCCTGAGGCTAAGTTTTACCTTTATATAGCACTTCCAACTTGGAGTGCTAATACTGCCTTCCAGGCAACAATGCAATATTAGCATCCATCCATACAAGTTTGTTCTAGGCCTTAACGAAACACTTGTGAGCTCCGTCTCCAATTCCATCATCTTCAAGATGTCTTCACTTCGAAACACTTAAGTTGGATCCAATAGTTTTTCGGATAACATATTCGATCCTGGTTTCTTCAAACCAACTTTTCGATAATTCCTGGTAAACTCAACCTCGGCTCTTTAAGAAATAAACAGTCAAAGATACGATCGGAGATCACCTCCTAACCATTAGTGAACGGATTTCCTTATCATTGTCATAAGAGAAGGAAATGAGGTCTATACGCACAGTACAACATCATCGAAGATGACTATGCCATATAACTAATGTGTTTCCGCTGAATACTTCCAAAGTTACATTTTGGGTCTAATTTCGATAGTCGGTAATTTAACTAACGAATAATAACATTCAATCAAGGATTTATTCCATAAGGAAAACCAATATTGGTTAAGAACATAAGAAATCACTAGCCTCCTTTTATAAATCTTTCATAAATAAAAACCACTTTGAAAATTACTTGTATAAGAATACTTTTACAATGATATATCCACTAATTCCTATATTTTCAATACATGGAAAATATCCATATACTTATCTCAACGGTATAAGTATATTTACAAACTGAGAAAGGTTCCCTTTTTATTTGATTCAAAATCATTCATAAACTCCTTATAATTCTTTAAAATCATTTATAAACCATTTTATAAATCATTCATAAACTCCTTATAATCCCTTGTTTCCCCATATCTGATTTGTCTCTCTTATACCAAATTTGGTCGTACTTTTGGCTACCGTCCTTCTGCTCCACCGAGATCCATGTGGCTCCTCTCTGAAATCGACTTCCCACCTTTGATTGCTTCCAAGTCTTGTAACCCCTCAACTGATGTCACCATTGGCTTTGTGATTGACGTCCCATTGGTTTCTTCCATTCATGCTTTTCCTGACGTTATGCTAACATTTGATTCGTCGACAGCTGTTGGTGCTTATGTAGGTGTTAGTTTGCCTGATCGAAGTGGTTCTCAAGATGCCCCAACTAGAGGTGGTTTATGCTCGGAAGCTGTTTATTTTAATGATGAAGTGGCTTATGATGTGAATAACAATTATTTAGAGTCTAGGCCATTTTTGGTTCTTCTGATACTGTCGTGCCTCTGTTTTTGTTCTGGATGGTGGTCTACTTCCATCTGTGCTAGAACAACGTTCGGCAGTCCTTTCCCTGCCTTGCCCAAAAACTTGGTCGTCTCTTTTCACTTCTCTTCCTCGTAATGCGGGTGACTACAAACCTGTTGATTTTGATATCTTAGATGATAATGGCATTTTGATTCCTCCACCTATTGTGTTACAAGCAGGATTGGACTATTGGTCAGATTATTTGGTAGGTTTCTTCTTGGATCATTTTCACAAGTTTCATGATGCAACCACAGTATGTCGTTTGGCTTGGAAGCTTTGTGGTAATTTTCGTGTTCTGAAGGTTGACTCTATGTTCTTTCTTAAGTTTTCCTCCGACAAGGAGCGTCGGCGTGTTCTAGAGGCCGAGTCTTTTTTTTTTGATGGTAAACCCTTTATTATTACTCCTTGGACTCCAATGGTAGCTAATGCTTGGGAACAGGTTCTTTCTATTCCTGTTTAGGTTTACTTTTCACATATTCCTTCTACTTTACTGCCTTTGCTTGGTTTGAATTAGCTTTCCTATGATGTAGGAAAATTGAAATGCTTTGACTCTAATACAGTAGCTGGAGAAAAATCGATGTATGCGAATGCACTAATAGAAATAACCCAAGATAAGCCCCTCCCTTCCTCTATTCCTGTTCAGCTTGCTGTAGGGCATGTTGAGGTAGTCCGGGTTCGATACGGTTGCGTGCTTAACATATGTTCTTCCTGTCACTTCTTTGGCCACTCTGCTGTTGCAAGCATTCTGTCGTCTTCGCAGCAGCTCCTGAAATCCCTTTGCCTCATCCCCTATTAGTAAAGGGGTTCCCAAGGCTCCTACCACTGCCAGTTTTTCAAAACTTCCTGGTGTGGTTCCATCTCTGAGTTTTGATGCTAGGCCTACTTTCACTCCCGACCTAGTTAGTGTGGTTCCATTTGATGTTACAGCTCTTCCCTTAGTAGTTCTCGATCCCGTGCCACCTCGTTTGTCTATTATTTGGACTGAGTTCGAAAGTTGTTGGTTTGATCTGAAATCTGATATGAGATATAACGCGGTGGAGGATTCTTTTTATAGGTTTGTTTCCGATGACCATCTCGAAATCAGATGCCTACGCTACAACATATTTGGTGATTCTTTAGTGCTCTCTACGGGATCGTCTTCATGCAAAGTGGAATTCTGTCATGTTCGCAAATGCTAATTGGGACCGGTCTTTCATTTACTCTCCCGACTCTGTGGATTATGAGCCTTGCCTTGCTTTGCTTTTTCACCCTTTCGTGCGTAAAGTTGGAAATGGCACTGAGGCTTCCATCCTGAAGTTAGTGGACGATGGTGCTTCTTCCTCTTCGAAGGACACCAAGTCGTCAGGTTATTTGTAGTAAATGTGAATCTCTGTCACAATCCTGTGCTGTATTTTTCTTTTATTAGTAGTTCAGGTGTTTCTACCTTACTCCTGTCTAAATGTTTTATTACGTTCATAATAAAAGTGGACAGTCTATTATAAAACCGGTTGGCTTTGCCATAAAAACATTTGGAACCAATTATAAAACTTCTCTTATACATTTCAATCACTTATAAATCCTCTTTGTACATTTCTAAAACTCATTTATATATCCTTTATAAATCTCTAAACCATCTATAAAACTTCTTTTATAAATCTATAAACCCGTTTCTTAAAACTCGTTTTTAAATATCTAACCATTTATAAAACTCTTTCCCCTTGTATATAATCTTCCCCTAAGTCCTCAAACCATTTTATAAATTCCTTTACAAAATCCAAATCTTTCGACTTAATTCATGGGTCTCGGAAACATTTACAAATAAGTAAAACCTTTTACTTCAAAACATCACTATATAATAATTATAAGGAATAATAAAAATTATAAATAAATGAAAATTATTAACTTTAAAACATTTTAAAATAATTATTAATGATTTCAAAATATTGTTAAACAGAAATCATAATTAACCTTTACCATTTTTATAAATAATAATTTATTTTCAAACCTTATCAATAATTCTTATTATTAATTTCAAACCATAATTATTATTGAAATAATCAACCTCTCCAAAATATTAATATTTTGATAAATTCTTTAAAACCATATTAACTATAAACAAATAAATTTAAAACAATACTAATATAATTAAATAACCTTAAAATAAAATTGCTATAATTTAATATTTTAAAACAATATTAATGTAATTAAATACTTTAAAACAGTATTAATATAATTAAATAACTTAAAATAATATTAATATAATTAAATAACTTAAAAGTAATATTACAATAATTAAATAACTTTAAAACAATACTATTACAATTAAATAATTTTAGAAAAATATTAAATGTAAATAAATCATAATTTAAAAACAGTATAAATTTGAAACTGTTTTTGGATTTAAAATCATTTTGTATGTTAAAATCAATTTCAATTCAATTCAATTGGCAATTTATATTATTTCAAGATACTAATTTCAAGCCAATAGCCGCCAAACGCTCAACCAATATCGATATTGATTTTTTTATCACTATGGGTTTTAGTTTCAAACATATAACAATGTTATAACCATAATTGCGAGGATCTGTTTCTTCGACTCTCGAAAATCGACACTAATACATCCTCGGTATGCTCGCGTCGTAAATCTAAGTGCCGAAGAAGTAGATTCTCAAGGGTAAGAAAGAAAAACAATGACAGAACATATTCTCACATATGTTATTTCAATAAAAACTTAATACCGAAAATTAAAACACATTTTTCAGAGTTAAAAATATGGACAGTTATAGATTCTTGTCCTTACAAATGCGGAATACTATAGCACGAGCATGTGGTGGAAATAGACCAAAATCTTCAAAAAAATCTTCTAACTCCATACGTCGAGCTCCATCTAGATTTCTTCTAAACTAAACCTGACTACTAGGTTACCCAAGAAAATTAGGGCACCCAAAGTTTAATGAAAAGGAAAATAAACTCCGAGACAGTCATGAGACTGGAGTGAGAATTCAAAAATACGTGCTTTGAAAATAAAAGGTTATCTCATAAGATCACGCAGCAAATAAACATGGAACGGGTTTTGACCTTACGATAATCAAAACATTTTTACATAAAGATACTTGATATTATTTTTAATGACATATCTTTGATAACATTTGCAACTAAACTTATTAATCATAGCCGAAATTGTTACATTATTAAATTCCAGCCTATTAACCACAGACGCGGGTTCTACAACCAAAATGGTAGGCACTTATTGGAGAATGGATTTTTATACAAATGACCAAGTGAAGGGACTACCTATCGGTAGTACATCACTATAGGAATGTACCGAGCACAGAACATCTGCCCTCTGCAAACACAAGACTTACCTACCTTTCTCACTAGATAATACCAAAAATATAATCGCCCCGGTCGTTACCGACCTATCCGAGTGCCCTCACAGCATAAATCCGCAATAATTTAAGCCTGAACGTCATGGCGGGTAGAAATATATCTTGAAGGGAATGATCATATCCTAATGGTTGTGAACCACATAGCCTTGCCGCATCTACCCTATTTCAGCCATTTCCGAGTGTGAGGCTTGAGGTAAAGATTACCTTTTACTTTGCACATCATCTTCCTTTGAATGCCACACTGCCCTTCCATGGTCACACAACTGATTTCCACAAACATATAACTCCTAAGCTTGTACGTCTCAAGAAAGAGTGTTAAGCTAAGAGAAGTTGCCTTCTCCGCCACCAAGCCGATAATACGTTCATAGAGATCGCTTATGTAACTAGAAATGCAACGCCAGACATTTGTCCGTATAAGTTCGTTCTAGGACTGAATGAAACCGAAGGCACTATCCTACCACATCCTATCACGGATTAGGGTTAGTAGCGAGAAGTCCTTTCAACCCAAAGATTTTCAAGAATGAAGGGACCATTGCTACTTTAGTATTTGGGAGTTAATTAGAATTATCGACAAGCAGTCCTTTCACCTCGAAAATACTCGGTCTTCATACTTCATTTTCTTTACCAAGTCTTCATCTTGCAAATGCATACATTAGTTTGAAGTGGTCTTAGGATCGGAATTACCCCAGATCTCACCCCAGTTCCTTCGAACCAATCATCGAAAAGGAGGTTCTATGAATAGGAATCATTCTTTAATTGATTAAATTCTTTTTATCAGAATCTCTTTTGGAGATATATATTTCTAAGACATACTTTTCAATATATACCGAATCATTAAACCTCTCTTACTAAATCCTTTGATTACTTAAAACCATTTTTAATCTTAGAAAAATTACAAATCATTTCTTTTTTTTTCACTTAGGAAAAAATTTCTAAATTATTCCATTTAAATTCTAACAATGATTTCTTAATTCAAAACTCTTAATTTTAATTGAGTTAAAACCATGTTATCTAGGATGCCAATCCAAAACCAGTAAATATTAAGTGAGTAGAATCTATAGAAATCATTTAGTTATACCCATATGCGAGAAATAATGGCGAAATCACCTTTTAAATTCCACAAATAGTATGAGTTCCCTCTTCGGGCTATAACACTAAGTATAAGAAGATCATCTCTACAAAATCAAAGTTGTTTTTAATTTGGAAAATTTAAATCTTTTTATAGTTAACTCGTTTCCAACATTTCGACCTTATCTGTCCTTCACCCAGGGAAGAGGCCAGGTGTATCAGGGCACCGGTTGGTCCTGAACATCTTCTTAGTTTAAGCACCTCACATCCGGATCTCACAAATATAAAAATCCAGTCTACTCATCGGCTTTTAGAGCCAAGATTAAACCACTTTATTTATAATAGCTTTTCTTTATACCATTTATTTAAATTCTTTTAAATAAACCATAAAAATCCCAAAACATTATTTAAACACTTAATTATCCATTTATAAATATTTGTAAAAGATTTGAAAAAGAATTGCTAAGTTTAAAGCAATATTTCAAATGTTATAGAAAAATGATGCAGAAAGTACTTTCTAAGCTACGTTGTTCAAAACGACTTTTTATCATTTGAAAATTTATTACTCATATCACTTTTTGAACATTTTAAAAGATTTATAAGATTTATTCCACATTTTTAAACAATTTTAAAATATCGTTTTCAAAGGAATTCAGTTTTGGATTTCGAACTGCGACACCGCGATTTTTCCCAAAGCTTGGTTTACTCATATCTCAAAATCTACTCATCGAAATCTCGATTTTCTTTCTTCGTTGAAAAAATATAGACATAATAGTTCATAAATTCTTATCTCGAAGAATTCCGAGCTATATTCCATCTTTTCCACTCGTTTGGTTTTTATGGCGTGAAATCACGAACTACCGTTACACGACGCGTCTATGTTTGACAAAATTTTCAATCCTCATTCAAACTTCACCAAAACACTCTTAAATGTTTATAAAACATTTCAAACTCAATTTAAACCATTTTTAAAGAGGTTGAACATTCCATACATACCATTTCATTAATTCAAGGAAAGTAATTATCTTTGTGCTTATCGACGTGTATTTCCGTGACTTGCATGTATATTCAACATTCATATTTAAACAACCAAATTTGACGATCGAAGCATATGAAACATCCATTGCAAATATCATATCATCATCCAAAATATAATATTATAGTTTAGGAGTTCTCACATTCATTTTCCTTCGAGCTAATATAAAATCGGCTATGGCTGTGCTATCACGGATTATACTTTACGGAATCGGACATTGGACCCTTGAAGTGGCTTGGCCTAACCTTGGTGCTCATGGCCTAGGTGGTGTGGGGTGGTGACCGTGGACTTTGGAAGAGCAATGGAGGTGTTTAGAACTAGTTTTGAGGTAGATTGATATTATAAACTAGTGTATACATTTTCCTTTTTTATATGATATTTTTTTCTCTTACTTTTCTAATATATTTTTTATCAAAAAGAAGCGATTAAAGAGGCTCTTAGAAAGCTTGAAAAGAAGAGTTAGAAGAAGTGGAATGGTATTAGGATTTTTTGTGAGAAGAGGGGTGGTATTTATAGAAAAAACATTAGAATTAAATATTATATTGCATAATTACCTAAATACCCCTAGCCCACACCCCTCCCCTAGCTTATAGCGCACGGCTTCCTCCTCAAAGCCAAGTGATGGTTGATGTGAGGTGATGGTGTGGTACAATGAAGTGATGTTTGCTTTATGGTTACCTAAAGGTTAAACTTAGGAATTATTAAATCATTTTTGTAATACATATGTATGTATGTATGTATGTATGTATGTATGTGCAAGTACATATATATGTATGTACGTGTAGATGCATAACACTTCAAACGTTTTCGAACAACTTTTGTTTGTTAAATCGTTGAAATCCAGAGAACCAATTATCTGTCACATTTTCACTTATTTATTAACGTTCATATATTTGTAAACAAAATTCAAAAGGAAATTTCTTATCATTTTAACTAATTAAAATGATCACATTTCAATTATAAAACCATATAAATTAATAACAAAAATTATTTACAAAATTGCCATTATACCGATAAAGCGATATCGATTTTTCCATATATTTTCAAATCAAATATATATCTTTATAAAACTATTATAAATGATTCATTATAAATTTATAACTATTCAAAATGAATTATCATCATTTAATAATTATTTGGATAACTAAAATAATTATTAAACCATTAAATCTCAATTTAAATTAAATAAATCAATTATTTAAATACAATGTCATTTTATCGATATAAATTTCGAGGAAAATATTTATAAGATTATTATTACTTATTATTTCTTGAAATAGTATTGTCCTTTTATTTGCATAAATTTAAAAGTAAATCCAATTTATCAAAGTGATAAATTGGCGGGTCCTTAAAAGAATTTCGTCCCCGAATTTACCTAAACTAAAACCTCCAAGGTTTGCCAAAAATATTTATTTTAAATTTGTACCTATACGATGTATATAGATCACTTGTACGCAATGTCCGATTCGATCTTCAATTCAAATCCATAACTTTACTTCCGAACTAGTAAGGATCCCATGATCCTTTAGTGCGGATACTGAAAATGCTTCCTGATTGGAACTTTAGTTCTCCTTACGCAGCTCTCAACTATGATAGGAAACTAAAGTATCTAACCACAAACCCTCATCAATGTTCGTCGTCGAGAATCAAGTGATATGTCCTCTTTCGGATAAGTGCCAAACATGTTAAAGTTTTGCATTTGAATCTTAGATTAAATCGTGCAATGAAACAATCTATATACTTCAAATGTATTTATTAACTCTTCGAAATTTTTATGAAAACATTTCATAAAAATTACATTCTATATTCAAACTTTTTATAAATATTCTTCTTTACACATAACCATTTTACATTTTTATTTCCTGTTTTTTCTACTTTAAGAAAATGTTTCCTTTCAAAAGATAAACATCTTTTTATTGTATTACATTTCTAAACATATCTTAGTAGTTTTCTGGAAAATTATTTTCAAAATAATTTATTAATTTGATAAATCACCATAAACTTTATTTAGCTAATATCAAGTGTGAAAACATTCTTTATATATATATATATTCACTTTAGTTATGCCAATTTAATATTTGAAAAGTATTTATATACTTATTCAACTGTTTTAAGTATATTCACAATTTACTTAACATGTTTAATTTACTTTAAAATATAATTAGAGAGATCAAAACAATTACTACCAAAACTTTGTTATAATGAACTTCTCTTTTAATAAATGTCTCCAATACTTGTTATTCTCTTTAAAATCCCATTATTAAAGATCTAAATATACCCTTAAGATTTCTTCCAAAGTGTCATTCAAGGGTTTAAAAACAAATGTTGCTAAGAGATCGTTTACTACAAACCCAAAACCATACATTAATAACTTTTAATATTTATTTTAAAGAACAAAGCATACCCATGCTTATCAATTAAGATAATACACTTTGATAAAAGTTGACAATCATCAATTAATTTACCAACTAATGATTCACCATATGCTTTTTGACTTTAGAAAATTAAATTGATCGGGTAACTGAAAAATGATACTAAAGAAATGGGTATTACCAATAGCATCGCATATTTCCTTAACAAGAAGAAGAATAATTAAGACAAGTGTTTACCATCCGAACATATCTCTTGCCCATTTTTAGTTACTCTCGAGCCACTCGAATTAATTAGTTATAAGATATTTTTTTTTCGTTTTCAAAATCCCATATTAGAAATAATACAATTATTATTCCTTTTCCAAAAATCATTTGAAATTCCTTTCAAAAGTACTAGAATTTAAATTCTCAAAAATTCCTTTATAAAGCACGTTTTATAAATTTATTTCTTAAAATCATTTATACAAAACATATTCATAAGATTTATTTTATCTTAAATAAATTTCTTTAATCTTAAACCAACATTTTTTTATCGGATACCCCATAGTCAAATTGTGAGACTAAATTCATAAGGTGTCCGTACATAAACTTTTAAATTAAACAACCAATCTATCAATGATAATAACTGAGTATTATCATTTCCTTAATCAAATAACTATATAAATAATATTCTTTATATTAAAAATATAATCCTAGTTAAAATTATTTCATTTACAGATTTTCAAAACCAAAATCATTTGTATATAATACTATCAAATATGCACTCATATATAAGACTCTCAAATCCATTCTAGGTTGTGACTAACCCTATTTCTAATTTGTTACTCATTCTAGGTATTACTAAACCTATCTCTGATAAGACTTTAACCCCTACCAAAGTCATGGTGTTCTCTCAACCTAAGCTCTGATACCACGATGTGAGGACCCGTTTCTTCGACTCTCCAATATCGATACTAATACATCCTCGGTATTCACATGCCATAAATAGAAGTGGCAAAGAAGCGGATTCTCAAGGGTTAGAAAGAAAAATAAAGATAGAACAGAATCTCACATATGTTATTTCAATAAAAAATTATAGCTGAAATTAAAATGCATTTATTAGAGTTAAAAACATGGACAGATATAGGTTCATGTCCTTACAAATGCGGAATACTATAGCACAAGAGTGTAGTGGAAATAGACCGAAATCTTTAGAAAAAACTTTTAACTTCATGCTTCGAGCTCCATCCAATTTCTTCAAAACTAAACCTGACTACTAGGCTGCCCATGAAAATTAGGACACGCAGAGTTTAAGGAAAAGGAAAATAAACTCCGGGTCAGTCATGGAAATTGTGTGAAAACTCAAAAATACGTGCTTTGAAAACAAAAAGGTATCTCACGAGACCACGTCGCACATAAAAATGAAACGGGTTTTTACCTTATGATAACCAAAACATTCTTACATGAAGATAATAATGACGAATCTTTGAAAACATTTGCAAGTAAACTTATTAATCTTAGTCGAAACTGTTACATTATTAAATTCTAGCATAACTTCAAACGCAGGTTCTACAAACAAATTGGCAAGCACTTATTGGACAATTAACTTCCATACAAATGATCAGGTGAAGGGACTAACTTCCGACAGTACATCTTTAGAGGAATGTACTCAGACATGGAACATCTGCCCCCTACCAACCCAAGGCTAGCCTATCTTTCTCACTAGATAGTACCGAATACGTCATCACACCGATCGTTACCGACCAATATGAGGGCCCTCATAGCATGCATCCACAATAATTTAAGCTCAAATGTCACAGCGGACAGAAATATATCTAGAAATGAATGATTATATAATAATGGTTGCGAACCACATAGCCTTACCACATCCACCCTTTTCGACCATTTTCGGGTGTGAGTCATGAGGCAACGATCACCTTTTACTTTGCATGTAGATTCCTTTGAATGCCACACTACCATTCCATGTCGCACAACTGATTTCTACAAACGTATAACTCATGATCTCGTATGTTTTAGGAAAGAGTGTTAAGCTAAGAGAAGTTGCCTTCTCCGCCACCAAGCATATAATACTTTCATAGAGATCACTTATGTAACTAGAAATGCAATGTCAGACACTCATCCATACATGTTCGTTTTGGGACTGAACGAAACCGAATGCACTCTCTTATCACATCCTGTCGGGGATTAACCCTAGGATTAGTAGCAAGAAATTCTTGCAAACCAAAGAGTTTCAAAAATGAAGGGACCACGGCTACTTTAGTATTTGAGAGCTAATCAAAATTGTCAATAAGCAGTCCTTCACCCCGAAAATCCTCGGTCTTCATACTTCATTTTCTTTATCAGATCTTCATTTTTTGAATGCATACATCGGTTCGAATTGGTTTTTTTGAATATGAATCACACCAGATCCGACCATGGTTCCTTCGTACCAATCATCGATAAAAAAAAGTTTTATATATAAGGAATCATTCTTTAATTGATTAAGTTTTTATATTAGAATTTCTTTTAGAGATATATATTTCAGACATTCTTTTTGGTATACATGGAATCATTAAACCTCCCTTATCAAATCCTTTGATTACTTTAAACCATTTTTAATCTTGGAACAATTCCAAATCATTTCATTTTTTTCACTTGTGATAACATTTCCAAATTATTTCATTTAAATCTCAACAATGATTTCTTAATTCAAAACTCTTAATTTTGATTGAGTTAAAACCATGTTATTTAGGATGTCAATCCAAAACCAGTAAATGTTAAGTGAGTAGAATCTATAGAAATCATTTAATTCTACTTAATATTAATTCTCGTATTCAAAAAATACTATGGGTGGAATAACGGCGAAATCATCTTCTAAATTCCACGAATAGTTATGAGTTACCTCTTCGGGATATAACACTAAGTATAAGAAGATCATCTCTATACAATCAAAAGTTGTATTTAATTTGGAAATTTTAAATCTTTTTGTACTTAACTCGTTTCTGACTTTTCGACCTCATCAATCCCTCGCCCAGGGAAGGGGCCACGTGTGCCAGGGCACTGGTTGCTCCAAAACATCTCCTTAGTTTAAGCATCTCACATCCGGATCTCACAAATAGAAATATCCAGCCAACTCGTCGTCTTTTCGAGCCATGATTAAGACACTTTATTTAAAATAGCTTTTCTGTGTACCATTTATTTAAACACTTTTAAATAAACCATAAAAATCATAAAACATTATTTAAACACTTAGTTATCCATTTAAAAAAAATTAAAAAGGATTTTGAAAAGAATTGTTTGGTTTAAAGCTATATTTCAAATGTTATAGAAAAGTGCTGCGGAGAAGTGCTACGGAATGTGCTTTCCAAGCTATGTTGATCAAAACGACTTTTCATCATTTGAATATTCATTCTTATTACTAAAATCTCTTTTTAAAAATATTAGAAGATTTATAATATTTACTCTACATTTTTAAACAATTTTAAAACACCATTTTCAAAGAAACCCACTTTTGGATTCCGAACTACCAAACTACGACTTTTTCAAAAGCTTTTTTACTCGTATCTCAAAGTCTACTCATCTAAATCTCAATTTTCTTTCTTCATTGGAAAACAATGGATATAATAGTTTGAAAGATTATAACTTGAAGAATTCCAAGCTATATTCCATTTTTTATACTCGTCCAGTTTTTATGGCACGAAATCGCGAACTGCCATTATGCGACGCGTCTACTTTTGACTAATTTTTCAATTCTCATTCAAACTTCACCAAAGAACTTTTAAATATTTATAAAACATTTCAAACTCATTTTAAACCATTTTTAAAGAGGTTTAACGTACCATACATAACATTTCATTAATTTGAGGAAAGTGATTTCCTTTGTGCTTACCGACATGTATTTTTGTGACTTGCATATATATTCAACATTAATATTTAAACAATCAAACTTGATGATCAAAGCATATTAAACATCCATTGCAAACATCATATCGCCATTCAAAATATAATGTAAGATTTTAGGAGTTCTCACATTCATTTTCCATTCGAGCAAATATAAAATCAGCTATATCGCCGCTATCACGGTACGATATCGAGCTTTGGATCCTTGAAGTGGCTCATCATAGCCTTGGTGCTCATGGCCTAGGTGGTGTGGGGGGTGGTGGCCATGGACTTTGGAAGAACAAAGGAGGTGTTTAGAACTAGTTTTGAGGTGGATCGATATTATAAACTAGTGCATAATTTTCCTCTTTTATTTGATATATTTTTTTCTAACTTTTCTAATATATTTTTTATGAATAAGAAGCCATTAAAGAGTCTCGTAGAAAGCTTGAAAAGAAGAGGAAGAAGAAGTGGAATGGTATTAGTTTTTTTTTTTGTGAGAAGAGGGGTGATATTTATAGGAAAAACCTTAGAATAAAATATTATAGTGCATAATTACCTAAATATCCCTAGCCCGCACCCCTACCCTAGCCTCAAGTGCATGGCTCCCCCCTAAAGCCATGTGATGGTTGATGTGAGGTGATGGTGTGGTACAATGAAGTGATGTTTGCTTTATGGTTACTTAAAGGTTAAGCTTAGGAATTATTAAATCATTTTTATAATATATATGTATATATGTATATGTATGTATGTATGTATGTATGTATGTATGTATGCATGTGCATGTTATCTTGTGCATGTGACATATATATGTATATACATTTAGGTGCATAACAGTTCGAACGTCTTCGAACAACTTTTGTTCGTCAAATCATTGAAATCCATAGAATCAATTACCGGTCACATTTTCGCTTATTTATTAAAGTACATATATTTGTAAAAAAATTCAACAATAAATTTCTTATCATTTTAAACTAATTAAAATAGTCACATTTCATTTATAAAACCATGTATTTAATATTAAAAATTATTTTCAAAAGTTGTCATTATACCGATAAAGCGATATCGATTTTTCCTTATATTTTCAAATCAAATATATACCTTTATTAAACCGTTATAAATAATTCATTATCAGTTTATAACTGTTCAAAATCAATTATCATCATTTAAAATAATTATTTGAATAATTAATATAATTATTAAATCATTAATCTTAATTTAAATTAAATAAATCAATTATTTATATACAATGTCACTTTATCAATATAAATTTCGAGGAAAATATTTATAAGATTATTATTACTTATTATTACTCGAAACAATATTATCCTTTTATTTGTATAAATTTAAAAATAAATCCAATTTATCAAAGTGATAAATTGGCGGGTCGTTATAGACTTCCCTCTTTAAAATAATTTCATTCCTTAAATTACCTAAACAAAAACCCTAAAGGTTTGCCAAAAAATTTGTTTTAAATTTAAACTCTTACGATGGATATAGATCATTTGTATGCAATATCCATTTCGATCTTTTATTCGAATCCACAACTTTACTTCTGAACTAGTATGGATCCCTCGATCCTTTAGTGCGGACTCTGACTAGGCTTCTTGATCAGAACTTTAGTTCTCCTTGTACAACTCTCAACTATGATAGAAAACTCAAGTATCTAACCACAAACCCTCATCAATATTCGTCGTCAATAATCGATTGATAAATCCTCTTTCGGATAAGTGTTAAATACGTTAAAGTTCTGCACTCGAATCTTAGATTAAATCGTGCGACGAAATAATCTGTATACTTCAAATGTGTTTATTAACTCTTCGAAATTTTTGTAAAAACACTATATTCAAAATTTTTATAAATATAATTCTTTACACATAATCATTTTACAATTTTATTTCCAAATATTTCTACTTCAAGAAAATATTTCTTTTCAAAAGATAAATATCTTTTTATTATATTACATTTCTAAACGTATCTTAGTTGTTTTCTGTAAGAATTATTTATTAATTTGATAAATCACCATAAACTTTCTGTAGCTAACACCAAGTGTGAAAACATTCTTTATTTAGTTAAAACTTTCTTTATATATATTCCCTTTATTTATATCAGTTTAATACTAAAAAACATTTATATACTTATTCAACTGTTTTAAGTATATTCACAATTTACTTAACAAGTTCTACTTACTTTGAAATATAATCAAAGAGATTAAAACAATTACTACCAAAACTTTGTTATAATGAACTTATCTTTTTATAAAAGACTCCAATATTTGTTATTTTCTTTAAAATCCTATTATTAAAGATTGAAATATACCAATAAGATTTCTTCCAAAGTGGCATTCAAGGATTTAAAAATAAATGCTGCTAAAGCATCATTTACTACAAACCCAAAACCATCCATTAATAACTTTAAATATTTATTTTAAAGATCAAAGCATACCCATGCTTATCAATTAAGATGATATACTTTGATAAAAGTTAACAATCATCACTTAATTTATCAACTAATGAATCACATATTGCTTTTTAACTTTAGAAAATTACATTGATCGAGTAACCCAAAAATGAAACCAAGGAAATAGGTACTACCAATAGTATTGGATATTTCCTTAACAAGAAGAGGAATACTTAAGAGAAGCATTTACCATCCGAACATATCTCTTGCCCATTTTTAGTTACTTTCGAGCCACTCGAATTAATTAATTATAACATTGTTTTTCATTTTCAAAATCCCATCTTAAAACTATTACAATTATTATTCCTTTTCCAAAAATCATTTGAAATTCCTTTCAAAAGTACTAGAATTTAAATTCTCAAAAGTTCCTTTATAGAGCATGTTTTATGGATCCATTTTACAAAATCACTATACAAAACATATTCATAAGTTTTATTTATCTTAAATAAATTCCTTTAATCTTAAACCAAATTTTTTTTATCGAATAACCCATAGTCAAATTGTGAATCTAAGTTGATGAGGTGTTCATACTTAAACTTTTAAATTAAACAACCAATCTATCAATGATAATAACTGAGTATTATCATTTCCTTAATCAAATAACTATATAAAATAATATTCAAAATATTATCCTACGTAAATTATTTCATTTAAAACTTTTCAAAACCAAAATCATTGTATATAATATTAACAGATATGCACTCAAATATAATACTCTCAAACTCATTCTATGGTGTTACTAACCCTATCATTAATGAGTTTCTCATCCTAGGGTATCACTGATGAGACTTTTACCCCTACCAAAGCCAAGGTGTTCGCCCAAACTAAGCTCTGATACCATGATGTGAGGACCCCATTTCGTCGACACTCGAAATTCTACACTAATAAAACCTCGGTATTCATGTGCCATGAATCTATGTGCCAGAGAAGTGGATTCTCAAAGGTAAGAAAGAAAAATAGAGACAAAAAAAAAATCGTACATTTGTTATTTCAATAAAAACTTTACAGTAGAAATTAAAATACATTTATCAGAGTTAAAAACATGGACATTTATAGATTCCCATTCCTTACAAATGCGGAATACTATAGCACAAGAGTGTAGTGAAAGTGGGCCAAAATCTTCAGAAAAATCTTCTAGCTCCATGGTTCGATCTGCATCTAGATTTCTTCTACACTAATCCTAACTACTAGGCTGCCTAGGGAAATTAAGGCACCTAGAGTTTAAGGAAAAGGAAAATAAACTCCATGTCGGTCATGGGTCTGGTGTGAGAACTCAAAAATACGTGCTTTGAAAACAAAAAGGTATCTCATAAGACCATGCCGCACATAAAGACGGAACATGTTTTTACCTTATGATAACCAAAACAATCTTACATAAAGATAATTGATATTATTTTTAATGACATTTCTTTGAAAACATTTGCAAGTAAACTTATTAATCTTAGTCGAAATTGTTACATTACTAAATTCCAGCATACTACCACAAACGCGGGTTCTACAAACAAAATGGCAGACATTTATTGGAGAATGGATTTCCATACAAACGACCATGTGAAGAGACTATCTTTCGACAGTACATCTCTAGAGGAATGTACCAAGGCACATAACATCTACCCTCTATCAATACAAGACCGACCTATCTTTCTCACTAGATAGTAATGAATATATCATCAGCCTGATCGTTGCCGACCTATTCGAGGGCCTTCACAGCATACATCCACAATAATTTAAACCCAAATGTCATAGTAGGTAGAAATATATCTAGAAGGGAATGATCATCCTGATGATTGCGAACCACATAGCCTTGTCGCATCTACCCTGTTTTGGTCATATCCGGGTGTGAAGCTTGAGGTAATGGTTACATTTTACATTGCACGTCATCTTCCAATGAATGTCACACTGCTATTCAATAGTCACGCAATTGATTTCTACAAACATATAACTCCTAAGCTCATACGTCTCACGAAAAGGTGTTAAACCGAGAGAAGTCACCTTCTCCACTACCAAGCAGATAATACGTTCTTAGAGATCACTTATGTAACAAGAAATGCGGCGCTAGACATTAGTCCATACAAGTTTATTCTAGGACCGAAAGAAACCGAAGGCACTCTCCTACCACATCCTGTCGGGGATTAACCCAAGGATTAGTGGCAAGAAGTCCTTGCAACCCAAAGAGTTTAAGAAATCAAGGGACCATTGCTACTTTAGTATTTGGGAGCTTACCAGAATATTCAAAATGTAGCCCTTTCACCCCGAAAATCCTCGGTATTCATATTTCATTTTATTTATTAGGTCTTCAATTTTCGACCTCATACATCGGTTCGAAGTGGTTTTTGGATAGGAATTACCCCAGATCCTACCCTGGTTCCTTCGAACCAATTATCGATGAAAAGAGGTTATATGAATATGGAATTATTCGTTAATTGATTAAGTTCTTTTTATCAAAATCTCTTTTGGATACATATATATATATATATATATATATATATATATTTCTAAGACATTCTCTCCGATATATACGGAATCATAAAACCTCTCTTATCAAATCCTTTGATTACTTAAAACCCTTTTTAATCTTGGAATAATTCCAAATCATTTCATTTTTCACTAAGGAAAATTTTTCCAAATTATTTCATTTAAATCTTAACAATGATTTCTTAATTCAAAACTCATAATTTTGATTGAGTTAAAACCATGTTATCTAGAATGTCAATCCAAAACTAGTAAATATTAAGTGAATGGAATCTGTAGAAATCATTTAATTCTACTCAATATCAATTCTCGTATTCAACAAATACTATAGGCATAATAAGGGAGAAATCACCTTTTAAAGTACGAGTTCCCTCTTCGGGCTATAACATTAAGTATAAGAAGATCATCTCTGTAAAATCGAAGTTGTATTTAATTTGGAAATTTTAATTCTTTTTATACTTAACTCATTTTCGACATTTCAACCTTATCTATCCCTCGCCCAGGGAAGACGCCAGGTGTACCAGGGCACGGGTTGCTCTTGAACATCTCCTTAGCTTAAGCACCTCACATCCAAATCTCACAAATAGAAAAATGCAATCTACTCGTTGGCTTTTAGAGCCAAGATTAAACCACATTATTTATAATAGCTTTTCTTCATACCATTTATTTAAACACTTTGAAATAAACAATAAAAATCCAAAAAAATTATTTAAAAACCTAATTATCCATTTAAAAACATTTTTAAAAGATTTGGGAAAGAATTGTTAAGTTTAAATCTATATTTCAAATATTGTAAAAAGTGCTTCGTAAAGTGCTTTTTAAGCTATGTTGATCAAAATGACTTTTTATCATTTGAAAATTGATTTTTATAACCCAAATAAAATTTTAAAAAAACTATAAGATTTTTTCCACATTTTAAACAATTTTTAAATATCATTTTCAAAGAAATCTAGTTTTGGATTCCGAAATGCAAAACCGCGATTTTTCCAAAATCTTGTTTTACTCATGTCTCAAAATCTACTCATCAAAATCTTGATTTTCTTTCTTCGTTGGAAAACTATGGACATAATAGTTCAAAAAATTCTTATCTCGAAGAATTTTAAGCTATATTCCATCTTTTAGACTCGTTTAGTTTTTATGTCATGAAATCGCGAACTACCGTTACGCGACGCGCCTATTTTTGACTAATTTTTCCAATTCTCATTCAAACTTCACCAAAACACTTTTAAATGTTTATAAAACATTCCAAACTCATTTTAAACCATTTTTAAAGAGGTTTAACATTCCATACACACCATTTCATTAATTCAAGGAAAGCGAATGCCTTTGTGCTTACCGACGTGTATTTCCATGACTTGCATATATATATATATATATATATATATATATATATATATATATATATATATTCAACATTCACATTTAAACAACCAAACTTAATGATCAAAGCATATTAAACATCCATTGCAAACATCATATCGTCATCCAAAATATAATATAATAGTTTAGGAGTTATCAAATTCATTTTCCCTCGAGCTAATATAAAATCCGCTTTAGCTCCGCTATCACGTATTAAACTTTACGAAATTGAGCTTTGGACCACTGAAGTGACTTGGTCTAGCCTTGGTGCTCATGGCCTAGGTGGTGTGTGGTGGTGGCCGTGGAATTTGGAAGAGCAAAGGAGGTGTTTAGAACTATTTTTGAGGTGGATCGATATTATAAACTAGTGTATACATTTTCCTCTTTTATTTGATATATTTTTACTAACTTTCCTAATATATTTTTTATAAATAAGTAGTCACTAAAGAGGATCTTAGAAAGATTAAAAAGAAGAGGAAGAAGAAGTGGAATGGTGTTAGGAATTTTCGTGAGAAGAGGGGTGGTATTTATAGGAAAACATTGAAATAAAATATTATATTACATAATTACCTAAATACCCCTAGCCCACACCCCTCCCATAGCCTCTAGCACACGGCTCCCCCTCAAAGCCAAGTGATGGTTGATGTGAGGTGATGGTGTGGTACATTGAAGTGATGTTTGCTTTATGGTTACTTAAATGCTAACTTTGGAATTATTAAATCAATTTTGCAATATATATATATATGTATATGTATATGTATGTACGTATGTATGTATGTACGTATGTGTTTATGTATGTATGTGAACGTTATCATGTGCATGTGACATATATATGTCTGTACATGTTGGTGCATAACATTTCGAATGTTTTCGCACAGCTTTTGTCTGTTAAATCGTTGAATCCAGAGAACTGATTATCGGTCACATTTTTACTTATTTATTAATGTACACATATTTGTAAACAAAATTCAAAAATAATTTTTTTATCATTTTAAATCAATTAAAACGATCACATTTCATTTATAAAACCATATGAATTAATATTAAAAATTATTTATAGAAATTGCCATTATACCAACCAAGCGATATCAATTTTTCCATATATTTTCAATTCAAATATATATCTTTATAAAACTATTATGATTTATTCATTACCACTAAATAACTATTCAAAATGAATTACCATCATTTAAAATAATTATTTGTATAACTAAAATAATTATCAAATCATTAAATCTCAATTTAAATTAAATAAATCAATTATTTAAATACAATGTCATTTTATTGATATAAATTTCGAGGAAAATATTTATAAGATTACCATTACTTATTACTACTTGAAATAATATTATCCTTTTATATGCATAAATTTAAAACTAAATCCAATTTATCAAAGTGATAATTGTTGGGTCATTACAGTAATGTCCACAATTAGGTTCGTTTTCAATAATCCATATAAAAGAAATATTATTGAAACAATCCAACGATAGCGAGGAATCCCGTTGGATCTCTCCAACTTGTTTTCCCCTGAATCACAAACATTATATAATCATAAATATAATCAACTGATTCGAGGCGGGATTTGTATATAAATGGTCATCCACTCTTACATGGAACGTAAAAGGGTCTCATCCGCTCCAACAGGCAAGAATATACCCAAACCAACTAATAAATATAGTAATTCATCCAAACAATCATTCAATAATTTTTATTAACTATATATCATACTAGTGAACCAAAAAAGTGAGTTTAACTCACTGAAATTTTTGTTGTCGCCGAGGCGTTCTAGTTTGGAACCAAAAATGAACGACGTCTGATTTTAGCCCAAATTTAACCGGTCTCTAAAATCATCCATACCAGCTCCATATTGTACATAACGTCCAAACTAGTGAAAATCAACTCATCTCGTTCGAATCTAATTTTGAGTGAATTACAACATTTATAATTTTACATAATTAAAATTATAATTACTTTACTAATTACAACAATTTTTATAAATTATCCTTAGTTTAAATCTTAACCCACCTCTAATCTTCTCCCTCCCCAACCATTCGCGTTCAAAATCACGCAACCCAGGCCGCTCCCAATTCTTGCTCGCCACTGCCACATTGCCTGAGCCGCCGCCGCCTTCTCACTAGAGATAGCCCCAACAACCACAACTCTAGAAAAACCTTACCTCTGCTCGGCCCCTCAACTTCTCGAACGAACCTAACATCCATCTCCGGTCATCTTCCCTTTTCGATCACCATGGTCGATGGCAGGTCGCCAAACTCGGACCATAGCTTGCTTCCCTCCTTCCCCACATTTTTCCCTCAGGGCTCACCGTCCCAAACCCGCCATAGATCGCCATTGAACCCAAAGTTCAACTCTATGTTCACATGGCTATAGCCGCCGCCACACCTCGTCGAACCCAAATCCAACTGTTGATCCAATCGAGCTCGACGTCGTGAGCAACTTCCTAGTTGAGGCCAATCCCTAATACGCATTGTAGTGGCTCAAATGGATGCGAGCCATTGGATTAGAGGAATTTAATTTTGTAATTTTTTTGAAATTTTTGTTCTTTGGATTGGCCATGTTATATAGAGAAGAAGTAATATGGTATGGGGAAAAGTATGGGCAGTAGATGTGGGTATGGGCAATGGTATGTGCAGATACGACGAGAAGCATGGTTATAAAACAATATATTTTTTCAATTTAAAATATCGTGTTACAAAACGTCAAAAAGTTTGAACTCCTATCAAAGCATGCCGCTTGGCATTCTATATGTTATACCCCCATTTTGAACGCAACGGAACTTGTTTCGAGACCTAATTCAATCGTATGCAGAAGATAGCCTTTTCAAACACAGTTACTATATTAATTTCTGAAATTAATTTATACGTGTTTAGGCCTCACACGTCCAAACGATACATCCGATCACCATGAAATTCGTTATCGTACAATAATATACTATTGAGGATCTAATGAAACAGGTTTCGTCGAAATTCGAGACAGTACCCCAGATGGTTATTTTTATATGTTAATAAAAACGAGTTATTTTCAAAATCAATTAAATCACTTTTAAATCCAATTTAAAAGTTTTATTATCTTCGTTCTTGTTAAATAGAATTTAAATAAGCTTTGAAGTTTATTTTATCAGTTAAAACCCAAGATTAAATTATTTGAACAATTTTATTTATTAAATTCAATAATTAAATTATTCAATAAATCGCTATATCTGAAACTCAAGTTACTTAATGTATAAAAATAACTTTTCAATATTTAAAATCAATTAAATATCCAATTTCAAATGAAAAAAAATTCTAGGTTGTTATAGAAACACATGTTTGCAATTTCTATATTTGGTTCATTATCACTTGAGGATGTGTCCGAATCATCTAATGTTGCAGTATAGCCTTTGGATGAATCAGTGTTTGGTGTATTTTTCGGTTTATCTGGATGTAGATAGTCTCATTTTAAATGTGAAATGACTCGTATTTTACATATCGGAGGATCATAAAATAATATTATTTAATTCAGTTATGGTCATATGATTTTAATATTTTGGGATATTGTTTATAGGGATGTTTTACACATTAATGATTTTTCCTGGATTTCTTTATGACCATTTTTCCTCTGGAGATCTTATTTTGGCTATAACTTTTGATAGAAGCCAAATTATACTCTCTAACCAATTTCATTACTTAGCAATGGTGGTTTCCCATTCCGTAGGGTGGTCCTATAGGAAAATCAGATAAGTGGTTAGGAAGTTATAACAGTTTTAAGTTTAAAAATCTACTGGCTAGAAGTAGAAAGGGTTTAATGGGCAGAATTAACAAGTCCACTAGTCTAACCAGGTTTGGCTATAAATATGAGGTGAGAGAGACCGTTTGAAAGTTTATCTTTCATTTCAAATCAGCCTCAAACCCTAACTCCTCTCTTATTCTCCATTCATCTCATTGGATTTCATTTCAAATCATCTTTAAAAATTAGAGGCTAAATCTTCAACTAGGGGCTTGATCTTATCACTTTGGTTGCACCTTCATCCCATTTGTCACTGTTCGGATCGAATCTTCATCATATTACATAGGTTTGGCAGATTTGGTGAGTGGTTGTTATCTCTCACCAGTCTATTATTGATTATATGTTGTAGTTAGGTGATTATAGGTTAGAATTATCAAATTAAATTGATTAGACTTAGATAATTTTAGATTTAGAAACCCTAGACTAACCTAATTAAACATGTAATTTGGATTAGATCATTGGCTAATGTCATTTGTGTATATTTGGCTATGAAATTCTATGTATTAGATTAGATCTATGCTATAATTGTGATTGTAGATTGAATTGGATGGTTTGTATGTTTATATTGGCTGTAGTTGGATGATTTTCTATGTTTGATTCAGTGTTATGTTTGGATTGCTTGATATGCTTGATTCTTTTACTAGTATTGTGCATGTTTTAGGAATTATATTGGTGATCGAAGCATATCAGGAGTAAAGTTCATCGGAATCCCAGGAAACTTGGAGGATGGGCTCGGGAGCACGGTAGGAAGACACCCTAAAAATTCAAGGTAAATGGAGCCAATCATTTGGATCGGCACCGATATGATTGGATCAGTACCGATCAAAAAATTATACTACCAATTGATGTGAGATCTACAGGGGAAAATGAACATGGATTTTAGAGTTGTTCTATGAAGTTAGATCGGATGATATTCCAAGTATTTAAGATTGGATGAATCATCTTCAATGGATTGAACCATGATGCATGGAAGAGAATATTTGAAGGCTAAGAGAGAGGGATCAGGGTCTAAGGCATCAAAAGGAAGTGCACTAGAGGTTGCAAGAGAAATGGAGCTGGAAATGGCTAAGGTTTTGGATATCCACTGATCTAATTGGATCGATTCGACGCCGCTCCAAATTGTTGGCTCCAATGGTAATGCGATCTGGGATGGAGACTCTAGGGTTGTTGTGGATCATGCTGGAAGTTGTGGCTCGCTGAGTGCTTCTATGGTTTGGAAGTTATAGCATGATGAAACTTTGGCTCTTCAGGCAAGGGCTCGGATAAGGAGTAGGATTGAAGGAGTTGATAGGCAGCTTAGGCTAGAACGAGGCTGTGGGATAATGGACTGGGTAGAGTGGCAGGACTCATGCGCGAAAATGGATTGGAGTTGCAAATGCTATAAAGATTTAGGAGTCCCAAGGAATCGTTGATAACTCGGAGTATTCTAGATGTGTTCTATAGGGGTAATATATGCGGGGGCACTCGAGGGCCGGTAGAGCCAATCATGTATCCTGGACCGCTCTGAGAGGGTCTAGTGTCAGACGGTATGCAAGTACTTTAGAAGGCAACTGTGCAGGGTTTAAGACCTAAAAGTATAGAGGAACACAATCGAGAAACGAGATTTCCATTAGTCTCTGGCAAGCAATGACGGGGCCATACGAGTTATCATATATTCAAGGCTTTAGAAGATGACAGCTAGATTTTGGTTGATGGATGCTATGGTTGCTATGGTTGTTGTCTTTGCTATTTCTCTTGGGTAGGCTATCATCTATAGGAATGCTGCAGAAGGGATTGGGAATAGTGTCAGTGAAGGAGGCTACTTAGATTCTTTTATCCTATTCTATTACGGTATCTTATTGTTGTTTATTTAAGTAGCATATTATATCTTACTATTATGTGTTAACTCTTTAGTTGTAGGGGTAGGTCGGGTATGGTTCTTTTTGTACCTGACTAGTACCATATTTTTGGTATATCTTTTGATGGTAATTTTCCCCTCGCACTTGATTGTTGTCTGACCTAAGGTTTTGTGTTTCCTCTTATCATCTTTGGTACTCTTAAATGAGTCGACTAGATAACAGGTCTTTGAGTCGCAGCTATTGTACGAAGATGAGCTTGGAGAAGCTATGGAATATTGCCCTATATTTTTAGGTATTTCCGTTTTCTATTCATTGTACTTTGAGAGGGTTGAAGTGAGGAATGTTGTATTAGGTTTATATGGCATTTGTGTCCATAACTCATGATTTAGTAGAGATGTTACTTTCATTTGTTTTGGCTCACTATATTCTGTTGTATATTTTCAATATTATATTTTATCCATGCACTGTGAGATATGCAACAGGTTTTTTAGCTTTAAATTTCAACTCCTGATGATTTTTCAATATCAGCCTGGCACATTTACATCACTCTTTTAGATCATTGATGTGGGGGTTGTATGGGGCGATCGTCACATTTGGTATTAGAGCTTTGGTTACGAGTTAACTGAAGCAAGTCAAGAGTATACACTAAAGGAGGGAGTGTACTTGTTAATGAAGATATTATGCTATATAGTTATATTACATAGTATAGTATGCACTTGAGTACCATTGCAGCTTTTCTTGGAATGAGGCTAGCCAACTTATTATAGATAAGAATGAAGCAAAACACAAGGAATGCTGCTAGGAATAACTCCACTTTAGGAGTGGAAGAGGAAGCGGGAGCTGCTACACTTGATTTTTAATCCATGTTCGATACAATGGTGGCTTCATTGGTGGGGAGAGCCCAAACTACTCCAGGTGTAGCTTTAGGTGGTGGTGCTACTTTGCAAGTGCCCAAGATTGACTTCACCAAGCTTTGCAAGGATGATTCTACTCTTAGGGGGAAGCCATTCTTGGGAATAGAATCAGCTATTGAAGTGCAAGATTAGATAGATACTTGTTAACGCATTTTCAAAGATATGGATGTGGAAGATGCTACGAAGGGTAAGTTGGCATCAAGATAGCTACAGGGCAGAGCAATGAATTGGTGGAATGCTGTTACTATTGCTACTCTAGAGGACATATTTCTTAGGATCAATTTAAGGTTAGATTTAAGGAGAATTTCATTCATGTGGCTCAGAAGTCTATGATGTTCAAGAAATTTATGGAGTTGAAGCAAGGGAATATGACTGTTTCTGATTATGTGGTAGAATTTGATGTTTTGTCAAAGTATGGTATGTCTTTTATTGATACACCTTCGAAGAAGAATGAGAAGTTTATCACTGGATTGGACGACCACTTGGCAGAGAAATTAGTGGACCACATTGAAGTGTATTTTAAGAAACTTGTGGAGAAAGCCTCTAGACATAAGTGTACATACCTGAAGAATAAGACTACAACTATAGCTATTGCAAAGAAAGAGGAACCAAAATCGCAGCAGGGCAGTAGAGGCAAGAAGAAGTGGATTGGAAAAAGGAAGCAACAACAATAAGAAAAGGAGGGTCAGAAAAAGAATAAATGTGAAATTGTTTTCCATGGTTGCAAGGAGAAGGGCCACCATATAATGGAATGTAAGACTGTTAAGAAGTGCTATAACTATGATATGTTAGGGCATATTAAGAAGGATTGTTCAGAACCTCCTAAAGATAAGTAGATTGTGAAGGCATATGCTTTGGATGCAGTCCCAAATTCGTCTTATCATGTCCTACAGTTTCGTCCACTAGTTAGTCAGGGCAAAGGAAAGCTATCCTACGGACACGCCTTATTCATATCCGAATAGTCGACACATTTTCTCCATTTTCAATTTGACTTTTTAACTAAAACGAGATTGGATACCCGATTGGGGTATAAATCATCATGGATAAAGTCACGTGCCAACAACTTATCCACTTCTTCTTTCAATGCAGCAGATCGCTCCGGACCCAGGCTATGCCTTTTCTATCATACCGGTAGGAACTTTGGATCGATATTAAGTGCGTGACATGCAACCTCCAGTGATATCCCGCATATATCTAAATGTGTCTAAGCAAATACATCCAAGTTTCCTCGTAGGAAATTCACCAATTCCTTTTTGAAGTAAGCATTGAGCTGAGATCCAATCTTTAGGACTCATGTAGGATCATCCATGTCGATTGGAACAGTCACCCTCAGCTCGGCTGGTGTTGGTCTCCCTTTCCCTAACTGCTTCTTGGGAAACAAAGCTTTATTGAATCGACTATGGTTACCAAGCCAAGGTCCAGGCTTTAGTTGTTATGCTTGCGAGTTTTGAATATGGAGAGTCTTCCCCACATTTGTTCCTTTCTCTCGACTCTTGGATTCTTGTAGTTCTACGACATAACATTCACTTGCTATGCTTTCGTCTCCTCCCACTACTCCCATCCCACTCTCTGTAGGGAACTTCATCATCAGACACCATGGAGCCAAAGCGATCATGAAATCAGCTAAGACTGGTGACCCAAGAAAGCATTGTATGTTGGGTATTCATCAATGATGATGAATTTTTAAGTGTGAACCACCCTATATTCTCCTTCACCAAGTTCTACAGGCAAGTCGATCGTCCCTATTAGCTGGTTAGCTTCTCTCGTAAATCCCTGAATCATTGTCTTGTGGGCAGTCACATCCTTCATACTGATTTTTATCTGGTTAAAAGTCCTTCTAAAAAAAGATGTTAACTGAGCCTCTATTATCCACCAAAACTTGATGCATAATTACTAGTCTGATTCCTATAATTATGACCATATGGTCGAGGTTTGGTGCCTCAACTCCATTAGAATTTTGGTTTCCAAGAACAATATCATTTTATCATCTTTTGATGCTTAGCTGGAGCTCCCTCTTCGATGGTGTAGCAACTTTCCTATGCTACGTGCTTCAGTGAGCTCACATACTTGTCCATCTCACCCAAGCTTTTCTCTGCTAGGTGAGGTCCTCTGGTTATGGTAGTAATTAACATTCTTCTATTAGTATGCCAGGGCTCTTCACCATTGGGTCCAAGGGTTTTCCTTGAGTTGGGATTCCTTGGGGACCCGTAGCTTGATCAGCATTCTGTTGTTTCTTAACATGATCTTGGAGTCTTTATTTCTGTGTCAACTTATCAATCAAGTCGTTTAAGTGATGGAATTCGGTCGTGTTGTGTCCACGAGTTCTGTGGAAGTAACATAATTTTCTAGAATATTTCTCTTTCTCCGTTGCCTCCCTTCTGGGCAGTTTCTTGTATTTCTCAGTTCCTTGAGTAGCAAGGTACTGGTCACATATTTTTGGGGTGCTTCATGTTCTCGTTTACGCATGTTACTAGGGTTTTGATTACTCTTTTTCTAATTCCTAGAATTTCCAGCATTTCCTATAACTCCACTAGAGTTTTCTCCGTCCCATTTAACAACCACATTGCTTTGAATTACCTCATTCGATTGTCTATCACTAACCTCTCTCTCGATCAAATTGGCTTTCTATAACCGCAAAAACTGGTTCGCCTTCCAATGGAATTCTCCCATAATAGTTGGTTATTTCATCTTTAGACATCTACCAAAATCCATATCCGGGTGAATGCCTCAGACAAACGCCATGAATACAAGATCTTCCTTCGGATTGCTAACCTCTATAACAAGAATTTTGAATCGGTTTCAAAAACCCTTTAGTGATTCCTTAGGTTCTTGAGAGAAGCCAGACAGAGACATCACGTCCTTTGTTCAGGCAGCATAGAGCTGAACTGCTCTAGAGACTTCTTGCCTAATTCATCAAAAATAGATATGGACTTTGGAACGAGTCGTGTGAACCTTATAGAAGCAACTCCTTTAAGAAGATAGGGAAACACCTACAATGAACATCATCCGTAGCTCTAGCTCTATCCATATGCTCTTCATATTTGAGTAAGTGTTGTCTGGGATCACTGGTTTCGTTGTATGATGGCATCGTTGGCATAGCGAACTTTCTGGGGTATTCTTCTCTCAAGATGTTTTCAGTGAACGGAGTTCGGCTCATTGCGGAACCCCAATCTTCATTCTTCCTACCAATGCTTTCTTCCACTAATCATTTGACCATGTTAGCGATGTGCTCCTCGTTAGCACGGTAATCTGAAGGCCGACTGTCAGGTGCTACATCGAGTGTTCGACTGCGCAAACGATCTCAGTTAGGTAGATTACATCCAGGTCCTCCTGTCTCTGGAAGAACCACTCCTTTGGTATTTCTTGGATGTATGACTGGTAGAGCTGAGGTTGTCTGAACCCTACCTCCATCGGCATCAACATCCAAATCCAAATTATCATCATGAAGCTGCAAGTCCACTTCATCATCAGAGACATCAAAAGCATCATCTTTCTGGGCTCCTTCCACCCATGCATTCCTATTGGTACCGAGTGAAATCCTCTCAATACTGGTTGTTTCTCTTGAGGAGGGGGGGGGAGGGAAGACTTCTACTTCCTCCTATAAGTTGTTCAACAGATTCAGAGCTTCCCATCTTCTGTTTTAGCTTCCTATCTCTCCTATTTAGCCAGAAACAAGGGAGTTTTCTTGTTCTAATATAGGTGAAGTCTCCCTTCTCACTCTTCTGGTTCTTGGTGGTTGCAAAGTTAGAAAAGTGTCCATCATATCCATCAGAGCTTTTTGGCTAGTCGCCATCTTCTAGTTAAGCTCTTGTATCATCTTATCAAGCTCTCATTTGGTAACTACTTCCTATTGATCAGAGGATCATGGCATTTTTTGTTGGTTTCCTATTTCAAATAGGTTGGCATTCTTGTTATCTCCACTGACCACCATTTCAGATTTCTTCCTCTTCTATGCGCCTTGACTTTCTACTAGCAATCCTTTAAGTTCTTCAAGCAAGTTTTCTGGATCTAACTTCTGGATCTTTCCAATCCTAAGTAGAGAGCTAGATCTAAGCTTGGATTCAATTTTCTCAATGAAAGCACTAAAATGTTGACGCTAGAAATGGATCAACACTAAAAATAGTCGTAGGGAACATATAAGGCCTAGATACAGTAGATAATAGTAAAATAACATAAAAAGAATAGCAAAGCACCAGATTTTTATAGTGGTTCGCCAATTTATGGCCTACGTCCACTTTATAGTTTTATTGATTGTTGTTTACATATAATTTGAATCACCGGTACAAGGGTTTGACAGGTTCTACAGCTTAGAACTGCTTATAGTGTATGCCTAGGTAACTATTGTGAGGTGGAAATTGGAGATGATAGAGAAGCAGAGTGAAGATCAGCCAAGATCATTATTTGCAATAGGGTTGATATCTGTAAAGGAAGAACTGTATAGAGTCAAATGTCCACTTAAGTCAAAGCCAATAACATAAAAGTGATCATGTGGGGCCCAGAGGCCGTAAGACCTTTCGGTACCAATGATTCACCTTTTTTCCACTTGCTTCATTCTTCTATCTTCCTTTTGATATGTTTTGGGCCATTCTCTAGTCTTTGAGTTGATTTCGATGATTCTCCCACTAATATTTAAAACTATCCTACTTTATTTTCTTTCTTCTCATAAATCCTGAGAATTGTTATCTAGACTTTGAGAAAATCACTTGACCATGAGAGGTTGATGTTGTATATAAAGTATATGGGTTTTTGGGCAACCAAACTTGAGAAAAGACCTCTCGGTATCGAAAGATTCATCTCGGTATCAAGATCTTTCCTTAACCAAAATCCAACTGGAATTTCTTAAGATCATTCCTTTGCTCTTCTAAGTGTGTTTCCAAGTTCTTGAGTCATTTCATCTTCGTCTTGAGCTTCTACTTTTGGTTGAATTTTGCTTGATTAAAAACCCGGTTAACAAATGGATCCCATTATCCCTTAGGTTAACAACAAAACGTAAGTTCTAGTACAAATTGTTACAACTTCCCTACACCTCCAGTACCACATATACCTATATAGCGAATTACAATGGTACCTGACCGATATCGTGCAATAGTCAAAAGTAAAGTAAGCAAACTAAAATAAATACATTGTCATATATGTCACAACACATCGAATAAAATATCATAATCAAATAGATATAAAATAGGCAAGATTGAAATATAACTATATAAGCCATCACAGATGAGAGCACGGGCTCAATATAGTTACACAAAATAGAAATAGTGTTTAGACAAATGATAAATAAACTCAAATATTTATCTCTACTCCTACTCATCCTCAAAAAGCTCCATTCGCTAATATAAACTTGCAATCTACTTTACTCATATTGAGTTAACCGAGATAATAAGAAGCAAAGTGTAACTACCTATAAATTAATTGATAGTTAATTGATTATAAAAATAAAGGTTAATTGATAACAATTAAAAATTAGGATTGTAACTTCAACAAGGTGGTTTTAATGGTGACCGCTTCTAGGGTTTACACAATAGCATCGCTTTCTCAATCTTCGCTCTAAATCATGTCAATCTCCTCCATATCGTTTCCTTTCACTCTTCTCCCTTTGTGTCACTTGCTATTATAACCCACCTCTGAACCTCGAACTAGGCTATCGCTAACGTTGGGTACTTCGATGATGCGATCTACGAAGATCTACAAGCCTTCATGATGTCTGATCTGGCCATCTTCCCTCCTTTGTCAATTTCTTAATCGCTGCCTAGGCAAAAAAAACCTGCGCCTTTTCCAGATGCTTCCGCCCATGTCATACTGCTGGCCTCTGTTTACGCTGCATGTGCTAGCATTGGCTCTTCCAAGTCAGATTCTTCTACTTTTGCTGTTTATCCTTTTATAAATGGCTTTTCCCCTAAACCCGAACAACCACTGTTTTCCCATGCTATGTGTGCCCCTGCCATTGGATTTTCTAATTCAACCCAATCTGTTACTTCTCAAGATTCCAGTCCCATTCCTGCCATCCCTTAGAGCATAGTATAGATTCTGTTTCTATGCCCCCCTTTGTTGCTAGTTCAAAACCCCAGGTTGGCAATTCTACTCCTCTTACTGAGAGCAGCGATCCTTGTCACAAAAATGGACTTCGTTTTTTTCCAACAGACCAAGGAATGTTAGAAGGTACACAACTAAACGTTTTAATTTTTTTGGAAATGTGGATGATATTTTATGCATCCTCCAAAAGTCATTTTAGCCGGAGCTGAGTTTTGGAAAAACACTCTTGCAAGATTCTTTCTACATGATGGGATCCCGTATAGTATTGTTAAAAGATTCTTATCTAATCGATGGAAGCTCAAAGGATTGTTAAAACTGCAATTTGGCAAAGATGTGTATTTTTAGAGTTGGTAACTAAGGAAGGACGTCGATTGGTTTTCAAAGAAAACCATGTGTTATTGATGGAAAAGTGTTCATTATCACTTGTTGGAGTCCATTGGTTGATGCTACCCGTGAGCATGTTATTCCATTCGAGTCGGGGCTAAGTTCTCTTGTATTCCCTCCTCGTTCAATCTCTAGAAGGCCTAAACTGGATGGCTAGTAATATCGATGAATTGATTTGTTTTAATGAAAATATTGAGCTTAGGGATCTTCTTGAGTTTTCTAAAGCACTCACCACATCAAGGTCCCTTCCTACTTAGCTTTCTTTTGCAGTTTCTAGCAATAGAACCTTTGCTATCACTGTCTCTTACTTATGGCAACCTCCGATATGTATGCGCTGCCATTCTTTTGGTTACTCTACATCCACTTGTATTCATCTTTCGGACTCTGCTACTCTAGATTCTGCTCCTCCCCTATCCCTGAAAAGGTTCGACTGTAGAAACAGTCGCCTAGGAAATGGAGAGCAAAACTCCCCCCACTACTGTGAGGACCTCACCTTTTGCATCCTTATCTCCAACTGCTCAGTCTTCTCCCATTATGTCAGCCTCTTCCAACCTTTCTAAGTATATGCTTGATTCTTATGACCTTGCTAAGCTCGATGCTTTCCTTGCCAGTGCTTTTTCCCACGATATTGCTTCCAATGCCAAGACCAGTTCATAAGCATTTGGTTATCCCTGTTTCTGGTTTGGACAATTAACCTTCGCTTGCCCAGGTCGATCTTGATAATGGAGTTGAGTATGGCATAGTTGATCTCTTTCTCTTATAGTTGTTATCTTGTTGGTCAGTTTATTTTGTCATTCTGTTTAAGTGAGTTATATCGACTTTGATATTTCTTTAAGGTTATGGTTCTATAGCCTTGTGTGAGTTGCAGCTGTTTTGGTATCTCTACCAAGCATCTGTTTTATATATTATTAATAGAAAGTGGACGACCACTTAAAAAACCAATTGCCTTTCAAAAAACAAGGCAAATATATGTGGAACATTTATTTACTTGTTGTATATATGAGATTAAATTAAAAGAAGGAAATCATTGAATGAAAATTTAGGGTATCTAATTAAATGGGATATAATTATTTTTTATCATCAGTATTAAGGGAAGATAAAACATTTAAATAAAGGATAGTTTTATTAAAAGGAAACTATTCATTGATTACTAAGAGCAATTAAAAATAATCAAATTTGGTCATATGTATAAAGGGTAAACATTTGAATAATGAATATGTTTATTAAGGGAAATAAATTGGGTGAGGAAGGATTGAATATAAGATATCTTATATTAATGGAAATTACATTTAATTAAATTAGTTCATATATAATGGGAGTGAATTTAAATACATGAACAGGAAATTATTGAATGCACTACAAATGAATTAATCAAATTAATATTTGAATAGAAATGATATTGCAAAGAAGGAAATAAATTAGCAAAACAAGGAACCAAACCAAAACCCTGACTATATAAATACCACCAATCATATCTTCCTCCTCATTTTCACATTCTTTATAAACTAGATATAAGAAACAAAAATCGTTGGCGCCATTAAAAGAGGAGAAGAAGAAGAAAAGGAGAAAAATATAAGAAAATCTAAGAAGATTAAAGATCTAGTAAAAAAATAAAACAAAGGTGAGTAATATCATTCCCTTTTTTATCGTTCGTTACCTAATTGGATTCAATTTTGATTTATTTGATAAAATTAATATATGTTATGTATTTATAAATGGTTAATGATTTTTTAATGAACCTCTTGGTTTGAAATAACTTTCTAAATAATCAGTCATAATTTTCTACCTTAGTGTTTTCGAAATAAAGTGAAAATCTAGTACGTTGTAGGAAATGAGTTCTAGAGATGGGTTTTAGTTCAGAGAATTTTCCTAATGTTAAAATGTTTACTTATGGATTTTTAAAGCAAACTATGTATTAAATAAATAAGGGGAACTGGTTTAAAAATAGAAATGTTGGCCGAATTATGCTAAAGGATTTATTCATGAATTTTTGAAATTTTATATGTATTTTCCTGAAAAAAGCATTCCTTTTTGAAAGACAAATTGTAATGCCGAAATTAAACAATAAGGCAACCGAGACTCAACCATACATAAATAATATGACTAAGTCTTAAGGAACAAGATCCTATAAAGTGTGGTAAAATAAAATAAATTACACTATTATTGACTAAAAGAGAAGGCAGAATGAATAAGGTGGGTATACATGGTCAAAATTTTAGGTGTGGACAGCTAGTTATGCAGGCTTTGACATGTATCAAACGAAGAGACCAACCGAAGGTGTTACTCCCGGGGTATATCATCTGAGACCTAAAACAAACTAAGTAATACAAAGTGTTATCACGCTTTTTGGCAAAGCCGTGATACCAAAAGATCGATCGAAAACAAAGGACAGTTCGTCTCAGAGATTGGTCATACGCTTCACTATGGATATCGCTGAATTTTGTCCGAGTCCAGATTGAGCTACAATTGTTAGGACATGACAGGACAGAACATAGAAGTCAGCATCTCAAATTTCAAGACAATCCGAGTTCATACGCTCGAGTTATGATCGATTCAATTTGAAGGGAAAAGCCTAGATTTCGTATCCATCACTATTGGTGTTTTCGTATCCATCACCGAACACTGGTTCGAATCGATCACTATCGTATCGATCAACTTTGAATCCATCGAAGTGCCTCAGATTCGACTCCATCGACTTCGAATCCATCGAGTTCGTATCGATGGACCTCGTACCCATCAGCAGATGAAGCGCTTCGTATCCATCAGATCATCGTCCTTCGAATCCATCGAAGGGTTCAAGTTCGCATCGATTGACTTCGTATCCATGGAGAAGCTACAAGGCTCGTATCCATCGGAGGAAGGCCTACTCGCATCCATCAATCATCGGTTATTCAACTCCATCAGTAAAGCTTTGTTCGAATCCATCAGCGAGGCTTCATTCGAATCCATCAAGTCAGCAAGCCTAAGTGACGTGTCATCCATCGATGCGAATGCGCCGAGATATATGGAGTCGACGCGGTCCACTCGGAGTGAAAACTGGATCGAGTCGAAGTTTGCGCTCCACGACATTGCAACAGCGCGTGCCACCATCGATTCGAAACCATCGATGCAAAGAGATGGATTCGAACCAAACAGCCACTCGAAGAACCCCATTTCGTATCGACCATATCTCTCAATCCACTGATCCAAATGCCATGAAATTTTCACAGGAGCTTGCATGCATGATAAGGAACGTCTCCACCAAATTTCAGCCCAATTGGACATCATCTTGATCGATACGAAATGACTTCGTATCGATCACAGATGGACTCGAAACTTCCCGAGGTTGGTGGCGTGGGCCCACTCACGTGCCAGAAAAAGTCTCCCGAGATTTGAGCGCGATCTCAGCATCCTACGCCTATAAATAGAGCTCCACAGCCTATAGAAAAAGGATCTTTTGACTCTCAAGCGCACAGACTCTGCCGGATTGAGATCTCCATCATCCTACATCATAATTTTGCTATTGATTTCGAATTTCCAGTTGTAACTCGCTGTTGATCGCTGTAACAACTTGTAATCATTGAAAGAGAATCAATAAAACTGCAAAAAACTTCACAGTGGACGTAGGCAACACGCCGAACCACTATAAATCGCTTGTCTACGCATTTACTTTACTATTGATTGGAGTTTTTGTTAGATAATATTCGTTTTGAATTTACATTCTTCATTATTATCTCTTCAACGACTCCCGAAGAGTGTCGTGACCAATTTTGGTGCAAACACTTTGGTGCTTTCACTGAGAAAACCCAGATTTTCTCCTGCTCTTTGGATCTGTCATCAATACCGGATTGAATAAATCTAAGAGAGAGATCCAGATCATCAAGTCCAAGTTCCTTCCATTCTACTCAGATTTTCAAAAGTCTAAGGAAAGGAATTCAACCTTCAAAGATGGTTAGCACAAGAACTACCTCTAACGCTGTCAATTAAGAAGAACAGGATAGACAGAATCCTGCTCCACTACCTCCATCTAATCAAGATGCTACTGGACACTCGGAACCATCAGGTCCGGTTACCCGACAAGAGTTACAGTTGCTACTCCAAGAGCTGACCCAAAGCCGGCAACAACTAGCAGAACAGCTGCGTGCTAACGCGGAGCTGATCAACAAGCTGGATCGCCAGAAGCGAAAGAGATCCAAGAGAGACCATGCTTCTCGCTCCTCCAACGAAAGTTCTTCATCTTCTAATTATCATAATCGATCTCCACGACCCCGGCTAGATGGGAGTCACATGCCAGCCGCTGGAGATCAACCGACACTGACCGTTGGACAACTGAGAGTTGGTCCATCAGCCAGTTTCCAAACCGGACCCTCCTCCCGAGGAGGTGCCGTCCCTCACCACACCATAGAATACCGTGCCACTAACGCCGCGGTTGAACTAGGAGTTGATACTCAAGATCAGTCGAACCTGGACCGTCGTCATAGTGAATGTACTCCAGAACCATATGTCCCAGAAGACTATGAGCCAAGAAGGCAAGACTTGGACCGTCGACAACATCCGGTCCAACCCCAAAGTATGGAACGTAATCATACTCCGGCGCAAGCCGCACAGAACGCGCAAATGCCGGATCTTTCGACTATGATACGTCAGATGATCCGTGAGAGACAGGGATTCACGAATGACGATTGGGGAAGTTCCCGAAGCCACACCCCTTTTACGGACAATATTCTTACTGCTTAACCCCCACGGCGATTCAGGATGCCAACTCTACCCATGTATGAGGGAAACTCCGACCCCAACCAACATATTCTGAAATATGAGTGGTCTATGACCGCTGCCAGAGATGACGATGCAGTGAAGTGTCGCAGTTTCCCCATATCCTTGGGGGACATCGCAACTATGTGGTTCACTCGTGTGTCACCTCGATCCATCTCTTCATTCGACCAGTTGGCCACAAAATTCGTTGAACAATTCCGCATGCACGTCGCAAGGCCAAAGGATGTCAACACTCTGTCTAGTGTCACCCAAGCTCCTGGAGAGATGCTCAGACACTACTTAGAGAGATCCCATACTGCATGTGCGAAGATCAGCAATCCGAACGATAACTCCATCCTTATGGCGTTGACTAAGGGGATCGACCCCGATTCTGAGTTTGGCAACTGGTTAGCTAGAAAACCACCTGCATCATTGGACCGTTTCCACGCCAAGGCCGCTCAATTCCTGAGAAGAGAAGATGCGAAACAGTCTAGGAAGCAAACTGATGTAGGACCAAGTACGGAAGGGATCCAAAGCAATGTTGCAATCAAACAGTCCGGTGAGAGCTCCGGAAAAGTTCAGTTGAACGTTAAAAACAAACAAGCTCGGCGAAGAGAGAGCGTGAATCAAACTAGAAAACGAGATCAAAATCGTGGCCGACAGCGCAAGAATCCAATGTTTGACAGTTACACTCCTCTAAATACATCACTAGAGGACTTGTACTTACAAACCTGTAATACAATTCAGTACCAAAAACCTGCACCAAAACCGTCGTCAGAGAGGCAAATCCAGATGGGGAAATTTTGTAGGTTCCACGAAAGCTACGGGCACAATACGAACGAATGTCGTCACTTACAAGATCTCGTTGAAAAACTGATCGGAGAAAGGAAGCTGGAACAGTTTGTGCGGGCACTGCAGCCTAGAGAAGCGGGCCCATCAAATCAAAACAATGGCTCCGATCGACCGAGACAGGAGGACTCCACTTGTCCCCGTGGAAGATTCGTGATAAACGCCATTAGTGGCGGACCAACTTTCTCAAGAGCCTAGAACGACGAAGATCCTCGTCACTGTCACACATGACAGGCTCTATTCAATCTATGAATACTATGCAATTTCCTTTATATTCTGAAATTTGAACTTGTAATAAGGCACTGACTTTGCCATATTTTCTTATTCCAGCAATAAATTACTATCTCTTCAAGCTAGAGCTGTGATTCACCGAATGCAACGTTCAATAATCACGACACACGAAGAGCTAAGTTCCATCAAACCATGGAATTTATTCAAATAGCGAGTGACTGTGATACGAGCGGCCACTCACTAAGTGAAACCCCAGCTCAGGGGCAAGCCATCACATCAAAGGCTGAACTGGACCAACACACGATAGTCCTACAACTAACTCCAAATTCCCAGAGTGTGAATTGGAGTATAAACAACCAATAAATCGTTCCCAGAGCGCGAACGGACTCCAAATTCCCAGAGTGCGAATTGGAGTATAAGCATCTAATAAATCGTTCCCAGAGTGCGAACGGAATCCAAATTCCCAAAGTGCGAATTGGAGTATAAACATCCAATAACTCGTTCCCAGAGTGTGAACGTACTCCAAATTCCCAGAGTGTGAATTGGAGTATAAACATCCAATAAATCGTTCCCAGAGTGTGAACGGACTCTAAATTCCCAAAGTGAGAATTAGAGTATAAACATCAAATCCATCGTTACCAGAGTGTGAACGAATTCCTAAAAAGCCCAAACAGGTGTGACTGACCATCTATCGGCCAACTCCAACTTCCTAGAGCGTGAATTGGAGTATAAATATAGATTACAGGTTCCTGGAGCATGAACCGAAGCATCCGTGCTAACTCCAACTTCCCATAGCGTGAATTGGAGTATAAATATAGATTACAGGTTCCCGGAGTGCGAACCGAAGCATCCGTGCTAATTCCAACTTCCCAGAGCGTGAATGGAGTATAAACATAAATTACAGGTTCCCGGAGTGCGAACTCAAACATACATGCTATCTCCAAGTTCCCAGAGTGTGAATTGGAGCACAAATACCAAGTCAAAGTTCCCGGAGTGCGAACCGAAATATCAATACTAACTCCAAGTTCCCAGAGCGTGAAGTGGAGTATAAACATCGATTCCAGGTTCCCGGAGCGCGAAACGTATTACAAACATCGATAACTCTCAAATTCCCAGAGTGCGAACCAGTTTATCGATTGCAAATTATCCTAAGTCCCCAGAGCGTGGACATGTGCTTAAGATTTGCAATAAATGCGATCAACCACCGAAATACAAATGTTGTTCCCCAAAACTGGGGGAAAAAAAAGGCTAAGTGTTAATCACTAACCGAAGTGATACATTATCTGAAGTTCAACTTATTCATCGATCACAACATGTGACCAAATTTTCAGACTTGGCAAATAAAACGAACTCTACTTGACGGTAAAAACACCACAAGTACACCGGACTGAAAGCTAAACACAGCAAACACTTAAGCACAAAAGAAATGAGAATTGAAACAAAGAAATTGAATTTTATTTCAACTAATTGTATGTGAAGATTCATGTACAAGTTCTTTCAAAAAAATTCCTACTAACGGGGGCCAAGCCTGCATCTATACATAGCCTATGAAAGGAAAACAAAATTGACTTCCTAGCTGCCAAAAATGCACTAGAGGGAATCATGCACTTCTTTTTCTTCGGCCTCCTCTTCAACGCGGAACCACTAACAGTCTTCCACTTCGACCCTGTACCCTTTGGCGGATCTTCCTATGACGAGGGTATGATATCGATGTATTCCTCTGAACTTGAACTTAAAGGAATATTCTCTTCTCGAGAAGTCGGAGGAGTCGGGTCTACCACCGGGGGAGGAACGGGCGTGCTGGTTCCGACTAGCGTGTCCCCAAAAGATGTCCCCGCAAGAGGAGTGGGATCAACCGCCGTCGTAGCACATTCAGAATTACCGCCGTGTGCTGCCTCTTCCATCTCTGCTTCGATTTGGGCGAGTATCTCAGCCTCACGAGCAGCACGAGACTCGCGATAGGTGGCGGTGGACTGTGACGATGCAATAGAAGCAGGTGAGAATGTCCCAAGAACAAATGACATGTCAACAAAGGGGTCACTATGCTGGCTCAAGAGTTCATTCATCATTTGTAATTGAACCCCCTTGTGTCACCTCAGTCGACGCGGCTATCGTCGTGGCGATCGCTTCAGTAATAATGGCCTCCTGTTCTCGATGTGGCTCTTGGACTGCAGGAGGCGCTGTCGATGTTGCTTTACTCACTAGACAAGAAAGAAAAGAAGTTGATAGAACACGCTTCAATACAAGTACTTCGGTTCAGACACATAGTAGATTTGTGCAGAATACATTCCTCAACTTGACTCGTAGCTGACTGAGCAGCTTCAGAAGAGTGCTCCCTGATGGGAGATAAGCGTGGCTGCTCAGGGTCATAGCTTAGGACCAACTGTGGCTCAGTCGCTGGCATCGGCTCCATTCCAGATGAAGTAATCAACTCTGAACATGTAGCTGGATACGCAACGCCAGACCCTTCCACAACTTCCAAGTGTTGGGTACCCAGCTTCTCTCTAGCATGAGAGATCGTGAAATCGTGGAGAACTTCTTCTCTTCATCGGTCAATATGCGGTTTTCCAACTCAAATTCATCAAAAGCTTCGCTTGGATGTGATGCTTTCTCTTCCTCAACTAGTAAATTCCAGGCTTTGAACAAATGCGTCGGATAATCATCAAGCCATGTCAAATTTCTGTGCCTCAGCACATTAGCATTATAAGTGATGAGAAGTTCTTCTATCTCTGTCTCCAGCTTAGTTTCTGCTTGACGAACTCTCTCATCGACTTCGGCTTCTGTCTCGCAGACCTTCTCCAAGGCCGCGTCTCTCTCTTTCCGAAATTCCACCGCTTGGTCACACGCTTCCTGTGCGGAAACATTAGCGGTGTCTCTTTCCTTCACAATCTCTGCAACTTTGGCCTTGAGCTCATTTATCTCTTTCAAGGCCGCATCCCGCTCAGCAGTCACGATCGTATTTCGGTGGCCAATGTCCTCCACCGTAGCATAATGCTCACGCTTCATCCTATCCATCGTTGCCTGAGCTTCATCCACTTTACTGAGAGCTTCAATCTCTGACTTTCGAGAAGATTCGGCCTCACTGCCGAGCGCCTGAATAATGCGGTCCTTTTGACTGAGTTCTTTCTCCAACTTTTCAATCGTAGCGGCTCGATCAAAGGCCACCTTTGACGCCTTCTTAGCGGTCTTCGGCCATTCTTGATATTGAAAGAATACATCTGAGAGATAATCGTGCATCATAGGAGCAATTGTCGATGGTATCTTCTTCAGATGCGGGGGAAAAACGAACCCGTCAAAACAAATTTCAGGAAATTCTTTCCTCAGTTGAGCAAGCCTAACCGCTCCTTCCCCCAAAGGCTCCGTCAATGTCTGCTGTGTTGATGGAGAGGCTGCGATTTCCGTTCTGCGGTGAGTATCAGACCTCGATGGTTGGAAAGACGGCTTGGGCCGTGAAGTTTCTGGAGGCGGTGCGTGAGCTCTAGGAGGTGGCGTGCGAGATCGAGACCGCCGCCTATAATCTTTTTCTCTGTCAGAGCGCTCATGACTCGAGCACCCATAGTCATAATCTCTGTCTCCTTCCCTCCTATAAGGCTCGTAATACGAAGAAGACTGGCGTTTCTTACGGAGGCCGCCGAGCATCGAACCTCTACCAGACATAGTACCTGCAAAACATAAAGTGAAATTAGTAATCTCTCACAGTGAACGTATTACATTTAGAAATCGTGTAGTGTCGTGAAGTGTGAATGTGGGTGCAACCCCCCGACCAACCAGATGTGTCAACCGCACTAGTGGGCAGAGACTCACTCAAAACTAAAGCTTCTGAAAGTTCTTCCAATCCGGCATCATGCTGCAAGGACACATCATCTGAAATTGGAATATCGGCGAGCCCTTCATAAAGATTTTCAGTTCTCGAAGGAGACATCTCCGATATTCTAACTCCGGGAGCGGATCGAGCCGTGACAATGGATTTCCATCTTCCATTTTTAGATGGCTTAACAACGGCTGCCTTGCCTTTTCTTTGTTCTTCGGTATCTTGGGCTACATCCGCAAATTCGCCCAATGGCTCATCATCAGTATGAGTTCTCTCCGAGTCAGCCTCCTCAATTATGACAATTTTAGGCTTTCTTTGTTTGACTCGCTCTTTCGAGGCAGTTCTTAAGACACCGTCGAGCATTATACTTTGCCTCCGCTCAATCAACCCAGGGATTCTGAGATTCCTGTCTGTCAATAGCAGCTCAATATTCCTCTCTTCACTAGGGATTTCTTGAAAAACCCAAAATATCTCTTTGAAACGTTCACCTTCAGGTCGCTGAATCACGGATAAAAAAGAAAATAGATGTGAGTTCGACTTCAAATACTTCAGTTCTATCAACTACCCGAAAAGATAGCAATACTTACGTCTAAATAGCCATCGTCGAGCGAACCCTGGGGGGCATCTGACATAAAACCATTCCGTCCTGAAGTAGCTCAATCTTGTCCAAGCCCCTGTGACTACTTGGCAATTTCTTACAGCCTCCAAGAATGTGAAAGATGGACTATCGGCCCGACTCTTGAAATTAAACAAGTATCTGATCTCAATCGGGAGTGGCGGTCGATGGAGATACTCCATAAATGCAATGAACAAGCTATTGAGTAACGCATATCCGTTCGGATGCAACTGAGACGGGGCGATCCTCAAGAACGACAATACTTCTCTTATATACTGGTTAAACGGAGGGAGTGTCCCAGCTGCGCACGCGTGGCGATTGAATGCGGTATATCCCTCCGGTGGATTGTGCGGTCTATCATTTGGCCCCGGCAGTAGCACGTCATCCATCGACAAACCATGCCTTAAGCATATTCTTCCAAGCATGTCTTCCGAAATATTAGACGGAACAGAGTCTGATGGGTTATTAATGAAGGATGCGTCAGGTAACTCGTCCGGAGCTGGACCGATAACTTCAATCTCAATCCCCGGTACTTCAAGCACGGGAGGGACTGAACTTTGAGTTTCTTGCGGTTGCGAACTTGAAGTTTCCATAACTAGCTAACTCACGAGAAATCATCATTAGATGATAAAAGCCCGTGCATTCCCCGGTGTAAAGTGCATGTGTCGTGCAGTGCAGTGCATTACATGAACAAATTCTATGGAATAAACTGTAATGTATGAACGACAAAACTCTGAAAATCAAACCGGAAATGACCGTCATCGCTGACCGTCACAACCGTGCCATCCACTTGCAAACGATCGATCCAAGTTGAAGTTCGTTACATTCTTGTTAAGTTACAGTTCCATCGGCGAGCTTCGAAAGGTAGTCCAATATGCAGTTCTACGGTCAAGTTCAATCATGCAAAGCAGAAGCTCGTCGGAGTCCAATATGCAGTTCTACGGCCAAATTTGGTCACAAACCCCAAATATGCAGTTCTACGGCCAAATTTGGTCACAAACCCCAAATACCGTGAAAGCACCAAAGTATGGATATAGATCAGCAATATTCCAAACACAAATCACAGATCACAGCAAACAACAAGCAATAATCCAGAAATAATGAATAAAGTCACAAGATTTATAGTGGTTCGGCTATCTCCGGCCTACGTCCACTTCAAATTTTTATCCTTTTATTGATTATCCTTGCTGGTTACAGATGATTACAGCAGTAGTAATGAAGAATTTCGAGTACAATAGTTGTATTTGAAGTGTAGAAATGAATCCGGCAGAGTCTGGACGTCCAATAGCCAAAAGGTCCTTTTTCTGTAGGCTTCGGGGGGCTATTTATAGGCGTGGGAGGCTGAGATCTAGCTAAAACTCCGGGTGACTCCTTCTGACACGTGAGTGGGCCCACACGACCGACCCCATCAGGTTTCGACTCGATTTGTGATCGATACGAAGTGATTTCGTATCCATCAAAAAATGATCCAATCGAGCTGTAACTTGGCAGGAATGTTCCTTACCTTGTATGCAAGCTGCTGTGAAAATTTCATTGCATTTGGATTAGTGGATCTTGAGTTATGATTGATTCAAACTTGGGTTTTCCGTTGGCTGTCGTCTTCGAATCCTTCCGTTCGAATCCATCACTTTCGACTCGATTAGAAGCACATGCGCATCGATGACGTGGCGCTACTTCTCACGCCAGATCCTGAATTCGTGCCGAGTGGAAGGTCTCTTCCTTCGAACCATGCATGTCCTTAGCCGCTTTGAATGCTTCTCCGCTTGATTCGTGCTTGCATCTATAATTCGCGTTCATTCGTGCCGATAATTTCGCTTCGCAGCATCGTACTGTTCTTCGTATCGATTTTAGGAGGGTGTTTCGTATCGATCTATCCGATCGATACAAAATAATGTTATGCGAGGCGATCGATATGAAAAACACATGAAAGGGATGGATACGAAGCTAAATACGAACGAAGCCTTACCTGATGGATACGAGCGAGGCCTTACCTGATGGATATTAATGTGCCAAAGTCCATCTGCTATCGATACGATAGTATCGATTCGAAACATACCATCTCTTCCCATCCTGTTCGATACGAAGTGTATCGATTCGAGCAAGCCTTCGCATGCTTTCCTACCAATCTGGGTACGTTACCATTGAGGCGAAATCCATCTACCCTTCCTGTCCGATCGATACGAAGTCATTGAGTCGAACCTGTGCCGATCGATACGAACAGTATCGATTCGAAGTCCTTACTTTCTGATCGACCGAAATGCATCGATTCGAACCACCACCATGCCCTGCCTTTGATCGATACGAACACTATCGATTCGAAACACTATCCTCCTGATCGATGCGAAACACATCGATACGAACCAATCCTACACACCGATGGATACGAACAGCATGTTCTTCCTACCTTGCTTCGATCATATCTCCTTCATACGAACTCCAATTAACCTGAAATTTGAAACATAGCCTCTCCAAGTCCTTATCATCATCTCCAATCGATTCCATCCTGATCGGAGCCCAACCAAATTTTGACGACACCGATTGCCGCCTTGATTCCAATCGATCTCCAATCCCAATATCCATCATCCCTTGTCGTTTTGTTGATATTCCAGCCTTGACCAAAAGGTGGGATAACATTTGCCCCCCAAAACATGCCTTGTGATTAGAAGGCGTGTTTTGAATAGTTCCGAATCCGACATCCGAAGTCCATAGCTAATTCCAATTCTATATCCATTCGAACTCGACAACCGAGTCCTAATCCATCCTTATCCAATAGCCAATAACCGAATCCAGGACCTCTCCGGGTCGATATCCAAATCCATAACCTCTCCGGGCTCTTTCCAAGCGCAATCCACACTTGACGACCGTGGTCCAGTGTCCTTGGACGTTGAGCTAACCTCTCCGGGTTCTTGCCAAGCGCAATCCATACTTGACGACCTTGGTCCAGTGTCCCTGGACATTGAGCTAACCTCTTCGGGTTCTTGCCAAGCGCAAACCACACTCGACGACCTTGGTCCAGTGTCCCTGGACGTTGTACAATTCCATGGCTCAAGTCCTAAGCTGAATCCTGGTCTCTCCGGACCCTTGTTGAGCATAGTCCATACTCAACGACCTAAAACAATAATCAATAATATGGGTCCTAAGTCCTAGGCCGAATCCTGATCACTCCGGACCATTGCTGAGCATAGTCCATACTCATCGACCTGAAAATAACAATTGATAATACAGGGCCTAAGTCTTAGGCCGAATCCTGGTCTCTCCGGACCCTTGTCGAGCATAGTCCATACTCGACGACCTGAATGAGTCAATTTGCCACGTTCGGGCAAAGCGACTCACCCCTTACCAGGCATAATCCATACCCGACGACCTTTTATCAAAAACCAGATAAAAATCCAATCAAAATCCAATCCAAAATTCAAATCAAAACCAGAAAATCAGAAATCCAAACCAGCATCCAAAACAGAAACCTACCATCCAAAGGAAAAATCCAAATCAGAAAGAAAACAAAACCAGGAGTTCAATCCAAACTCCAAAACCAAACCAAAAAAATGAAGTGTCCAATCCAAAACAAAAAACAAATTTCACAAACCATGGCATCGCGGTTTATCATCATTCAGAGCATGCCTAGGGGCTATCTCCGTCCCCATACATGTGTAAATGACTTTGCCGTTTGCCAGTAGCTTGTTACTTATTTCATATTATCCTGGTCAATGGATAATCAATCGACCGCCATTCCCGGGCCTCACATCATCATGGTGTGAGGTAGGCGGTGGCTGCTTCTGTGTCCCAACATACTGCCTCAATTGTCCATTCCTTACATGCTCCTCAATTATGTCCTTTAAGTTCCTACAGCTGTTGGTATCATGTCCATCTAAATCATGGAAGAGACAGTGCCTTCCTGATGCCCTCTCCTGTTCTGATGGTTCTCTCCTTGCCGGCCTTCGGTAAGGAAGGCGATTCCGAGTTTCTAAGTAAATCCGTTCCAACGTCTCATTCAATCCCGTGTATGTGGAAAACTTTGGATCCTTCCATCGCTTCCTAGCTTTTCCAGAATCATCGCCCAACTTCCTCTTTCCTTTATCTTTATCCGAACCTCTACTGGATGGTCCTCCATCCTCAGTTGCATTTACCTACTTCAACTTTAAATCCATACTCGCATCTTCTTGCCGAAGGAACCTTTCGCCTTCGTGAAAGAATTCCTCGATATCTTGTGGGGGATCTCATACCAAAGATACCTTAAAGTCCGAATCCTCTCTGATTCCTGATACTGCCGCCATCAAAACCATCGAAGGATCCGGCCGATCCACCGAAGCAACTGCCGCATTGAATCGGGTTAAGAAAGCCGTAAGTGATTCATCCGTCCTTTGTTTCACCGACGTTAGCGTCATCACGTTCTTTGGTCTTTTGATATGAACCCGAAACTGTCCCAAAAACCTATCCACCAATTTCCTCCAAGTCTTGATAGATCCTTCTTCCGGCTTCCTAAACCACATTGCAGTTAAGTCCGTCAAGTACAAAGGGAAGCATTATGCCATTACTTCCTCCGATGCCCCTATCACCTCCATGTGTCTGGTGTACCTCATCAAGTGATCAGTTGGGTCTGCCTTGCCATCATATACCTCTACGCTAGGTAATTTAAACTTAGGTGGATTCTGAGCCATCCTTATTTCCCGAGCGAATGGACTCCTGTTCACCCCTTCCAAGTCTCTATTGGTCAAGCCACCTCGCACAGTTTTCCGAATTATCTCTACCAATCCATCGTTTTCTGTCAAGGGTTTCCCCCGAGGGAACTCCGACACATATTCTTCATGTGGCTCATTAGCAGCAATGTTGGCTCTAGCCTGTTGAACTCCTTCCAAAGGTCCTCCTGTGTTGGATCATGCGGGCTTGCCCCCAAGCCCATGTTGATTGCCTTCCGCTTCTGTATCCTATCCTCCATTGGGTTCCATAACCCTAGTTCCTTGTCCTGCATCCACGGCAGCTGTAGCTGTTCCTAAGTTCTACGTCCCTGCAGCTCTCATTTGCTCAAAGAAATTCTGCATCATTTCCCGTTGACTCTTCAACAACCTCTCTTGCAGTGAATTTGTTATAGCTTCCATTTTGTTTATGGTGATGTAGATGGAGGCTTGCCCTTCTCCAGCTCCAGAGGATGCTTCTTGGCTTCCTTCCCGTTGGCTTCTCTTAGCCCTTTGCCTTCTACTATTTTGCCTAGTCATTGTCTTCAAGTCAAAACTCCTCAAACTCTTCAAATCTGAACTTCGAATCCGATGTAGCGGGTGCTAGTCCTTCTCAGTGAAAGCAACAACAAAATGTCGAATGGATATTAAGGTTTCATGGAGAAGTAATCGAGATCAACATTGAGGGTACTAGGGAAATTAGTTTTGCCCAAAGAGATGAATAATGGTGATCTCGTTGGCATAAGTGATCTCTAACGGTAGTGTAAATTTGTAGAAGAGGAGCTCATGGCATTCAGGCTAAGGTGGAGGTAAATTTTCTTTTAGGTCCGTATCGAATTATAATTACATTTTAGCCCTTAAAACTTTGAGCTTAAGAAACTCTTACATAAGAACTCTAATTTTGCATACAACTTACAGCTTTCAGTTTGTATTAATATCCTAGATGCATTAATAGTTTTTAACAGAATATCATACACTAATATATGACATTATTATTTAGATGTGATATATATATATATATATATATATATATATATATATATTTCTAGGGAGTTTATAAATTAACATTGTTAATCACAATTAATTGTTTATTTGATTTCAATATATGATATTTAAGTGGATATTTAAGTGGATAAAAATCACAATCGTTTAAATTTATAACATCAAATTTAAACATTGAATTTAAAATTTCTATCCGAATTAAAATTAAAACTATATAATTAGTTATTGTCATTCAAATATTAGCTATATTAAAAATTATTTATCTCTTATTATAAATAAATTTATTTTATTGTTTAATTTAATTTTAAATATTTGTTTTTTAGTTTGATAAGGAATTATCTTATTAAATTATTTAAAGAAATAGACATTGTAAATAACATTAATAATAATGTTAATAAAATGATGATATCAACTTAATATTTAATCAAGATCATCCAATAAAGCATTAAATATTCTTAGACATTATCGACATTATTCATGATAACAACATAAAAGATCCAGTGCATAATATATAAAAATGATTTCATTTTTACATCTATCGTGCGTACCACGCTATTCGATGCACCTAATCTAACAATGGTGTCAAAACCTAGATTTTGTAATTTATATAGAATTTGAATTTAAAATTATTTTAAATTTAAACTAAATTTTTTAAATTTTATGAATAATTTAATCTTCTAAAAATGTGTATTTATAAAAATTATAAATAAATTATTTTAAATTTTTTTCAAATTAGGTTAAAATTTATGAAGGTTATGGATAAAAGTTAATATTTTTATACTTATATTCACAAAGCTTATAAACAAACAAAATTAAATTTGCTTAGAATTAAATTTATAAAGGCCGCAAATAAACAAATTAAAATTGTTAAAACGTGAATTTATAAAAGTTATCAATAAATAAATTTTAAATTTTTTGAATTTAAAATTATTAAATTACTAAATAAATAAATTGAAAATATTTTAAATCATAATACGCACTATAAATGTTAAAGTTGATAAAAAGGTTAATATTTATTAATTGTCAATTAATAATATATACATAAATATAACGTTTAGTATTAAAATATAAATGTTGTAATTAATTAAGAGAACTATATATATTGTATATGAAATAACATAAAATAACATAAAATAACATGATTTCAAAAGTCAAAATTGATATAGAATCCAAAATAGTTATAAGGGATAAGTATGTATGTATATAATTGTTTTTTATATATATAATGAAAAATAATGGCAATGACTGTTGGGAATAGTCATTATTCCTTATAGATAATAACACGCACTATCATTATTATCAGATTATAAATTCAAAATAATGTTGTTCTCTATCATTTACAATATATATAATATTATACATACTTCTAGTTGTTGAACAACCTTAAGCCATCAAATAATTGTAATGATGTCTATAATGTCTCTAGATTGCTAAAAACATTTTGAAACATTGTTGAGCACCTTCAAGGGCATAAAATTTCCATAGGAAATTTTGTAATAATGAGTTATGAGCATTCGAGTGCACTTTATGATTTGCTAAACCCCCTCAAGGTCATAGAGATATTTGGAGCATGTGTGATTATGAGTTATGCACAAGATATAACTAATGGTGTCATTTACCATTTATAGGGACTATAATTTGTTCTGCACCCTTAAGGTTGTAGTAACATAATAAATGGATCCTAGCACTCATTGACGGAATTTTCAGATTTCCTACATCTCATTTAGGGGTTTTCTAGAGATGGAAAATATAGCGGGAGCCTTATTTGAGAAATATAATAAACCATACGGATAAGTATAAAATATATGTTATGTTATAACAATCTATTATTATAAATTTACAAAGCTAATGTAATTGATAAAAATGTCGGTTAAAAAATGTGTTAATCGAATAGAATTAAATACTTATAATAAATGCAAAATTTACTTACCATTAAGTTAGCCTTTTAGCATGTTTTCGCTTTGGTACTTATGCTGGAGCCGAATAACACAACCACTAAAACATTTATATCTTAGTCACTTAAGTGTGGATTTTATTTAGACTGCATATTGCAAGTGCGTCTACAAATCAATAATAATACAAGAGTGTGGATATTCGATCCACAATTGACCACATATAAAATTTATATATGAATTGTCATATTACGTAATACACTGAATTTAGATGAAATTGTTTCATTTGATATGAGCAAGTAAACTGTAGTGCGAGATCATGTATTCAATATGATTGAATACATTGAATATCTTATTGTTATAGAAACAACATTAGGTCGAGAACTATAGGCAGGCCTAAAGAAATCGATCATTGAAATGTAAGTCTTCTATGTTTACTTAAGTGCAACTTATTTGAACTCCTTAACATGTTAAGGACGACTAAGTGTATTTTTATAATGAAAATCATATGCGGTCAGTATTAAAGGGTTTCTCTTTTGAACAGAATGGCCATTTAGAAGAGAATATGAAAGCCTATGAGGGGAAATGATATGGGCATAATTAGGATATAGAGTGTAACGACCCATAAATTTTAACAGTATTTATAACGTAATTAACTGAAATTTTGCTTGAAATTAAACAATTAAATTTGACAAGGAAAATTTGATATCTGAAATGCGTCAAATTAAACATAGCAAATGGAAAAATTTCATTGGTAAGTACAAAAATTAGATCTACTATGTAATTTTCAATTTCAATTTCAATTTAAATTAGATAAAATTTGATTGAAATAAAATATTTTTGAAATCTGATTATTTTCATATAATAAAAATGTAAACTATTTTCTAAGTGAGATCTCGTATTTCGTTTCGTCAAATTTGAAATTCTCTAGCTTCGTTTATCTTAGTTTCAGCGTTTTAGCCGCATTTTCGGTAGCGAAAAATTGAGTTTTGATAGGATAGTCATATCGCTAATATCTGTTTACCATTATGTTCGTCTCGTCATGTTGATCTCCATATTATGTTCATTTGTCAATTTCGGCATCCAGTGCACAAAGAAAAACTACGAAACGGTTAACCGTATCGGCACTCAGTTATCCACTGTGAAATCAATGTGCAACCTTCACTATTCCCAACAATTCAGCTTTTGAACTTTTACCATTCCCTATCCTAAATTTTCATTTGTTGGTTCATATTATTATCTCGTTCGTTCATTTGTCTCTTCCCCGTCCTTTCTTCTTTCTTCGTTCTGATTTATAAAATAAAATTATATATATATATATATATATATATATATATCAAAGCTTATAATTTATATATGAAAGAGAGGATAACATGTCATCTTCTTTCTCTCCTAGCCTTCTTTTTTCTCTTCAAATATGCTCGTTTCCTGCAGCCTACCCTCAAGCCATCAGCCACGAACTGCACCACCTTTCCACCGCAGATCCATCACCATCCTCTCCATTGCTCGATAGCTTCCCACCCATCACCTTGCTCCGGCCTCGCAAACCCCCACTTATGGCCGAACACCTCCATGTTAGCCAACACGTTCTCCTTCCTTTCTCGTTTAAACTCCGCCCCTTCTCCACCATGTCAAACACCTCACCAACCGCCTGCTTCATCCACGCAAACCTGACCACATCACACAACCCGCACCACCTTCCCCTGACCTTAGCCCGAGACTCCTACCCACTAGCTACCAACTTGAACAGCCTCTTCTAGCCAACACCGTGCCCGAACGTCTTCCTCTAGATCTCCATCTGTGAGTAGCAAGCAACCCTTAACCGGAGACTCCTCCACTAGCAGCCTTCCCATTCTGGGCTGCAGCCGACGACCCCGCATTGTCACCCGACTCCACCACAGTCACCATCTACCCTTGCTTCAGCCTTTGCCGATCACTCCTCCCAGACTCATTCCCAAAAGGCAGCCTTCTCCGTTCTATAAAAAAATTATTATATATAATATATAAGTTTATATATGATCAGTTTGTTTTTTTCTTTGTGATAACTGAGCCCATATTGGTCAAACAGTCCTCCAGCTTTGAGTTTATATATAATCAGTTCATATATAGCGCAGTCCTCGATGAATAATGTGTCGTCCTCTGGTTATGACCAAGCATTTGTTTTATCTCCATGGGCGAAACCTTGTGTACCGATGCATGTAATCTTCTACTGGAGGAAATTAGTGACTATATTATGATATCTCTTCTTCTATTTGAAAAGAAAAAAATGTAAGTATATACATGACTTTTAGTTTCCAAGAATAATGAAACAGTTTTGTGTTAGATTTTAATATATGTTTTTAATTTAAATAATGATTTTTGAAATACATATACATACATATATATATGTATGTATATATATATATATATATATATATATATATTAATCTATTATATGTTCAAATTAAAATATGATTTATATATATAGTTTATATATATATATATAAGTTCACTTATATAATTGATTTTCATCAAATCCAGGTCATTGTGCTTTGCTTTTGTCTCCCCGCTGTCCAAAATTGGTCACAGTAGCTTTTTGCTTTGCTTGTGTCTGTATCTGTATGCATGTCCGTGTCACCATCTTCGCCATCGTTGTTCTCTAGCCTCGAAAGGTGAGCAATCACTCAAGGTTAACATTCTTATATTTAGTAAATTAATTTACACGAAATGACGATTGAAATATGCTGTTAAATTTGAATTGTTAAGTTATTTAATTGTTAAATATGATATGCCATTATCTGAAATTGTTTACCTACGACATTTGACACCATATCTTGTTGTATATATATATTATAATTAGTTTGTTACTGATGATATATGCCTATTGTTGATATGTTATATTATTATCATATTTATTCTCACTCTACAAGTCCCCTGTTAGTTTAGAAATCTCTATGGGTTGAAATTATACATACTCGAACGATCTTGTAGAATAAGGGAAAATCGTTATGGGTTGAAATGATAAACCCAAGCGATTTTCGTTTATTTTGAAATTATCGAATTGCGGGTTGAAATGATATATATCCGTGAATATTTAAATTGCGGAACGAAATGATAAATATCTGTATCACTTGACCATAGGATAGAAAATTATATATGAACACCATTTGTCTATTTTTGAAAAATGATTTCCAAAGTTTGAAAGGGAATATATGGATTTTATTAAATATAGATTTTTAAATTTTAATATAAAGAATTTATTTTAATATATGTATAAAATTTAGATTTTTAAAATTATATATTTTGGAAATTTTAAATTCATAAGTTAGTTCTGAAAATATAATTTTTAAGATGTTTTAAATTACATAAAATAAGATTTAATATAAAATAAATTTAATAATAAGATTTAATTTAATAAAATTTGTTTAAGTATTTATTTATATTTACATTAGTCTTTTAAAAATTGATTTTTTTTTATAACTTTAATAATAGTGATTGGGAAGACAATCAATGTTGGCATGGAATTTAAATTGGTTAATAATTGATTTTAAATAAGAACTGATTTGAACTTATTGATTTTTGAGTTATGAAAGATATGATTTATAACTTGATTGGATGAAAAGTGATTAAAGGAATATTCTCAATTTTAAATACAATTGAGACTAAATATTTAATATTGATTTAAATTTATAAATTGAGATTTATTTAATTATTATTAAAATGGTTAAGTGAATATTTTCCAATTTGAATAAAATTGAAGTTAAATGTTGAAATCTAAATAAAACTTATATTAAAATGTTTGAATATTTAAACTTTGAGTCTAATTGGAATTGAAGAGATAGTTCAAACCAGGATTTGAAATCGATAAAATTCAAATGGTTTAATGAGAATTTGAATTGAATTTTTAACCCTTTAAATTTAAAAAGTATTGAACTGGGATTGATTAAATTGAATTTTGGAACCTAAGTAGATTTGAATCGATTTGTAAAATTGGAGGAAGCTATTTTGTTATATAAAGTATTTTATATATTAACTATTTTAATATGTATAACTATTTAATATATAAATTATTTTAATATATACACTATTTTAATTTATAACTATTTTAGTATATATACTATTTTCAATATCTAAACTGTTTAATTTGGTAGTGTTATGATTCCAAAAGTGTTATGATTTCCAAAGTATTATGAACTCGAAAATGTTATGATTTTGAAAGTGTTATAAATTTTAAGTATTACGATTCTGGAAATGAATATTATTTGAAGTGAATAGTGACATCGAATTGATATGGTTTTGAAATGAATATTATATTTTTGATATGAAATATGACCTATTTGAAGTGAAATGACCACGGTGTGAAATAAGCGTTTGGTTGTTAAAGAGACTGGGTTCGGATATTGTCGTACTCTCCGCCAATACCGAAAACCACTTTAATAACTGTGTATGTGGTGGAGATTCCAGAACGAAGTAGGATGGTTTGTGACGATTCTATATGAGGTATTTACATAGCCCTGACTCCTATGAGTAGCTTGATGTGGCTAAAACAGGAGCCATGTCGGGCCAAGTAAGGTCATTGCTCCGATCGGACACATTTCTTTGATACCATTCTATTGCTTTGTGATTTGATTGGGTGCACCTTTGATTTGAGAGTGCGTCTCGAGGTGGGCGGTAGCAGCTGCTCTGCATTACCACCAGTCCGGATCCACAAACGGTATATCTACCTAGCATTGCCTCGCGTGCATTGTCACATACCCTATCGCGCCTTCTACGAGTTTGTTTTGTGTCATACCTATGGAGTGCTCCTTGATAGCTCACTTGCGAGTGGAGTTTACGGTATCTGTACAGACTACAACATTATATAAACTGTGTTAAGGGGGATATGGGTAACGCCTTAATGCTATTTTAATAGTTTACTTTACTATAGACATTATTATAATAGCGTATATTACTACATAGTAGATAGTTCCATGGATCCTTTGAGGATGGAAATCCAAAACATCCTTTAAGTTACTTGTATTTCAGTTTACATTTCACTTGACTTGAATTTATTAACATAAGAATGTTAATCCTGACTCGAGTGTTTTGTGTTTTGCTTTATGCTTGGGTCAGACTGAGTGTCGCAACATTTGAGGCTCACCTTTGGAGATTGGAGTTTTGTTTGAAGATCTATCTATCCATCTTTCAGTTATTTCAGTTTATTCCAGTCATTTATGTTCAGGTTCGTCAGTTGCTTATGTATTAGAGATTTATTTGTATTTGATATTCTGTTGTAATTTGTTTCAGACTTTGATGTTTTATAGTAGCTTCACGAACTATATTTATCTATTCCGCTGCTTATTATTGTAATACTCTATTTCTGTGATTCTGTGATTTATTTACTGTATATGTTAAGTTTTGTCAAATATAAATTAACAATCTGACGCTTTAAGCAATTCAAGTCCGACATGTATGGATGCGAATCGTTCGAAATACCAAGTCATTACAAAGTTGTTTCAGAGCTCTAGTTTAGGCAAAACTTAACGTATGGAGTAAAATTAACTACAGAACCACTTTCGTTTGGGCTTAAAATTCTCCCTCTTTGATTCGGATTTCCTTTGAATTTTGAAACATTCCTCGTGTCAAAAATCAATTCTTGTCTTTTCCTGTTCGTATTCTTCGTGATACTAGAGCTTCCCATAGCTTCATTATCTATGCAGCCAACCTTGGTTTAGTTTGTAAAAGGGGTGAAGCTCCTTTATAATAAGCGTTGATTCACCAAAGATTTCTACGTCCTCGGTTTTGATGTGGTTATCTCTTGCCAAGCCCGAACCGTTCTTTAGTAGACTACCAGAGTAATTCTCTTGTTATCCAATGTTGATTGCCTTGGATTTTGCATGCAGTTTTATCTTCTCCCTTGATTCTCAGCGTAGTGATCTTAACTCCACCCGATAGTCAGGGATTACCCTGATGTTCTGGTGAAGTCACTTCTCTTCCTCTCATGCGGGAAATTAAACTCCGCATCGATCTTAATCCTGGAATCTCGGTTGACCCGGTTAAGGTCACTCGCGATTAATATGTCCGTCCACCTTTCCTTTGTAATTTAGTTATTCCTTTGAGCATATCTACTTAGTTAGAATTCACTTTGATTAAGGTCCCTCTGAATTTGAATCTCTATCCTTGTTCTATAATCAATTCTTGAATCATCCTATGAGGTAGTGTATTTGTAATTATATAAATTGTTTATATTATGTTATTTAAGTTGTTAAGTTTGAATTTTGGGTTTCGATCGATTCATCTAGCCAACGCTATCGATAGGAATTCCAAAACACTTGAACAGAGCAAACTGACACAATATTGATAAATGAAATAATTTCGTATATGATTATATATATATAAGTATATTTTCTGAAATTTGATAGTTAAATGAATTGGTTATTAAAAATGACAATAGTAGACTATCATTTATTGTTTTGTCAACCATTAACTATGTTATATGTCATAAGAAGTTGAAATTTATAAAAATGGTTTATAAATTTAGTTTTGTAAATGAAATGAATTTAAATTGGAGATTTGAGAATTAAATTTCCGGTGCTTTTCAAATTTTAGTTTTCAAAGTTTTGAAAAAGATCATATTATTGGACAGTATTTTCGAAAGGAATTGTTTCCAAAGAGTTTTTAAAAGAAGTATCAGTACTCTCCTCATTTATCATTGGAAAATAATTTCGGTGATGCCTGCAGCATCATCGACATTCATCTTCGAGTCTCAAAGTGGAGAGACCACTTGTTCGCTTTGCTACACTTTTGTTTTTGAAATGGATTTTTGATTGGAATTTCTTGAGCATGATTTTATATATAAAATATATAGGTATATGTATATATTTATTTCAAAATGGTTGGAAGTGAAACCGAAAATTTAATTCTTAAATTCTATGTTAAGTTAGGGTTTTCAATTATTGAAATGAATCAAAAAAAATTCTAGAATATTTGAAGTGCTTAAAAATTGAAATTGGAATTTAAACAACTTTAAACGGTTGATATTAGATAAAAATTTATTTGTATAATAATCGATTGCATTCTAATATATATAACTTACATAAAATATTTGTGAAGTTAAATGTTAGGGTGAATATGTAATTGAGGTTATACAAGAGAAAACTTAGGTAATAAATTGTTCAAATTAAATTTTTCTTAATAAAAATATTATAACTAATAGGTAAATTGGTATAGTGCTCAATTACATATGAAATACTAATAAAACTTACCTGAAAAAAAGTTTTGATGTAATAACAATATGTTACTGAATAATATGAAATAAATGTAAGTAATAAGATGTCCAAAAATGAAATTTTGTTAGGGGAAATTATAACAAAAAATTTGATTTTTATAAGGACTTTTTATACATTTAATTGATGTTTAATGTAAGTGAAATAAATCAAATAATAAAAGAGATATGTTATTTAAATAAATAAATTCGAACTTAAGAATAGCTGTAATTGATTATAAGTAGAATTAACTTAAGTAAATTCCAATGGAATAAATAAATAAGTCAAATGAAATAAATTCTATTTTAAAGAAAATTTGTAATAACTGTTAATAAATTGAAAGATAATCAATTATTGAAGTGAAGTCAGCCAAATGTGAATACAGTGAATACTCATTGATTGAATGAAATGGATATAAACTAAATTTATTGAATATTAATTAATTTGAAACTAATGAAATTTATAAAGTTTTTGAATTAACAGTTTGAATAAAATAAAATAAATGGAAATAAACTAATGGAAATCAATTGTTATATTTTGTATTCCAAACCAATCATTCTTTTCTGTCACTTCTATTCTTCTATCTCGTTCCTTTTCGGGGATGAAAAGTTTGAGTAGGAAAGAGTGTAACGACCTGTAAATTTTAATGGTTTTTATAGTATAATTAACTAAAATTTTGCTTAAAATTAAATAATTAAATTTGACAATGAAAATTTGATATTTGAAATGCGTCAAATTAAACATAGCAAATGGCAGATTTTATTGGTAAACACAAAAGTAGATCTGTTGTGTAATTTTCAATTTCAATTTAAACTAGTTAAAATTTGATTGAAATAAATATTTTTGAAATCTGAATATTCTTATATAATAAAAATGTAAACTATTTTCTAAGTGAGATGTCGTACTATGTTTCGTCAAATTTGGAATTCTTTAGCTTCGTTTATCTTATTTTCGGCATTTTAGCAACATTTTCGACAACTAAAAATCGAGTTTTGATAGGATTGTTATATCGTTGATATCAGTGTACCATTCTGTTGATCTCATCATGCTGATCTCCATAGTATGTTCAATTGTTAATTTCGGCATCCGATGCACGAAGAAAAACTGCGAAACGGTTAACCGTATTGGTACCCATTGGAACGTTTTGTTTTCTTTGTCCATTAGTTATCCACCGTGAAATCAATATGCGACCATCACTATTCCCAACAATTCAGAATTTGGACTTTTACCATTCCCTATATTAAATTTTCAGTTGTTGGTTCATATTATTATCTAGTTCGTTCATTTGTCTCTTCTCCATCCTTTCTTCATTCTAATTTATAAAAATAAATTAAAATTTACATATATCAAAGCTTATAATTTATGTATGAAAGAGAGGGTAGCACGTCATCTTCTCACTCCCCTAGCCTTCTTTTTTTTCTCTTCAAATATGCTCGTTTCCTATAGCCAACCCCAAGCCATGAGCCACAAACTTCGTGCTCCACTTTCCAACCGCATATCCATCACCATCCCTCTCTGCTGCCCGGTAGCTTCCCACCCATCACCTTGCTCCGGCCTCGCAAACCCCCACTTGCAACCGAACAACCCCATGTCAGCTAACATATTCTCCTTCCTTTCTCGTTTCAACTCTGCCCTTTCTCCACCAATTACCACTTCTCTTTGTCAAACACCTCGACAACCGCCTTCTTCATCCACGCAAACCTGACCACGTCACACAACCTACGCCACCTTCCCCTGACCTTAACCCGAGACTCCTACCCACTAGCCGCCAACTTGAACATACGCTTCCAACCAACACCGTAACCCGACCGCCTTTCTCCAGATCTCCTGCCTTGAGCAGCAAGCAACCCTTAACCCGAGACTCCTCCAATAGCAGCCTTCCCATTTCGAGCAACGGCCGCGGCCCCGCTTCATCACTCGGCTCCACCACAGTCACTATCTACCCTTGCTTCAACCTTTGCCGATCACTCCTCCCAGACTTATTCCCAACTGGCAGCCTTCGCTGTTCTATAAAAAAATTATTATATATAATATATAAGTTTATATATGATTAGTTGGTTTTTTGCTTTGTGATAACTGAGCCTATATTGGTCAAACAGTCCTCCAGATTTGAGTTTATATATAATCAGTTTATATATAGCGCAGTCCTCGATGAATAATGTGTTGTACTTTGGTTATGACCAAAGCATTTGTTTTAGCTCCATCGGTGAAACCTTGTGTACTGATGCATGGAATCTTCTACTAGAGGGAATTGGTGACTATTTTATGATACCTCTTCTTCTACTTGAAATGAAAAAATGTAAGTATATACATGCTCCAAGTATAATGAAACAGTTTTATGTTAAATTTTAATATGTGGTTTTAATTTAAATAATGATTTTTGAAATATATACATACATATATATATTAATCTAATATATGTTTGAATTAAAATATGATTTATATATATAGTTTATATATATGAGTTCACTTATATAATTGATCTTCATGAAATCATGTTCATGATGCTTTGCTTTTGTCTCCCCACTGTCCAAAATTGGTCAAAGAATCTTTTTGCTTTATTCGTGTCCATATCCGTGTGCCTGTGCTTGTCCGTGTCACCCTAGTCATTTAAAATAAACTTAATTTAACGTTCAAATCAATTTAAACTCCTTTATCGATTTCATTCAATACTCGTTAAATTAATTTATCATTAAATCAATTTCAATTAAATTTCCAATTCATTAAATTACTTTCTTAAGTTCAACTTATTATATCCAAGCTTACAAATTTAATTTAAATTAAATTTGTCTAATCCAAATCTTTAAATTACAAGTCTTTCATTTGTTTCGATAAAACGCATTATATTTCTTGTAAAAGAAATTCAATTTCATTTATTTATTTCCTTAGTTACCAATTTCAAAACTCAGTTAATAAAGGAATTTAGTTTCACTTATTCAAGAAGTTCAATTTCACTTAATAAAGAAATTCAATTTAATTTAATTATTAAATAATTCAATCTCATTAAATTATAAAATAATTTCAAATCTTAATCATTACTAATTTCAAAACTTAATTATTAATAATTTCAAAACTTAATTATCAAATAATTCTAAATTTAATTATTAAATAATTCCAAATTAAATTATTAAATAATTAAATTTTAAATAATTTTCTTTCATTAAAATTTAAATTCCAATTTTAATTCAAAACCTTATTATTATTCAAATAAATATTTATTTTATTTAAATCAAATTATTGACCAATCGGTTTTAGTTTAATTCTCTATCCTAAGTCAAAGTTTATTTGGGTATTTATCATTTTAACCCGATTCCATTTCAATTCAAAAATCAAAGCATAGCAAAGGAAACTTGCAGTGTGATAACTGGGATGGTGTCAAAGTAAATAAACAAGCAATAGCAACCATACATACAATCGAACGATTTATTTAAATAATCCCTAAATAATCGTATTAATTTACATTTGTTATTTATGCAAATTAATATAGTTATTTCTAGAATCTACACTATCATTTCATGTAGATTAAAGATTATTAAATTACAGTTTTCACTTGATGTCTATTATTCAAATTATACTACATCAATTATACATTCAATGGTTCAAAGTGTTCTTAACCAAATTCTACGTGTCAATTAATTTAACAATTAAAAGGGGTCATATTTAACTAATCAAATTTAACATATAAATCCATTTTAAAATTGTTAACTATCCTATATCAAATTCAATTATCACTTTAACAATAACAATTAACATCCTATTTCAACATCACATAGCAATCATTCATCAACCAAACTTGTGTAAGAATATAAGTCGTGAAAATCAATTCACCTTTCGTGGATAAAGAAACTGACAGCGAAGCACGATGAAGCAAGAATGGAGTCAATCGACAAAAGAAAGACGATATTAATTCAATGAACGTTCATATATAATTTATAAAATTATATAGATGTGCTTACCAACGACGGAGAAAAGAATGAAAGCTGAAAATCGATGCTGCAAAAGGCTTAACCGGTTGCTTCTGCACATAACAAGAAAAGGAAAGTGAGACCCGTTTTCAGCAACCAAAAATAGATATTTGCGTACAATTTCTTCTGCAATATCTAAAAGCAACAGTGCTTCTTTTCATGCACACTGTTCAATCCTTTTATTGTTCTTTTTTTTAAACAGAAACCAACTTTCTTTTATTCTCCTTCCAGACACTAATTCAACTTATACAGCAAGGCCTCTTCCATCATATTGGGTTCAGCAACCCCAACAACAGTTTCTCCATTCCTCCCCCACAACATGCTACAACAACACGCACAACACTCACAACTCACGCACGCAACTCATTTTTCTTTTCTTTTCATTGATACGCACACAACACGCACAGCACTCACACCCAATACATGCACGCAACCCATCTCTCCTCTCTTTTTTTTACAAAAGCCGAGACTTCCCAAGAAAAGCATTTCATCCTTCACGCATCGCATGTACACGGTTGTACACATTTCCATCCTTCTCCATCTCATGCACACAAAACACACAACACACACCACATATTCATGCACACGACATTCATTTGCCCACTTATGCTTGGCCGAAGGAGGGGCTTGGATTGGCAGCGGGTTTGAGAGGAGGTGGCGAAGTGGAGTGTTGAAGTGGAGCTCACGGTGGTGCGGTGCGCGTGGTTTGGAGGCGAATGGAGAGGGCGAACTGGGTAGTGGTGGAGGTGAGGTGCGTTGGTGGTGAATGGAGAGGGGAAGTGGACGGCGTGAGGTGGAAAGGTTTGTGCGTGGGGTGGACGTGCTGGAGTTTGTTTCGGCCATCCTCTTTTTTTTAGTAAGAAAAGAATGAGGAAGAAGAATTGAAGAGGTGTATTACCTGAAGCTACGAATTGAGGTAAGGAGGAACAGTGAATTGAACGAAATTGTAAGAGGCGTTTCCTTTAACCTTTAAATTTTCGTATACATAAATTTCATTTCTCAAATAACGAACCGTCACAACACTTCCCAAAGTTAAACACCAGCTTCCAACTACCACCTTAAATGCATCAGCTGAGATTTATTTTGTTTTTTTAAATTCAAGTGGATATGGGTTAAAATTTGTTCAACCGGTCCGTCCGGAACGGTTAAATTAGCGCGATTATTTTTACGTCGGACTCCGGTTTGCACGAGTGAATATACCGTTTTGATCAGTGCGACGATGCACTTCCAATGGTACACAGATAATTGCAATACGATAGTTATATAAAAATCGAATTTACGCCGTTTAAATTGTTCGATTTACAAAACAATTTAAATGGAGCAGGCGATGACGAAATTTGACGAAACGAATTGCAACGTCTTGATCAGATAAATTTTTACAACATTATTATGTAAAAATATTTGGATTTGAAAAATAAATTTTATGCAGCTTTAAATGAACTGATATACAGTAAAAGCGAACGAAATTTATGCAATATTTCGTGACTAAAATTTTTCTATATTCATAACTAACTGGACGCATCATATAAATAAAGTTTGGACGTTAATTGCGATCGTATAAAAATTTCAAATTTTTATATTAAAACGATGGATTTAAAATTTTAAATTAGGTCGGAAATTCAGGGTCGTTACAATCTCCCTCAATCAAAACTTTTCGTCCTCGAAAAGGAACAAGACGGGAGAAATAGAAAAGAAGTAGGCAAAAAAGTCAAGATAGATTTTTAAGAAAATTGAATTATATCTGAAATTAGTAATTCGGGGTTTGAATCCCGAATACTATCATCAGTTTCTCATGTGCAATCTCGCTCATCTGCACTCCACTGGACTTTGACGAGATTTACTGACTTCCTTCTAAGTTGCTTCGTCTTGCGATCGATTATCCGAAGTGGCTTTCGCTTAATAGTCAAGTCAGGCTCAATAACTAACTCTTCCAATTGAGCAGTGGGAATGGTCATAGATGGATCGTGCACAACTTTGCGAAGATTGAGACATGGAACACATTGTGCACACCGGCGAACTTCTCTGGTAATGCAACTCTATATGCGGATGTTTCGACTCTTTCCGTAATCTCAAACGGACCAACAAATCTAGGAGCTAGCTTCCCTTTCATTCCAAATCGAACAATATTCTTCAAAGGCGACACTTTTAGAAATACTTTATCTCCTACACTGAATTCGAGATCTCTTCTCCTTCTGTCAGCGTAGCTCTTATGTCTATCCTGTGCCATCTTTATCTTCTTCCTGATTTCTTCAACCTTTTCGGAAGCTTCCATAATTATTTTTGGACCCAGCACTAATCGATCTCCAGACTCAATCCAACAAGCTGGCGATTTGCACGGCCGTCTATATAAGGCTTCGAACGGTGCCATACCAATTCTTGCCTGATTTATTAAAGATAATTAATTCAAATTCAAATATACTTATTCAAATTTGAAATTCAATTTCTTTACCTGGTAACTATTATTATAGGTGAATTCCACCAAATGAAGATGATCTTCCAAGGATCCACCAAAGTCTATAATACAAGCTCGGAGAAGGTCTTCCAAAATCTGATTCACCCTCTCAGTTTGGCCATCTGTCTAAGGATGATATGTTGTGCTCAGATTCAGTTTGGTACCCAAAGTATCCTGAAATGCTTTCCAGAATTTACTAGTGAAAATAGGATCTCTATCGCATACGATACTGGATGGCACACCATGAAGTTTAACAACTTCTCTCATGTATATCTCGGCCAAACTCCAAGTAGTACGACTGGACTTGACTGGAATAAAGTGAGCGGATTTCGTCAGTCTATCGAAAATCACCCAAATGCTTTAAAGTTACCCTTTCTAGTCCTTAGTAGCCCATCAATAAAGTCCATAAAAATCTGCTCCCACTTCCATCCTGGAATCTCTAGTGGTTGAAGCAAATCTGCTGTCTTTCTGTGGTCAGCTTTAACTTGTTGGCAAGTTGTGTATCTGCTAACATAGGTAGAAACATCGTGCTTCATCCCACTCCACTAATATAACTTCTTCATATTTTGATACATTTTAGTGATACCGGGATGAAATGAAAGCGAAGATTGATGGTTTTCTCTTAACACTTCCTGTCTTAGACCATCAACATTAGGAACACAAATTCGATTGTCAATTCTCAAGACTCCAATACTATCAACTTGTGCACCCATCTTATTGTTAGCATTTCCGACTCTTTCGAGAACTATTTCCTTGATGCGATAAAGCAAAGTGTCCTCGTATTGCTTGGCTATAATGCGATCCATAAGAGCTGGGGAGACGACGAGCTGGAATATCATTCCTTCAACCAGATTACAACATGTCATTGCTTGGTTTCTGCTCAAAGCATCATCTACGGCGTTTGCTTTCCCTGGAGTGTAATTAACATCAAGATCATATGCAGCTAAGAATTCAAGCCATCGGACTTATCTCTGATTCAAATCCTTTTGTGAGAAGATATATCTCAATGACTTATGGTCGATGAATAACTCGAATTTTGTTCCCAATAGATAGTGCCTCCATAGCTTAAGAGCAAATACAACGGCAAGAAGCTCTAAATCAGGAGTTGCATAATTTGCTTCATGGGTCTTTAACTGACGATCCACACAGGCAATAACCTTTCCTTTTTTGCATTAAAACTGCTCCTAATCCATTACGGCAGGCATCAGTATAGACTGTCAATCCTTCGCTACTGTCAATAACTGTAGGAACCGGGGCAGATGTCAACCTTCGCTTCATCTCATTGAAAGCTGCTTCGCACTTTTCACTCCAAATAAATTTCACATTCTTTCGGGTTAGTGCGGTAAGTGGGGCAGCAATACGAGCAAAATTTTCTATAAACCTTCGATAATAGCCGGCCAAGCCCAAGAAACTGCGGATATCTATAGGAGTTTTGGGAGTCTCCCAATCCTGCAAATTCCAAGGATTCGAATTTAGATAGTGATAAGTTGTTTAGATAGAATTGACAAGTAAGGATAGAACTTACATTGATTACGGCGATCTTAGCTGGATCGACCGAAATCCCGTTTTCTGAAACAATATGGCCAAGAAATCGAACTTCATCTCTTCAAAAGTGGCATTTCGAAAACTTGGCTTTAAGTTGATGGCTGCGAAGAGTTTCAAGAACAAAAGCCAAATGTAACCTATGCTCCTTCTCATCTTTAGAGAAGACGAGAATATCATCGATGAAAACAAGAACGAACTTATTAAGAACATCCCGGAAAACTCTATTCATCAAGTCGACGAAATAAGCTGGAGCATAAGTGAGGCCGAACGGCGTAACTAGCCATTCATAGAAACCATTTTCAGTGCAGAATGTTGTTTTAGGAATACCATCCTCAGCGATTCTGAGTTGGTGAAAGCCGGTAGCCAAATCAAGTTGGGAAAAAACTTTAGCTCCATAAAGCTGGTCGAATAGATCGTTGATGCGGGGCATCGGATACCTGTTCTTGTGTGTGAGCTTGTTTAGCTCTCTATAGTCCACACACATTCTGAGAGAACCATCAGATTTTGTGACGAATACAATCGCAGCACCCCATTATGAATGCCTTCTCTGAATCAAGCCTTTAGCAAATAAATCTTCAATTTGAACATTCAATTCTGCCTTTTCTTTAGGAGCCATTCTCCTGGGAGGGAGAACTACTGGTCGTGCACCAGGGATAAGGTCAATGCAGAATTTGATTTCCCGCGGAGGTGGTAGAGAATTGACTTCTTCAAACACATTAGAAAAGAATTGAACAACTGGAGTAGAGCTTAGTTCACTTGGATGAGAGTCAAGAGAAAATATAAAACTCCCAGCACATGCTTGAGGCGATTTACCTTTAATAACTAAAGGTATACCCTTGTCGTCAATTAGAGAGACGGTTTGAGCTTTGCATGAAATAACGGCTTCGAACTTTCGTAGCCAATCAATACCTAATAGGATATCGAATGCCTCGAATCCAAGTACAAAGAAATCCCAGCTGAAACGATGCATGCCATACATAAGCGCGACATATTTGCATACCCTTTTGAGGTTAGCGGGCCCTCCAATAGGGTTAGATACACATAAGAAGGTAGATGCAAGCATAGGTTCCAATCCAGGTTTGTTACATAAATCAATAGATATGAAACTATGTGTTGCTCCGGTGTCAAATAGAACTCTAACAGGTGAAGAGTGCAACATAAAAGTACTCTGTAAAGTACCTTGACTATCTGGAACTTCGAAGGCAGGTGTGGAAATAGCAAAAACTTCAGATGGAGTGCCCCTCTTCTGGGTTGGGCAGTCTTTCTTAAAGTGTCCTGGCTGTAAGCAAATGTGACAAACATCTCTCTTGGCCGTTTGAGCCGGTGGCGGAATAGCTGCACCCTTTGGGGATGGGCAACTACTGGCATAATGACCTTTCTGATTGCAGTTGAAGCAGGTAATAGAGGAGATGTCAATGGGCTTCTTCTGAGAATAGCCAAGCCCTGATTTCTTCTGCCAGCTCTTCTTCTGTTGCTCAAAATTTGGCTTCCTGTTCCCAGTCTGATTAGAGGATGGCTGAGTAACTGGATCCTTAGTGACTGATGTTCCCTTTGGCTTTCCCTCATATCTAAGAGCAAAATCCATCAACTCGGTGAAAGTTCCATGGACATGAGCTGTGAGGAGTTCGTAATACTTTGGAAGTGCTCCATGGATGAATTTCTCATTCTTCCGCAATGGTGTATCAATCAAGCCAGGTCCGAACTTGGAAAGTTCGTTAAACTTTCTTTCATACTAAGAGAAAGTCATTTTACCCTGTTTGAGGTCCATAAATGATCAATAAAGCTGGGCCTTTCCGACTGCTTGCATCCACTGAGCCGTAAAGGAATCCCTATTTACAAGTGATAAGAAGATGAGTCAAAGTTTGATGAGATATAAAGGAATTTTTATTTGGATGTAATTTAGATAGATTTCTACCTGAACTGGGCCCAAGTGATGGTTTCCTCGTCAGTACGAGAAGTGACTGACTCCCACCAATCCTGTGCCGCAGCCTGAAGCTGCCAAGCGGCCAATTTATGCTTCTGAGCGTCAGTGATCTCAAGGCCGGTACAGATCCTCTCCAAACTCTTCAGCCATTGTTGTGCTTCAATGATACTCTCGGAGCCAGTGAATTTGACTCCGCCAAGCTGAGTGTATTCCTTGCTAAGAGTGGAGAACTTGACTGCGAGAGCTGGGGCATGTGGTTCGGGAGCATTTCCCCTACCCCTGCCTCTAGCATTCCTTCTAGTAGCCATCCTGAAATACCAAAAGTGATTTAGAATCAAAGATAAAGATTGATAGAATCTTAAAGAAATTCAAATGAATTCAATAAGAAGGATGTAATCAAAGGATATGGATTCTGAAATGATTCTCCTCATTCTAGGGTATGGTTACCCTATCTTTAATGAGCTTAAAAACTCCACAGGCTAAGGTTTTCGGGAACCAATGCTCTAATACCAACTGTAACAACCCGTATATTTGTACCATTTAAATTGACAATATTCCACTCATGTCAACTTAAATAATACAAAACATGAATTATTAATGGAGTGTGTGTGTGTGTGTATGAGAATCATCACAGAATTACAGAAATATAACATCATAGAATAATGCAGCGGAATTACAACATAGTCATAAGAGTAGTTCATGAAGCTACCCATAAATACAACAATGTCTCAAATAAAATGAAATAGAACAACATAGAAGTCCAATAGTCCAAATAGAAAGAGCAATACTGATAAGATAAAGATAATGATAGTCTTCGGTCTTCAGCTCCAAGTAGAGCAGCAACAACAATCCTCAGTCTGATCCGAGCATAAGCATAAAAAAACACTCGAATCAGGACATATATTCTTATATAGATAATATGGTTCAAATTCACAATAACAATAACTCAAAGATGAATGAAATAATATCTTTCAGGATCTGTTAAACTATTTATACATAGTAGTGTACAATAGATAGATAATGTCTAACAGTAAAGGAAATATCAAAATAGTGTTAAGGCGTTACCATTGTTCCCCTTAACACATTTTATATAGCATTATAGACTATACGGCACTGTAAACTCCACCGTAAACTAGTGGGATATCAGGGAGTACTCTATAGGTATAATACAAAACAAATTCGTAGTGGTCGCGTATAGGGATACAAGTATGACAAGGCACATGAGGCGATACCCAAGGTAGAGAAACTATCGTTTGCCTGATCCGGACTGGTGAGAACGCATCGCCGCAACGATCGCAACACCACGAAACAACACTCCAAATTCAAGGGTGCGCACCAATCAATAACAAGTTAGTTTACGAAGAAGTGTGTTCGCTCGAGGTAGCTAACCCCATTTGGCCCGGCACGGCCCCTGTTTTAGTCATTTTCAATTTGACACAAGTGTCAAGGCTATCCATTATCGTTCACTTTCTTCAGACATCGTGTTACGTCATTCCAACCACTTCATTCTGGATCACACTCCGCGTATAGTTATTAAAGTGGTTTTCGCTTTAGACAGTGAGTATGTCCCCAACCGATTCCGGTCTCTTTAATAACCTTCGTAATTATTACACCGATTGGTCGTTTTATAAATTTCAAAACCAATTCAATTTCAATTTCAATTTAAAGTTTGTAAATCACTATTTCCCTTGTCTTTCTAAAATAATTTCCGAAATTTACGTTTCATAACTTCCAAATTCCATTTCGAAATTCTATAATTCAATTTCAAAAGTTAATTTTAAACAATTTAAATATACGTTTAAATTCGTATATAAGTTTCATTCCATAGTTATTTAAAATAAACTTAATTTCACGTTCAAATCAATTTAAACTCCTTTATCGATTTCATTCAATACTCGTTAAATTAATTTATCATTAAAACGATTTCAATTAAATTTCCAATTCATTAAATTACTTTCTTAAGTTCAACTTATTATATCCAAGCTTACAAATTTAATTTAAATTAAATTTGTCTAATCCAAATCATTAAATTACAAGTGTTTCATTTGTTTCGATAAAACGCATTTTATTTCTTGTAAATGTTTCATTATTCATTTCCTTAGTTACCAATTTCAAAACTCAGTTAACAAAGGATTTAGTTTCACTTATTCAAGAAGTTCAAATTCACTTAATAAAGAAATTCAATTCAATTTAATTATTAAATAATTCAATCTCATTAAATTATCAAAAAAATTCAAATCTTAATCATTACTAATTTCAAAACTTAATTATTAATAATTTCAAAACTTAGTTGTCAAATAATTCTAAATTTAATTATTAAATAATTCCAAATTTAATTATTAAATAATTAAATTTTAAATAATTTTCTTTCACTAAATTTAAATTCCAATTTAAATTCAAAACCTTATTATTATTCAAATAAATCTTTATTTTATTTAAATCAAATTATTGACCAATCGGGTTTAATTTAATTCTCTATCCTAAGTTAAAGTTTATTTGGGTATTTATCATTTCAACCCGATTCCATTTCAATTCAAAAATCGAAGCACAGAAAAGGGAAATTGCAGTGTGATAACTGGGATGGTGTCAAAGTAAATAAACAAGCAATAGCAACCATACATACAATCCAACGATTTATTTAAATAATCCCGAAATAATCGTATTAATTTACATTTGTTATTTATGCAAATTATTATAATTATTTCTAGAATCTACACTATCATTTCATATAGATTAAAGATTATTAAATTACAGTTTTCACTTGATGTATATTATTCAAATTATACTACATCAGTTGTACATTCAATGGTTCAAAGTGTTCTTAACCAAATTCTACGTGTCAATTAATTTAACAATTAAAGGGGTCATATTTAACTAATCAAATTTAACATATAAATCCATTTTAAAATTGTTAACTATCCTATATCAAATTCAATTATCACTTTAACAATAACAATTAACATCCAATTTCAACATCACATAGCAATCATTCATCAACCAAACTTGTGTAAGAACATAAGTCATGAAAATCAATTCACCTTTCGTCGATAAAGAAATTGCAGCGAAGCACAATGAAGCCAGAATGGAGTCGGTACAATACGAACAAACGGACAATGTAAATATCGACAAAAGAAAGACGATATTAATTCAATGAACGTTCATATATAATTTATAAAATTATATAAATGTGCTTACCAACGACGGAGAAAAGAACGAAAGCTGAAAATCGATGCTGCTGCAAAAGGCTTAACCAGTTGCTTCTGCACACAACAAGGAAAGAAAAGTGGTTACTATTTTCAGCAATCAAAAATAGATATTTGCGTACAATTTCTTCTGCAATAACTAAAAGCAACAGTGTTTCTTTTCATACACACTGTTCAATCCTTTTATTGTTCTTTTTTTAAACAGAATCCATCTTTCTTTTATTCTCCTTCCAGACACTAATTCAACTTATACAGCAAGGCCTCTTCCATCATATTGGGTTCAGCAACCCCAACAACAGTTTCTCCATTCCTCCCCCACAACATGCTACAACAACACGCACAACACTCACAACTCACGCACGCAACTCATTTTTCTTTTCTTTTCATTGATACGCACACAACACGCACAACACTCACACCCAATACATGCACGCAACCCATCTCTCCTCTCTTTTTTTTACACAAGCCGAGACTTCCCAAGAAAAGCATTTCATCCTTCACGCATCGCATGTACACGGTTGTACACATTTCTATCCTTCTCCATCTCACGCATACAAAACACACAACACACACCACATATTCATGCACACGACATTCATTTGCCCACTTATGCTTAGCCGAAGGAGGGGCTTGGCTTGGCAGCGGGTTTGAGAGGAGGTGGCGAAGTGGAGTGTTGAAGTAGAGCTCACGGTGGTGCAGTGCGCGTGGTCTGGAGATGAATGGAGAGGGCGACTGGGTAGTGGTGGAGGTGAGGTGCGTCGGTGGTGAATGGAGAGGGGAAGTGGACGGCGTGAGGTGGAAGGGTTTGTGCGTGGGGTGGACGTGCTGGAGTTTATTTCGACCATCCTCTTTTTATTTTTATTTTTTTTATTTTCGGTAAGAAAAGAATGAGGAAGAAGAACTGAAGAGGTGTATTACCCGAAGCTACGAATTGAGGTGAGGAGGAACAGTGAATTGAACGAAATTGTAAGAGGCGTTTCCTTTATCCTTTAAATTTTCATATACATAAATTTCATTTCTCAAATAATGAACTGTCACAACACTTTCCAAAGTTAAACCCCAGCTTCCAACTACCACCTTAAATGCATCAGTTGAGATTTATTTTGTTTTTTAAAATTCAAGTGGATATGGGTTAAAATTTGTTCAACCGATTCGTCCGGAACGGTTAAATTAACGCGACTATTTTTACGTCGAACTCCGGTTTGGACGAATGAATATATCGTTTTGATCAGTGCGATGATGCGCTTCCAACGGTACATAGATAATTGCGATATGACAGTTTTATAAAAATCGAATTTACATCGCTTAAATTGTTCGATTTTCAAAACAATTTAAATGGAGCAGGCGATGATGAAATTTGACGAAATGAATTGCAACGTCTTGATCAGATAAAATTTTACAGCATTACTGTGTAAAAATATTTGGATTTGAAAGATAAATTTTACGCAGCTTTAAATGAACTGATATACTGTAAAATGCAAACGAAATTTACTGCAATATTTCACGACTAAACTTTTTCTATATTCATAACTAACTGGATGCATCTTATAAATAGAGTTTGGACGTTAATTGAGATCGTATAAAAATTTCAAATTTTATATTAAAACGATGGATTTAAAATTTTAAACTGGGTCGGAAATTCAGGGTCGTTACAATAGGAGCCATGCTGGGCAAAGTGAGGTCATTCCTCTGATCGGACACATTTCTTTGATACCATTCTATTACTTTGTGATTTGATTGGGTGCACCTTTGATTTGGGAGTGTTGCTCGAGGTGGGTGGTAGTAGTTATTATGCATTATTACCAATCCGAATACGCAAACGGTATATCTACCCTGGCATTGCCTCGCTTGCCTTGTCACATATCCTATCACGCCTTCTATTAGTTTGTTTTGTGTCGTACCTATGGAGTGTTTCTTGATATTCCACTTGTGAGTGGAGTTTACAGCATCTGTATAGACTATGATAATATATAAAATGTGTTAAGGGGAATATGGGTAATGCCTTAACGCTATTTCAATAGTTTACTTTACTATAAACATTATTATAATAGCGTAAATTACTACATAGTAGACAGTTCCATGGATCCTTAGAGGATGGGAATCCCAAACATTCTTTAAGTTACTTGTATTTCCGTTTACATTTCACTTGAGTTGAATCTATAAATATAAGAATGATAATTCTGACTTGAGTGTTTAATGTTTTGCTTTATGCTCGGGTCAGACTGAGTGTCACACCAATTGAGGCTCACCTTTGGAGATTGGAGTTTTGTTTGAATAAGATACGATCCATTGGGCCGCAACTGAATCTTTGAGAAGACACGATCTATAGGGCCACAAGTGAATCTTCGAGAAGAAGATCAATGTATTTGGAATTGCATAAAGCATGGTTAACATGAAATGACCTCATTGATTTGAAATATTGAAATTAGTGGAGCAATTTTTCTAGTCAACATTCTTAAGTCTATTCGAATTTTACTAATGTATTATTACACAACATGTCTATGATTTTTTGCATATTGATATTGAAACAGAACTTCTACAATGATTTAGAGAAGACTATTTGCACATCATAGCCGAAATGTTTCAAAATTAATGGGATTGGAATTTTTATAATTTGATCTTAAACTAGAATCTAGAGGTCGAGTAAGTATTTTGACAAAGAAATCAAATGGTTTGGTTTCATTCAAGTGCATAGAAAACATGTGTCTGTAATAAAAATAGAAGGAACTAAGATATGTCTAATACTATAAGCAAGCAACATGTTACTAATTGGGAGTGAGTGCCCATGTCAAAATAATTTAAAGCATGGTTGACTAATTCTTGAAGGGTTTAAGAAAGGCATCCTTATACTAGGTATAAGTGGATGTTGGAATTTTCCCAATCAGTATGCATAGACACCATGTTAAAATGGTTAATATGGGGAAAATGATAATGATTCCTTATGCGTCAACAATAGCTGTCATTATATGTGCTATGTTTTGTAATTGATTGAAATTCATTTTGCAATTTGTGTAGTAAGTGAATATCATATCCGAGTTAAAACACCGAATAGTGGTTAAGCGTATTCTTAAGTATTTACGAAATACTAGAGAATTGTTTATGTAAACACCAAACTCATTATGAAGGAATGTTCGGTACTTCGAATATAATAATTTATTATTGAATTCATGTTTATCCTTAGCAAAGAGGTTTTAAGTTGGAGATGCTCCAAACAAGAAGTTGTGGAAGATTCAACTATATAGGCTAAGTACATCATATTGAATAGCACCGTAATGAAAGCAGTATATATGTGCAGATTTGTAAGAAAGCTAAGGATGGTTCCAACCATCAAGAATCTAATAACGTGTTGTGATATCTATGATTCAATATAGACTACAATAGGAGCTGACAACTTGATAAGAAGTTAGGATACATACTACGTAAATAACATGCGAAAGAGTTTACCAATGACTTAAGAATTATAATCCAAAAGTATATACGAATTAATAATATTACTGATCCCTCCCTAAGGCCCTTTCTTAGTTTTTTTTAAGGAAGTTGATCGAGAGTGTGATTATGAGTCACCATAATTAGCCCCAAGTGCAAGTGGGAGATGGATAGGGTCAAGGGTGTGATTTTGGGGTAATTATGTAATTTTATTATATAACTTAACTCTTATAATTAATATTGTTAGAAATAAGCAAGCCTTGGATTTATTTTATGTTGTGTTATATTGATATACAATGAATGAATTAAGTACGTTAAATATATATAGGTAAAAAGTCCTTTGGATAAGCATTTAATAAAATTGCGGTTGTGATGTATGTTCGTAACCTTGAATATTGAATCGAGTAAAATAAATATTTTTCCTTAAAATTTTCTTGTCAAGATGTATCAAGAACGAGATGTTAATAAATGTGTTGAGATTAGTGTACCAAATGCTCTCCATAAGGTGGATCGTGAATTACTCATGACCATTGGTGGCATCACTGAGTTATGTAAATGTAGTTTTGAACAATAACAGTTCGACTCATTAAGAGTCTTCTGTATTAAATTCAAATAAAAGATCTTACATGATGATTTATAGTAGCTATTTTGATGTGAGAATACCATGGATCTTATGTGTAACAACCCATATTTTTGATGATTGAAAATGCTAAATTTAATAAGACTTTTGGAATTTAACACCGTAAGAAATTAAATTTTAAAATCTGTAAATGGAAAATTTTTATTAAAATATAATTTAATAATGTTGAATGAATGAAATTGACAGCCGTTTAATGTAATTTCAATCAACTGTAATGGTAAAGTTTAATTTGGAATGTAATTGTAGAGCTTAATTTGGAAATAATTGTAATTCGATAAGGAATGAATTAAATGATGTTTTAATGGAGAAATTATATGTTATTAATTGAAATTGGCTTCAATATCGAATATGAAATCAATTAATTATTATGTAAATTTATTAGCTTTTGTTTGTAAACAATAAATTTATAATTGTGTTTATATCACTAATATGTAAATACTGTTTTATTTCCCATCTTATTATTTAATCAGTTTTGAAATTAATTTGTGAATCAATGATATTAAATGTAATAAAATATTGCAGTTAATATAAGAAAAGATGTTAATGGTAGAATTTGAGTGAAATAAATTGAAACTTATGTTAATACATACATTACATAAGGAACTGCTTATTTAATATAAAAACACGTAAATCAAAATAATAGAATTTATGAAATTTAAAATATAATAAACTGGGTTTTATTACTATTGAAATTTAACGTTGTAATTCTAGTATTTAAATATTGGAATTAATATGGAAAATCTAATTTTAAAATTATTATTAATTTCTTTGTAATTAAGAATGATAAAATGGATAACTTTTAAATTTGAATTTAAAAGTGATAAAATTGATTTTAAAATAATAATTCATATAATAAACTTGTAAAATTAGTCTTTCTGGGCACTTTCTCGGATTTCTACGAAACCTGTTTCATCGGATCCTTAATGCTGAATTATTATAGGATTTTAGGTTTCATAGGGATCGGACTTATCGTTTGATCATTCGAGCTCGAAACGCATATAAATCAATTAATGTAATTTAAATGAATATAATTAGATTTTAAAAGTTAACTTTTATATCCAATGGAATTAGTGTTTGAAACTAGTTTCATTGAGTTTAAAAATATTGAAAACCTATATTTGGATATATCGAATGACCTATTTTTGTTTCAGGAGCGAAATGGGCTTTTTGGGTCTTTGTTATCGCATGGGTCCAATCGATCTGTTCCATCTATTCTTGTTTCAGCTTTGCCTATATATAGGCTGTTGTAAACCCTAGCAGCTTTCTATTTTCATTTTCTATATGTACAATTTCTGCCTCATCTATTCCTTCTCAATGGTGGACATCTCAAAACCATAATTACAAATCCAATTCAAACTGCTCGAACCCTATCTGATAATAATCATCACGAAGCTCTCGACGAATGTAATCTATGTATGAAATTCTTTTTTCGATTGGAGGCTCTATTTGTCCAAAATTGAGCGAAACATTCTCCGTCGTCCATGTTAAGGTTTGGATTCAACGGTGGATCTTCATCCATTCGATGATCGGGAAGTTGCAGCGTGTAGAGGAGTATGAGCAGGTTTCAACGTTGGTTTCCGATCATCTAATGGGAATGAAGTTCGCAGAATCCACGAGTTTTTGGTGGCGGCAGTGGGGAGGCTCGCGTTGCACGGTTGGAGGCGCCTAGTCGTGGGCGATGCTATATTGATGCTCGATCTGGTCAGAGGGGCGTCTATCATCGGTGGTGGATGATCAAAATCGGTGGCTATGGGTTAGGGTTTCGAGTTGTACGCTACGATTTGGCCAGGGTGAGGATTATTACGATTTTACCCTATGTTTTATTTTAATTTCAAACTTAAATTTCAAACCTTCTAACTAGCATAACTTTTTGATACGAGCTCGATTGATGCACAGTTTCTTCCATTAGGTTTGTATCAAAATTCCGGACAATATTAAACCAGTTTGGTTGAATTTGGAGACCGTTCAAATTTTAGGCTTTTATTGGATTTTTAATTGGCTATAAATCAAAGGTGAGTGATTTAATCCACTTAGGCAATACTAAACCTTCTTATGTTAGTTGAATTAAATTTATAAAGTGATAAAAAATTTATCAATCGTTGTTTGGTAATTTAAATTGTCATTTAAATTTAACTTGAATTTATATTTAATTCAATTGACATTTAAATTAATATTGAAATTGAATTGCTAGTTAAATATTGATATTGATGACCATTAATTGTTGTGATTTATTGGCTAATTTGGATGTTAACTTTGATTGATGTCTATTTGACATACTGGATGATTCGGTGTTTATTTATTTATTTTTATCCCTATTATCATTTTGTATATTAAGTGATAGCATATAAACTATTATTTGAATTATTTCAAATAAAATTAAGAAATAGGTTGAAATGATATATACTTATGACATTTTGATTTGGATTGAAATGATATATATCGATCCCTGAAATGAAAATTGAAATAACTGATCACTTGGCCCTAGGGTTGAAAATTATGTACGGACACTGGATTGGTTAAATTAAATGATTTAAAAAAAAATTAAATTTGGATTTTTGATTAAATAATATTGTTTTAAAGGAAATAAATGGTGGATTTATATGAGTTGAATTATTTCTAATTTAAGTTTTGAAATGTTGAAATTGAAATTGGTTAAAAGATATTGCTTTAAAAGACAGAATTGAAAATGTAAAGTTCTAATCGATATTTGACTTTAATTCGAGAAACTGGATTATTTTAAAGATTTTATATTGAATTTGAACAATAAGGTTTAATTTGATTTAATTATTTTAAATCAGTAAGTTGAAATTGGACTTGAAACCGATATGAATTGAAATGGTTTAAAATAAGAATTGACTGAAATTTAAATCATTGGATTGAATTGTTGAATCGAATTTGAAATTAAAAGTGAATGTTCAGGAAATTGAACTTATTTGGAATTGAAATTGAAATCAAGTTGATTTGAAACTAAATTGAAATTGAGTCAATTGAACTGAAAGATTGAAAATTGAGTTTTGTTGATTTGAAATTAGACATGGGCCTAGATTTGTTGAAATGAAGGAAACAGGTTGATTTGATACTATCTTCAAAATAAATAATTTTTAATATAAACTGTTTAAAATCTATTTTTTGATATTCGGATTATTTAGATTTTTCTAAACTATTTTACTATATAAACCGTTTCCAATACTCCAACCATTTTATATCAAACTATTTTAGACTATTTAAACTATTTTAAACTATTATAAAACTATTTTAAACTATTTATAACCGTTCAAATTATTTTCTAAAATTTCAAACTGTGCAAGTGGGAATGTTTATATTTAAATCGTTGATTTAAATGCGACTATGGTTAAATGAGGTTATAGGCTAAGTTAGAATTTGAAATGATACTTTCAAGTGAAAATGACATATTTGATTAAATATGATGATTTTTAAAAGAAGGATACTTTGAATTGAATATGATATTTTGATATCAAATATGAATCGGTTTTGAAATGTAAAAGTACCAACCGATGTGAAAAATGACGTTTGGTTGTTAAAGTTACCAGGGCCTCTTATTGGCATACTCTTTGTCAATATTGGAACCAGTTTAACAACGGTATACGCAGTGGATGTTATCCAGAATGTAGAGGTTGAATTAGAGGTGTTTGCTGGATTTGAAGAAAGAGAACGATGATGGTGACCTCGACACTTGTGTCAATTTGAAATGAATAAAACAAGAGCCGTACCTGACCATTGAGGCTAGCTAACTCTAGTGGACACCCCTCTTCGTACTACTTTATTGATGTTGGCTTATTCAGTGCACCTTGATTTGATTTTTGGGGGCGTTGGATGCAGTGGGCCGTTAGGGGTTACCACTAGTCAAGAAACGCAAAACGATATTATCCTATCTTAGGCATCGCCTCACATGCCTTGTCATACTCATTATCCTTGTTCGCGCCCTCTATGATTTTGTTTTAGTATGGTACTTATAGGGGACTCATTAGCTACCGACATTACTGGTTATGTTATAGGATGTAACGACCCGATATTTTCAACCATTCACATCCGTACATGTCGGACTTGAATTGCTCAAAATACCGTTGTAAATAAAATTTGACAAATCTTAGAATATACAGTAAATAAATAATCACATATCACATACACAGTGTATTTAATAATGCAGTGAAATTAAAAGAGATAGTAGTTCATGAAGCTACTATATAAAAATAAGATACATCGGAGTTAACAAGATACAACAGAAGAGTAACACGGTACATCAGGTACGAATCAGAATACATCACTAAAATCATCGGATGTTGAAAGAAAAATAGATGGCTGGATCTTCAAGCAAAGCTCCAACTCCGAAGGTGAGTCTTGAATGCTGAATCACTCAGTCTGATTCGAGCGTAAAACAAAAACACAAAACACTCGAGTCGGGACATAAATACTTATGAACTGTAAATCAACTCAAGTGAACAGTAACAAAAATGCATCAGTAACTTAAAGGATGTATGGGATCACCCATCCTTTAAGGATCCGTTAAACTATTTACTATGTAGTAATATTGCGCTATTATAATAATGTCTACAGTAAAATCAACTTACTTTTAAATAGCGCTGAAGGGTTAACCATAGAGCCCCCAACACGTAATAGTTCCAGTAGACCATCCAGTATCAGCATATCTCTAGATCAGGAGACTACCCTAAATACTCCATGGGCTATGGAAGAAAAACAAACTCGTAGTAAGTCTCGCTATGGTAGGTGGCACGACACACAAGGCAATGCCAAGGTAGATATACCAATTACGCACACGCGCTGGTGGTAACGTAGCAGCCGTGTAGTTAATACCCCGCTACAACCCCGCTACAACCCCGCTATATCTCATAGCGGATTTCTACCGCTACAATTTTTCCATATCGCCCCAGAATATAGCCTTTCCGCTTTAATCCCCGCTATTTCCGCTATATCCCGTTATTTCCGCTATATTCCGCTATTCTCGCTATATCTTTTTTAATCAAATGAATTGAAAAATTGCATTTATACATTATGAAATTATGAAACTAATTTATTTGATTTAATTTTTAATACATTTTCAAAAATAAAAATACTCTAATACTCTACCAAATTCAATTATGTTATATAATAGTTTTTCGTTTATTTAAATATATTCACACATGTTTTTATTCAAAATTATTTATGTATTACTTATAATTCAACTGAATGATAATTTTTCATTTAATTACCATTTGTATATTTGTAAAAACATTAAGTACAAGTTTTATATGCTATTTTAGAGTCATCCACTATATCTCGCTATATCCTCGTGTATCCCCGCTATGACTTTTTGCACCTCCACCGCTTTGAATCTACCGAGCGCATTAACTGCATAGCGTAGCAGCCACATACGCCCACCTCGGAACACACTCCTAAATCAAAATCGGAGGATGGTCGTCAAATCAACCACAAGTAAGAGTATAGTATCGAAGGAATGTGTCCGATCGGAGGAATAACCTCACTTGGCCCGAGATCGCTCCTGTTTTAGCCACCTTATGCCAACTCACGGGAGTTGGGTCCACGTAATATACCTCAAGAATGTCACCACCATCCTACTTCGTTCTGCAATCTACACCGCGTACACGATTGTTAAAGCGGTTTTCGAAGTTGGCAGAGAGTATGACAACTTTCGATCCCGGTCTCTTTAATAACCAAACGTTATTATAACGCCGTGGTCATTTCAAAATAGTTTATACTTCAAAAATCAAATCATTTCATTTCAAAACTATATTCCTTTCAAAATAGTTTATATTTCTAAAACAAAACCATTTTTATTTCAAAATATATATTCGAATCAATACGATATCATTTCCATTTCAAACATATATTCACTTTCAAAATTCATATACTTTCAAAGTTATATGTCTTTCAAAACCAAAATACTTGAATCATTACACCTTGAAAATCATAACATTTCGAAAATACATTTGAAATCATGGAACATTCATTTAATTCTTTACATTTTACAAATTTATTCAATTTAACCCAAATTTCAAATTCCCAATTTAATTCAATTCAAACCATCAGTTTCAGTTCAATTTATTTTCCCAACAAACCATTTCAAATCTTATCAATTTCAAATATATATTTGATTCACAAAATAAACTATTCAATTTTAAATATATTTCAAAGCTTTAATATACCACATTTCGAAACTAAATTTTGTAATTTCATATATCTCAAATTTAACTTCATTATTACTTAGTTTTGAAATATTCATTCCATAAATCCAATATCATTTAAATAAACCATAAATTCAAGTAAACTAGATATCATTTCATATTAATATAAAATTCAAATATTCATTTATAGAGTAAATCAAAATCAAATATCATTCCAAATTCACATTCTTTATCATAATAAAGATTATGTCATTCAAAGCCATTTCAAAATCATTTAAAATATCATATCCTTTCAAACCTCATTATCAAATCATTTTTTGAATTCAAAATAAAATATTGAAAATTTAAATATCATTTTAAAATCAAATATATCATTTACTTATTATTCCAAGTATCACTACAAAATACATTTCAAAATTCCATTCACAAATTCATTTATCTCATTTCATTCCATTTAACATATAACCAAGTAAACTTTATTTAAATTCAAATTTAATTTAAATTCCTTAAAAAATCAAATTTAAATATTAAAAAATATTCAAACTCCTTAAATTTCAAAAATAATCAATTCCAAAAGTTAAATCATTTAACACTTTAAAATATAACTCAAATAGTGTTAAAATCTGTAATATTTCAAAACATTGACAAATTATAGCACGGACATCATTTATAAAGTATTATCGTAGCTTATAGTTTCCAAAATAGTTTAGTTTAAGAATAACGGCATTTATAAAATGTTGTAATAGATATTTAGTTATTTTAAACATAGTTAAGTTCAAAACAACAGCATTTTAAAGTGTTGTCATAAAACTACAGCATTTTAGAAATGCTACTAATAAAATTCCACATTTTATTATAACTTTTCAAAAACAATAAAACTTCAAAAAATTTCTATTTAAATTTATAAATCATATTTCTAAACTTCAGAATTTCACATTTAAATACTTTTAACATATGATTTATCACAAGAAAATTTAAAATCAAATATCCAATTAAAAATTCAATTCATTTGTTAAGTCAAAATTTCACTATTTATTTACTTATTAAATTAAATAAAACTTAACAGTTTACTTTACATATCATTTCAAAACTATAGATTTAATTTTCATTATTTATTTACATTTTTAAAATAAAAATTTTAAGTCAAAAATCGCATTCACTTCAAATTTACATACTTAAATTCACAAATTCAAAACTTAATATTTAACTTTCTCAAAACCATAAAATATATATTTATAAATTAAAATTTCATACTTTTAAAATACATTTCTATATAAAAATCATTTAAAAATATACCACGGGTCTGTAAATAATTTCTAACCTAAGTCAAGTGATATGGATATATATCATTTCAATCCGTAGTTTAAAAAGAAAATACGGGTTCTATCATTTCAAACCCGCAATCACAAGTCAGATAAAAATACAATAAAAATCACTCAGGCCTATCATTTCGGCCCATAATGATTTTTTCCTCATTCTAAAGTCCGTTCGGGTATGTATCATTTCAACCCTTAGTGATTCTATTCTAACAGGGAACTCGCAGTGTGAATATATGCATAAACAATATAGATAATTACACTAACATGTAAATGTCACAATATAATGTCAAATATCAGATGTCAGGTGATAATTAACAGAGTTAACATGGTAATAACATGGAATATCATATCATATAATCATCATTTACTTGCATAATATTTTAATTACTAGACACTTGTCATCAATTTACCATTTCATAAGTAGAAATGTCTGAGTGAGAAGGACTCACCTTTTCAAGCTGGAGTTAGCAAATCAATACACACCGAATAGATTCCAGAAAGCACGATATGGCACGACATAGCATGACTTTGATTTAAGTGAGTGGAGAGAGCCAAGGTATTATTTTGTAAACAACAACCAATAAACAAGACAATATATACATGAATATACAACACAACGCAATCTAGAAATAATTGGAAATTGAAATTAACAAAGGACAAAATGTTAGACCTTTCTACAACCATTTAAAAGCTCGACCAAGGGATTCATTTGCTTAGCCATGATGTGTGTTAAACTCAAGTATGGCATGATGTAGGCACGGCAATATGGGTATGAAGGTGGGTAAGGGTGATACACATGAAGAATGCATAGGAATAAAGCAAAATAGTGGAGTTAGGTGCATTTTTGGCTCGGCTATGACCACATATAGGCTCGGCCATGCTCCATAAGTGTCAGGTCAGATCTGGACATATCTGAAGTTGAAGGTCAGAGGTGGTGTAGATCAGGTGGTGGTGGCTAAGGAGGTGGCCAAAGTGAAATAGGAAGGGTTAGTGATTTCTAGGCTCGGCTAGGCATGCTTGGAGGAGTTTTGTGCAAATTTTTGAGGTGCTATCATCAATGGATGGTCACGGCCTGATTATAGTCAGAGGAGGAGGAGTAGGAGATGCTATAAATGGTGGTGATGATGGTGGAGCTGATGGAGTGGAGTAGAGGCCGAGCTAACTAGGCGAGGGAGTAAAATCATTGAAAAATATAGTGAAAAGAAGAAGGAGATGGAGCCATTAGCAAATGTTTTTTCTTCTTCATTGTCGTGACTTTTTAGGGGATGAGAAAAGTTCTCTTTCACGTGAAATCAAAATGAGAAACATGGCTATAGGGTGAGATGGTGTATGGCCAAAGCAAGGAGAGGAAAAGCCAAAAGAAAGAATTGAAAAGGCAATGGTAAAAATGAAAAGTCATATGGAAATGAAAGGTCTATGACTCTTTGAATTTCTTATTTTATTTTAATCAAAATAACTAAATAAAAGTTCAGTAAATGAAAAAAAATAAAGTTAAAAAGAAAAATAAATAAATATTTAAGGAAAAATTGAGAATAAATAAGAAAATAGCTTAATAATTTAAAACTAGACTTTAAAAATATAAACCATATACAACTAACATTGGAAAAATTACAACAACACATTAAATATTTTAAAAATAAAATTATATACATAAAATGTCATATTACATAAAAATACACAAATTAGAACAAACAAAAATATTATTTATATAAATTAAAATAAACAATTTTGCTAAATAAATCAATTTACACATAATATTGTAAAAAGCATGACTTTCACAATATAAATCGGATTTCAACGAAACGAAAAGCAATATTTTTGAAATTTAATTTATTTTCATAATAAAAGATAAAATTCAAAAATTCAAATATTTAAATTTTAAATTTAATGTCAAAGTTTGACCATATTGACCAAAATTCATATTTTTGAAAAATATTATATTTAGTCATGTTTGGAATTATAATTCACATAAAAATCAAAGTTTATATTTAAAATAACAAAATTAATTCATTTTAAAAAATTAAATAAAGTTTTAAATCATGAATTTAATTTTAATAATTAAATTATACAATTAAAATAATTACAAAATACAGGGTTGTTACACTCTCCCCCACTTAAAACTTTCATCCCCGAAAAGGAATATGGTACGGGAAAGCACAGAAAAAGATAGAATAAAATAGGATAAAGACAAGATGACAAGAAGATTGCAATTATAGTTGATAACTGTTGTCATAGGTAAGTTTAACAAGATGAAGATGATATTCCCAAGATCATCCAGAATCAAGAACACAAGCACAAAAAAGATCTTCTAGAATCTGATTCACTCTTTCCGTTTGACCGACGGTTTATGGATGGCAAGCAGTGCTCAGATTCAAAAATGAGCACCAAAGGTTATTAAAGATTATAGAAAGATTTCTAAATAGTCTGGTATAATCAATAGCCTCCTTATTCTGTGGCAAGATAAGGGAAATAAGGACAACCAAAAGATAGTTTGAAAAACAAAATAAGATAATAAATTTAAAACCCTGCAAATTTCACTTAAATTGAAATTTAATTTTACATAAGTTAAATACATCATAACCATCTCTAATTTAAATCTTATCATCCAATTATCTTAAATTATCAATTTCAAAAATCATGGATTTGAAAAAATCTTTTATTATACTCAAAATGTACACAATAAAATTTAATTCTTCATTATTCCTAATTATAATTAAATTTATTCTTCTCAATATATTTTATCACCTATGTTAAATATATTTACACTTATTATAACTTCTTTAAATTTATTCTTATTTCCTTTAAAATCATTTTATATTGTAAATTATTCCATTACCCTTTTCTTTATTTACCTCTGTTAATCTTTTTATAACTAAAATTTAAGTGTATACATTTATTATAAACACTCAAATTTTATTTATAAAATCTTTTCATACTGTATATTATCCAATTACATATTCAACTTCTGTATAATTTAGGTAAGTTATTTAGGAATGAAATTGTGTGTTATACAAATAAAACTTTCCAATTTAATAATTTCAAGCTTGAATATTTATCCAAATCTTGAAATTATACTTAAAAATTATCTTTCAAAATAAAATTTAGGAATTAAATTTTTGATAAATTCCAAACTATTTAGAGATAAATAAATGCACATATACTATATCATTCAAGTTTAAATCATATATCTGCATATGTTATAAATCTAGTCTTATTTTAGAAATTCATATCAATTAAATTCTCCAAAACAAAACGGTAGCAAGACTACAGAACGGTTTCTTCACTTCGAAACTCGAAAATGAATGCCGATGATGCTGCAGTCATCACCGAAGTTATTTTTCAGCGACAAAGAGAAGAGCATTAATTTTAAACTTTAAAATTCTTTGGACACAAATTTCTATCCGAAAATACTTTAAATAGTATATCCATTTAAAACTTTAAATACAAGATTTGAAATCCATCGAAAATTAAATTCTCAAATTCTTGTTTTAAATTCATTTTAAATTTTCAAATAAATTTATAACCATGTTTATAGTTCAATTATTTATATATGAAACAAGAGATAATGATATATAAAAATCAAATATTATTTCTTAACATACCATTTCAATAAAATCCAGAAAAAGATTTATAATATAGTTACAAAATTTATTTCATTACTAAATTTGAAAAACATATTGTGTCGGTTTGCACTGTTCAAGTGTTTTGGGAATCTTATCGATAACGTTGATCAGACGAATCGATCAGAAACCCAAATCAACATCAACAATTCAAACAACACAATATATAAACCATTTTAAATATTAGTTTACAAATAAAATTCAAGAATGATTTGAAGATAAGTTGGAAACAAAGATTATATGATTAAATAACAGAATAGGAAGATGGATAAGCTTATATAAATCGCGGGAAATCTTAACCGGGTCAACTGTGACTTAAAGAATAAGACCGATGTGGATTTATGGGGTAAATCAACATTCGATCTCAAGAGATAGAGTTCGAAATTATAAGAGATACTAGCATCTAAACCGAGGATATAAAATCCTTGGTGAATCGATGCTATTGTAAAGGAGTTTCACCCCTCTACGAATCAATTAGCTCATTACAAAGATCTTTCGAAGTGGAGTTATGGGATACTCCAGAATCAAAAGAAGATGAATGATTTTGGAACCGTAGGGAGTGTTCCAAATTCAAGGGAATCGAGTCAAAGAGGAAGAGATTCAAACCCGAATGTAAGTGGTTCTGTAAATACATTTACTCTTATGCTGAGTTTTGCCTAGAGCTACCAAAGCTCTGATACCAAATGTAATGACCCGATATTTTCAACCATTCGCATCCGCACATGTCGGACTTGAATTTCTCATAATACAGCATTGTAAATAAAATTTGGCAAATCTCAGAATATACAGTAAATAAATAATCATAGATCACATACACAGAGTATTTAATAATGCAGCGGAATTAAATACACGGGATATATATATATCAATTACGCACACGAGCTGGTGGTAACGTAGCAGCCACATACGCCCACCTCTTAACACATTCCCAAATCAAAATCGGAGGATGGCTATCAAATCAACCATAAGTAAGAGTATAGTATCGAAGGAATGTGTCCGATCGGAGGAATGACCTCATTTGGCCCGAGATCGCTCCTATTTTAGCCACCTTATGCCAACTCATGGGAGTTGGGTCCTCGTAATATACCTCAAGAATGTCACCATCATCCTACTTCGTTCTGGAATCTCCATCGCGTACACGGTTGTTAAAGTGATTTTCGGAGTTGGTAGAGAGTATGACAACTTCCGATCTCGGTCTCTTTAACAACCAAACGTTATTATAACGCCGTGGTCATTTCAAAATAGTTTATATTTCAAAAATCAAATCATTTCATTTCAAAACTATATTCCTTTCAAAATAGTTTATATTTCGAAAAAAAAAACATTTTTATTTCAAAACATATATTCAAATCAGTACGATATCATTTCAATTTCAAACATATATTCACTTTCAAAAATCATATACTTTCAAAGTTATATCTCTTTCAAAACCAAAATACTTGAAATCATTACACCTTGAAAATCGTAACATTTCGAAATCATACATTTGAAATCATGGAACATTCATTTAATTCTTTACATTTTACAAATTTATTCAATTTAACCCAAATTTCAAATTCCAAATTTAATTCAATTCAAACCATCGGTTTCAATTCAATTTATTTTCCCAACAAACCATTTCAAATCTTATCAATTTCAAATATATTTTTGATTCACAAAATAAACTATTCAATTTTAAATATATTTCAAAGCTTTAAAATACCACATTTCAAAACTAAATTTTGTAATTTCATATATCTCAAATTTAACTTCATTATTACTTAGTTTTGAAATATTCATTCCATAAATCCAATATCATTTAAATAAACCAGAAATTCGAGTAAACTAGATATCATTTCATATTAATATAAACTTCAAATATTCATTTATAGAGTAAATCAAAATCAAATATCATTCCAAATTCACATTCTTTATCATAATAAAGATTATGTCATTCAAAGCCATTTCAAAATCATTTAAAATATCACATCCTTTCAAACCTCATTATCAAATCATTATTTGAATTCAAAATAAAATATTGAAAATTTAAATATCATTTTAAAATCAAATATATCATTTACTTATTATTCCAAGTATCACTACAAAATACATTTCAAAATTCCATTCACAAATTCATTTATCTCATTTCATTCCATTTAACATATAACCAAGTAAACTTTATTTAAATTCAAATTTAATTTAAATTCCTTAAAAAATCAAATTTAAATATTAAAAAATATTCAAACTCCTTAAATTTCACAAACAATCAATTCAAAAGTTAAATCATTTAACACTTTAAAATATAACTCAAATAGTGTTAAAATCTGTAATATTTCAAAACATTGACAAATTATAGCACGGACAACATTTATAAAGTACTATCGTAGCTTATAGTTTCCAAAATAGTTTAGTTTAAGAATAACGGCATTTATAAAATGCCGTAATAGATATTTAGTTATTTTAAACATAGTTAAGTTCAAAACAACAGCATTTTAAAGTGTTGTCATAAAACTACAGCATTAGAAATGCTACTAATAAAATTCCAGATTTTATTATAACTTTTCAAAAACAATAAAACTTCAAAAAATTTCTATTTAAATTTATAAATCATATTTCTAAACTACAAAATTTCACATTTAAATACTTTTAACATATGATTTATCACAAGAAAATTTAAAATCAAATATCCAATTTAAAATTCAATTCATTTGTTAAGTCAAAGTTTCACTATTTATTTACTTATTAAATTAAATAAAACTTAACAATTTACTTTACGTATCATTTCAAAACTTTAAATTTAATTTTCATTATTGATTTACATTTTTAAAATAAAAATTTAAAGTCAAAAGCACATTCACTTCAAATTTACATACTTAAATTCACAAATTCAAAACTTAATATTTAACTTTCTCAAAACCATAAAATATATTTTTATAAATTAAAATTTCATACTTTTAAAATACATATCTATATAAAAATCATTTAAAAATATACCACGGGTCTGTATATAATTTTCTAACCTGGGTCAAGTGATACAGATATATATATATATCATTTCAATCCGCAGTTTAAAAAGAAAATCCGGGTTCTATCATTTCAAACCCACAATCCCAAGTCAGATAAAAATACAATAAAAATCACTCAGGCCTATCATTTCAGCCCATAATGATTTTTCCCTATTCTAAAGTCCGTTCGGGTATGTAACATTTCAACCCATGACGATTCTATTCTAACCGGGAACTTGCAGTGCGAATATATGCATAAACAATATAAATAATAAAACTAACATGTAATGTCACAATATTATGTCAAATATCATATGTCAGGTAATAATTAACAGATTTAACATGGTAATAACATGGAATGACATATCATATAATCATCAATTACTTGCATAACATTTTAATTACTAAACACTTGTCATCATTTACCATTTCATAAGTAGAAATGTCAGAGTGAGAAGGACACACCTTTTCAAGCTGGAGTTAGCAAATCAAAACACACCAAATAGATTCCAGAAATCACGATATGGCATGACACAATACGAATTTGATTTAAGTGAATGGAGAGAGCCAAGATATTATCTTGTAAACAACAACCAATAAACAAGACAATATATACATGAATATACAACACAAAGCAATCTAGAAACAATTGGAGATTGAAATTAACAAAGGACAAAATGTTAGACCTTGCTACAACCATTCAAAAGCTCGACCAAGAGATTCATTTGCTCGGCCATGATGTGTGTTAAGCTCAGGTATGGCATGATGTAGGCATGGCAATATGGGTATGAAGGTGGGTAAGAGTGATACACGTGAAGAATGCATAGGAATAAAGCAAAATAGTGGAGTTTGGTGCATTATTGGCTCGGCTATGGCCACATATAGGCTCGACCATGCTCCATAAGTGTCATGTCAGATCTGGACATATCTGAAGTTGAAGGTCAGAGGTGGTGTAGATCAGGCGGGTGGCGGCTAAGGAGGTGGCCAAAGTTAAATAAGAAGGGGTTAGTGATATCTAGGCTCGACTAGGCATGCGTGGAGGAGTTTTGTGCAAATTTTTGAGGTGTTATCATCAATGGATGGTCACGGCCTGATTATAGTCAGAGGAGGAAGAGGAGGAGCTACTGTAGATGGTGGTGGTTATGGTGGAGCTGATGGAGTGGTGTAGCGGTCGAGCTAACTAGTAGGAGAGGGAGCAAAATCATTGAAAAATAGCCATTAGCAAATGTTTTTTCCTTCTTCATTGCCATGAGTTTTTAGGGGATTAGAAAAGTTCTCTTTCACGTGAAATTAAAATGAGAAACATGGCTATAGGGTGAGATTATGTACGGCCAAAGCAAGGAGAGGAAATGCCAAAAGAAAGAATTGAAAAGGCAACGGTGAAAATGAAAAGTCATATGGAAATGAAAGGTCTATGACTCTTTGAATTTCTTATTTTCTTTTAGTCAAAATAACTAAATAAAAGTTCATTAAATGGAAACAAAATAAAGTGAAAAGGAAAAATAAATAAATATTTAAGGAAAAATAGAAAATAAATAAAAAATAGCTTAATAATTTAAAACTAGACTTTAAAAATATAAACAATATACGATTAACATTGAAAAAATTATAACAACACATTAAAATGTTTTAAAAATAAAATTACATACATAACATGTCATATTACACAAATATACACTAATTATAACAAACAAAAATATTATTTATATAAATTAAAATAAATAATTTTGCTAAATAAATCAATTTACACACAATATTGTTAAAAAAATGACTTTCACAATATAAATCGGATTTCAATGAAACGAAAAGCAGTATTCTTGAAATTTAATTTACTTTCATAATAAAAGATAAAATTCAAAAATTAAAATATTTAAATATTAAATTTAAAAGTCAAAGTTTGACCATATTGACCAAAATTCATATTTTTGGAAAATATTCTATTTAGTCATGTTTGAAATTATAATTCACATAAAAATCAAAGTTTATATTTAAAATAACAAAATTAATTCATTTAAAAAATAAAATAAAGTTTTTAAATCAGGAATTTAATTTAAATAATTAAAATATACAATTAAAATAATCACAAAATACAGGGTTGTTACACAGGACCTGCATAGACTGCCTACTTAAAAATATGTTAAGGGGGATCAATATAAAGCCTTAACACTATTTTAATACTTTACATTAGTGATAGACACTACATATATAACATATCTTACTACATATGGATTGTTTGACGGATCCTCAGGAGACGGAAAATCCCACAACATCCCTTAAGTTATTGCACGCATGTTTAGGAGATGTAAAATCCTTTAAACATCTCTAAAGCTATTACACACATATTTACTTTTTGATTGTTTAACTTACAAAAGACCTTTTAGTTCTGACTTGAGTATTTTATCTTTTCATTACGCTCGGGTCATCCAGCGCATTTCAGTGTTTGAAGACATTATTTCTGGAGGACGAAGACGGAGTTTGGTATATTGTATTATTAGTATTATTCCGCTGCATCATTTTGGTATGTTTGTTGATTGTACTTATGATTATGTTGTAATTTTTTTTAATCAAATGTATATTGTAAAATAGCTTCATGAACTATTTATTTGATATTTATATTTTGTTAATCTGTTGTGAGATTCTGTGTTTTGTTTCCTTCTTTTCTCTTATTTTTCTTATTAAACCCCATAGACAATCCTCCCTTTTGAATGGTTTAAGTTAGGCATGTATGGTTTGTTGTCGATTTAAAACATCCAAAAAAGTTTGGTATGTCATTGATTGTACTTTGATTATGTTATAAAATTTTTGTAATCAAATATAAATCATAAAACAGCTTCACAAACTGCTTATTTGAGTATTATATTTTGTCAATTCACTGTAAGATTCTGTGTTTTATTATCCTTCTTTTCTCTTATTTATCCCATTGATAATATACCTTTTTGAATGCTTTGAGTTAGACATGTGTGGTTTATTGTCGATTTAAACCATCCAAAAAGGTGGATCGTCACTGTGACGACCTACCTTTCATTCCAAAGAAAGATGTATCATCATTAAGAAAGAAATAGGTAGAAAGAGAATAGATAGAAAGAAAGAAACAACAATATCAAAATCTCACAGCGGAATGGAAAAATATATTATATCACATAGATATTACATAGTCATTACACATCAGAGTCACATAATTACAACATCATAGTAGATAGTCGTGAAGACCCGTCTATCCAATACATTCCAAAATGCAAACAGAAAAATGATACCAACACAGCGGAAATAGATATATATAGATACGCCAAGTCTCCTGCTCCAAGCTTTTTGCAAAATTCGTCGAGCAATCCTGATCACTTGGACACTCATAAAAATTTAAGCACCCAAGAGTTTAAGAAAAACAGAATAAACTCTGGGTCAGATATGGGTCTGGTATGAGTAAACGATTAAGTTGTTTAACTTGAAAAGTCTTTGAAATAAAAGGTATCTCGTAAGACTCTCCGCAAATAAACACGGACAAGTTCTTCTCTTATGATAACAAAAACCTTTGATAGGAAATCCGGTTATATTATAATAGTGTATAGGGTTTTCAATATAAAGTAGGAAATAGCTGGAATGCTTACATCTCACGTTCCAACATAGTTGGACACAATCAAAACCGTGCAGGCGCTTATTGAAGATTAGATTCCATACAATGGCAGGCCGTCATAGTACGTGGTTTAGATCGCCATGCCGAGGATATACCCACATCAACTGCAACACAAAACTGGAGCTACCCCTTCCTGGATAGTCCAAATAAGACAACCTCGCGGTTGTGTCCAACAACCAGCCACACAGCCGAAAAAAGGGACCTCTAGACAGAAGAAAATCTTATCCTACTTAGGTGCTACCCACTTAGCCTTGCGTGCACCACCCATGTTTTAGCCATTCCCGGTTGATGAGGCATGAAGCTACGATTATCTTTTTAGAACATTTATTTTGGAATGCACGTCGTCCTCCATTGATGATGGTCTGATAGCATTCATCCATTCATGTTCATTACGGGTTCGAACGAAACCGAAGGCACTATTTCCGTTACACTTGTTTTGGAATCGCAGTCAGAGTTAACTACAAATAGCCCTTGCACTCCGAAACTTCATATCGATCTTCACTTGAGATTTGACGACCTATCGTTTAACTTGGATCGATGTAATTTTAGATAACAAATTTTGACATCTGATCCCGGTCTCATCGAAATACAAACGCCGTCTTAAGGCCAAGTTGTTTAAGTAAACAGTTTAATTTAATTAAAAACGTTGAATTTACATAGTATTCATCACAGAAAAATAACTCACATTATCACAGCTATATCCAAAGTATTGCACATCATAAAACATCACAGATTAACGTACTATAAATATTAATCAATCCAGACATTTCATATAATCAATCATCCATAAGCAAGACTTAATAATCCATAACTATAATTAATTCAATTTAAAACCAATAAATTAATTACTCATGAATTAATTACCTAACCTGCTTAATTAATTACAAACCTTTGTTATTATCTAATTAATGAAATTAATTAACCATCCTTAATTACTTACATTAATTAATTATTTTATAATAATCCATTTAATTATTCATTAATTAACCTTTAGTTACCAATTAATTAATCCTTAATTACTAATTAAATAAATCCTTAATTACTAATTAATTAATGTCTCTTTAATTACTTCATTAATTTAATTGATCTTTAATTACCCAAGACCTTAATTAATTTTAAAATAAACCATTTATCCTTATTAATTACTTAATAATCATTAAAATCTTATTTAATAAATCTTGGAATTAATTATCATTAACATATAAATTAACTTAAAACCTTAAAGTAATTAACAATTAAAAACATTTTACCCTTTTTAATTAACTACTTAATTACACATTTAATTTACGTTTACAGTAAACTTAAGAATTCAATTAATTAATTTAAGTTAAATAAATTATACAACTTTTCTTAAACCAAATATTTAAAAACATCTATTATTGAAAGAAATTGATTTAAGAAATAGTTTTAAACTTGATTTATTTTAATTTCAAAAGTTGCTTTTATTTAAATTTAAAACTGTTATAAAAATATACCCGAGTTCAACCCGGTATCCAACCCGAGTCCAACCCGAGAAAATTTACTTCACTTTTTTTTTTAAAAAAAACTTGTCATGTTAAAACTTTAAAACCTGTTATCCCGCAGAACACTCGCGACAACTTGAAGCCAAACCCGGGCCAGATCAACCTTTCCTCGAGACAAACCCCGATCCCACTTTTTCTTCCCCAAACCCACTGACACCAGAACCTCGTGCACGTGCACCGATGAATGAAGCAACTCCGACCACCGTTGCTACCTCTATCACATCGACGACCATCTCCACCTTCGATTTCGAAGACTTAATCTTCAACACAAACACTAAATCGAAATGGAGAAAACATGGACAGTTGGAACAGAAGCCATAGCCCAAGAACCACCTCAATCCGACGCCTCCGACAACTAGAACCTCCGAAACTTCATCCATAGCTTCGCCGACCAACCACGCACCTATTCCCCCACCTCCGATAAACTCCAGTGCTCCGGCGACAATGCGGCATCCTACTTTCCAACCTCGACCAAAACCCGAGCTTAAACCCTATTCCGACGATGAGCCACCGCCACGGTGGTCGATAGAACCACCTACCATTTTTCCCAAGATTGCCTACCTCCCCGCTACCTTCAGCAGTGATCCCGATCACCCAGAACCCTCCGATCACTAGAAAATGCCCAAAACACAAACTCCGATCAACCCGAGATTCCTCACTCAAATCAACATTAAAAATCAAGATTTTACCTTTAAAATTCATGATTTTCGAAGATGATCAGATTACATAGGTGTATCAAACAATCATGATGTTCGAATTTAACATGTTTTCAGAGTTCCACTTTATTTCTTGATTTTCCAGAAAAATTCAAACTTATTATACTTAAAAATATTTTTGAAATTAAGATCTGTTAATCTAAATACTTTTTGCTTAAACATCATCATAAATAAGAGATTTGAGGAAGAGAGATTGAATTTATACTCTATTTTAACCTGTTAACTTAAAAACAGAGATGTGTGTGTGTGTGTATATATATATATCCAGACATGCACACTTAACCATCTGCATATTTATAAACATGTAAGCAAAATTTCATTCATGCAAACAACTATCACAACATTATTTCATATATCCATCACATGCAACAAGTTCTTTATACTTGGAAAAAAACTTGAAAATGTTAGATCTTTTTAAACTGGAAACTGAAAATCTTGCTTTGATCTAGTTGAATCAGCTACAGGTTTGAGATAATTGTTGTTTGATTTTAATTTCTGGTTTTTAATTTGTTTATAGGCTTTGATTTCTTTGGTTTGAAAATGAAGATAGAAAAAGAAAATGAGAAGAGAATGGTATAGATGTATATAGCTTTGTTTTATGATTATTTTTAAAAATAAAAGAAAATAAGTAATGTGACACTTGTTTAAATTGCATGCTATTAATCTTACACTTGTTATTTTGCATGTGTTAATTATTTTTATCATGTTTTTATATAATTTTATATTTTATTTTCTATTTATTTTAATATATTTCCTTTATTTATATTTATAAAATCTTTTAAAGAAAATGATATAAAACTAATTATATACTAATAAAAATCATATATATATCCAATTTATTTTTAAGATATTTATCTTTTGAATTTCAAATTCAAATTCAAATTCTATTAAAAATCTACTTATATATATATACATACAAAAACAACACATGGAATAATAAAAGAAGAAATGGTGTTAGAACATTTTCACGAATTGATCATTCCTTTTCCAATCATAAAGCCCTTCTACAATGGCCTCTCTTGTATAATTTCCTTCCCCCTCCTATCCTCTCTGACCATTCCCCACAAATCATTCACTTGAGAGTTATGGACATGAGAAGAAAATCAAATTTTAAATTTTTTAACTCTTGGGTTCTTGAACCTGATTTTGAACAAATTGTTACTAATGTTTGGAACAAGACTAAAAGAGGTAATAGTATGTTTGTTTTGCAGGAAAAATTAAAGGACTTAAAGGCTGTTTTGAAGCAGTGGGCTTACAACAAGTATGGTAAAGGGAATGGTCTAAGTGCCTCTATTCTGTTGAAGCTTGGAGAAGCTCAGAAAGCAATGATGAATGATGTTAATAACTCTCAACTTTCTGAAGCAGAAGCTGCTCTCACCAAGCAATACTATGAAGCATTAACTGTTGAAAAAGAGATGATGAGGCAAAAGTCTAGAATTAAATGGTGGGATAAAGGAGATAGGAACACTGCCTATTTTCATGCATGCCTTAAAAACAATCAGAGCAAAGAGAACTTAATTACTGTTGTTGATAAAGATGAAGTTCAACATTCTACTTCTGCAGGAGTGCAACAAGCTTTTGAAAACTACTTCAAATCTCTGCTTGGTAACTCTAATAATTTCAAGCCTGATATTGATTCCATTCCTTCTGAAGTATTACCTAAACTTGTTCAGAATGACTATAATTATCTGTGCTCTGAAGTCACCACTGCTGAGATTCATGATGCTATGTTCTCTTTAAAAACTAACTCATGTGGTGGACCTGATGGAATGAATGCATGCTTCTACACTGCCTGCTGGCCCATAGTTGCTGATGATGTTTGTAAAGCCATCTGTCTTTTCTTCAAAAAATCCAAACTGTTTAGGACATTTAACTATACTAATATTGCCTTAGTGCCCAAGATCAAGAATGCTTTGCATGTTAAAGACTATCGTCCTATATCCTGTTGTAACACTATTTATAAGTGTATCTCGAAAATTATAGCCTCTAGATTAAGATTAGTCCTTCCCACTATTATTTCTAGCAACCAAGCTGCATTCTTGCCTGGCAGAAGTATTCTTGATAACATTCTTCTTGCTCATGAATTACTTAAAGGCTATAATAATAAAAACTCTGCCCCTAAAGCTATGATGAAACTTGATATCATGAAGGCCTTTGATATGCTGCAGTGGGATAGTATTGTTCGCATAATGGGATATATGAATTTCCCTCCACATTTTGTTGCATGGGTTTACGAATGTATGTCTACTCCAACCTTCTCCATTAACATCAATGGTGTGATGAAGGGATTTTTTGGAAGCAAACAGGGTATTAGGCAAGGGGATCCTCTCTCTGCTTATATTTTTATTTTAGTTATGGAGCTTCTTACTAGAATGATTAATGATGCCATTCAACTTAAAAGAATTAGGCTACACCCTAAATGTGCTGCTCCTCAGATTTCTACTCTAATGTTTGCTGATGACCTTATATTGTTTTGTGCTCCTGATCTTGACACTGTGCAGGAAGTTATGAATACTCTTAATCATTTTTACAACATGACTGGTCTTAAAGTGAATATTCAAAAATCTTCTATATCTGTAGCTGGTGTGAGTGTGCAACAAATTTCTCAATTAGTCAGTATCTCTGGTTTAACTCTGAGCATGGCCACTGATTCTTACCTTGGTTTGCCTCTATCTTCTTCCAAGATTACTATTTCTCAGTGTCTTCCTTTATATCAAAGAATTACTGCTAGAATGAATTTGTGGACCACCAGAAAGCTTAGCCAAGCAGGAAGACTTACTCTAATCAAATCAATCATTTTTGCTATGCAAGTGTACTGGGCCAGGATGTTTGTTCTTCCCTTCAAGCTTATTAAAATGATCAGAAGTGCAATTATGAAATTCTTTTGGACTGGCAAGACTGTGGGCAGGTATCTTACTCCTGTTAAATTCAATGCTCTCGAGGCACCTTTAAATAAGGGAGGACTTGGTCTTTTCAATCTCAAACAGTGGAACAAAACTGCCTTTGCCAAACATATTGACACTTATTTCAATAATACTGCTAGCATTTGGACTTCCTGGTCTGAAAATAATGTAATCAAAGGAAAAAACTTGTGGAGTATGAACAAACCACAAAATTTAAGCTGGACTTGGCAGTGCATTTTCAAACTAAGGGACACTATCCTCCCTCTAATACAAATGAATACTGATCCTATCTATAAGGCTAGCTTCTGGGAAGACCCTTGGCTTGATAAGGGGTACATTTTAAAAAGAGAACTGACTTACAATGAAATAATGCAATCTGGCATTCATCTCTCTGCTAGGGTTATGGATGTTCTATACACTTTTCAGGGTGGAGGCAGGAATTCTTCCAATCAGCGTTTGCAAAATATTTGGGATAAGATAAAAAACTTTACTCCTATGCAACCTACCTATTCAAGAATTGTATGGGGTGAAAAGAATAATGAGTTTAAAGTTGGTGAAGTTTATGAGAGATTACAATGTAACAGTGACAAGCTGTGCTGGCCTTGGTGGAAAACTGTTTGGAGTAAAGATAGTAGTATGAAACATAATTTGATACTATGGAAGGTTCTGAAGGATGCTCTACTAACTAGGGTTAAATTGGCTAGCAAGGGCATGAGCATTGCTGTGATGTGTCCCTTCTGCGGTATCAATGAAGAGACTGCTAATCACTTATTCTTTAACTGTGACATAGTGCTGAGCAGATGGAATGATATCATGGCTTGCATTGAAGGAGGTACTCCTTCTCCTGACAGCAATGTTGAGTGGAACAGAATTCAAAACAAGACAAAGGGAAGGAACCAGTGTAAGCGTATTTTCACTGTGGCTTTAAAAAGCTTTATTTATGCTGTTTGGAATGAACGGAATATTAGAATTTTTGATTCTAGCAAGAGTAAGTCTGCTGTGTCATTCAAACTTTGGATTAGGCATGAAGTGAAGAGCTCCTTGGATATGCTGTTTTTTCATGATCCCGGTATACACATGTTTATGCATTTCTAGTGCACAGTCCTCCTTTGTCTTAGTTTGTGTTTGTGTGTCTCTGCCTTTGTGTGTTTGAGTATTGCTTGTGTGAGTGTTCCTTAATGTTTCTCTGTTTTCTTTGTTTTCTATTTGTACTTTATGTTTTCGTGAGTAATAAATTGGTCGGGGACCAATTAACCCCGTCGGCCATGCCAAAAAAACAACACATGTTTCATTTGTTTGAAAAAGAATAATTTCGCTCATTTTATATAATTTATAAAAGAAGATTATCACATATTTATTTGCCTAAAATTCAGGGATATCACTTTCCTCCCCCCTTAAAAGAATTTCATCTCCAAAATTTAAAAGCAAAAGATAATCCAAAAGCTATTATTTCAAACAATTCAAGCATACATATCAGTCATACACTAACATCAAAACAGACAATTCATTCAAACAACAATTCTAACTATCCAAACACAAATCCGGATAGGCTTTCCAAACACTATCTAGAGTTTCCTAAGTCTCTAGGATCCTTGCTCCACTGAACCTTGACCAGCTTCACCACTTTGTTTCTGAGCTGCTTCTCAACTTGATCAACTATTGGACTGGATGCCTGACCACAGTTAAGTCCGATTCGATATCTAAATCTTCCTGCACTGCCGGTTCCACAACTATAGATGGGTCGTACACGTACTTCCTTAGATGAGATACGTGGAAAACATTGTAAATTCCAGCCATCCGGACTGGAAATTCAATCATGTACCAATTCTCTCGAGCAAACGGAACGGTCCAATATATCTCGGGGTAAGCTTTCCCGTCTGTCCAAAACTGATCGCTCCTTTTATCGAGGAAACCTTGAGAAAAACCAAATCTCCGACTTCGAATTCCAATTGCCTTCATCTCTTATCAGCATAACTCTTCTGACGATCCTGAGCTGCTTTCATCCCTTCTAGATTAGCTCCACCTATGTAGATGCCTCTCGAATCAAATCTGGACAAAGAACAAAAAAATCTCCCGATTCTACCCAACATGACGATGATCTACAAGGTCTTCCATACAAAGCTTCATAGGGTGACATCTTAATACTCGCCTAATAACTATTATTGTACGAGAATTCCATTAAATGCAGATGGTCCTTCCATGATCGATCGAAATCCAGAACACAGGCCCTCAACATATCCTCAAGAATTCGATTCAACCTTTCTGTTTGTCCATCGGTTTAGGGATGATATGCTGTACTTAAACTCAATCTTGTATCCAAAGCTGTCTGCAGAGCCTCCCAAAATTTACTGGTAAAGATTGGGTCACCGTCATTTACTATGCTGACAGGAGCTCCGTGCAACCTGACGGTCTCTTTCAAGAAAATCTCCGCTAAAGACGCTGCAGTTCTGCTTGCCTTAAGCAGAATAAAGTGGGCGCTCTTGGTCATCCAGTCTATGATTACCCATATTCCTTCATTTCCTTTTTTAGTCCTTGGCAAACCGTCGATGAAATCCATCGATATCATTTCCCACTTTCACTTTGGAACTTCCAGAGGCTGCAACAATCCTGGAGTCTTTTGCTGATCATCCTTCCCTTGTTGATAGATCGCACATCCATTAACAAAAGTAGCAACATCCTTCTTCATGTTCGGCCACCAGAAAACTCTTTTCAAATCCTTATACATCTTTGAGATCCCCAGATGGATACTCAACCTTGATTTATGGCCTACCGCAAAACTTCCTTCCTCAATCCATCCACATCTGGCACACACAAATATCCGTTGATTCTCAAAGCTCCTTGACCGTCTATCTTGAAATCCGAATATCGACCTTCCTTGGCTCCAAGAATTAATTCCACAAAAGTTCTATCCTTCATCTGACTTCTTATGATCCTTTCCTGTAGAGAGGGAACAGCTTTAAAAATAGCTAAAACTGCATTCCTACTCAAAGCATCCGCCACTACATTCGCTTTCCCTGGAGTATAAAGAATATCCAGATCATATGATGTCAAAAATTCCACCCATCTCTGCTGCCTCAAATTCAGATCCTTCTAGGGGGAAAGGTATTTTAAAGGTTTATGACCAGTGAAAAGCTCGAACTTCTCTCCCAACAGATAGTGCCTCTAGATCTTCAAAGCAAAGATGATGGCCAACAATTCTAGATCATGCGTAGTGTAATTCTTCTCATATGGCTTCAACTTCCTACTCGCATACGCAATCACTTTCACATTCTGCATCATCACAGTACCCGGCCCTACTCGACAAGCATCGGTGTAGACTTCGAACTTACTCTTACCATCAGGAATAGCTAGAACAGGTGTACTGGTCAGTCTTGCCTTCAAATCCAGGAATGTCTCTTCACATTTGAGGGTCCATTTAAACTTTTCTCCTTTCCTAGTCAACTAGGTCAAGTGCGAAGAAATCTTAGAGTAGTCCCTGATAAATTTCCTGCAGTACCCTGCCAAACCAAGAAAACTGCGAACTTTCATAGGAGTATGCAGTTGCTTCCACTCTTGAATAGCTGCTACCTTGGATGGATCTACAGAAATACCCTCTCCAGATACAATATGCCCCAAAAATCTAACTTTCGACTTCCAGAAATGGCACTTCGAAAACTTAGCCTTCGGGACATGCCTTCTCAAAGTCTCCAACACTATCTCCAAATGATGCTTGTGCTCCTCCATAGACTTTGAGTAGATGAGAATGTCGTCGATGAACACGAGCATGAACTTTTTCAGCACGTCATGGAAAAATCGGTTCATCAGATCCACAAAATAGGCTGGAGCGTTGGTTAGCCCAAAAGGCATAACTAGCCACTCGTAAAAACAATTGGGTCCTCTGAACACAGTCAAGGGTATACTATCCTCAGCTACCCTTAGCTAGTGGAAACCCGAAGCTAGATCCAACTGGGAGAAAAAAAAGCTCCATGGAGTTGATCAAAAAGATCGTCTACACGTGGCAAGGGATACTTATTCCTAATATTTACCTTATTCAACTCCCGATAATCCACACAGAATCTTAATGACCCATCTGACTTGGTCACAAAGACTGCAGCAGAACCCCAAATAGAATAACTAGGCCGGATCAAACCTCTCTCTAAGAAATCTTGGGTCTACTTCACCAACTCTTCTTTCTCTCTCTCGGTGCCATCCTTCTACAGGGTCGAACAACAGGTATTGCTCCTGGAACCAAGTCGATTCGGAGCTGTATTTCCCGGTGCGGAGGCAAACCTTTGACTTCTTCGAAGACATCAGGAAAATCTTTGACTACTTCGATGGATTCTATACCTTCTGGAGATGCCTCAATTCCATGCAATAGGCTACTCAAGTGAACTCCAGAATATCACAAGTCACTTTTGCGATCCTTTCCAACTCGGTTTCCATAGTCACGGTTCTCTCTTCACAAACCGAAACAGCCTTATGCTTGTCCAACCAATCCATCCCTAAAATAAGGTCAAACCCTTTGCAATCCAATACAAATGGGTCGCAAGAGAAACTATGGGGCAGATAAGAAATTCTTAGGCCTCTAAAGATCTTATCTAACTTGGTCATTCCCCATATAGGATTAGATACAAAAATAGGGCGGTCCATAATACTAGGGGTAAGATGAAACTTCTCTAACGTATCCAAAGAAATAAAACTAAGGGAAGCACCAGAATCAAACAAAACTCTAACAAAAATGCCATCTAAAAGCAAAGTACCTTCCAGAACGCCTTTGCCTTTCCTATCCGAAGAAGTTGACGGTCCTTCTTGAATAGCAAACACCTTAGTTGGCTGAGCTCTATGAAGAAGCGGACAAGCCTTCACCATGTGCCCTGGCTGTTGACATTTGAAACGCAAAGACTTCTGAACCATTGCAGAACCGGGTCCACTCTGACGCTGCTGCTGCTAAGCTCTACCTCCGGGACACTGCTTAGCCAAATGACTCTCTTGCTGACACACATAACATTTACGAGCTCCGTTGTTGCCTCCCTATTTTCCTTTGCCTTGCTTCTTCCAATATGGGTTGAATTTCCTTTTGTTCGGATTGGAAGAAGTTCCACTTGGTGCTGCTGCAGATGCCAGGTGTTTCTTATTCATAAGCTCCTCATACCTCAATGCCATATCAATCAATTCCATGAATGATCCCTTAAGATGTGCCGTCATCTTCTCGTGGCACTCAGGCTTCATTTCCAGAACAAACAACTCGTTCTTCTTGAGGGGTGTGTCGGTAAGACCAGGTCCGTAGTGGGATAATTCATTGAACTTAGTCTCATATTCGGATACTGACATACTTTCTTGCTTCAGATCCAGAAAATCTCTATACAGACGAGTCTACCCGGTTGTAGGTATAAACTGTTCCTCAAACAGTTCCTTAAACTTGCTCCAAAAAATATCATCCTCTGAAATATTCATTGTAACTGCATCCCACCATGAAGCTACTCCTTCTTGAAGTTGCCATGATGCCATCGCTCCGTTTTGCTCATCTGACAGATCCAAACTCTTGAAAATTCGCTCATACGAGTATAATCAGACCTGAACTTCAATGAATAACTCCGTTCCTTTAAAAGGATTTCCTTCCAGATTGGTGAAATCCTTTCACAAAGCAGCAAAACTTACTCAAGGCGGCGTTGGATTTACAGCCTCGCTAGCAGTCGGACCTTTTCAATTAGTGGTCGTCGTGCTGCCCACAATGTGCCTCTCCTTCCTCTAGAACTCATGTTGGCAATCTGGACTGGTAACCCTACAATTAGATAGGTATATAGATATATAAAAATTACAAATACACACTCTCATGATAGATACTACTCCAAAGCCTAGGTATTATCTCAACCTAGCGCTCTAATACCAAATGAGACGACCCGCCATTCATTCCAAAGAAAGACATATTATCATTAAGAAAGAAATAGGTAGAAAGAGAATAGATAGAAAGAAAGAAACAACAATATCAGAATCTCACACTGGAACGTAAAAATATATTATATCACATCGATATTACATAGTCATTACAAATCAGAGTCACATACTTACAACATCATAGTAGACAGTCGTGAAGATCTGTCTATCCATTACATTTCAAAACACAAGCAGGCAAATGAAACCAACACGGCGGAAATAGATATATATAGATACGCCAAGTCTCCTGGTCCAAACTTTTTCAAAATTCGTCAAGCAATCCTGATCACTTGGCTACTCATAAAAAATTGAGTACGCAAGAGTTTAAGAAAAACAAAATAAACTCCGGGTAAGACATGGGTCTTATATGAGTAAACAGTTAAGTTGTTTAACTTGAAAAGTCTTTGAAATAAAAGATATCTCGTAAGACTCTCCGCAAACAAACACGGACAAGTTTTTCCTTTACGATAACCAAAACCTTTGATAGGAAATTCGGTTATATTATAATAGTTTCTAGGGTTTTCAATATAAAGTAGGAAATAACTGGAATGCTTACATCTCACGTTCCAGCATAGTTGGGCATAATCAAAACCGTATAGGCACTTATTGGAGATTGGATTCCATACAATGGCAGGGCTACTGGGGTACCGCCCATCATCGTACGTGGTTTAGATCACTGTACTGAGGACCCACACAAAACCGGAGCTACCCCTTACTGGATAGTCCGAATAAGGCAACCCTGCGGTTGTGGCCAACAACCGTCCGCACAGCCGAAAAAAGGGACCTCTAGACAGGGGAAAATCTTATCCTACTTAGGTGCTACCCACTTATCCTTGCGTGCACCTCTCCTATTTTAGCCATTCCCGGTTGATGAGGCTTGAGGCTACGATTACCATTTTAGAACAATTATCTTAGAATGCTCATCGTCCTCCATTGACGGTGGTATGATAGTATTCATCCATTCAAGTTCATTCTGGATTCGAACGAAACCGAAGGCACTACCTCCATTACGCTCATTTTGGAATCTTATTTAGAGTTAACTACAAATAGCCCTTGCACTCTGAAACTTCATCTCGATCTTCACTTGAGAATTCACGACCTATCGTTTAACTTGAATCGATGTGGTTTTCGGATAACAAATTTTGATATCTGATCCCGGTCTCATCGAAATCCAAACGCCATCTTAAATGCCAAATTGTTTAAGCAAAACAATTTAATTTAATCCAAAACATTGAATTTACACAGTATTCATCACTGATAAATAACTCACATTATCACAGCTATATCCAAAGTAATGCACATCACAGAAAATCATAGATTAAAATATTATAAATATTAATCAATCCAAACATTTCATATAATCAATCATCCGTAAGCAAGACTTATTAATCCATAACTATAATTAATTTAATTTTAAACCAATAAATTAATTACTTATGAATTAATTACCTGACCTGCTTAATTAGTTACAAATCCTTGTTATTATCTAATTAATGAAATTAATTAACCATCCTTAATTACTTACATTAATTAATTATCTTACAATTATTAATTAATCCCTTTAATTATTAATTAATTAACCTTTAATTACCAATTAATTAATCCTTAATAACTAATTAAATAAATCCTTAAATTAATTAATTAATTTCTCTTTAATTACTTCATTAATTAAATTAATTTTTAATTACCCAAGGCCTTAATTAATTTTAAGATAAACCATTTATCTTTATTAATTTCTTAATTATCATTAAAATCTCATTTAATAAATCTTAGAATTAATTATCATTAACATATAAATTAACTTAAAACCTTAAAGTTAATTAACAATTAAAAACATTTTACCCTTTTTAATTAACTACTTAATTACACATTTAATTTAAGTTTAAAATAAACTTAAGAATTAACATAATTAATTTAAGTTAAATATATTATACAACTTTTCTTAAACCAAATATTTAAAAACATCTATTGTTTAAAGAAATTGATTTAAGAAATAGTTTTAAACTTGATTTATTTTAATTTTAAAAACTTGCTTTTATTTAAATTTAAAACTGTTATAAAAATATACCCGAGTTCAACCCGGTATCCAACCTGAGTCCAATCCGAGAAAATTTACTTCTCTTTTCTTTTTAAAAAAAAACTTGTCATGTTAAAACTTTAAAACATGTTATCATGCAAAACACTCGCGACAACTCTAAGCCAAACCCGGGCTAGATCAACCTTTCCTCAAGACAAACCCCGAGCCCATTCTTTCTTCCTCAAACCCACTGACACCAAAACCTCATGCGCATGCACTGATGAACGAAGTGACTCCGACCACCGATGCTACCTCCAGCACATCGACGACCATCTCCACCTTCGATTCCGACCACCTAATCTTCAACACAAACACTAAATCGAAATCAAGCAAACGTGGACAATTGGAATAGAAACCGTCGTCCGAGAACCACCTCAACCCGATCTTCAACACAAACACTAAATCGAAACCAAGCAAACGTGGACAATTGGAACAGAAACCATCGTCCGAGAACCACCTCAACCCGACGCCTTCGACCACCAGAACCTCCAAAACTTCATCCATAGCTTCGCCGATCAACCACGCACCTATTCCCCCACCTCTGATGAACTCCGGTGCTCCGATGACGATGCAGCAGCCAACTTACCAACCTCGACCAAAACACGAGCTTAAACCCTATTCCGACAATGAGCGCTGCCACGGTGGTCGATGGAACCACCTACCATTTTGCCCGAGACCGCCTACCTCCCCGCTACCTCCAATAGTGATTCTAACCACCCAGAACCCTCCAATCACCAGAAAATGCCCAAAACACAAACTCTGATCGACCTGAGATTTCTCACTTAAATCAACATTAAAAATATGGATTTTACCTTTAAAATTCATGATTTTCGAAGATGATTTAGATTACGTAGGTGAATCCAAGAATCATGATGTTCGAGTTTAACATGTTTTCAAAGTTCCACTGCATTTCTTGATTTTCAAAAAAAATTCAAACTTATTATACTTAAAAATATTTTTGAAATTAAGATCTTGTTAGTCTAAATAATTTTTGTTTAAACATCATGAGAAATAAGAGATTTGAGGAAGAGAGATTGAATTTATACTCTATTTTAACCTGTTAACTTAAAAACAGAGATGTGTGTATGTGTGTGTGTGTGTGTGTATCCAGACATGCACACACAACCATCTGCATATTTATAAACATGCACGCAAAATTTCATTCATGCAAACAACTATCACAACATTATTTCATATATCCATGACATGCAACAAGTTAGAACAGGTTAAAGCTTTGTTTACCCACCAAATATGATGTTGAATAGAGAGCTTTGTACTTGGAAAAAAACTGGAAAATGCTAGATCTTTTGAAACTTGAAACTGGAAACTGAAAATCTTGCTTTGATCTGGTTGAATCAGCTATAGGTTTGAGATAATTGTTGTTTGATTTTAATTTTTGGTTTTTAAGTTGTTTACAGGCTTTGATTTCTTTGGTCTGAAATGAAGATAGAAAAAGAAAATGAGAAGAGAATGGTGTGTGTGTGTGTGTGTGTGTATATATATATATATAGCCTTGTTTTATGATTATTTTTAAAAATAAAAGAAAATAAATAATGTGACACTTATTTAAATTGCATGCTATTAATCTTACACTTGTTATTTTGCATGTGTTAATTATTTTTAATATGTTTTTACATAATTTTATATTTTATTTTCTATTTAGTTTAATATATTTTCTTTATTTATATTTATAAATCTTTTAAAGAAAATGATATAAAACTAATTATATACTAATAAAAATCATATATATATTATTTTTAAATCCAATTTATTTTTAAGATATTTATCTTTTAAATTTCAATTTCAAATTCAAATTCAAATTCTATTTAAAATCTACTTATAATACATACATACATAACCAATACATATTTCATTTGTTTGAAAAAGAATAATTTTGCTCATTTTATATAATTTATAAAAGAAGATTATCACATATTTATTTGCCTAAAATTCAGGGTATCACAGTCACGGTTGGTATCAGAGCTTTGGTTTAGAGATACTTTAGCTTGTTTGGGGTTAACTCATTGGAGATAGGGTTAATTATACCCTAGAATGTGTTTGAATGTATGTATATGAGAGTACACATATTTGAGTGATATAAAAATGTTTTGTATTGTGTTAATTTGTTCTATTAAATTCTGATCGGTACATAGGATGCGATGGCATCGATAGGTGTTTCTAAACACTTGAATAGGGTAGATGGACACAATATTGTTTTTGAAATAGGTAAATGAAATAATTTTACCTATACATTTGTGCGTGCGTGTGTGTGTATGTATAATTTTTCATAAATTGATATAGTTATTTTTGGTGTATTGTTTCTTAGGAAATGATAATATTCAAATATTGTCATTTATTGTTTGGTTAATCATGGTTTTTAGAACTATTAACTACTGTATGTTATAAGAAAATGTAAAATTTATAAATAGGGTTTATAAAATATGATTTACCAGTAAAATGAATTTAAATTGAAAATTTAGAACTTAAGTTCCGGTGTAGTCAAGATTGGTTTCAAAGATTTTTGAAAAAAATGTATATTAGTATTATTTGGAAGTATTTTCGGTAGAAGTATTTTCAATAAGATTTGAAAGAAATGTTTTAAAAAGAATTTTAAAGGGAAATAAGTTATGTACTCCCCTCTTCTGTCGTTGGAAAATAATCTCGGTGATGATCGCGACATCATCGACATTCATTTTCGAGTCTTAAAGTAGGGGAGGCCACTTAGTAGCTTTGCTACATAGTTGTTTTGGTGAAATAAATTTTAATTTTAGTTTCCTATATATGATTTGATATATGTAAAAGATATGAGTATATATATTATTTCAAAGTGATTTAAAATGAACCAGGTATTTGAATTTTTAAGTTCTTGTTAATTAATGATTTTCAGTTGTAGTAATAAAGTGAAATTTTAATGGTTGAAACTTCTAAAATGAGAAACAAGAAACTATAAAGAAACTGGAGATTTTTCACTTGTAAATTGAAAGATAATAAAAATTCAGAAGATGTAAACTATTGAACATTTTTGTTAATGAAAATGAATAAGATAAATTTGCACAATATCCAATTACATTCTAAAAACATATATAAAACTTTCCAGAAATTTTTAAAAAGTTGTAACGATAAATATAAATATGTAATACATTATACAACTAAAGGCTTAGGTAACAAAAATGCTTCAAAATAAATGTACGTCTAAAAATAAAGAATTAAGATGCACAAGGAATATATAAACATAAGTTAATGTTTGAAATGCTTAATAATTAAGATGAATAGTAAGAAAGTGAATACCATTTAAGTAAATGATAATAAACTTAAGAAATCGTTGAAATGATTCATAATTATATTTAATATTAAATGATACTATATATGAAGGAATTAATGTAGATTAAATTTAGATGAACCTAAATAACGCTTCATTAATGAATATTAAATTAAATGGAAACCAAGATATATAAGTAAATAATTATGAATTAAACTGCAAACAAAATTAAGGAATACTTTAAGAATTTATTCATTGATGATTTTAATTATTGAATGGAAACAATTTATCTAAGTAAATAAATGTAAATTAATAAAAGATGATCTTGTGTGAATGAATGAAAATTAAAATAAATGAAAAGTAAACGATATGAAAAGAAACTAATAGAATTAAATATGCAAGTTGTGTGTAGATCATTTTATTTGCATAACAGTTCTGATTCAAATTTGAATACACGATTTGTGGAAATTCACACTAGTCTAAACTAGGATTTTTCGCTCGATTCTTGAAAGATGAACATTTGATACGAATTTTTAATACGATTTTGAAATTTTCCATCATAGTTTATAGCTATGTAAGGAAAACGGAAATTTCTAATCAAGAAATCGAATCATAGTCCGCATTAGAATGATCGGTTTAACAATACTAGTTTGATAGTGAAATGTGTGTATTCAAGAAAGCGATTAGAATGGATATTGCGAACAAATGATATATGTACATCGTACAAACTTAATAATATTTAAATTCTAAGTTGTTTGGCTTATGGGATGTTTGGGGAATGATACTGCAAATTGTTTAAGGTTGTATGAATAATCTATTAAGAAATTATTCAAGGCTGTTGAGCGTAAGGTACGCTTGGTAGTTTATCTATCGTCCTTGTACGATGAAAAGTTCTAAACCTGAAAAAACCATTAGTTTTTGGTTGCTATGGATGTGTAATGGATTCCTTTGTTGCATATAATAGTCGTGATGCTTTTGTTTGCATATGATTATTTTATATATTATGTTGCTTGTGCTACTGTTTGGAACAACTAACATATTGTTCTTTTACATAGTTTTAACTCTCTTGGATTATGTAAGTAAAATACAGGATTATGAAAGCAATAGCAGTTTCTTTTGGTTTCATAAATAGAGTTTGTTTGCCTGAAAATAGGTATTTTTTCGTATTGCGGTTTATGGAACGATATTTTATTGTTTTTCCCATGGTTTGAGATGTTTTATTATTGAAATGTGATATATATATATATTGAAATCATTGATATTATTATTTTTCTGGATCTATCCGCGTAAAAGAGACTCTGCCGAAATTTTTCGTAAATTTAGGACCTAGAATTTTTTTGTATAAGTAGAGTTATTTTGCAAATTTTTATATAAGCTTAAAATGTAAGTTAATTGTTTACAAATTTATTATTTTGAATAAAATATATCAAACCTCTTGATTCTTTCTTGTTCCTTTTCGAGGACAAAAAGTTTTGAGTGGGGGAGATTGTAACAATCCATAATTTTTTAATTAAAAATATTAAATTTAATAAGATTTTTGGAATTTAATATTGTGAGAAATTAAATTTCATGATTTATAAACGGGAAACATTATTAAAATATAATTTAATAATGTTGATTGAATGAAATTGGCAACTGTTTAATGTAATTTCAATTAATTGTAATGGTAAAGTTTAATTTGGAATGTAATTATAGAGCTTAATTTGGAAATAATTGTAAGCAATAAGGAATGAATTGAATGCTGTTTTAATGGTGAATTTATATGTTATTAACTGAAATTAGTTTGAATATAGAATATGAAATCAATTAATTAGTATGTAAATTTATTAGCTTTTGTTTGTAAACAATAAATTTATAATTGTGTTTATATTAATAAGATGTAAATATTGTTTTAATTCCCATCTTATTATTTAATCTGTTTTGGAACTAATTTGTAAATTAATGAGATTAAATGTTATTATATAGTGCAGTTAATATAAGAAAAGATGTTAATGGTAGAGTTTGAGTGAAATAAGTGGAAACTTATGTTAATACATAAATTACACAAGGAACTTTTGATTTGATATAACAACAGGTAAATCAAAATAATAGAATTTACTGAAATTTAAAATATAACAAACTAGGGTTTTATTACTGTTGAAATTTAATGTTGTAATTAATTTAATATTTAAATATTGGATTTAATATGGAAAATCTAATTTTAAAATTATTAATAATTTATGTGTAATCAAGAATGATAAAATGAATAACTTTTAAATTTGAATTCAAAAGTTATTATATTGATTTTAAAATAATAATTCATTTAATTAACTTGTAAAATTAATCTTTTTGGGCACTTTCTCGGATTTCGATGAAACCAGTTTCATCGGATCTGTAATGGTGAATTCTTATAGTTTCATGTTTCGTAGCGATCGGACTTATCGTTTGATCGTGTGAGCTCGTAACGAGTAGAAATCAATTAATGGAATTTAAATGAATAATTTGATTTTAAAAGCTAACTTTTTATATAAAATGAAATTAAGGTTTGAAACTAGTTTCATTTAGTTTAAAATTATTGAAAACCTATATTTCAATATACTAGATGACCTATATACGTGGGCCCAATCGATCTATTCCGTCTATTCTTGTTTTAGCTTTGCCTATATATAGGCTGTTATAAGCCCTAGCAGCTTTCTATTTTCATTTTTGTACATACAATTTCTGTCTCATCTGTTCATTCTCAATGGCGGACATCTCAAAACCCTAATTACAAATCCAAATCAAACTCCAAAATTAAAACTGCTCAAACCATATCACAAAATATATCATCGAGAAGCTCTCGACGAAAGTAATATGCTTTTGCAATTCTTTTTTTGATTGGAGGATTCGTTTGTCCAAATTGGGTGTCCATGTTATGGTTTGGATTCAACGATGAATCTTCATTCGCTCGACGATCGAGAAGTTGCAGTGTGAAGAGGAGGATGAGTAGGTCTTAACAACGGTCTTCAATCATCTTATATGCGACAAAATTTTGCCAAAATCCATGAGTTTTTGGTGGCGGCGGCGGCATGATGACGCGGCGGAGAGGCTCGCGTGGCACGGTTGGAGGTCCCTAGTCGAGGGCGGCATTATGGTGATGCTTGATCTAGTCGGAGGGGCGTTTATCGTCGGCGGTAGATGATTAAACTCGGCGGTTATGGGTTTGGGTTTTAAGTTGTACGCTACGATTTGGCCAGGGTGAGGATTATTATGATTTTACCCCCTTTTTTGTTTTAATTTAAAATTTAAATTTCAGACCTTTCTAACTAGCATAACTTTTTTATACGAGCTCCGATTGACGCACGGTTTCTTCCGTTAGGTTCGTATTGAAATTCCAGACAACATCAAAGCAATTTGGTTGAATTTAGTGACTATTCAAATTTTGGGCTTTTATTGGATTTTTAATCGGCTATAAATCAAAGGTGAGTGATTTAAACCATTCACACAATACTAAACTTTCTTATGTTAGTTGACTTAAATTTAGAGTGATAAAATTTTTAGCTGTTTGGCAATTTAAATTGTCATTTAAATTTAATTTAAGTTTATACTGAATTAAATTGACATTTAAATTAATATTGAAATTGAATTGTTAGTTAAATACATGATATTGATGACTAATTAATTATTGTGATTTATTGGCTGATTTGGATGTTGATTGTGATGGATATCTATTTGTTGACATACTGGATGATTCGATGTTTATTTATTTATTTTTATCCTTGTTATCACTCCGTATATTAAGTAGCAACATGATGTGCAGTAAATGTGCATATTCTACATCCATATTTTATATATTTTTATTTAAATAAGTGTCATATTTGGGTATTTTAACATGTTTAAAAGAAAAATTCAATTATTTTCAAACCATCATATATTCATCTACATACAAGGGCAAAATAGTCATATTTGTGCATATGCTATTTTGGGACTTTTTTACTCAGACGTTTTTTTATAATTTTTATAGGAATTTGACTGCATACGGAAGAGGGTTTCATGAAGATATATGCATGCATAAGGAAATACAAAGAAATGAAGAGGAAACAATTCAAGCTCATGATCATGGAGGACCCCACCCACTTACCTAAATCTACAATTGAAGCTAATGGATAACTAAGTGGAGGTTGAAGCTTCATGCATATTTAATGGTGGATTAATTAGCGGCTAATGGTTACTTGAAGACCACACTTCCTAAATGGTATTTTGAAAAGCACCCTAAAAATTGAATTAGGTTTTTATGCATGTATAAATATTCCTCTTATGTACATGTAAATATCTTCATACCTTCAATTTTACTTAGGAAATTAAGCAAGCAAGTTGTAAGCGTAATGTTATATGAAATATAAATAGCTTCCTTGCCTCTTTCTCTTTTCTTTTCTACATGCTTTTACTTACTTTTATGCTCATTTTTACTCTTATGCTCTCTTTCATTTCGTATTCATAGCTTAAATTTACATTTCTGCACTTACTTTAGTTCATTTCCTTCTAGTAGTTAATCTTCTTTTTCTTTGTTTATTTTATACTTTATTTTATTTTTAATGTTGAAATCTCTATGTGTTGAAATGATAACCCAAATGAGAGGCTAAATCCTTATAATTTAGGGGTAATAAAGGTTTCTTTTATCATGCAGATTCAACATGATTTTCTATGTATGATCTCTTTTGTGCTTCATGAGAAAATGGATGCTTATGTTTGTTTGTCTTTTATGTTGAATTTGATAGCCTACTTTGTTCATAAATAGGTCATGCTTATCTCATCGATCACAAATTGCCTCTTCATCTAAATATGATCATGGCAATGAAGTGAAGTTTAAATCAAAATTTGATGATCTATGTTACTAATTAATAGTAAATAGATCATGCTTAAACTAAATTTTGGTTTCATTTCCTACGCCATGTTTCATGAGATTTGAAAAAGTAGGACTAGATTTGTATTATAATTTGATGGTTTGATTTGTGTTAATTAATAACTCAAATAGGCCATGCTTATGATAAATACATCACTAATCCTACTTAGATTAAAAAGAGATCATCAATTGTTTTTATGTTGATTTATGCGAAAAATATAAGAAAATGGATTTGCCTCTAAATTGAATTTTAATCATATAGTTTTTAATCTTAACATTTGCTTAGTTTTCTAGTTTTTAAAACAATCTCCACTTTTGGTTTAATTTGACTGAAAATTTTAAAATCTTAAAAATTCCCTACGGATAGACCCATACTTGCCACGTACTAAAATTGCATGCCGTGCGCTTGTGGTAATTTTAATCCAAAATTTATCAACGATTTTCTAAACCGATTGAAATTTGTCGCTAAACACAGCATATAAACTGTTATTTGAATTATTTCGATAAAATTAAGAAATAGGTTGAAATGATATACACTAATGACACTTTGATTTGGCTTGAAATGATATATATCCATCCCTGAAATTAAAATTGAATTAACTGATCATTTGGCCATAGGGTAGAAAATTATATACGGACACAGCACTGGTTAAATTAAATTGTTTTAAAAAATCTTGGATTTTGAATTTTAATTAAATGATATTGTTTTAAAGGAAATAAATGGTGGATTTATATGAATTAAATTATTTCTAATTCAAGTTTTGAAATGTTGAAATTGGTTAAAAGATATTATTTTAAAGAACTGAATTGGAAATGTAAAGGTGTAATAGATATATGACTTTAATTCGGGAAGTTGAATTATTTTAAAGATTTGGTCTTAAAATTGAACAATAAGATTTAATTTGATTTAAGTGTTTTAAACCAGTAAACTGAAATTGGACTTGAAATCGCTATGAATTGAAATGGTTTAAAATAAGACGTGGATTGAAATTTAAATCATTGGATTGAATTGTTGAATCAAATTTGAAGTTAAAAATGAATGTTCTGAAAATTGAAGTTATTTCGAATTGAAACTGAAATCAAGTTGATTTGAAACTAAATTGAAATCGGGTCAATTGAATTGAAAAATTGGAAATTGAATTTTCTTGATTTGAAACTGGACACAGGTCTAGATTTGTTGAAATTGAAGGAAAAAGTTTGATTTGATACCATCTTCAAAATAAATCATTTTTAATATAAACTGTTTAAAATCTGTTTTTTTAATATTCAGATTATTGGATTTTTCCAAACTATTTTACTATATAGACCATTTTTAATACTCAAACCATTTTATATCAAACTATTTTGAATGATACTTTCAAGTGAAAATGATGTATTTGAGTAAATATGAAGATTTTAAAAAGAAGGATATTTTGAATTGAATATGATAATTTGATGTAAAATATGAATCGGTTTTGAAATGTAAAAGGACCAACCATTGTGAAAAATGACGTTTGGTTGTTAAAGAGACTGGGGCCCCTTATTGGCATACTCTCTACTAATATTGGAACTACTTTAACAACTGTGTATGCGATGGATGATATCCAGAATGTAGGGTTGAATTGGAGGCGCTTGCTAGATTTGAAGAAAGAGAACAATGATGGATGACCCGACCCTTGTGTCAATTTGAAATGAATAAAACAGGAGTCGTACCTGACCATTGAGGCTAGCTACCTCTAGCGGACACACCTCTTTGTATTTCTATATTGATGTTGGCATGATCAGTGCATCTTGATTTGATTTTTGGGGGTGTTGGATATGGTGTGCCGTTAGGGGTTACCACTAGTCAGGAAACGCAAAATGGTTGTATCATACCTTAGGCATCGCCTCACGTGCCTTCTCATACTCATTATCCTTATTCGCGCCCGCTGCGATTTTTTTAGTATGGTACCTATAGGGGACTCACTGACTACCGACGTTACTAGTTGTGTTACAGGACCTGCATAGACTACCTGCTTAGAAATGTGTTAAGAGGGATCAATGTAAAGCCTTAACGCTATTTTAATACTTTACATTACTGATAGACACTACCTATATTGCGTATATTACTACATATAGATTGTTTAACGGATCCTTGGGAGATGGAAAATCCCTTAACTTCTTTTAAGTTATTGCACGCACGTAATACACTGGATAGGATCCTGTAAACATCTCTGAAGCTATTACACTCATATTTACTTATTATTGATTCAACTTACATAAGAATTTTTAGTTCTGATTCGAGTGTTTTGTCTTTTCGTTACGCTTGGGTCAGCCTGAGCATTTCAGTGTTTGAAGACATTATTTCTTAAGGACGAAGACGGTGTTTGGTATATTATATTATTAGTATTATTCTGCTATATCATTATTAGTATGTTGTAGATTGTACTCTAATTATGTTGTAAAATTGTGTAGTCAAATATAAATTTGTTATCCCACCTTTTAGCAAGGCCATGACCCCAATGAATTAACTAGAAACAAAAGACGATCTGTTTAGAAAATCAATTGTACACAGATTCACTATGGATGTCGATAAACTTTATCTGAGTTTGAATCAAGCTACAATTGATGTGATAGGACCAACAAAGCTATGAAAGCCAACATTCCAAGTTTCACGTCAATCGGAGTTCGTATGCTCAAGATACGATCGATGCAATCCAAGAAAATCAACTCACACGCATCCGTCTATTCGTATCCATCATTTCGCATCCATCTGTTCGTATCCATCATGTTTCCATCACGTACACTCGACTGCGTGTCCACTCAGCCTGGTTCTACTTTCTATCCATCAAATCGGTTCAACTTCTTATCGATCAATTGGAGTCAATTCGCATCGATCCCAATCGCACAGTTCATATCGATCAATCAACGATCGATATGAACAAAACATCAAACAAATGATTTGAAAACAACCTCCGGCTATCGATAAGAAATGGTCCTTAGCTATCGATACGAAGTATCCTATGAGTATTGATACATACAAGGCCATGGCAATCGATACGAACAGAACAACTTCGATCGATACGAACAAGACTCAACTGGATCGATACAAACAAGGTGCACTCCTTTGAAAGACTTGGTCACTCGGCATGAAAAGTGGATCGATTCGAGGAGTTAGAGCCATGTCAACTTGCAAGCACGTCCAAAAAGAGATAGGAACAGCATCGATACGAAGGAGACGGCCTTCGAAAAACATAGACTTGCATCGATCATAACTCATAATCTACAAGTCCAAATGCCACCAAATTGTCAAAAGAATTTACGCACGACCTAAAGAATGTTCATGCTCAATTCCGACTCGATTGGGCCAAATCTTGATCGATACGAAATTCGTTCGTATCGATCACGGATCGAATGCGAACCACATGAGATCGATCGTGTGGGCCCACCCACGTGCCAGAAGAGGTTTCCCAAGATTTAAGCGAGATATTTTCACCCTACGCCTATAAATAGCATCCCAGTGCCTACAGGAAAAGGACATTTTAGCTCTCCTATGTCTAGACTCTGCCGAAACCATTCTTGTACTTAATGATCACTGTTGTACTCGAAATCCACTGTTGTAATCCATTGTAACCAGTTGTTGTCAGTAAACAAACATCAATAAAATTATCAAATTCATAGTGGACATAGGACATATGTTGAACCACTCTAAATCTTTATGTTTCTGCGTGTTTTCTTATCTGTTTTTGAATTGTTTGTTAGAAGATCCTTGTTTTACATTTGCTTTCTTCATTTTATCTCTTCAAATACTTTCAAAGAGTGTTGTGCCCAATTTTTTTACAAACATATTAGTGCTTTCACTAAGAAAAAATAGTTTTTCTCCTGCTTGTTGCATCTACTATCAATTTTGGATTGCATAAATCTAAGAAGAAAATCAAGATCTCAAGTTCAAAGTTCTTCCATCCTATTCAGATTTGCATCAAATCTAGGAAAGAGCTTCGCTATTCATCATGGTTAACAAAAGGACCACTTCTACTGTTGTAGATCCAGAAGGACGGGATCGACAGAATCCCGTACAACCACCTTCGACTGATCAGAATGCTGCCGGACCATCAGATCCGCAAGGCCCTGTCACCAGGGAAGAGTTTCAGATGCTACTGCAAGAGCTAACATAGAGCCATCAGCAACTTACTCAACAGCTGCGTGCCAACGCAGAATCAACCAATCAGCTGAATCGCCAAAGGCATAGGAGATCCAAGAGGGATCAGGCTTCCTATTCATCTACTGAGAGTTCTGCTTCTTCAAACTATCATCATAGATCTATACGCCCACAACTAGATGGGAGTTATACCCAACCTAATGGACATCAGCACGCACTGAGCCTTGGGCAACCAAGAGTTGGCCCATCCACCAGCCATCAGACTGGACCCTCCTCCCGAGGAGGTACTATTCCGTATCACGTTCCAGACAACCGCACTACTACCACTGCTACTGAGCCGGGAGTTGATGCTCGAAATCTGATAGATTCGATCCAACATCAACATACTCTCGAACCTTACATCCCTGTATACTTAGAACCAAGGAGGCGAGACCTGGACCGTCAACCACGTCCAGCCCAGCCTCGCATTGTAGAACCCGACCACACCTTGGCCCAGCGCGCTCAAAATGTCCAAATGCCAGATATACCGGCGAAGATACGCCAAATGATCCGTGAAAGTAAGGGTCTCACTAATGATGGCTGGGGAATCTCCCGAAGTCATACCCCTTTCACTGATGACATACTCTATGTTGAACCACCTCGGCGATCTAAGATGCCAACTCTACCCGTCGATGAAGGGAGCTCAGATCCTAATCAGGATATTCTAAAGTACGAATGGTTGATGAATGATGCATGAGCTGACGATGCGGTTAAATGCCAAAGTTTTTCAATCTCTCTTAGGGGCATAGCTATCATGTGGTTTACCCTTCTGCCACCTCGATCTATCTCATTTTTTGATCAGTTGGCTTCAAAGTCTGTTGAGCAGTTCCGGATGCAAGTAACGAGACCGAAGGATGTTAACACTCTGTCTAGTGTCACTCAAGCTCCTGGAGAGACACTCAGGCTTTATCTAGAAAGATTTCATGCTGCGTGTGTGAGATTAGCAATCCCAACGATAACTCCATGACACAACTAAAGGGATTGATCCCGATTTCGAATTCGATAGCTGGCTGGCCGAAAAACCCCCAGCGTCATTGGACCATTTCTATTCCAAGGAAGCCCAATTCTTGAGAAGAGAGGATGCAAAAAAGTTTAGGAAAAAGGATGACATAGGTCCTAGTATTGAAGGAATCCAGAGTAATGTAGCTATTAAACAATCCAGGGAGAGCTCAGGAAAAGTGCAATTAAATATTCAAAATAAACAGAATCAACAGAGAGGTAATGGAGATTAAATAAGAAACAGGATCAGAATCGCGGTCCATGACGTAGAGCTCCCATGTTTGATAATTATACTCCTTTAAATACATCGCTGGAGAATGTGTACTTATAAACTTGTAATACCATTCAGTATACGAAACCTTCCCCAAGACCATCATCAGAGAAACAAATCTAGACAGGAAAGTTTTGTAGATTCCACGATAGCTACGGCCATAACACGAATGAGTGCAGTCACTTATAGGATCTCATTGAAAAGTTGATAAGAGAAAGGAAGTTAGAGCAGTTTGTGTGGGCACTGCGGTCTGGAGGTACTGGCCCATCAAATCAAAATAATGTAGCAAATCAGGCAAGACAGGAGGAACCCACTCGTACTGGTAGGATGTTAGTGATAAATACTTTTAGTGGTGGTACTTATCCAGCAGACTGAAGCTGGAAGGAAATGGAGTCGTTTTCCAGTTCTATTAGGCATGCAGACTTCGAGTGTTGTAGTGATTTGGAAGATGGGGCTCCAGCTAAACAATAGAATATGATGACTGATGACATCGTATTCCGACATAGAAATGCTGATATTGTCAAAGCACCCACTATTGATCCACTTGTCATATCATCTAAAGTATGTCTTGCTTGGATGAAGAGGATCTTAGTCAATAGTGGAAGTTCTATGAATATACTGTTTAAGCGAGGCTATGACCAGATGAAGATGGAGGCTAAAGATTTGAAGCCATTCCAGTCCCATATTCATGGCTTCAACGGAAGTGCAATCATGCCCACTGGAGTGGTGGAATTGCCAATGGAGTTAGGAGCCGGAGAACGCCGGAGAGTTCGGATATGGTTGTACTGGATATCGACTCGTCGTACGATGCTTTCTTGTGCCGACCAGCCCTAGTTGAGTTTAGGGCTATCATTGCCCCATGTTGTTTGACTCTAATGTTCCCCACCGATCATAGAGTTGGAGTCGTTCAAGGAGATCAGGCTGTTGGGAGAGCCTGTTATGTTGTTGAGTTGCCTGAGGCACGGAGAAAGGAGAAAGGAAAGAGCATAGAGGAATCTCTCTACGTCCTCTTTGTTGAAGATTGACAATTGGTACCTGGGCCTAGGCCCGGGTACCCCACCAATTCCAAAGAGATCTTGACCCGAGAGATAAAGGAAGTGAAGATGAAAGTAAAGACAGTCAAGCATCTTCAGCCAAACTTACGATCGATGTCCCAATTAACGATAGCGACGATTCTAGAATGATAAAGATTGGATTTCAGTTAAGCTAACAAACGCAAGAGGAATTGGTTGAATTTCTCCGAATCTTGACGTGTTTGCTTGGACACATTCTATCATGTGTGGAATCTCCCTGGACATCGTGAGCCATACGTTAAACATTGACATGTGGTACATCTCAGTCAAACAAAAAAGGCGTGGCTTGGATGCAGAGAGATCTGCCGCCCTTAAGAAAGAGGTAGATAAGATTAAATCGAATGGATTTATTCGAGATGCATTTACCTGGAACGGGTATCCAACACTGTACTTGTTCGAAAGCCAAATAGGAAATGGAGAACGTATGTCGACTATTCAGACTTGCATAAAGCTTGCCCTAAAGACAATTTTCAACTTCCTCGAATCGATCAGCTTGTAGATTCAACGGCTAGACATGAACTCCTATCCTTCATGGATGTGTATTCAGGCTACAACCAGATATCCATGCACTTGCTCGACTAGGAGCATACTAGCTTCGTGACCGATCTGGGACTCTATTGCTACAAAGTCATGCCTTTTGGACTCAAGAACGCCGGTGCAACTTACCAACAATTTGTTAATCAAATGTTTGCCAACCAGATTGGGAAAATCATGGAGAAATACATAGAAGACATGCTAGTAAAATCATGATTCTCCACTGATCATATGAAAGACCTTGAACCAATGTTTAATATCCTCCGAGAATACAGAATGAAGCTCAATCCGCTGAAATGTCATTTTGGGGTCGCATCCATAAAATTCCTTGGGTTTATCGTCAATGCTCGAGGAATTGAGGTCAATCCCGAAAAGATCAGGGCGATCAAAAACCTTGATACCCCAAGAACCATAAAGCAAGTCCAGAGCCTCAATGGGAAAGTAGTAGCGCTGAGCAGGTTCATTTCAAAAATCCACTGACAAATGCATTCCCTTCTTCGATTTGATCCGAAAAGGAAAACGGAACTTTGAATGGACCATGGAATGTGAGGGCGCATTCTGAGCACTAATTCAGCACCTCCCCACACCGCCTATTTTTTCAAAGCCTGTCGATCATGAGAAATTGTACCTTTACTTGGCGGTATCACAAAACGCAATCATTGCTGCCCTAATTCGGGAAGAAGACCGAGTACAAAAACCGGTCTACTATATTAGTGAACGACTAACTAGAGCTTAGAGAAGTTATCCAAAGCTAGAGAAGTAGGCTTCTTGTCTTGTTATTGCCTCAAGGAAGCTCCATCCATATTTCTAGGCTCACTCTATCACCGTGTACACCGACCAACCGTTACGACAGATCCTTACATGGCCAGAGACGTCTGGTAGGTTACCTAAGTGGAATGTCAAGCTAAGTCAGTTTGATATTGCCTACACTCCAAGGCGAGCTATTCAAGGACAAATCCTAGCAGTTTTCATAGCTGAATTTACCATCCCAGAGGACTTGCTTGAAACTAATGAATCTCCCAAATATATCTGAAAGCTGCATACTGATGGTGCCTCAAATGACCGTTGCTAAGGTGCCGGGGTTGTACTTGAAACTCCTGAAGGTCGATATATATGCTATGCTTTGAAGTTTGATTTTTGTGCGACCAACAATAAGGCTGAGTATGAAGCTTTAATTGCCGGATTGAGATTGGCCCGAGATTTAAAAGTCATGGCTGTGGAGTTTTATTGTGATTAGCAACTGGTCGTATGTCAAGTTCGGGGGGAGTACCAGGCCAAAGATTGAAGATTGGCTGCTTACCTAGCTCGGGTCTAGGAGATACTGAATGAGTTCGATTATTATGCTATCTACTACATCTCCCGAGAGCGCAATTCAAAAGCTGATTCATTGGTAAAATTAGACAGCACAGATGAAGTACAACAAATGGGACTCGTTCCTATGGAAACGTTGTCTTCCCCAAGCATCGATCGAATGGAGACAGATGGGGTATTTGATGTCGTTCCCGATAAGGAGTCATGGATGACTCCATTTAGAAATTATCTCAAGCACGGAGCACTGCTAGAGCGCAGGTGTGAAAAAAGACAAATTCTTCGAAAAGCCTCGTGGTTCACTATTCAGAATGGAGTCATCTATAGAAGAGGATACTCAGTTCCTTTACTCCGGTGTATCGCTGACGATGAAATTAAACGAGTATTGCATGATGTACACAAAGGAGAATGTGGCGATCACACCAGGGGGCAAGCTTTAGCTAAGAAAGTACTCCGATATGCATACTATTGGCCGACCATGAGTCGAGATGCGTCGGACTACACCAGAAAATGTGACATATGTAAAAACATGATCAGATTCCTAGAGCCCCTCCTACCGAAATAACCCAGATGGTCAGTCCATGGCCGTTTACAGTAGGGGAATCGATATCATTGGCTCTCTACCTCTAGCCAAAGGTGGTGCGAAGTACGCCATCGCCGCAGTTGATTACTTTACCAAGTGGGCTGAAGCTAAACCCCTTGCTACAATCACGACGAAGAAGGTGATCAACTTTGTAGTCCTCAACATTATCTGCCGATTTGGTCTCCCACATACCATCATCACCGATAACGGGACCCAATTCAATAGCGTTGAGTTCAACGATTTCTTTCACGATTTCACATTTAAAAGAAATTCTCTATAGTTGCGCACCCTCAAACGAATGTACATGTTGAAGCCGTTAATAAAGTTATCAAGTCTATTATGAAACAACGACTGGAAAAGGCTGGGGGTAAGTTGGTCGATGAACTTTCTATGTTTCTATTGGCTTACCGAACAACCCATAAGTCTGCGACTAGACACACTCAATTCTCTCTTTCTTATGGTTCAGAAGCCGTCATTCCAGTCGAAATGGAAGTACCTTCTCATTGTGTGACTTATTATGATCCGAAGACAAACTCCATATTACTTTATGAATCCTTGGATTTATTGGATGAGAAGCACGAAGAGGTAGATTTAAGGGAAGCCGCATACCAAAGTCGAGTTGCCCAGTTGTACAATGCCAAGGTTCGACCTCAAACCTTCGAACTCGGTGATCTCGTCTTCAAAATAATCTATCTGGTACCTTCGCATATGAAACCAACATGGGAAGGGTCGTATGTGATTGAATGAAAGCTCGGAGATGGCACGTTTGAGTTATCGACCGTTGACGGTCTTACTTTACCAGGAGTCTGGAACAGCTAGAGTCTTCATCGCTACTACACATAACAGGCTTTATTTATTTAGTCTATTTTTCATCTATAATTTGTTTCTGCATTTCGTAATTTGAATTTGTAATAAGGCAATCGACTTTGCCATATTTTCTTATTTCAGCAATAAAGTGCGATCTTTTCGAGCCAGAGCTGTGATTTATTGAATGTGTCATACAACCATCACAATGCACGAAGAGCTCAGTTCCATCATACGGTGGGATTTATTCAAATAGGGAGTGACTGTGATACAATCAGTCACTCGCTAAGTGAAACCCAATCTCGGGGGCAAGTCACCACACTGAAGCCAAAAAAGGATTGATACACGACAATCCTTTAACTAACTCCAGTCTCCCATAGTGCGAGCTCGAGTATAAACTTATAAATGTGGTTTCGAAGAGGGTGGATTCATCCACCTAACGACTTCGCCCGTATCTTGACTAAGTTTGTGGAGGATGGACCCGTCCATATAATAACCTCGCTTGTTAACTCAGGGTGGATGTAAATCAACCATCCACAATCCTGATAAATCCATCGTTCTCGAAGTGCGAACAAAATTCAAACGCCTAAACAGACGTGATTGGCCATCTGTCGTCCAACTCTAAATTCCTAGAGTGCTAATTGGAGCATAAACGCCAACTCCAAATTCCCATAGTGTGAATTGGAGTATAAACATCAACTCCAAATTCCCAGAGTGTGAATTGGTATATAAACACCAACTCCAAATTCCCAGAGCGTGAATTGGAGTATAGACGCCAACTCCAAGTTCCCAGAGTGTGAACTGGAGTATAATCATCAACTCTAAGTTCCGAGAGTGCAAGCTGGAGTATAAACATCAACTCCATGTCCATCATTTCGCATCCATCTGTTCATATCCATCACATTATCTGTTGTTCGTATCCATTATGTACACTCAATTGCGTGTCCACTCGGCCTGGTTCTACTTCGTATCCATCAAATTGGTTCAACTTCGTACCTATCAATTGGAGTCAATTCGCATCGATCCCAATCACACAGTTCGTATCGATCGATCAACAATCGATAAGAATAAAACATCAAACGAATGATATGAAAACAACCACCAACTATCGATACAAAACGGCCCTCGGTTATCGATACGAAGTAGCCCATGAGTACCGATACAAACAAGGCTATAGCAATCGATACGAATAGAACAACTTTGATCGATACAAAGAAGACTCTACTGGATCGATACGAACAAGGTATAACCCTTTGAAAGACTCGGTCACTCGGCATGGAAAGTGGTTCGATCTAAGGAGTTAGCGCCATGTCAGCTTGCAAGCACGTTCCCCAAAAGCGATATGAACAACATCGATACGAAGGAGACAGCCTTTGAAAAATACAGACTTTCATCGATCATAACTCACAATCTACAGGTCCAAATGACACCAAATTTTCATAGAAGCTTATGTACAACCTAATGAATGTTCATGTCCAATTTCGACTCGATTGGGCCAAATCTTGATTGATATAAAATTCATTCGTATCAATCACGGATCGAGTGTGAACCACATGAGATCGGTCGCGTGGGCCCACCCACGTGCCAAAAGGGGTCCCCCGAGATTTGAGCGAGATATTTACACCCTACGCCTATAAATAGTTTACCAAAGCATATAGGAAAAGGACCTTTTAGCTCTCCTACGTCCAGACTCTGCCGAAACCATTCTTGTACTCAAAGATCACTCTTGTACTCGAAAACCACTATTGTAATCCGCTATAACCAGTTGTAATCAGCAAACAAACATCAATAAAATCATCAAATTCTTAGTGGACATATGCCATACGCCGAACCACTCTAAATCTATATGTTTCTGCGTGTTTTTCTTATCTGTTTTTGAAGTGTTTGTTAGATAAACCGCTTTTTACATTTACTTACTTTATTTTATCTCTTCAAATACTTCCAAAGAGTGTTGTGTCTAATTTTGGTACAAAAAAATTGTATAATAGCTTCATAAACTGTTTATTTGATTATTATATTTTATCATTCCGCTACGAGATTCTGTGTTTTTTTCCTTCTTTTCTTTTATTTTCTTATTTACCCCGTTGATAATCTACCCTTTTGAATGGTTTGAGTTAGGCATGTGTGGTTTATTGTCGATTTAAACCATTCAGAAAGGTGGATCGTCACATTATGTGTCTAAGCTATAACTTGGTTATGGTAAATCACATAATAATGGTGATCGTGTTAAGGTCATAGTTGGTTATAAGTTGAAATACCTGAAGTGAAACACTATTCAAGAGAGGATTCATCTCCTCCAAATAGATGGTTAGTATCACCGTAATTAATAGTTAATGTAAAATCAAAGTCACTCTCCAAAGAAAACCAATTAATCAATAATTATTATCAAACCGAACCATGAATTTAATGTTGGACTTCGTAATTAAATAGATAATTAATAAAGTTTTGACCATTTGTCGAGCTATAGATATCTATGTGATATAGTGATGGTGAAAGAAAAATATGCACGGTATATCGTTGCTTAAGGGCATTAGTTTAAAAGATAATAAATTTAATTTTACCTAGTAACCTTTACATACTGAACTTATGTCTACTCTTATGCTTCAACAAAGTCCATATATGCTTTAATATTTAAAATTTTAAATATTAGTAAGGGTTGAGTTCACACTTGGATGTCACATAGTCACAACTCTTAGTTTTCAACCAAAAATAAGCAATTGACATAATTTATAGAAGTTATAAATTGTCACTATCGAGCAATTAATATTATGATTGTATTAATGAATTTTTTAATTATTATTAGGGGGCCTATAATTAATTAATAAAATATGTAAGTGTTATATCATTATTTAATTATTTTTTGGGCCAATATACTAATTTAAATTAAGTAAATTATATATACATATATTGTTATTATGGTAGTCAAAACTTTAAAGTTGTTTTTTAAATTAGGTGGGCCAAAATACATATGTATGGTTAGGAATTAATTAAATGAGTTTAATTTATTAAGAGGTATAAGATCACACTTATAATAGGTCATACCTTGAACGGTGAAATTAGATAAGATATTTTACGTAGCCTATTAGTGTTGCTATCTATATACTCGGATACCTCATTCTAAAAACATAGAATTAAATTTCTCTACATAAAAAAATATTATATCTTAACGGTGGACTTTGCAACTCCACTGGTGAGTTATATATATTATCTCTTAAAAGTGAAGCCAACAATTTAAGGTGTATTTGACTGAAGGGAGTGTTAAGGCTTTTATAATTATTTTTGAAATAAATTAATTTATAAAATTATTTTAAAACAAATTTGGGTTAAATTTGCTTAAAAAAGGATCTTCCCTAGACATGCGTAAGCCTATGCATCATGACGAAGCCATATAACGTCATCATCTTATTAGAGATGATGACAAAGCTACACATCGTCATCACCGAATTAGAAATCAACATAGCCCATCGATCAATGCAAGCTTGATGATCATAGATAGTACCAAAAGGAAATTGGATGACGTATACTTCTTTTAATCATAATAGAACATCAAATGGAGATTAGGGTTTCATGGAAGAGTAACCGAGATTAACGTCGAGGGTACTAGGTGAATCAGGACGGTGCTAGTAGATGAGTAGTGGTGATCTCGTCGTTGATGGCGATCTCAGGTGGCGACACAAATTAAAGGAAGAATAGGAGTTCACGGTAGTAGAGTTGCGGTGGAGATAAATTTTATTTTAGGTCCTTGTCATATAGATTACATTTTGGTTCTTAAATGTAATGACCAGCAAATTTATCACTTTGGTTTATTTAACATTCAAATATAAGATATATTAATATAATTTATGATGTCTTGAACTATAAATAGTAATGGTAATCTTATTTTAAATAAGTATTTATAGAAATATATACTTTGGAAAAATATCGATAAAATGACCGAAAACCGTTTTTATCGATAAATAGCTCTCTAATCAAAAAACATATGCATGGAGCTAGATACATACAGAAATTGTTATAATTGAACAAGAATATGAAATAAAATTAATTATTTTATCTTTGGAAATTAAATGTATTTATGACATCATCAGGGGTGCCCTTATAGTTAATAATTGATTTATGATTCTAAATTGAGATTTAATGATTAATAATTATTCAAATAATTGTTTTAAATGATGATAATTCATCTTAAATAGTTATAAGTGATAATAAATCATTTATAATAGTTTTATGAAGATATATACTTGATTTGAAAAAAATAAGAAAATTCGTATCGCTTTATCAATATAATAGCGCTTTTTATAAACAATTATTTATATTAATTTATATGGTTTTATAATTCAAATAAGATCATTTTAATTAATTAATAATGATGAGAAATTTATTTAAAAATATATGTACGTTAACTAATAAGTGAAGATATGATCGAGAATCGAGATTAAATTCATAACGGTTTGACATATATAAGTCACACAACATTGTCAAATAACTCATACACCTTTGTGGCATGCACACACATATATTAACATATACACATACATATTACAATGGTAGAAAAGTAGAAATACATTTACATATGGTAAATGTAAAAAAAAATATCTAAGATATTTATTAGTTTAAAAAGAAAATATCTTCTCACATCAAATCCACCTTACACCACCATCATCACCACCATCACCTCCACATCATCCATCATATGGAGGAGGTGGGCTACCGTGCGCCTAAAGGGAGGCTAGGAGGGGATGGTTGGGGGTAATTTTCCATTCATTTTATGATATTTTGATTTTCTAAAATCCTATAAATACCCCATCCCTTCTTCATATTTTTCCCACACAATTTTCTTCATCTTCTTCCTCCATTCTAAAGCTTATCAATGGATTCTAATGTTAACTAAATTATGGAGAAATTGTTAGTGAAAAGAAATTAAAATAATATTAGTGTGTATTTATATATATAAAATCCACTCAAGAACATTTTAAAACCACTCCTCTTCCTCATTATAACCCATGGCCACCACCTCCCTTCACCATAGCCGAGACCATCACCAATTCCTAGCCTTGGTCGTAAGCACTAAAGCCACCAAGTAGCAAGGCCAAGCCCCTTAGTAAGAAAGAGAGCAAGTGTCGTGAGAAAAAAGTTCAAGATAGCAAAGCTATAGTGAGGCCTAGTGAGTCCATTATCTAATAAAGGTGAGAAACTCTTACATATATTATACTTTTGGACAATGTTTAATATGTTTTGATCATCAAGTTTGATTGTTTAATAGTTGTTTAATTGTATTAACAAGTCAGATTTAATACACGTCGAAAATCACAAAGGAAGTAACTTTCCTTTTATTAGTGAAATGGTGTATATGGAATGTTCAAACCTCTTAAAAATGGTTTAATATGGTTTAGAAATGTTATATAAACATTTTAAAGAACTTTGACAAAGTTAAAATAAATATTGAAAATTTAGTTAAAAATAGGCGCGTCGTGTAACGACAGTTCACGATTTCACGTCTTAAAAGTTGAATCCACTTATATGATGGATTCAGAGTCGTATTTCTTTGAAACAATAATTTTCAAAACTCTTATAATTATAGTTTCAAAAATAGAAAAAGATCGAGATTTCGTTTAGTATATTTTAAAATATGAGCAAATCAAGATTTAAATAAAATCGTGTTTTGGTAGTTCGGAGGCTAAAGTTTTAAATGTTTTAAAAAAGATATCTTTACTTCTTTAAAAATATGAAATTAATTATATATTTCTTTTGAAATGTATTAAAAGATATTTGAGTTATAAAAATAGATTTCTAAATGATCGAAAAGTTTTTTTGACCAAATAAGCCTTAAAAACACTATTTGCAACACTACTAGGAGCACTTTTTGCATCACTTTTTAATAACTTTTGAAATATATCTTTAAACTTAACAATTCTTCCCCAAACCTTTTATAAATATCTTTAAATGGATAACTAGTGTTTTAAAGATGATTTGAAGGTTTTATAATTTGTTTTAAAAAGTTTAAATAAACGATTTAAAGAAAACTGTTAAAATCAAGTGTTTAATCTTGGCTCTAAAAGCCAACGAGTAGACTGTTTTTTTGTGAGATATGGATGTGAGGTGCTTAAACTAAGAAGATGTTTAGAAGCAACCAGTGCCCTGGCTCACTAGGCAATTTCCTTGGCGAGGAATAGATATGGTCGAAATGTTGGAAACGAGACAAGTATAAAAGATTTAATTTTCCAAATTTAAGCAACTTGAATTGAATAGAGATAATCTTCTCATAATTGGTATTAAATTCCAAGGAGGGAATCCTTACTATCCATGAGAATTTAAAAGGTGATTCCACCGCTATTCGACGGACACTAAAAGATGAATATGGAAATTGATGTATATAATTTCTATGGATCTGTTTTATTGGAATACTAACTAATTTTGATTTGCCATCTTAGATAATATGGTTTCAAAATATTAAAAAGCTATGATTTAAAAATAAGAAATCTTTTATCAATATTTAAATAAATGATTTGGAATTAGTTTAACTCCTATACTTAAAATTAATGGTTTTGGGGTTACGGTAACTATGTCTTAAATACCATTATTTTTGGCTCATTTTAAAAGTTATGATTTGAAAATATTAGTTAAAATTTAAATAATTTTGAGATATTTTCCTAAGTAAAGGATGAAATGATTTGGAATTACTCAAAGTTTTAAAAAGGTTTTAAAAGTAACCAAAAGATTTGATAAGAAAGGTTTAATAATTCTACATATACCCGAATGAATGTTTTTAAAGATATATATCTCTAGAAGATATTTTGATAACATAATAATCAATCAAAGAATAATTCCCTATTTACTAAATCATCTTTTTATCGATGATTGGTTCGAAGGAATCAGGGTCGGATTTGAGTAATTCTTATTCGAAAACCACATGAACCAATTTTCATATTCAAAGTGAAGACATGGAATGATAATAAAGGAAATGAAGGGCTGCTTGTAACTGAACCTTGGGGGAAATTTATCATATCATATATATGTGGTAGCAGTTTCTTCGTAATTTGATCGTCGATGCAATACTAATCCTAAGGCTAATCCATGACAGGATATGGTAGGAGAATGCTTTCGGTTTGCCATGTTCCTAGACAACTTGAATGGATGAATGTCTGACATTGTATTTCCAATCACATCGATTGATCTCTATGAACGTATCATCTGTTTGGTGGCAGAGAAGAAAACTTCTCTTAGCTTAACACCTTATCCTGTGACATACGAGCTCAAAAATTATGCATTTGTAGAAATCAGTTGTGTGATTAAAAAATATCAATTGGCATTCAAAGTGGAATGTGCTACGTGAAAGGTAATCGTTACCTCAGGCGTCATCAACCGGTAATGGCTTAAACGGGGTAAGCCATACGGATATGTAGTTCGCAACCATTAGGGTATGATCATCGTCTTTCTAGATTACTCTCTATAAGTCGAGTATGTTACGTATGCTATGGGGCGTTAGAGGTCGGTAACGACTGGGGTGATAACGTATTCGGTTTTTATCCAGGCCATGTATGAGTGCCAAATAGGGATAAACCAGTCTTGCCAGATGTAGAGGATTGTTTGTGTATACTCAGTACATCCCTCTAGAGATGTACTGTATGAAAGGTAGCCCCTTACCTGCCATTGTATGGAAATCCATTCTCCAATAAGTGCCTTCGGACTTAGTTGTAAACCTATTATGCCGTCAAATTTAACCAATGTAACTATTTAGGCTATTATAATATGTTTATTTGAAAAAAGCCTTTCAAAGAATGTCATTAAAAATAATATCAAATGATTTTATGTAGCAAGTGTTTTTGGTTATCATAAGGCAAGAATCCATTCCATGTTTATGTGCGGCATGGTCTTAAGAGATAACTTTTCCTTACAAAAATTCATATTTTGAGTTTCTCACACCAATCGCATGACTGATTCAGATTTTATTTTTCTTATCCCTTAAACACTAAGTGCCATAATTTCGCTGGGTAGCCTAGTAGTCAGGTTTGTTAGAAGAAATTTGGATGGAGCACGAAGCATGGGGTTAGAAGATTCTTCAATAAGCTATTACCTTATTTCCTCCACACTTTTGTGCTATTGTATTCTGCATTTGTAAGGTCATATATTTATAACTGTCCATTTTAAACTAGATAATATATTTTTAATTTTTTGCTGTAAAGATTATATGTTGAAATAATATATGTTATTCCATTCGTGTGACACTCTGTTCTACTTTATTATCTTTCTTACCCTTAAATAATCACCTCTCCAGCACTTATATTTGCGGCATGTGATAACCGAGGATGTATTAGTGTCAATTTTCAAAGGCTGAAGAAACAAGTTGTCACATTTAAACTTCAAAAATGAATAACTCTCACATACGAACTCTTTTTTACGTACACCTTGTTGTATTTGAATTTATTTAAATTCTAGACACACTAACATTATTTGACTATATATCATATACTTTATATGAATTTCTATTTTGATACATATATATATATATATTTGTTATTAGGATATTAATAAATTAATGTGGTTTAGATGTTAAAACATTATTCATTTGATTCGTATATTTGATATTTGCATTAAGACGAATTATAATCATTTAGATTTTTAACATCAATTTAATAAACATTACATTTAATTTTTCAATTTGAGATTATATTAAAATTATTTAATTAGTTATCATCATACAAATATTAATTATGTATATCAAATAATTATATATATATATATATATATCATTCTATGTAAAAAATATATTATTAAATTTACTTTTGAATAAGTATTATTTAATTTGACAATGAATTATCTAGCTAAACATTTTGAACAAATAAAACATTATAAATCACATTAATAATAATATAAAGATAATATAATATAACTTAAAATTCAAATCAAAATCATCCAACAAAACATTAAATATGATTTAGTGTTATAAACATTACTCGTGATAACATCATAAAAGGTCAACTGCATACTTGGTAAAAAAGGATTTTATTTTTTGAAATATTCCCTTTTTTGCCTATTGCTCATTGCATTTGATCCAATATGCCAATATTATCCTTGCTGACCAGCCTTCTTGGCAAGGCTTTACATCTAACGTGATCACTACATAAGCTTCGTGTAACACTTTAAGGACTTTCTCGGTTTTTCCTTTAGTGATACAACATTGGAGCAGGGTTGAGTAACCTCTCTAGTATAACTTATCATCCATGACTGTATAATAAGTTGATCGATATGGAATATTTATTACCTCTTTGTGTTCACTCATAAGATCTCCACTCACTAAATATTTCAATAGTGGAGTCACCCAACTACGATGCTACACATCATTGATTTCTATGGAAGTATCCCCTTGTTTGATGCACAAGGCACTTCCAAATTCCAACGAGACCCAAGGGTTGTTCTCCACCGAGTTACCATTTTGGAAGCTAGTTGGCCTTGGCATTCTTCTCCTTTAATATCTATTGTAGTCAGAAATTGGAGAATGTGCTAATGAATTACTTCTCCATGGTGACTTACAAGGCTAGTATTTTTCTCTTAACTGCTCCTTGATTTAGTTGACAACGAGTGAGGAGTCACTGTATACTTTGTTTGATTTAACCTTGAGTTCCCTTTCCATCCAAAGACCGGCAAAGATGTCTTTTTACTAAGCCTTATTGTTGGTTTCATTGAAATCCAAACTAACTGCTAAGAAAACATCATGTCCATCTAGGGTGAAAAGGTCCATGCTGGTTCCAGCCCCTTTCTCATTGGATGCTCCACCTACATACAGTTGTGAAGACAATTGATTGGTAGGTGCATCCTACTTGACGCTGTTCGGAGTAGATAATTTTACAATGAAGACCGTCAAAGCCTAGTCTTTGACAGAGGTACATTAGTGGAAGATGATGTGGTGTTGGCCAAGTTCCACTATCCTCTTTAGGAGGTGACCCACTATGTTGGGTTGACCCAAAACTTACTTCAAGGGATGATTTGTAAGGACTTTGATGGTAGGCCTAAAAGTACTGGTGGAGTTTACGAGAAGTGATGAGCAGGTAGTATGAAAGTTTCGCATACCTTATTTCTAGGCATAATAATCTTTTATTGGTGTAATATATTGGTTGTTTGATATGGTGTACATCTCATACCAAGGCAGTTGATTGCATGGTCATTGATTGTGATGTAGAGGTCCTTCCTCTCCATTAGTTTTGACAGGATCAAGGGTGTTGCCAAATAATGCTTTGAATCTTCAGAATCTTTGGTGCACTCACCAGTCCATGTGAAGAACATTCCTTTCTTTATGTATCAAAGAAAGGAATGCTTCTATTAGTTGTCTGGGACATGAAGTGGCTGAAAGTAGCAACCATCCCATTAAGACTTTATAATTTTTTGATAGCATGGGGATCTACATGTCTTATGGAGCTTGAATTTTGTTAGGGTTTGCCTTGATTTCTTTGGCACTTTTTAACACCCCTAATTTTGGTTCTTTATTCAGGAAATCTAATTATATAAATTAAATAGAATAATGTGATGTGTAGTAAGATAAGGAGGATGAGATTTGATAAATAACAAGGTCGAGCCTTAACTAATCAATTTTTAAGAGTGTTTTATAATTTAAAACATAAAGGAATGTATGAGAGGGGCAAAGTACGAATAGATTTACCTACTATCCCTTAAACTCTCACCCCTCATTCGTTCTCAATTTTTCAAAAATCCACCAAGTAATTACCAAGAATAAGGCCAGCCATTAACAAGCTAGAAAAGAGGAAATCTAAAGAGGATTTAGGAAGCAAAGCCAAGGAAAAATATTCTCCATCAAATCTCGACTCTATTATCCAATCTAAGGTAATGATTATCCATATCAATTTTTCTATGTTTCGTTTAGTTTTATGATTAGATCCGAATTCTTCAATGTTATTATGCCATGTTTTGAATGTTTGAATAATTATATGTTTGTTGAAGAATTATTAGATTTATTTATGAACTCGGTTAATTGGTTTAAGTATGAAAACTTATCGTATGATACCGAAATGATTCGAAATTTTGATATGATATTAGAAACATTATTTTAGAAGTGTGTTTTAAGTTCATAATTTTCCGAGAAAGTATAATATTTCATGAATTTTCTAAGTGAGGAAATTGATTTATTTTGGTTTTTAATTATTAACAATAACTAAATAATATTTTTGGCCTCGAAATTTTTATATGTTAAATAATATGATAAATCTGATTTACTGCGATTTTATGGGGATTTTACCTAAGTGTTTACGAATTATTACGAATTTATTGGGCTAGAAAAGCTTAATAATTATATTAAAATATAAATATAAATTATATGGGTTGCAAATTATATTCGGAATTAGAAATTAGATCTATAGCATTTTTCTGAAAGGATTTGGTAAATAAAGTTAGTATCCAACAAGAATTTGACAAATAATTGGCTTTAGAGAAAAGATATTGCTTTTTAAAGAAATAAAATAGTTTTCATGTTAATTACGGTATTGCCATGTGCCATGAATCAATGTCGTAGCCTACTATGCTACATGTAGTCTCTAACCTATAGGAAAACATACGATAGCAGCTTGGTTGGGATGCAATGATTCCAATAAGGTTGGGACATATTAATGACGACATTGATGCTTGTGACTTTAGTGATGTCGTTGGTGTTCTATGCCACTAGTCTTCTATGTCGCATATGTTCTATGCCGCCTATTTTATACCGCATGTTCAATTCTGCATATCAATGTAGCATATTTTCTATACTGGCATTAACTCCATAAGGCAGCAATGCCACTAGTTTTCGATATCAACTCCGTATGATTTCAATGCCGCTATTTTCTTATACCACCTGGTTTTAGCCATGATTCTGTTATAGGTTAATTTCGACATTGGTTTTATATGACAATGATGCGTTTAACGTATTGTCGATAATAAAGTTTTATACTATGCAGCCCATAACTATGCTGCATTTATTTGGCGATCTATATGTATTATAATATGTGCCATAAATGGGTCTTGCCTTTGGCCTTATGTTTTATAAATTGGATTCTTTAACATAGTTTTGACACAGAGGGGTGCAATAATCCCATATAGGCAATATCAATGCCACATTTTATCAATTCAATGGTTTTATTATAAATGGCTTCATAGCCTATGGTCTTGAGGTGTGACAACCGCTAAGTGACTTTGAAATTCATCAATGCTATTTTATAAAAGCACATATCTTGGCATAATATTTTGGATAAAGCAAGGGGCTTTATTTTCCTTGTTTTAAATATGTATTAAAAGGATTAATCGTATATAATGATAAATACTTTCAAGGTGTAAATTATTGTTTAGCCCAAGTTTTTATTCGTAATTACCAAAGAGGGTCATAACTTAAGGTGAAGTAATTATAAGATGTCAATTGATTGAACATATTTGAATAATGGATGTTATACGTTCTTACTTTAGTTGATCAATTATTTCTCATGATTATTATTGTCATACTTATATCATCATGACCCATAACTATATTTCGGGATCTAAAAGGGTAAATAATCAGCTAGGTTGATCCATTGGAGAGTATAATTGGATTTAACATCCTAAGTGAATAAAATTGGATTTAAGAGATTAGAAAGATCAAAAAAGTTAGAATGCCTAGAACTGATCAAAAGATTACGATGTGAGATACGGAATTGAAAGGGTCCAATAGGTTCATTGTGATCCCATAAAAATTATGGCTTGAATAGTGTTATTGGAGGATATCCAATATGTTCTTGGCGACCCATGAAAACTATGATTTGAATATACGGTATTGGAAGAATCCAATCGGTTCTTAGTGGTCTCATGAAAACTGTAATTGGGAGATGTTGTTGGAGAGTTCCAATGGGTTCATTGTGATCCCATGAAAACTATGATTGGAAAATTTTATTGGTAGAAACTAATAGGTTCTTAGTAATCCCGTGAAAACTATGATTCTGGATAGGTAGTCCTTTAGAGCTTTATAGGTTATTAATAAGCCCATGAAAACTAATAGGCTCATAGTGACACTAGGAAAACTAATAAGTTCATAGTTTTTTTATGGAAGATACGATTTTGATTCATAGCATACCAGTTAGAGTATTGTTTAATATAGGTGCATCACATTCTCTTATCTCTCATTGTTTGGCAGATAAGTTAGATCTAAAACCATCATACATTATTACTTCCTTAAGGGTAGCTAATCTAATAGGAGGGTATGCAACTCTGGAGATGAAATGTCACCATTTAGAATTTGATTTGCTAGATTATACTTTTGCCTACAGTTTGTTTGTGTTTGATTTTGTGGGTTTTAGGATTATTTTGGGTATGGATTGGTTGAGCGGATACGATGCTGGATACTTTTCCTAGATAGGAAAATATCATTGAGACATCATGACAGTAGTGTCCGAATTACATACTCAGTTGAGAATTCGATTCTAAATATTTGTGCTTTATTTAGTGCCATAGAAGTGGAAGATGAGTTAAATCGAGTTTATATGTAAAAGAATTTGTAGTTGTTTGTGGGCATGTTACAGGACTACCACCGAAACGAGCTATTGAGTTTCGAATAGATTTTGTACCTAAAGCTGAACCAATTAGTAGACCACCTAGCAAGATGACACCTACCCAGATGAAGGAGTAAAGGTGCAGCTAGTGGACTTAGAAGGAAATAATTTTATTAGACCAAGTAGTTCGCCTTAGGGAGTGGCTGCGGTGTCCATGAAGAAACCGAATGGATCGTTGAGATTATCATTGATCATCATGAGTTGAATGAGAAGACGATAAAGAATATATATCATTTATCGATAATTGATTATTTATTTGATTAGTTGAGTAGAGCCAAAGTATTTTCCAAGTTAGATTTGGCGACATGGTTCCATCAATTGAAGGTGGCGGAGGATAGTATTCCTATAATGACGTTTCGAACAAGATATGATTCATACAAGTGGTTAGAAATGCCATTCAGATTAACTAATGCGTTTGGTTTTTTTGTGGACTTGATGAACCGAAGTTTCCGAGAGCATTTGAATAGGTTCGTATTGATGTGTGATGTGCACGTAAATGTGCTATATTTACATTCATATTTTATCTCCTTTTATTTAAATAAACATCATATTTGGGCATTTTAACATGTTTAAAACCAAAAATCAATTATTTTCAAACCACATATTTTCATCTTCATTCAGGGGCAAAATGGTCATTTTTGTGCATGTGTCAATATAAGAATTTTTACTTGGACAATTTTTATGACTTTAGTAGAATATTTTGATGCACATGGAAGTGGGATTCATGATAATATATGCATGCACAAGGAAATACAAAGGAATAAAGAGAAAATAATTCAAGTTAAAGATCATGGAGGACCCCATCCACTTACCTAAATCTACAATTAGAAGCTAATGGACAACTAAGTGGAGGTTAAAGCTTCATGCGCATCAAATGATGGATTAATTAGTGGCTAATAGTTACTTGGTGGCCACACTTCCTAAAGGGAATTTTAGGAAGTACTCTAAAATTGAATTAGGGTTTTATGCATGTATAAATACCACTCTTATGTACATGTAAATATCTTCAACACTTTGCAATTAGTTAGGAAACGAAAAATGCAAGTTTTAATATCAATGTTCCATGAAATAAAAATGGCTTCCAAGCCTCTTTCTCTTTTCTTTTCTACATGCTTTTCTTTGCTTTCATGTTAATGTTTATTTCTATGCTCTTTTTATTTTTATGTTCATAGCTTAGATTTAAATTTATGCACTAGTCTAATTTTTTTAAATCTATTAGTTAATCTACGTTTTCTTTGTTTATTCTCTACTTTCTTTCATTTTCAATGTCGAAACTTACATGTGTACACAAATAAGTAGCTAAACCCCTTCAATTAAGGGGTAATGAAGCTCTCAAATATTATGTAATTCAACATTTCTATGATTTACGGTCTCTTTTATTTATGCTCATTAGAGTAGATTTTGATGTAAGTTTATACAAGTGGGTTTGATAGCTCATGTCACATTTGCAAATGAGTTATTCTTATTCAACATAAACACAATTTACATAATCATTTGTTAATTGATTTTTGATTTTGAAAAGAAAGTAAAACAAAATTTGATGATCTATATTACTAATTACAATAGTAAATAGATCATACTTAAAAATGATTTTTGCATTGGTGTCATTTTCATGAGAATCTATGAGTGGTTTATTTGTTGCATTATAGTTCGATGGTTTAAGTTATGTTAACTAATAAAATAAATAAACCATAATTATGATAAATCTAACAATTATTTCATTTATTCTCAAAACTAGAGACTGTAAATTAGTTGTTTGTTGATTTACAAAAATATGAGAGTGGATTTGCCTTTAAATTATTTTCCAATCTCATAGTTTTTAATCTCATTTTACTTCTAGTTTTAGATTCATTTTGCTTCTAGTTAACAATTTCTCCTCCATTTGGGATAATTTGATTGAATATATTATTTTAAAATCTTAAAAATTCACTATGGATCGACCCGTACTCACCATGTGCTAAAATTGTACGCAGTGCGCTTATGGTTATTTTATTTCAAAATTTATCGGCATTTTTTCTAATCAATAAAAAAATTGCCTTTAAAAATTTTTTTGGTGCCGTTGCCAGGGAATTTGATTTGATTTTGATTTTCTATTCTTCGGATTATTTTGTGCGATTTTATCTGTGTTTTTATTTAGTGCGTTTGTTTGCATTTAAAGAAGAATTTTTTTTGTGTTTGTATGTTATTTTTGATTGCATTGTGATTGTATGTGATTTTTGATTGCATTGTTATTGTTTCTTGTTTTCCTTTACATTTGTGTTTTATATATTTAAAAAAAAAGAAGAAAAAAAGAGCATACACAATTTCAAAAAAAAGGTTTAATTTTCAATTCCCATTTTCATTTTACAAATTCTGTTTTGATCTATACACTGTTCATTTTCAGTTACAACTATTGTTACTTTTGCCCTTACTGTCAGCAAACCCACTGCTTACAGCAAAATTATTCCCCACTGCCTCAACATCAACTCACTTCACAAACACAGACCTATCCATAAACCTACACTCCAAATTCATCGATCGACTCACCTTAGTTGCCTATGTCCAGCTCTGCCTTACTGCAACGACAAACAACTAATTCATAGCATAACTTCCCATAAGCATTTAAAAACTACCACCATTGCCTACACACTTGATACCTCCACGATCCCTTCAGACAATGCTAATCCTCCAACAACCTTCAACGGTTCTGCCTGCATACAAGCACACATCTCTTCACCCATCATCAATGACCCGCAACAGTTCCCCTTCAATGGTTTAACAGTGCAACCGAGTACTTCACTCACCAAAATACGCCACTCCACTACAATTTAACTTCATTGACTTGCATCTACTGCCCATCACAGTGCCTGCATCTCTCCTGAATATCAATACATACCACCATACAATATTATCCACAACCCAATGTTGATCAAACCCAAACAAAAAAAAAACTGCACATACCTCATCACCACATCCCAATACAACAGCATCTCATCCCCTTGAACCAACAAACTTCAGCAACCACTTGTCTCAAAGGTGGAACGGCAATCACTGTCAACTCCACTACAACCAATATGTCTACTATCTAAATTGCTTCCTCCACCTGAACTCTCCTATCAAAACTGCTTCCCAAACCTCCCCTTGCAAACCAAAAACCAAGTACATGTCAGTGCGCTTCAGTCTTACAACCAGCGACTTTCAACTGCCCTTTCCACCACTTCTTATTCCTTTTCCACTAACTGCACCAACTCCACATCAATTTGCTGCCTATATCACTGCTTTACAAACTCCACCATATCACATAGCCCTTACTGTTTCATTCATGCACATAAAAAAACAGACATCACCTTTCATTACATCGTTCAATAATATGCACGTAAACAACTTGCCACTGCCATTCATTCACAATTACAACAAACATCCAACACTGCAACAATCAACTGTGTACATCATCTGCTTCTACCAATTTCTTAATAAACCACTCCCCCTTTGACTATCATCGAGTTACCACTTTCATCACTCTATCCAGTTCATCATTGCACCACAAAACACTGCCGTGGCAGTTCCTACAACCTTCCCTGATTCAACATCCAACGACGAACATGTTTTGCAACTCGCTTGAACCCAACAACGGTCTTCACTTCCTGACATTCCTAGTTGCCTGAACATCGCGACTTCATCGTCGACCTCTGATCCCCAGCTAGAACAAGCTCCTTCAAATCACCCACTACAATCGCCTTTCATTTCACCAATCACAATGCCTCTCAGTACGCCTTCGACAAAGCCTCTGCATCCCCTTCTTTCAACCGCCGCAACTGGATTCCCGACCTCCAACAATCTCCTCAACAACCGAAATCACAATCGAACCACCTCCTCAAATAACCATTAATTTTGAATCAATTTAGAGCGATTGCAATTAGAAATTGAATTCGGGTCGAGAAGTTCGATTTATTTTTATTTTATTTTTAGCTTTGAGCGAGCGATAAAAACATAGGGAATTGATTGTGAATTTGAATTATCTGTTTGAGAACGACAAATAGATTGGGATAGAATAGGTTTGATTTTAGGCCGGGCCCTCATGTTTTATAAAAAAACTAGTGCGAACCCGTCCTACGCACACGGGGTATTTTAAAAAACCTGTTACAAAGAATAATGCGATATGTTTATACTCTGATAATAATCTATATACATAAAAAAATGTAAATGAATTTGTACGCAAAATCATAAAAAAGTTTTTGCGTGTCCAATTACAACAAGCATTATAGCTGTTTGATGAAAAGAAGACAATGGCTGTAATCAACTTGATTAAAAAAACATTAGAAAATAGTTCACAACTTTAATCTTACTTTTAACACAAACAAACGTAGAAAGCCATGGTATATACTTATATAGTGGTTATTACTGAATGCCTCTTAATGGAAATGTTAATGTGTCAGTGTAGTATATTTGAATACGAAACCATCAATTTTCGTGCAAATAAAAGCAAATGTCAGGGTATTCATGAATGTAGGCTTTAAATTATAAAGGAATATATTCAGTTCATATTATAGGAATTAAATGGTGGCAATAGAAATCCAAAATCTGTTCAAATACATACATATCAATAATATAGCGAACAATGTAGTCAAGTTAAAGGGAAATAATATGTTAAGAACACGGTTTTACAGATCCAAAGCACTTGACAGTTTTTATGCATATGCATTCAAAAGGAAAACGATGTTCATAAAACATCAATGATGGTTGACCAAGCATCATCTTGTTGATATTTGCATTCAGCCTTTTGTTGTCACTATGCAAATCCAAAAATATGGAGATCACTGGATTACCGGATCACTGGATTATCATGCAACCAATTTAATCAGTTTTAATAACGACACTATAGTATGCAAAACATACTAATATGGCATATACATAGTGTTCACACATTCTATGTCAACTTGCGCTTCGCCATGAAAGTCATCTTCATAGTGCTCGACCCATAGAAATAGGGAAAGAACTGATGTTCATGCGGAAGTAATTTTTTCTTTCCCCTTATCGTGCAAATTGTTACTTTTCTCTTATAAATCTATACATATACTGATCTCTTTCTCCTTTTGTCTGCAAGCACATAAATCCCTCAATATCCTCTCTACTGGCATTAGTATATATTATATATAAAGAAATAAGTAAATATATGATGATTAAAATTTGAGCGAGACATTAAATTGTTTGAAGTACTGATCTCACCTATTAACTTCTTTGACAAATTGTTTTACGGTGAGGTAAAAAAATGTTGGGTACACTATAAATAAGTCGTACATTTACAATCGTTTTCATTCTTTAGGATGAAAAACTTACCAACATAACTTGCAACACACTGTTTATTACTTGAGTACATCCAAGACAATAGGACAGTTTGGGCTTCTATAAACAACCCATTATATCAAAGGGTAGGTATATGTACTACCAAACTTGAAGCCATAGAATATTATCAACAAATTGTGTGTCTAAGATAGAAATTGAGTACCTGTGACTGAAAACTACTCCCAAAATGAAGTTGCTACTGAGAATCTGAATAAAAATGCACAAAATTGGATGAGGGATGTAAGGTACCATGGTGCCTAGTGTCATTCATTTGTACATAAAATCCACAAAAATAAAACATTATCAGAAGTTTAAGTATCTAAGTAGTGTCATCTATTCAATAAGAAATCTCAAATAAAACATGCAATTTATTTGAAAACATCAAATATTGGATATACACATTTGTTGACCTCGAAAATATAATCATTGATCCTCCAAAGAGAGAGCCATCACACAAAATATTACCCAGTCAAAGAATTAACATTGCAAAAGACATTGGGAACATGGTTGTACATGCCACTATATTTTTAACATATCAGAAAAACCTATTGCTAACTGTAAAATACAAAACACACACAATGATTGAATATTCCTGCTCGCTCGTGATTTCTTTAACTCCTTCCTATAATTTAAGTTTCCACAAAGAAATCTAAAAAAACCTTCTTGAATAGTAACTTAGCGAGGCAAACTGAGAGACAAATAAAGTGCATTATTATAAACTTGACAGCCATCTTTAATTCTTTTTTTGCTCAATTTCTCCCTGGAAGGAACAACTGTTTGTATTAAATAATAAAAAATATAACAAAGAAACTATTTTTATGACTTATAGAAAAAGAATTTAATGAGGTACCCATAGTTAGTTAGTTATATAAGAAACCAAAGCAGTACAAAAGTCCAAGGTATATCAAAATTTTAATTCGGCAAATAATGAAATCTTACAGCATGCAAAAAGGCGAAAACAACCCATAGAAGCTAAAGCCAGATATCCAATTAGAGAAAAGGAATGTCAAAGTTTGTGAATTAAAAATGTTGCCTTGATCAATGTCATGCGATTGCATTTAACAATAATTCAAAACAAATCCAATTCGATTGGTCTCGATTGTCACAATAATGGACATGGAAAAGCTTAACTATGAAATATTTTCCATCTTTGAAAACCCATTTCTATCTGATTCCTTTTCCTCTATTTTTAAAATAGCACGCATGCTTACCTCAATTCAATTAGCATGAAAACAAAATTAGCAAGCATTAAATTTGAAGCATTGCAATGACTACCCAACAATGCAACAACAATCCCAAAGGGAAAGATTGTGACCTTTAGCCAAAATAAACAAGAAAATTTTGAACTTTATTTAGAAGCAGTTTATAACAAAATCTATATATGTTAAGCATCAGTTTAGAACATGCACAATAGATCAAACTCGATAAACTTTAGTTTTAGCACATATCCTAATTTTTCAAAAAACTATTTTTCATGTTCTTGTTATTTGCTTATATTTCCTAGATCCATGTTCTTTAGTTGTAATTTTTTGCACTGTAAGTATATGTGCGTAAATATTTTTTATTTGAAAATGAGTATTCATTCACCATTCAACATCATAGCTAATATTTTTGAAACCATTTTTTGCGATTTAGAATGAGAAGTAAGTCAAAACATTCGCATTTGATATATACCAGTGTAAGTACATTCTAGAGTATATCCATTTCAGTTTATACTTCTAATCAAGTTTTACGTGCCCCACTATACATATGACATATATCAATAGAACTTTTTGAAATTATTTCCTTGTGAATTAGTAATATATACAAACTGAATATTGATAGAATTTGTTTATAGTTAAAGGTATTCAAAGAAAATTATATATTTCATCAATAGTGAGTGAATGTCGATATGGATTATATTCATGATCTCCCAAATGGAAAAAACCCATGTTCAAAGATTTGATCTAGGAAATTATATATAGATAATATATTATACATACTAAGGTGGATGAATTTAAACCTAAAAATTGACATATTGAAATTTCCACTTCCTTGATCTGCTACTCAAATAGCGATAGATCAATTCTTTTCAACTTATAAACCCACAACCGATTTGAATATCTAGTAAAAAATTATTATTAGAGTAGGAACATACTAATAAAAGACAGAATATGAGACACAAATATCTTTGTATTTATATCATAAGTCATGCATTCAAGTTAAGAACTCTGTTAATTCTTCTCTTTGTACTGTAAGTAAATATAGGAAATTATAAACCAAAAGACCTCAATAGATTCGTAGGTAAGTATACATGTATTAATAATGAGAATATGTTTACATTGCAAATTATTTACATAAATTTATATCAACCATACCTTCCAGGTAATGTATATGAACCAGAAGATCTCAAAACGACATAGAGATTTGTAGTGAAGGAGCATTCCTTCTACCATTCCAGGTATTGCTGCTGCTGTTTCTAGCTGCATTGCACAACAACAAAGCTTAACTATGAAATATTTTCCATCCTCAAAAACAAATTTCTATTTGATTCCTATTCTCCTCCACAAATCTCAGTAAAATGTTATTTCGATAATACCCCAAAAACCCCATGTTCAAAGCATTTCAATAGTGCTTCTGGATCTTGCGTCTTCAAGAAACGCTGGAAAAAAGGAATCTATTTTAGGGCTTAAATTAATGGGAAATGAATATTGAGGTTTCGAGTAGAAGGAAGAAACAGTAGAAGGAATGGAAGAATTATCTTAAACGGATATAAGTGGAGAGGTCGGCTGATTGAGGCAATAAGAAGAGAGAGTAAAGGGATTTGTGTTTGGAGACGAAACCCTAGCTATTTCCTTGTAGAACAGAGAAAGAATCAAAGAATTGATTATAGAAAGGAGAATAATTAATATATGAGAGAGAGAGAAACATAAAACGAATATACCAAAGAGCCGCGACTCTTCGTTTTTTAAATTTATCAAATGCTCCTCTTGAAATCTAACTTGCTAATAATATAATAGTATAGATTCTTTTGTTTACCAATTGTTCCTCCTTTACTATTTTTTTTTAAATAAGAAAAAAAATTGCAAGCAAGTTCTTTTGTATTTTGTTTTATTTTCAAGTGTTTTTTTTTTCAATTTTCTTTTTAGTTTAATTTGTCTTTAGTTTGTTTTAGCCTATTCTGTGATATAAAAAACAATTAAAAATAAAAAACTATATATATTTATATATATATATATCTTGTTTTAATTTCAGATCGCCAAAGCAGAAAATCGCAAGGAGTATATTAGCGTGCCAAATAAATTGCTTGTTTGCTTTAAAAAAAATTGCCACTTTAAAAATAAATTGCTAATAATCTGCAAGCTTTGGTGTTGTGTCTCTATCCCTCGTTTTTGTTTGAAATGCATTGTTGGTTGCTTGCATTTGCATTTATATAAAAAAATCAAAATACAAAAACAAAAACAAACTTCATTCGTAGTTGCATTATTAATACACGATTAATTTCTTGTTTTGCATTCATCCCATCGTATATTCTTTTTTAAGGGCAATACCATAATTCACATAAGGTGAAGGATTTCATCACCCTTTTCTTAGCCCACAAATGCATTTCATTGTAGAATTTGACCAATAATAAAGTTTAAACATTCGAGTTAAGGGTGTCGCGAGCTCATCAAGGGCTTAGTTGTATCTTCACAATTGTTTTCTTTGAATAATTTTATTTCTTGGTGTCTAGAGTACGGTAGAGTAATAACCAGCTAAAAAATTATGGTGATTTGTAAATATTATACTGGTTGTTCCTCTGAAGGTACTTAAACGTTTGGTTGCAATGCTAGATTCATGGTGCACCGATAACCCTGCCTGTTACCTGGCTGAGAAATATTTTTGTTGATTTAAGACAAAGTGTGATTACACAATTTTGGGTAGGAGCTACTAAGGACAGAAAACTGTAGTTAAGTTCTTTGCATTCATGTAGTTGCATTAGTTCATGCATATTTTAAAAAAAATCAAAAATCCAAAAAAATTGAAAATTTTAGTTTACTTAATTTTTAACCAAAAAAATCCTTTTTACTTTCCTTTGAAAAATTTCAATCAAATTATATAAAAAATTTCAAAAAGAAAAAATTTTAAAAATTTACAAAACAAAAACAATACAAAAATTGTTATTTTCAAATTCTCGTTTAGTAAAAACAAAAAAATCCTTTTGGTAAATACTTGAAAATTTTAAAAATTCAAAAAAAAAAGAATTCAAAAACAAAAACATATAAAAATTTGAAAAACAAAAAAAAAATCAAAAATCAAACTTTTCTTTTGAAAATAAATCTCGCTTGGTAAATAATTTTCTTCCTTGTAAAACAAATTCAAAAAACAAAAACAAATTTTCATTTCATTTTTCATACCTTCTTTCATTCTCTAAACTCGTTTTTAACTTTTTTCTCTTCTCAACTTTCACTTATGCATGAGTACTTGGACTCGTGACACAACAACAAATCTTTGGACCCCTGACTCAACAACTAATCGTTTAACTCGAACAAACGATTCTCCTGAAATGGCGGAAGAGAACGCCCCTCGAACTCTTATGGATAGAATCTTTCCGGATAAAGTTTCTATTCCAACTTGCGTCACGTTACCCATCCCTACAGGTAACCATTTCGAAATTCACTCAAACCATTTTGCCACGCTTTCAAAAATTGGCAATTTTGAGCACGATGACCATACATTTTCTTGACTAATTTCGAACAAGTTTGTGCAACCATTAAATTCCAACAACTTTCCGATGACGGAATCAAACTTCGATTAATCCCATTCACTCTTACGGATTATGCTGAAATATGGTTGTACAGCTTACCATCGAACTCGATTAAAACTTGGGAAGAATTCGTAATAGCTTTCTTAAAAAAGTTCTACCCTTTGGAAAAAATGAGTAGAATCTGAAATGAAATTGTAAATTTTCATCAATTCAAGATAGAACCATTCGAAAAATATTTTGAAAGAATCAAAGATCTTTTGATAAAATGTCCATACCATAACTTCGAAAAATGGACGATTTGCCAAATCTTATATAATGGACTCGAAAACAGCTTACGAACCATGCTCGAATCAATGTGCCACGACAATTTTCTTGCCCAACATCACGACGATGCTTGGAAATTTCTTGAAAACCTCGCCGAAAATCATCCCAATAGGAATGTTCGAACAAAAAATCAATCTACTCTCGATCAAGTGCACACTCGATAGGATCTTCTTTTTCTTTAGAAGCTAAGATCGATCAATGATTAAAAAATTCGATAATGTTTTCTCATCAAATCAAATGAACCAAGCTTCCCAATCGATGTGTTATAAATGCAACAATCCTAGTCATATAGCCAATCAGTGTCTCAATTCTATCGAACAAATCAATGCTTTCAATAAAACCAAAAATGATCCATTTTCTCCATCGTACAACCCTGGTCGGAAAAATCATCTGAATTTTGTGTGGAACCAAAACAATCCAAACACGAATACAATTCATCCCAATTTTCAAGCATTCTCGAATAATGCTTCGAATGCTCCCTTTTAGCCCAATAATTTTCAACCAAACTTTGCGAATCCGTCTCATAATCAACCACAACAATAAAATTTTCAACCAAATTCTGCTCATCCTCCCCATGGCAACAAACGTTTAAGTTCACCTGAGAAAGCTCTTGAAACGTTGGCTAAAGCAACTACTGAAAGTCTTCAATCAAACAGAAATTTGCAAAATTTATTGACCTCATATATGCAAAACACAAACCAATCGATTGCAAAACTTGAAAAGCAAATGAGTCAATTAGCCACATTTGTAAGTGAACGCGAACGTGGAATATTATCAAGCCAGCCCATTCCAATTCCTAGAAATCAAAACGCAAATTCAAATCAAGCCCATGGCGTTCAAGATAGCAATGTCACCCGGTTGAATGCTATCACAACTTTATGTTCCGGTAAACAAATCGATTATCGAGTCGTTAATCCAAATGATTTGCCGGAAACTTCTCTTGACACTTCTAAAGCAATGAAAGAATCTGAACAGAATGCAGAGCCAAAAATTGAATGATCGCCAATCAAAACTCTTCTTCTTTTACGCGAGTAGATCCACCTATCGAGTACCATATTCCATTTCCACATCGTCTTCGACCAAAGAAACACTTGGATCAAATGGAAAAGATGTTGAAAATTTTTAAACAAGTGAAAGTGAACATCCCGCTTCTTGATTTCGTTCATCAAGTCCCCACTTACGTGAAATTTCTTAAGGACTTATGCAGCCAATAGCGACACACTCAAATGCCCAAAAAAGCCTTCTTAGCCACCATTTTGAGTGAAGACTTGTCCCAATCATGCCCGTTAAATACAAAGATCATGGTTACCCTACGATTTCATGTACTATTAGAGACAAGATGATTAACAAATCTTTGATAGACTTAGGCGCGAGTGTCAAATTGATTCCATACACCATGTACGAACAATTAGGCTTACGTTAGCTCAAACCCCCGAAAGTTACGCTTCAATTTGCCGAGCGCTCCATTAAGAAGCCTGTGGGAGAAATCGAAGACGTGCCCATTCATGTAGGGTAATTCATATTCCCCGTTGATTTTATCGTTCTCGAAACACAACACATGACAAATCCCGCAAGTCAAATTCCATTAATTTTAGGCCGATCATTCTTAGCCACCTCAAATGCCTTAATCAAATGTCGTAACGGATCGATGAAAATTTCTTTTGGAAACATGACTTTGGACCTCAACATCTCCAATCTTGAAAGCCAATCGAATGAACCTCGTGACCAAACGTTGGAAGTCAGTGCCATTCACGAAAACTTTGAAAACGAAACACTTGATCTGAACGATGAACACGAGGCCGAGTATGAAAAATTGTTTCATGAAATTCCCAACGAGATTGAATACACTCTTCCTTTTGAATCGCTTCTGATTGAGTCCGAATCTTATCCTAATTCTTCAATTGAGAAACTCTCGAAATTGGACCTCAAACCACTTCCCGATCACCTTAAGTACGCATACTTAGGTGATAATGAAACGTTGCCCACCATAATTTCCGCAACTTTCTCTCTTGATCAAGAAACCTCCTTACTTTCTATTCTTTTGGAAAACAAGGAAGTGATGGGATGGTCGTTCTCTGCTATATAAAAGGAATTAGTCCCACTCTTGTTCAACATTGCATCCATTTATTCGACGATGCCAAGCCTGTTCATGATGCGCAACGAAGGCTTAATCCAAAAATGAAAGATGCGATGCGTGATGAAATTCTTAAACTTCTCGTCAACGAAATCATTTACCCAATCCTTGATAGTTCATGGGTCAGCCCAATTCATATTGTATCAAAAAAGCCTAGGCTAACCGTTGTCAAGAACGATTCAAATGAATTTATTCCAATTCGTACTCAAACGGGTTGGCGTGTTTGCATTGACTATCAAGAACTAAATGCCGCAACACATAAAGATCACTTCCCTCTTCCTTTTATTGACCAAATTCTCGAAAGTTTAGCCAGTCACAAATTCTACATCTTCCTTGATGGTTATTCCGGCTATAACCAAATTCCAATCACTCCCAAAGATCAAGAGAAAACGACTTTCATGTGTCTATTTGGTGCCTTTGCTTATCGACGTATGCCATGCGGACCTTTTAATGCTCCTGCGACTTTCCAACGATGCATGGTTGGCATCTTTTCCGACATGATTGAACGCTTTTAGAAGTTTTTATGGACAATTTCTTTATCTTTAGAGATTCTTTTACCCAATGTTTACATCATCTCATGTTGGTTCTAAATCGATGTAAGGAAAAGCATTTGACTTTGAATTGGGAAAAATGCCACTTTATGGTCAAACAAGGCATAGTCCTTGGACATATCATCTCAGACAAAGGCATTAAGGTAGATAAAGCAAAAATCGATGTCATTGCAAACCGACCTATTACTAAATCTGTTAAGGACATTCAATCATTTCTAGAACACGTTGATTTTTACCGACACTTTGTGAAAAAATTTAGCAAAATCGCTCGTCCTTTGACGATTCACCTTAGGAAGAATGTTCCAACCAATTGGGTTCTTCCTTTCGAAATAATGTGTAACGCTTCTAACTTTGCGTTTGGTGCTAGTTTAGGACAACGCATCAAAAAAATCCTTCATGTCATTACTATGTGAGTATGACGTTGGACGACGCTCAACTCAACTACACAACAACCGAAAAAGAGCTTCTAGCTGTCGTTTTTGCGCTTGAAAAGTTTCGACCTTACTTGATAGGTTCACACATTACTATGTACACGGACCACTCGGTGCTTTGATATCTCTTAGCTAAAAAGGATGCTAAATCTCGTTTGATTCGTTGGATCCTTTTACTTCAAGAATTTGACCTCACAAATAAAGACAGAAAGGATCTGATAAGGTCATAGTCGATCACTTATCTCGTCTTCTGAACGCACCATCTTCTTTGTCAATCAACGAAAACTTCCTCGATGATCAACTTCTTTCAATTTCTATTGATCCATGGTATGCTGATGTAGTGAACTACTTAGTCACTAAAGAAACTCCTTCATCGTGGTCCGAATATGACAAATTCAAATTCATATCCCAAATGTAATATTTCTATTGGGACGATCCGTACTTGTTCAAATATTATCCTAACAAGTCATCTGATGTTGCATTCCAGATAATGATATCAGGAGTGGTCTTTCGTTTTGCCATGATCAAGCGTGCAATGGAAATTTTGGTCCTCGAAAAACCGTGAAAAAAGTGCTTCAGTGTGGTTTCTATTGGCCTTCTCTTTTCAAAGACTCATTTGAATTTTGTAAAAATTACGATCGATGTCAAATGCTTAGACGAATTTCTCGATGAGGTATGATGCCTCTAAACCCTATTCTTATGATCGAAATCTTTGATGTTTTGGGCATTGACTTTATGTGACATTTTCCCAATTCTTTTATCCTTCTTGCTTTCGATTACGTCTCAAAATGGGTCAAAGCCATTCCGTGCAAAACCAACGACCATGGAATAGTTGTGAAATTTCTTAAAGACAACATCTTTTCGAGGTTCGGCACACCTCACACAATAATTAGTAATAACGGAACCCATATTTGTAACTGTTTTTTTGAAACTTTAATGAAGAAATACTCGATAACCCATAAGTTATCTACTCCGTGTCAGCCTCAAACTTGCGGGCAAGTTGAAATTTCGAATCGTCAAATAAAACAAATCTTGGAGAAAACTGTCAACAAAAGTAGAAAAGAGTGGTCTCAGAAATTGACCGATGCACTTTGGGCTTACCGTACTGCTTTTAAAACTAACCTTGGAACGTCCCAATTTCGTTTAGTTGACGGTAAAGCTTGCCATTTACCCTTTGAAATTGAACACAAAGCGCTGTGGGCAATAAAGAACTTAAAACTTTGATCTTGAGAAAGCTGGTGAAAACCGAAAACTATAATTTAACGAACTAGAAGAACTTAGGAATGACGCATATGAAAATGAGAAAATTTACAAAGAAAGAACAAAAGTTTTTCATGAAACGTCAGTCCTAAATAAAATGTTTTCGCCTAACCAGAAAGTTCTTTTATATGACTCAAGACTTCATTTATTCCCTGAGAAACTTAAATCGAGATGGACTGGACCATTTATGGTACGTTTCTACATGGTGCCGTAGAAATAGAAAAACTACGGATGGATCGATTTTCAAAGTCAACAGTCATCATTTGAAACCTTTCTTGGAATTTCCAAATAACCAAGAGGAAGAGCTCATGATCCTTCATGAGTCAAGCTACGATTAGTAAGAATGTTAACCCTCTTTTATAAATATGTACATAGTTTTCTTCGTTACACCCGTTATATCATGCATTAACTGTGGGGACACAGTCAAAAAAAATTAAGTGGGGGGAGTCTCATTTTCATTTTTTTAAGTTTCCTGGCATTTTTGAATTTTCATTCTCTTTTAACTTAAAAAAATCTCTAAATCTCTAAATCTCAAAATATTTTCTTTTTAGCATTTTGATTTATTTTTGAAGAAACACTATGGGATAAGTATAAGTTTTGGTCAATATATTGAAAATTTTGAAAATTTATTTGTCTTAACAAAAAAAAAATAAAGTTTGATTACAATTAAAAATGGTTTAACTATTATATAGGAAGGTTTATATGTGTTAATTATAAAGTATGTTCTAATTGAACATTTTTGTTTAAAAAAGTGGTAAATTTAAAGTAAAGGACATAAATTCTTTATCTTCCAAGTTAAATGGTACTAAGATGATTTTGCAAAACTCTCTCTTTCTAAATAAAATAGAAGAAAAAAAAACATTTGTATATATGTATATATATTTTTAGCACCTACATTCATGTGTTCGCTCGCTATGCTCTGTACCCTTCTCACGTAAGCCTGAAAGGTAGTGCATGATCGGTATATCTGGCCTCAGTTTATCTGAATTAGGTGTATGTATATAAAACCTCTTTTTAATAATGCCTAAAGTCGATAAGTGTTCACACTTGTGTGTTCACTCATCATGCTCTGTATTCCCCTCACATCAGTCCGCAAGGCAATGCATGGGTAATATATCTGGCCTCAGTTTACCGGAGTTAAGCATATGTAAATATTGTTAATATCAATAACATTTTCAACTAAGAGAGAGTAAGCAATTGAAATCCGTGCACCATTTTAACTTGTTTGATTTGACTTGTTATACCACTTTTATAAACTTTGATAATCAACTAAGGATCTATTTCATAGTTACACTATATCATCGACCGCAACAACGGGTTAAACTATAGCCCATTTGTTTTGATAACTTCGTTTTTATTGGAAATTTTGACAAGTAAATGACTTAAATTTTCAAGATTATAACCAAAACCTATATTTAACTTATGAGTGTTGATTTGAAAGTGAACCCTTCATTTGTAAATATTTTTAAAAACTTGCATTCATCCCATTGTAAATAAATCTTGCACTTTGTAAATATTTTCACTTTGCATTTGGATTTTGTGGGTGGTATCTGCTGAAAACCCTTACGAGACATACTGGGGACACCCAAAGGTTTAACGACTTATTGCATATGCTCAATGTAATCGTGCTCCCTACGAAAATGGATTTATCTTAGTTCTCCTTTATTCGAGGACGAGTAAAAAGATAAGTGTGGGAATATTTGATGTGCACGTAAATGTGCATATATTTACATCCATATTTTATCTCTTTTTATTTAAATAAACATCATATTTGGGCATTTTAACATGTTTAAAATCAAAATTCAATTATTTTCAAACCATATATTTTCATCTTCATTCAGGGGAAAAATGGTCACTTTTGTGCATGTGTCAAATTGAGAATTTTTACTTGGACAATTTTTATGATTTTTGTAGGATATTTTGATGCACATAGTAGATGGATTCATGATGATACATGCATGCACAAGGAAATACAAAGGAATGAAGAGGAAATAATTCAAGTTCAAGATCATGGAGGACCCCACCCACTTACCTAAATCTACAATTAGAACTTAATGGACAACTAAGTGGAGGTTAAAGCTTCATGCACATCAAACGATGGATTAATTAGTGGCTAATGGTTACTTGGTGGTCATACATCCTAAAGGGCATTTTAGGAAACACCCTAAAAATTGAATTAGGGTTTTATGCATGTATAAATACCCCTCTTATATACATGTAAATATCTTCTACTTTTTGAAATTAGTTAGGAAATGAAAAATGCAAGTTGTAATGTCAATGTTTCATGAAATAAAAATGGCTTCCAAGCCTCTTTCTCTTTTCTTTTCTACATGCTTTTCTTTGCTTTCATGCTAATGTTTATTTCTATGCTCTCTATCTTTTCATGTTCATAGCTTAAATTTAAATTTATGCACTGGTCTAATTAATTTAAATCTAGTAGTTAATGTATGTTTTCTTTGTTTATTCTCTACTTTCTTTCATTTTCAATGTTGAAACTTACATATGTTGATTTGGTAACACAAATAAGTAGCGAAACCCCTTCAATTTAGGGGTAATGAAACTCTCAAATATTATGTAATTTCAACAATTCTATGATTTATGGTCCCTTTTATTTATGCTCATTAAAGTAGATTTTGATGTAAGTTTATACAAGTGGGTCTGATAGATCATGTTGCATTTGCAAATGAGCTATTCTTATTCAACATAAACACAATTTACATCATCATTTGCTAATTGATTTTTGATTTTGAAAAAAAAAAGTGAAAACAAAATTTGATGATCTATATTACTAATTACAACAATAAATAATTTTTTTCTAATCTCATAGTTTTTAATCTCAGTTTCATTCTAGTTTTAGATTCATTTTGCTTCTAGTTAACAGTTACTCCTCTATTTGGTATAATTTGATTGAATAGATTATTTTAAAATCTTAAAAATTCCCTACGGATTGACCCGTACTCGCCATGTACTAAAATTGTACGTCGTGCGCTTGCAGTTATTTTATTTCAAAATTTATCGTCATTTTTCTAATCAATAGAAAATTTGCCGTTAAACAATGTTCATAGATGACATCTTGATATGTTCTAAGGTTGAAAGTGATCATGAGATTCAACTTAGAAAAGTGCTTGAGACATTGAGGCAGCATCAGCTAAAGAAGAAAATTTCAAAGCACCATTTCTTAAAAGGAGAAGTGAATTTCTTGGTCATGTAGTTTCAAAAAATGAGTTGTCTATGGATCCGGTTAAGATTGAAGTTATAAATAATTGAAAGAGACCCGAGACGGTGACCAACATAAGGAATTTTATTAGATTAGCTGGCTATTACTGGAGATTTATTAAGGATTTCTAGCTGATAGCAGCATCCCTGACTAAACTTACCAGGAAGGACGTAAGATTTGTTTGTCTAATAAATGTGAGGAAGCATTTCATAAGTTAAAGCATTTGTTGACCAATACGCATGTGTTAGTTGTTCCAAATGGGAAGTAGGATTTAATAGAGTATACAGATGCATGCAGAATAGGGTTAGGAGCTGGGTGATGCAAATGGCTAAAGTAATTGCCTAAGCTTCTCATGGCTTAGACCGCATGAAGTCAGATATTTGACTCATTATTTGGAATTGGCAGCGTCGATTTTTTGCATTGAAAGTTTGGAGACACTACCTCTTAGGGGAAAGATTCGTACTGTTTACGGATCATAAGTCATTATGGTATTTATTCTCTTAGAAAGAGTTAAATATTGTTAATAGCTTAGTTATTGATTTTAATGATAACAGCCTTGATAACAGTGAAACATTCATATATAATATGGATACTAATGTTTTGCCAAGTTATATAGTATATAGTGCAGGATATTATACATGTATTTAGTCGAAGGCTTAAAGTATAGAAGACTCAAAGAATGGACATGAAGGCTTATGAGTATAAAAATTAAGACATAAAGATCTCAAGACTATAGTATAGTGGATATAGTCATAGAATATTGTTAAAGTCCCTAGTAGCAATCTTTGATCTTTATTTTCCATTTTATAAATCCTTTATCTTAAAATAAAATATTTGTTAAAAGTATTTTTAAAAATATTTTATATAAGTTTTTTAAAGGTTGAAATGTTTATAAACCGTTGTTAAATTATTTTACAAAGTATCAAATTGCTTTACATAGTATAGGATTTTCAAAACATTTTAAAATAAATAAGTTTTCAAATTACACTAGAATATGTCGACATATAAGCAGATGATATGTTGACATACATGCCGTAATTTTGAAATTCAAATTTTGAAATGAAGTATTTATTCGTCATAATTCTTTATGAATGGACATATCCGTTTATTTTGTACATATGGGGGTTTTCAAACAAATTTTTAACAACTACTTTCTTATTATCTACTCTCCTCTTACTTTGCCAAAATTTCTAGTCAAAAACTTATTCAAATCTTCTCAATTTCAACCAGAATCAATTCAATCTTCATTGTATTGATTCTCTTTTATTATTTGATTTCAACCATCTCTCTCTCTTAATCAAAGTCAAAGTGCTGTCAAGTGGCAATAGGATCCGTTTTACCCAAAGATCAAGAAGTTGACTTTGAAAAAACCATCAAACTCTAATTGTATTTGTATGGGTATGATTGTAGCCTGCACAAATCAATTGGGTATGCTTGGTAGTCCGAAAATCTGATTGGGTGTGCTTGTAGCTTGTCTAAATCAAGTGGATGTACCCTAATCCCGGAAAATCAGAAGGATATGTCTTGTAGCCTAGGAATCGAAATCGTAATTGGGTTTGCCTTCTTCCTGTTTGAAGATTGGCATTTTGAAAAGAAATATGTACAAGCAATTGTACCGGATTGGACGTATAGTAACTCCAAAGCAGTATAAAAATCCTTGGTGCGATCTTTCTAATTCTCTATTTTTTACATTATTGATTTATACTTATCTGTGTTTGCATACGTGATTGTTCATTCTGTATTACTTAATAAAAATCTTAAAACAATTTTAAAAAGATTTATAGAAAACACCGTTCATTCCCCTCTAGTGTTTAGTTAGCCTTGAAATCCATAATTCTGCAACCCACACTTGGTATCAGAGGATTAGGTGTAACGACCCAGAATTTTGAACAATTTAATTTGAAAATATTTAATTAATTTTAAATATTTGAATGATGGTTTGACTTGAATTTCAAATTATCAGAATGAATTTAGCGATTAAATTTTAAAATTTAATCTATTGAAAGTTGAATAAAAATTTGAATCTTCAGTTTTAAGCTGATTAAAAATATTTCAAAGACTTGTAAATTTCATATTGATAATACTGAAAATAATAGAAGCTTCGGAATTGAATTTGAAAGTGATTTGTTCAGTTTTGGAATTTTATCGTTTGAATCGATATTTAAAAATAGCCTTCCGAGGCACAGTCTCGGAATTCGACGAAACCAGTTCGATTGGGTCCGTAATATTGAATTATTACCGGATTTCAAATTTCGTACTATTCGGAGTCGTTATGTGAGCACACAGTGAGTAAACGCGTTGAAATTTATATCGAATTCAATTTAAATTTTAAATTTGTATTTGGTCAATATCAGCACTTTTGGCCTTAACTCAAAACACTGTAGCTAGGTAATGTAAACACGTTTCTCTGCAAAGTCACGTACTCTTGTCCCCTCCCTTTTCTTTTTAAAAGCAAGCATCGCGAACAAATTTTGAACGAAGAGAAGTAATGGCTGCAGCAAAACTTGGAATTAAATCGTTCAACTCTAAAAAAAAATCCCTTCTGTTAGAATTAAAAACGAACGAGCGAAATCTTCATCTCGTTCAAAATCATTCCTTCTTTCCCCTTTATAAGTTTCGAATCTCCTAACCGAAGAAACAAAAAAAACGTTTTCAATCAATGGCCGAAGTCGATTCGAACTCAATGCTCGAACAAAGGGGATCGCGCGCTAGGGTTTCTATTTGGCATCTCGAGGCAAGGCGGGGCGGCGGTGCTGGGGAAGACTCGTGAACGCGCGCGCATGGATTGCTGGGCTAGGGTTCATTCGAGCAGTGAAATTCGCGAGGTGATGTTGCGATTGTTCTGGAAGCGGCCGATAGTGTGGGAGGCCAAGATCGATGGGTAGTTGAAGTCGATGTTGAGGTTGGAGGAGCGGCGTTCCTGTTGGATTCAGAGATCGGCTAGCCGAAGAGGGTATGGCAATTTTAATTTTCCAATTCAAATTCGAATATATATGCAGGTAAATAAAAAAAATAGTTTTACAGAAAGGTAATCTATGCAGATTTTTATAATATATATATATATATATATATATATATATGCAGTTTAGCAATGAAATCTACAGGTTTCCAAAAAAAATGTATATTGGTGATTTCACAGTAAGGCATGTAGCTTTTCAAATTTTCAATTGATTTAAATCTGAAAAAAAAAAAATATGCAGTTTCAATTCTATATGCTTGCAGTTGAAGAATTGGGAATTCGAAAAGATATATAAAAATAAATATATATGTAAATAAGCACACTTCTTTAAAAATAAAATAAATGTATAGATAGATTTTAAATCTACTAAGTTTATATTAAAATAATATATAAAGTGGATTAATTAGCTTAACAAAATTTATCTGTTTATTTTAGTAACTAAAGGATATTTTATCAAAGGAAAATTAATTTAAATAAATAGTTAGTTAAGAAAATTTATTAAGAGAAATTTAGTTTTAAAAAATTAAAATTCTTGTTAAGTAATTCTATTAAAAGAAATTCAATTTATTTGGTGAAATAATTTTTAAAAGGAAATGTGTATCAAATTAAATTCTTTGATTTAAATTGAATCATTTGTTAAATATTAATTTAAAATAACAAATGTTAGTTGAACTAAAAATTTTTAAAATGGGAAATTAAATGTTCAATTTATTCGGATATTAATGAATTGTATAAATATTTATACAAGGTCTTATATCGTGAAGAAACGACTGGTTTGGATTGGATTGCAAAATAAAAAGCAAAGGTGAGAACTTCTCACTCAAAAATTTAAAGTTCGATTTGCAGTTATTTATAGATTGCTGTTTGAGTTTGATATTAGATATAGTAGGATATATCTATATATAGCAATATATATATTGGCATATGTATATATTGCGGTTGATTGATTTCCCGCATTATATAGCGGATGAGACCCTATTGCGCCGCCTATTAAGCGGATAATATTTTATAAAATCCCATATACCGCGATATTCCGTCTTGAAGCGGAATTGGTATTGTGCTAACATCTGTGGATGCAGGGAAACAGGTTGGAGGGATCCAACTGGATTCCTCAACTGTATTTAATTTATTTACAGATATTGTGATATTTGTTGTTTATCATATGATGATATATGATGTTTGGATGCTGTGATTGATTTGTTTGGTGTGTTGCATCACTGGACCTATTTTAAAGTTTTATAAATGTTAAAGTAAAAAAATTCCAATATAAAAAGGATTTTTAAAGTGATTTTTGAAAGTATACGTTTTATTAAAATTTTGAATTGATTCCTTTAAAAATAAATTAACGTTATAAAATTTAATATTATAAAAGTTTCTATTTTTCTAAACTATAACCAGATTAAGATTTTTGAAATAAATAGTGATTAATTTATAAAATTGGTTTAATTGGGAATTTTGAATTATAATAAAAGAATGTATGTAAAAGATTTATAAAATGGATATTTATAAATTTAAATTATTGGAATTATAAAACGAGTTTATTAAAGGTTTAAATGAAGTATAAAACGGATTTCATTGAAAATTTTAGATTTATAATTGTGAAGATTATAAAATGAATAGATATTGTAAAATAAAAGATTTATAAGTAATTAACTTATAAACTGGATTTTGGGCATTTAAATGGGATATTAATAGAAATTGTCAATAAAGGAAATTTTATAAGTTGAAGTTGTTATGAAATTTAAATGAATCTTATAAGTAATAAGATTTAAAATTTGTGAAGTTTTAAGGAACAATTTTGTAAATAAATGAATTATAAGTATTTAACTTATAATATAGACTTTTGGTATATAATTGAGTTATATAAATCGAATTGGATTAATAAAAGAGATTTATAAATCGAAGTTTATAAATAGAAATGGAATTTATAGACATTGTTATAAATTCAAAATCAATGGAATTTGATAAGTTGAATATAGAAATTTATTAAAGGAAGTATATTCACGATTTTGGACAGTGAATATATTATCAAATAAAATGAATATGCTTGGGAAAATGAATATTATAAAATGAAGTTAATCGTTTTAACGATGTTTTAAAATGTATTATGAATCGAATACATAGATTTCAACATTTATTGTTGAAACAGACGTTTTCGAGAAAGAAGGAAATGGTGGACTATAACACTGTTGTTATAGTAAATGATTTCCAAACGGAAATATTTTATATAGTATTGGGATTTATATATCTATCTAAATTTCGAATCCCTATACTAGTGATTTTGGGTCGTCGTAACAATGTTTTACGCAACATTCGTTTTGACTCAAATAAATGTGTTAAGAGAATGTTTTCCTTAAAGAATGAAATATATAATTAATTTCGATTTAAGTATATTGAATATTTTCCAAATGTTGAAAATAAATAGATTTGTGAAATACTTATTATTAAATAAGTATGGAAATGTTTTCCAATATGAAATGAACGTTTTCGAGAATTATCTTTTTAAAGATAAGTTGAAAATGAATATTAGAAATCAATTTGAAAAATCGTATATTCATAGATATTTTGGAAATGTAAATTCACTATGGAATTTATAAACGAAAGGGAAAATTGGTTTAAAAAAAATATTGATTTATTTTTGAAGTGTGAAAATTTATATCTTGTAAAGATATTTTTGGAAAATAAATAATTTGGGAAATTATTTGGAATCTGGTGATGTTGCGCATCTCTATTGATAGTTAAATGACCGACTATCAATATTTACCTTTAAATAGGTATTTGTTGTGATTTGGTTGAATTTGAATGCCACACTTATTTTTGAATAAGCGCTTACTATTCGGGTTAGCCGGGAAAGGACCTTGGGGTCGTATAACCCATTCCGAATATGTGATACGTCGTTATGGATTGCATTTGATGACAGGTGTTGAAGACCGGATATTTTTGAAAACTGAAGGATTACCGTTGAGTTACTCTGCATCGACTGATCTCCGATATAGAGGTTTTATCACCCTAAGTGACGGGAAGTCCGGACGTGATTAGAAATTATCCGGAATGCAAGGACTTCTTTGTAAGTGCCTTCGGTTCTGTTCGAGCCCGGAACAGACTTGTATGGATTGTATGTCTGACATTACAAGTTGAGATATAAAGCTGATTTCTTTCAAATATATTTCTGTTGGTGGCGGAGAATTTATTCTCTTAGCTTAACACCCTTCTCTGAGACGTACGAGCTCAGAGGTTATGTAATTGAAGGTTATTAGTGATATACTCCCAATTTGGTAGTGTGGCATGCTGAGTGTTGCTGTGAAATGATCATTGTTTGATCATTTGTGATAGGATCATTTATTTGATCATTTATCTTGGTGATCATTTCTATGATCATTTGTTGACCCAAAGCACGGCTTTTGTATAAAGCGTGGCTTTGTGGATGAGACTTCGTCGGACCTCACACCCCGGAAATGGTCAAAACAGGAAGGATGCAGCAAGGTTATTAGGGGGTAGCGCCCCTTTAGTGTATGTCATTCCTTCTGGATAGAGGTGGTATCAGGGAATGGAGCCCAGATACTTAGCCTATGTGGTTACTGCATTATTATTCTTATGTGGTTGTTGGAAATCGAGGATCCTCGGATAGATCGGTTACGATCGGGGGATGACATATTCGTGTCAGTAGTTACCCAGTTAGGGGTAACCCGGCCTTGTGTTGGCAGAGATCCGGTTTGGTTCTCGGGACGTCATTCCAGAGGCGTTTCCATGTGGCAATGGGAAGTTCCTTGGCCTGACCATTTGTTGAAAATCCAAAGAAACAATACGATCTTGTACGGTTTTAGTTGTAGAACCTGCCATGGAATGTGGCGGTAACCTGCTATTGAACATGGTAGCTATAGTAGGAATACGATAATGGTCGTATGTCGGCTAAGATTTATATCTTTATTTTCGAAAATGATTTTTCCTACACTATGCACTAGTAATAATATCAAATGTTTCTTTTTAATGAGTATCAAGCATCTTTGACTATCATAAGGAGAAATCTCCTCCAATTCTGCGTTTGCATTGTGTGTGTGTGCGGGAGGCCTTATGGTAGTCTCATTTTTAAAAAGCATGGCGAATTGACTTTAAAAATATTCCTCTATTTTGATTTTAAAGAAAAATAAACTGTTTTAGTTCTCACACCAGTCACATGACTGACTCGGAGTTTATTGTTTTCCTTCCTAAACTCTGGGTGCCCACCAATTTCCACACGGGCAGTCAAGAGTAAAGTTTATCAGGATATTCTGGAATTCAGGAGTTGCTGGAGGCAAGTTGGAGGGCATGGCGTATTCACTTGTATATAGTAATTCTTTTCAGCTGTTTGTTGTTGTACACTCTGATGATGTAATGTAATGTAATATGATGTAATGTAATAACAAATATAGTTCTTTGTTTAAAGTTTTTTCATTTATCTATTATATGCTGTTTCGCTGCGAATTGTGAGATTCTGATATTCTGTTGTTCTTTTCTGTTCTTCTTGTATTTTTTTTCTCTCTTCTTCTACGCCTTTCTTTTTCTTAAAACCCTAAGGGTTCGTATTTCCGTTCATCTTGAGTTAATCACTGGAGATTAGTGTCTATTCAAGGAGTACGGATTTGCGGGTCTTTACAATAGGTTTTCAAATACTCATAATTTGGTTTTTGAAAATTTTTAGTGGCTAGCAACATTGTTGGTACATTTTTTAACACTTTTGTCGAACGACAATCTACTTCTAGAGCCCTAATTTTTAATGGTAGTAATTACATTTATTGATCATGTAGAATGAAGGTCTATATGTAATCTATAGGTTTAGATATTTGGAATGTTAAACAAAATGAGTACATTGAACCATAAACTAATTCTGCATAATGGACTTCTGACCAAAAGGAACTTGCATAGAATAATTCAAAAGCCTGAATATTCTATTTTTTTACTAGACAAAAATGAATTTAATAGAGTTTCTATTGGTAAGTCTGTTAATGAAATTTGGAGAACACTGGAAATTACACATGAGGGCAATAGTAAAATGAAACAGACTAGAAGTTCCATGTTAACTAATCAGTTTCAATTATTCCAAATGAGTCTATTTCTGACATGTAATGCAGATTTCTAGATATAGTGATTCATTGGTTGCATTAGGAAAAAACTTTTCTGAAGAGGATCAAGTTAGAAAATCCTTAATTCACTCTCTTTAGAATAGGATCAAAAGACACTTACAATTGAAGAGGATAATGATACCAGCACTCTGAAAATTGAAGAATTAATAGGAAATTTAATGTCCTATGAAGCACAATTGCAGGGCAGAAGAGAAAGCAAGGCAACAAAAAAGAAATGCATCGTTTTAATGCTATAACTTACGATCAGGATTTAAATGATGACAATGACGAAATTGCTTTCATAACCAGAAATTTTAGAAAATTCGAGAAATATAGAAAGATGAACAACTTTCAAAAACATGAGAACAAGATGTTTAGAACTGAAACTGGAACTGCAACTAAAAGCTTCAACTGTGATGAACCCAGTCATTTTAAGTGGGATTGCTCACATTTGAACAAATCGTTGATCTCACTAGCAAGTGACTCATCCAAAAAAAGGAAAAGGGCTTACATAGCAACTTTTGATGACTCAGACACTTCCTCTAGCGACAATGAACCAGATACTGAGAATGTAAGTATGTATTTCACGGCAACAATGGATTCGTCAGAACTGATCAACAAAAGGCAACAAAAAATGGTATATTTTATTTAATAATTTTTATTTTTTTGTTTGATTTTGGTCTTTAGGAATAATTTATAGATTAATAACAGTATTGGATGAATATAAGTATATAAGTATATGTGTATGTATTATTGGATTAATATATTAGCATAGTTTTATTTTTGAAAATTTCAGGTTATATGCCGACATATCCCCATGTCATATGTTGACATATATGCTAGAAAACTAAAAGTGGGAATTTGAATTCAAATATCAAATTCCCTCACTTTTTGCACTTATTCTCATGTTTTGAAAAGGCACATTTTTAATCATAGAACATGACTCTTCACTCTCTATTAATTTAGTCTATATCTATGCATTCATTCACTCACTTTATTTCAAAGTTCGAATATCTCTTCATTGTCTTATCTCCTCAAAAACTCAAAATGGCTTCCTCCAATACAAATCCAAAAAGAACAAGGCTCTCTAAGAATACTAAAAGCTTTCTTTTCAATGAGAAAGATGCCATTGAAGCCTATATAGAGTACACTACTTCTTGAAAAGTTTCTTCCAGAAGATTTGGTAAAATCGAAGATTTTTCCTCTTATAGTTTACATGATGTTGTTTTGAAAATGAAATTCTTGGATTATAATCTTCTCAAAATGATTTTGTTTGTTATCCCAATTTGGTCAAAATGTTTTGTGCAAATTTAAATGGAAAATTTTATCAATGAGAAGAATGTCAAGTTTGGAGTAGTGTTAATGGTAATCAAATTGTTTTGAATTGTGAACTTTTGGGTAATATTATTAGTTGTAAATCTAGTGGAAATGATCTCTCCAATTTTCAAATTGATGAGCAAAATCATGAAGTATTTCATAATATTTTTGAAAGTGATAAAGAATTTGAATTTAAACACAAGACTATTTGACCAAAATCAAGACTTATGAGTCTCACTTTACAACAAAGTATCACTTCGAGGACAGGTGATTACATTAACTCCACCCAAAAAGTTCTTAAAGTTCCTTTTGCAATTTATGGTCATTCTAACTTCAATTAAGCACGAGTCGGTTTAGATGACTTTGTTCAAAAGACCATTTCTAGACATGAGAACGCACTCTTTTATGGCATGTAACTTGCTAGACTTTTCTTATACTTTGGTGTCGATTTAAAAGGAGAAAAATCCATTCCTGAAAATGTTTCGACAAAACCAATATCTCTCTTATGCACATTCCACCATTTTTTGAACCATATGAGACACTTCTCGTAAAGGAACAAAATTTGGCATGGTAAGAAGAACAAGAAATTCAACAAGAAGAAGAAGAAGGTAATGAAATGCAGTGGAAGAAGAGGATGAGGAGGAGGAAGAGGATGCTTCCTTAGAAAGTTTCGGCAAGCCATCCCACTCCTCCAATAAAGAAATCCTTAGGAACCAGAAAAGCTTCTTCAAAACTAAAAGAAGGTTAAGTGCTCATTCAGGAAGGAGTTCACTTCTCTTTCCAACAAAGTGGATAAATACTTTGGAAAGATCATTCACAAAATTGGCGGCTATTCATCATTTTATTCTATACATTCTTTTCATTTTCAAACATATTTTTACAAATATATCTTCTCTATATCAATAATTATGTGAAAATCTTGAAAAAAATCTTCAATCTTTTAAGGATAATTTCTCCTTTATCCAAAGAAATCAAAGGTGTTTGGAGTTAAGTCAAGTGCAGATGATCAAGGAACAAGTAAAGCATTTTGATGTTACTTGATGGATGATCTCTTCCTTCATCAAAGACAACCATCCAACAATCCAGAGTGTAATATTAACAAGGGCAATGAAGGTTGGGATGCCATCAAAGTAGACCCGATCTTTGGATTGGACGGTTGGGTTGAAGTTCCCGGAAACGTCTAGTTATTAGGTTTGGATTTGATATGTGTATGTATGTGTGTGTACATACATATATACATAAGTACGTACTTTTAGGATTTGGTTTGAATATTTGGATCATTTGGATTATTTGAATTTGTGTGTTTGATTTAGTTTGATCGCCTTGTACATAATTGGATTTGTTTGTACATGTAACACCCTTAATTTTAGTTAGCGGTATTTAGGAGATTTATTTAAATAAATTAAATAGAATAATGTGATGATTAGAGTGATAAGGAATTAAGATTTGAAAATAAGTAACGTCGTGCCTTAACCAAATAAATCTATAAGCTTGTTTTAGAACTTAAACACATATTTGAATAGGGAAAGGGTAAAATAGGAACAAATAAGAATTTATAACCCCTAAACCATTATTCCTTCTCATTCATGTTTTCATCAAAATCAAAATAATAAAAAGAAATTGCAAGCAAAGGTCGGCCATTAACTACCACCTAAATCACGAAAAACAAGTAAAGATTCAAGATGGAAAGCTAAGAAGATTAAGGAATATCAAATTTCAAAATCCATTATCCAAATAAGGTGAATAATGATTAAATCCATCTCATTTTTATTATGTTCTGATGGGTTAAATCCGGTTTAGATGAAAAACTGGATGTATAGATGCTTTGATGATATGCCATGATTGGTTTGCCATGTTTTAAATAAATGATGATTAATATGTAATTTATGAAATTAGATAATTTGTATTTTAAGGTTAAACCATAGTTTTTGATCTTCAAATGCTATGATTTTCTGATATGATGTGTAAAATAATAATTTGAAGATGGGTTTTTAAATTTATAATATTCTAACTAAGATAAATATCTTACGAATTTCCTAAAGGGAAAATGGATCTAATACGGGTTTAATTTAATTAAGTAGTTAAATTATGATTTCGACCCAAAAATTTTATATGGTGAAGGAAATAGAATTTTATAATTTTTGGGAATTTTCATATGTGATTTCATATTACTATGAATTAATTATGTTGGAAAAGCATGTAAATGGATAATTAATTAATTAGATAAATTAGTTGGTTTAACGTATGTTTTGAACTTGGAAAATTTGGTGCGGTAGCAAATTTTGAAAAGAAATTATAAAATTTTGTTGTAACCAATCATATCTTGATAAACAAAAGAGATTTGGTAAAAATTATAAGCTTGATTTAGTAAAAATTCAGATTTTGGGGAATTTACGAAGATGCCACAATACCTTTTTTGTCGCCGTACCTATTCCTTAGCCTATCGAATCGATGTCGACGAGGAGGTAAACACAAGGAAACTACATAGCAGTAGTGGAGCGATTCCATGTCATGTTCTATAAAAAGCGGCAACACAACAAAGTCGACGAGGTCATTGCACTCTTGTCACTTATGAAGCTCGTACCACGTGGTCTAATCGCAACTATCCCATGCCAAAAAAATTTACCAAGGTTTTGAAGGTCTTCGCACCTATTCATTTTATTAAGGACTTCGTGATCCTTATCGCCACTATTCATCTGAGTTGACGATGTCCTGTTGGGAACCAATTAAGATGGCATTGTCATCAAAGTCAATGATGTCGTCATTGGTTTAAATAGGTGGATAGCCTATATATTATGAAGGTTGACACCATTATTATCGACAAGGTTTCTAGTTGCAGGATGTTTTTGTTTAAAATGAGTTTGCAATAAAGGCAATGAGCTTAATGCTTCTTAGTCGACACTATAGTGTCATCGACAATGATCTAAATTTATCTTTTTAAAGCGGCATCCTTATATCATTTTCAAACATATACATGGCATACATCAAGTAATTTATAAATTAGCCTACGACTTTAGTGATATAAAAGGATATACTTTCCACATGTAATTGATGAATTAAGGGTATTAATCATATATCATTATGAAATAGTTCTAAGGATTTTAAGTATGGAAAAGACCAAATGTTGAGTTAGAGATTTCCAAAGAGATATTATTTGAGATTAAGTAATTTTGAACATATTGAATGATGGATATTATGTGTTCATATGTTTATTTAATCAGTTACTATGCACAGCTTACATTATCTTGCTCACATCATCTATGATCCATAACTACATTTTGGGGGTGTTAAGGGTAGGATAACAAGCTAGGTTGATCAAATAGTGAATACTTTACTCTTGTTAAGTAGAATTGCATCCATGAGGTCACGTAGACCAAAATATAAGATGCCCCGAACTGATCAAATGATTATTAAGTTAGACTGGTTCTTAGTTAGCCTATAAAAATTATGTTATGAGAAATGTTATTGGCAGGGGCCAATAGGTTCTTAGTGGTCCCATTATTGATAGAGATCAATAGGTTCATGATTAGCCCATGAAAACTATGATTTGAGAGATGTTATTGGAGAATCCAATAGGTTCATAGTGATCCCATGAAAACTATGATTGAATAAAGTTATTGGTAGAGACCAATAGTTTCTTGGTGATTCCATGAAACCTATGAAATCGGACAGAAAGTCCGTAAGATTGGAACAGGTTATTAGTCAGTCCATAAAAACTAATAGGTTAATAGTAACCCTATAAACAATAAACTGAGATGGATATTTACCTAAATTGGTAAGGGAAATCCATGGCATATTACGGTTTTGAATATCATCATATTATGTTATGTTTCAACCATTATGGATGCGGGAGCATAGTATATGGCTATTGTATTATGGTTGAGATACTAGTGAGGGGAATCCCATTCCTCTTAGCGGCATGGTCTCACTAAATATCTAGTTAGTCCGAGATGGTAGGTTATTATTCACACCGGACTTTTTGTCTGACCCGAAGTTTTTGCCTTTCCCCTTAAACTGTCATGTGCTCATTTGAGTAGATCGAGAGTAAGGGTTTTCAGGCTTCCTTTAGACGAATAAGCATCCGAAGACGTGTAGGAGGAAATCTAAGTAGTAGGAATTATATATCTAATTTCTGCTATGTTTTTATTCTGCTTTTGTGTTGGATGGTAAGTTGTATTGAATGCCAGATGATTGACTCTGATCATTTAAGGGACATCTTTGTATTTCGCTCTTGGAATATGTTGTGATAATTATATTCCCTATGAATGTGGTTTACATATGCGGTTATGTAGAGAATTTGAAGTGATATTTAAAATGAAATGAGAAATTTTTTTTTGAATTACGTTTAAATTTTTTCCATATTGATGTGCTTTGGTATTATCAATGCATAGCGGCATTTTGTCATCGAAAATTAATAATTATTGATGACCGCATCATCCGTAGAACTTAGTTTCGAACCTCAAAATGGGAGATGTTACAAATTGGTCTCAAAGCATATGTTTATGTAAACTTAAAGGAAGAAATTTAAACATAAAAGGTTTTGAAAACATAATCAAATAAACAGAGAATATGATTGGGGTTTTGGTTAATGCTATAATAGTGTACTTCTATTTTGCTATATATAGATATGTATTCCCCTCTCTCTTAGACCGTTCTTATGTATCTTATTAAGGCTCGTATGCAGATTTACGAGAAAGAAAGGTATGAAAGGAGGAAATAGAAGAGTGAATCTAGATGGAGGAAGCATCACAACTAATGAAAATGCTCAACCCAGTACCCGGAGAAACCAGGGTCGATAGGCAAATGTTAATCAAAACTCAAATGCCAACGTACGTGCTGGAACCCCACCAGTAAATATGGGGACGATGTATCAGTTCTTTATTAACTTGATGCAAGCTGGAGCGGTTGTCGGTGTAGCTGGAGGAAATGGTGTGAATGTGGGAGGAGAAAATCTCGTGGCACCAGTTGTCAATTATTATCCCAATCTGAGTCGAGATTACACCAGTTTGGGTGGAAAGCCTTTTCTGGGGACTGAAGACACTATAGAAGTAGAAAATTGGTTGTTGCATTGTGAGTGAATCTTTGTTGATCTCGGTTTGGAAGATGAGCAGAAAAGAAGATTGGCTTCGAGGCAATTACAAGGTGCAGCATTATTCTGGTATAGCGGAATTGTCGTGGGCGTCCCAGAGGAAGAGTTAACTTGGGTAGATTTCCGAAGGAGATTTGAAGAAAGATTCTTGTTTGAAGTTGCCAAGTCTATTTTGTAAAGAAATTTTATGGACTTAGAGCAAGGAGCAATGTTGGTGATTGAGTATGATACTAATTTTGATGAGCTATCCAAATATGGATATGCTACCATTGACATTGTCATTAAGAGGAATGAAAAGTTTATCCGGGGATTATAGCCAGAGATTTCTAGGGCGACCATACCAAATCTTCGAGACTAGAGCAATGTTGTAGTGGAGATGGAAATATGGAATAAAGAGATGCTTTCTATTTTTGGAAAAGAGAAGCAGGGTGAAACTCAAGATTCTTATGGTAAGAAGAGAAAGTTCTTTAAGAAGAAAGCGGCTTAGAAAAGAGAGCTGTAAAGAAAGGGAAGCCTGATCTAGTTTGCTACAAGTGTGATAAGAAAGGGCATTTTACTCATGAGTGTCAGTCTGGCAAAGGGAAGAAAGTTGCTGATAAGAAAGGAGTGAAATGCTTCAACTGTGACCAAATGGCGCACTGCAAGAATCAGTGTCCAGAACCAGTCAGACCGGACAATGGAAACATTTTTTCTTTGGAACTAGTATCTTCTAGGCCAACTGCTGCTGAGAAGGGAAAATTTGTGATGGAAGGTACACTTTTGATTCGTAGTATACCAGTTAGTGTACTATTTGTAATAGTGCATCGCAATCATTTATATCTCAGTGTTTGTTAGATAAGTTATGCTTAGAACCATCATATCTTGTTACTTCCTTAAAGATTGCGAATCTGGTAGGAGGGTATGCAATTTTGGGGATGAGATGTCACCAGTTAGAACTTAATTTCTTAGGTCATAAGTTTGCATGCAGTTTGTATGTCTTTAATTTTGTGGGCTTGGGGATCATATTGGATATAGATTGGTTAGATCTTGTTGGGTGCTATGGAAGTAGAAGAAGTGTCGAATCAGGTTTTGGTAGTAAGAGAGTTTGTAGATGTCTTTGAGTCGATTACAAGACTACCACCGAAGCGAGCCATTGAGTTTTGGATAGATCTTGTACTTGGAGCAGAGATTGTAATTAGACCGCCTAGCAGAATGGCACCTACCATGATGAAGGAGTTGAAGGTGCAGGTAGTGGACAAGAAGGAAAAGGTTTTATAAGACCAAGCAGTTCGTCTTGAGGAGCGGCCACAGTGTTCGTCAAGAAACCGGATGGGTCGTTAAGGATGTGTATCGACTACCGTAAGTTGAGTGAGAGGACAATCAAGAATAGGTATCTTTTGCTAAGAATCGATGATTTATTCGATCAGTTATTGATTTTGATGATAACAACTTTGATAACAATAAAGCATACACATAAAATATGAATGCTAACGTTTTGCCAAGTTATTTAGTATATAGTGCAGGATATTATACATGTATTTAATCGAAGACTGTACAGTATAAAGACTCAAAAAATGGACATGAAGACTCATGAGTATAAAGAACAAGACTTGAAGATCTCAAGACTATAGTATATTGTATAGAGTCATAGAATATTGTTAAAGTCCTTATTAGCAACTTTTGATCTCTATTTTCCATTTTCTAAATCCTTTATCTTTAAAACAAAGCATAAATTTAAAATATATCTAAAAATAATTTATAAAGTTTTTTAAAGATCAAAATGTTTATAAACTATGTTTAAACTATTTTACAAAGTATCAATTTTTTTTACATAGTATAATATTCTCAAAACATTTTAAAATATATTTTTTTAAATTACACTAGCTTATGTCGACATATTGGCAGATGATGTGTCTACATATAGGCAGACGATATGTCGACATACATGCTGCAATTTTGAAATGAAGTGTCTATTCATTATAATTCATCGTGAATGGACATATCTGTTTATCCTTTATGTATATGGGGTTCTCAAACGAATTTTTAACAAGTACTTTCTGTTATCCCACTTTCTGGTCAAAGCTGGAATATCAACAAAATGGCAAGGAATGATGGATATCGGGATTGGAGATCGATTGGGATCAAGGCTGCAATCGATGTCGTCAAAATTTGGTTGAGCTCCGATCGGGACGAAATTGATTGGAGACGATGATGAGGACTAAGAGAGGCTATGTTTCAAGTTTCAGGTCAATCGGAGTTCGAATGGAGGAGATATGATCGATACAAGGTAGGAAGGGAATGTTGTTCGAATCCATCAAGGGGTCGAGGTGATGCTCATTTCGAATCCATCAGATTCGTACCCATCAGGTTTTGTTCAGTCGACTCCATCAGGTTCGCATCGATCGAAGGCATGGCACAGGTATGGTTCGAATCGATGCACTTCGCATCGATCAGAAGGTGAGGACTTCGTATCGATACTGTTCATATCGATCGGCATGGATTCGGCTCGATGGTTTCGTACCGGTCAGGATGGGAAGAGGTGGCATACTTCAAATCGATACATTCGTATCGATAGCAGATGGAATTTGGCATTCTCGTATCCATCAGGTAAGGCTTCGTTCGTATCCATCATCGAGTATGGTTTCGTACCCATCTGTTGGCCTTCCATTCGTGTCGATAGCATTCAACATTTTCGCATCGATCGGATCGATACGAAATACTCCCCTGCGATCGATGCGAGAGCAAACAGCTGGGTACATGAAGGAGTGATGGACACGTGCAAGCATGACGCGTGGATACGTGCGCGTCTCTAGGAAGGAAGCGTTCAACTCGGCGCATCAAGTGGAGTCAACACGCCGCGATATTCGAATCGATCCGGGAAGATAGCGCCACGTCATTGCACGCGCGTGCTTCTGATGGAGTCGAAAGTAATGGAGTCGAGCAGATGGATTCGAACAGGACAGCCAACGGACAACCCAAACTCGAATCGATCATATCTCCGACACCGATGATCCAAATGGAATTAAATTTTTATAGCAGCTCTCAAACACGGTAAGGAATGTTCCTGCCAAGTTTCAGCTCGATTGGATCATTTCTTGATGGATACGAAATCACTTCGTATCGATCACAGATCGAGTAGAAACTTGGTGGGGTCGGTCGCGTGGGCCCACTCACGTGCCAGAAGAAGTCTCCCGAAGTTTCAGCGTGATCTCAGCCTCCTACGCCTATAAATAGAGCCCCAGAACCTATAGAAAAAGGATCTTTTGGTTATTGGACGTCCAGACTCTGTCGGATTTATTTCTATACTTCAATACAACTATTGTACTAGAAATTCTTCATTATTACAGCTGTAATCATCTGTAACCAGCAAGGATAATCAATAAAAGGATAAAACTTTGGAGTGGACGTAGGCCGGAGATAGCCAAACCACTATAAATCTTGTGTCTTTGTTCATTATTTCTGAATTACTGTTTGATATTAGCTGAGATCTGATATTTGTGTTTAGATATCATTGGTTTGTGTTCGTATACTGGTGCTTTCACGGTATTTGAGGTTTGTGACCAATTTTGGCGCAAACACTTTGGTGCTTTCACTGAGAGGGACTAGCACATGCTACATCGGATTTGAAATTCAGATTTGAAGATTTTAAGGAGTTTGGATTTGAGAACGATGACTAGGCAAAATAGAAGAAGGCAAAGGGCTGAGAGAAGCCAACAGGAAGGAAGTCAACAAGCATCCTCCGGAGCTGGGGGAGGACAGGCTTCGATCTACATAACCAGGGATGAAATGGAAGCTATGGCAAATTCTTTGCAAGAGAGATTGTTGAAGAGCCAACAGGAAATGATGCAGACTTTCTTTGAGCAAGTGAGAGCTGCAGGGATGCAGAACTTAGGAACGGCTACAGCCGCTATGGATGCAGGATAAGGTACTAGGGTTGTGGAACCTAATGAAGGAAGGGATACGGAGCCAGAAGGCAATCAACAAGGGCTTGGGGGCAGGCCTACAGGATCCAACACATGAGGACCTTTGGAAGGAGTTCAGCAGGCTAGGGCCAACGTTGCTGAGCCACATGAAGAATATGTGCCAGAGTTCCCTCGGGGGCATGGGGGGCAACCCCCAACAGACAATACTGGATTAGTGGAGATCATCAGAAAAACTATGCGAGGTGGTTTGACCAACAGAGACTTGGAAGGAATGAATAGGAATCTGTTTGCTCGGGAAATAAGGATGGCTCAGAATCCACCTATGTTCAAGCTACCTAGCGTGGATGTGTATGATGGTAAGGCAGACCCAACTGATCACTTGATGAGGTACACCAGACACATGGAGGTGCTGGGGGCATCGTGGGAAGTAATAGCACGATGCTTTCCTTTGTACTTGACGGACTTAGCTGCAATGTGGTTTAGGCACTTGGGAGAAGGATCTATCAGGACTTGGGGGGAATTGGTGGAAAGGTTTTTGGGACAGTTTCGGGTTCACGTCAAGAGGCCGAAGAATGTGATGACATTGACATCGGTAAAGCAAAGGATGGATGAATCGCTTAGAGCTTTTCTAACTCGATTCAGTGCGGCGGTTGCTTCGGTGGATCGGCCTGATACATCGATGGTTTTGATGGCGGCAGTATCAGGAGTCAGGGAGGATTCGGATTTCAAGGTATCTTTGATAAGAGATCCCCCACAGGATCTCGATGAGTTCTTTCACGAGGCAGAGAGGTTCCTTCGGCAAGAAGATGCGAGTATGGATCTAAAGTTGAAAAAGGTTAATGCAACTGAGGGTGGAGGACCATCTAGCAAAGGTTCGGATAAAGACAAAGGAAAAAGGAAGTTAGACGATGATTCTGGAAAAGATAGGAAGCGATGGAAGGATCCGAAGTTTTCCACATACACCGGATTAAAAGAGACGCTGGAGCGGATATACCAGGATACTCAGAATCGCCTTCCCTATCAAAGGCCAGCTAGGAGATAACCATCAGAACGGGAGAGGACATCAGGAAGGCATTGTCTCTTCCATGATTTGGATGGACACGACACCAACAGCTGTAGGCACTTAAAGAATATAATTGAGGAGCATGTAAGGAATGGAGAGTTGCCACAATATGTCGGAACTCGGAATGCAACGGCGAGCGACCGCCGCCTACCTGAAGCCACGATCGTGGGAGGCCCAGGAATGATGATCGATTGATCATCCACTGATCAGGAAAATGTGAAATAAGTAGCGAACTAGTGGCAAGCAACCAAGTCATTTACACATGTATGGGGACGGAGATAGCCGCTTGGCATGCTCTGAATGGTGATAAACTACGATGCTATGGTTTGTGAAATTTATCTTTTTCTTTTGGATTGGACACTGCTTTTCTTTTTGGATTTGGTTTTGGAGTTCGGATTGAACTCCTGGTTTTGCTTGCTTTTTGATTTGGATTTTCCTTTGGATGATTGTTTTCGGTTTTGGATTTGGATTTTGGAATTGGATTTTGGATTGGATTTTGATTGGATTTTTATCTGGTTTTTGATAAACGGTCGTCGGGTATGGATTATGCCTGGCAAGGGGTGAGTCACTTTGCCCGAATGTGGTAAATTGACTCATTCAGATCGCCGAGTATGGACTATGCTCGGCAAGGGTCCGGATGACCAGGATTCGGCCTAGGACTTAGGCCCTGTATTATCAAATGTTAGTTTCAGGTCGCTGAGTATGGACTAAGCTCAGCAAGGGTCCGGAGTGACCAGGACTCGGCTTAGCACTTAGGCCCCATATTATTGATTGTTGTTTCAGGTCGTTGAGTATGGACTATGCTCGACAAGGGTCCGGCGAGACCAGGATTCAGCTTAGGACTTAAGCCATGGCTTTGCACAACGTCCAGGGACACCGGACCACGATCGTCAGGTATGGATTGCGCTTGGCAAGAACCCGGAGAGGTTAGCTCAACGTCCGGAGACACTGGACCACGGTCGTCAAGTGTGGATTGCGCTCGACAAGAGCGTGGAGAGGTTATGGATTCGGATATCGACCCGGAGAGGTCCTGGATTCGGTTATTGGTTGTTGGACAAGGATGGATTAGGACTCGTTTGTCGAGTTCGGATGGATATGGAATTGGCTGTGGACTTTGGATATGGGAATTGGAACTATTCAAAACACGCCTTCTTATCACAAGGCATGTTTTGGGGGGGCAAAATGTTATCACACTTTCTGGTCAAAGCTGGAATATCAACAAAATGGCAAGGAATGAGGGATATCGAGATTGGAGATCGATTGGGATCAAGGCTGCAATCGATGTCGTCAAAATTTGGTTGAGCTCTGATCTGGACGAAATTGATTGGAGATGATGATGAGGACTAGGAGAGGCTATGTTTCAAGTTTCAGATCAATCGGAGTTCGAATGGAGGAGATATGATCGATACAAGGTAGGAAGGGCATGCTGTTCGAATCCATCAGGGGGTCGAGGTGATGCTCATTTCGAATCCATCAGATTCGTACCCATCAGGTTTTGTTCAGTCGACTCCATCAGGTTCGCAACGATCGAAGGCATGGCACAGGGATGGTTCGAATCGATGCACTTCGCATCGATCAGAAGGTGAGGACTTCGTATCGATATTGTTTGTATCGATCGGCATGGATTCGGCTCGATGGTTTCGTACCGGTCAGGATGGGAAGAGGTGGCATACTTCGAATCGATACACTCGTATCGATAGCAGATGGAATTTGGCATTCTCGTATCCATCAGGTAAGGCTTCGTTCATATCCATCATCGAGTATGGTTTCGTACCCATCCGTTGGCCTTTCATTCGTATCGATAGCATTCAACATTTTCATATCGATCGGATCGATACGAAATACTCCCCTGCGATCAATGCGAGAGAAAACAGTTGGGTACATGAAGGAGTGATGGACACGTGCAAGCGTGACGCGTGGATACGTGCGCGTCTCTAGGAAGGAAGCGTTCAACTAGGCGCATCAAGTGGAGTCAACACGCCGCGATATTCGAATCGATCCGGGAAGATAGCGCCACGTCATTGCGCGCGCGTGCTTCTGATGGAGTCGAAAGTAATGGAGTCGAGCAGATGGATTCGAACAGGACAGCCAACGGACAACCCAAATTCGAATCGATCATATCTCCTACACCGATGATCCAAATGCAATGAAATCTTCACAGCAGCTCTCACACATGGTAAGGAATGTTCCTGCCAAGTTTCAGCTCGAAGTGATCGTTTCTTGATGGATACTAAATCACTTCGTATCGATCACAGATCGAGTCGAAACTTGGTGGGGTCGGTCGCGTGGGCCCACTCACGTGCCAGAAGAAGTCTCCCGAAGTTTCAGCGTGATCTCAGCCTCCTACGCCTACAAATAGAGCCCCAGAGCCTACAGAAAAAGGATCTTTTGGTTATTGGACGTCCAGACTCTGCCGGATTTATTTCTATACTTCAATACAACTATTGTACTGGAAATTCTTCATTATTACGGCTGTAATCATCTGTAACCAGCAAGGATAATCAATAAAAGGATAAAACTTTGGAGTGGACGTAGGCCGGAGATAGCGGAACCACTATAAATCTTGTGTCTTTGTTCATTATTTCTGAATTACTGTTTGATATTAGCTGAGATCTGATATTTGTGTTTGGATATCATTGGTTTGTGTTCATATACTGGCGCTTTCACGGTATTTGGGGTTTGTGACCAATTTTGGTGCTAAAACTTTCTTATTATCGCCCCTCCTCTTACTTTGTCAAAATTTCTAGTGAAAAACTTATTCAAATCTTCTCAATTTCAACTAGAATCAATTCAATCTTCATTGTATTGATCCTTTACTATTTACTATATGATTTCAATCATCTCTCTCTCAATCAAAGAACAAAGTGTTATCCAAGTGGCTATAGGATCCATCATATCCAAGGATCAAGAAATTGACTTTGAAAAACCATCAAACTTTGGTGTATTTGCGTGGGTGTGATTGCAGCTCATTCAAATCAATTGGATGTGCTTGGTAGACTGAAAAACCAAGTGGGTGTGCCTGTAGCCTATCCAAATCAAGTGGGTGTGTACCCTGAGCTCAAAAAATCTGGGCGGTGTTTCCCGTAGCCTCGGAATCGAGATTGTAATTGGATTTGCTTTCTACCCGTTGAAATATTGGCATTTTGAAAAGAAATCAGTACAAGCAATTGTACAGGACTTGACGTATGGTAACTCTGAACTAGTATAAAAATCCCTGGTATGATCTTTCTAATTCTCTGCTTTTTACTTTATTGCATGTATACTTATCTATGTTTGCATTTGTGATTGTTCATTCTGCACTATTCAATAATAATCATAAATCAATTTTAAAAGTATTTACAAAAATTAGAAAACACTATTCACCCCTCCCTTAGTGTTTAATTGGCCTTAATATTTATAATTCCGCAACCTAAAAATATGAGACACCAGGGGTGTCTGGAGTTTTTAGCAGCTAATCATTTTGGTATTGAGTATACGACAAGGAAAGGACATAAAGTAGCAGATATACTTAGCAGAAAACATCAGAAAGTGGTGTTGGCTATGTTGGCAGAATGAAAGATTTAAAGGCGTTGACTACTTGTAGTGTGCAGCTAAGGTTGACTACTAGTTCTAGTCAAAGTATTGCCATGTTGTCTTGCTTGGAAGTTCAACCAATATTGATCGAGAGGAATACTTCTGTGTAGAGAGATAATCCATTGTTAGCCAAAAGGATAGAAGGTTGGAAAGTTGAACTAAGATTGATGATCTAAAAGACTTTAGTCATGGCTAGAGAGGATGGTTAAGGAAGAAGGGATGGTTTTGTGTTCCAGATGTTGGTGACCTAGGGAAGGAAGTTCTTAGGGAGTGTCATCGATCGATGTTTACTATACATCCTGGAGGAACTAAGATGTATCAGGATATGTAAAGAAGTTTCTTCTTGGAAGGTATGAAAAGGTACGTTGGCTTATGGGTGAAGCAATGTTTAAATTTCCAACAAGTGAAAGCCGAGCATTAGAAGTCAAGGGTTTATTTCAACCTTTAGATAAACCAGTTTGGAAGTGGGAATCGATATCAATGGATTTTATTGATGGATTGCTAAGGACGAACAGGGGAAATGAAAGTATTTGGGTCATAGTGGATAGACTGACCAAGGATGGATATTTCATTCCCGTTAAGTCAACTAGGATGGCATATGTATTGGCTAAGTTATTTATGAAGAATATTGTTAAACTGCATGGGATTCCTAATAGTGTAGTCAGTGACAGAGATGCTTTGTTCACTAGTGAATTCTGGAAGAGTCTATAGGAAGAGTTAGGTACCAACCCTAAGATGAGCACTGCTTATCACTCACAGACGAATGGCTAAACAGAAAGATTCAATAAGGTACTTGGAAACTTGTTGAGAGCTTGTGTACTAGATTTTGGCGGGTCCTGGGAAGACTATTTGCATTTAGTTAAGTTTTCCTATAATAATAGTTACCAGGCTAGTATAAGAATGATGCCTTTCGAAGCTTTGTATGGAAGGACAATGCAAATCGCCAGCATGTTGGTTGGAGACCTGAGACATATTGATCCTTGTTCCAGATATGGTGAGAAAAGCCACATAGATGATTGAGTTAATCTGATTTTTGAAGTGGAAAGCTCGGTTTAGGCAAAAACGTTACCCAAATAAGAGACATAAGAATCTAGAGTTCTCGGTTAGAAATTATGTTTTCATTAAAGCATCGTCGATGAAGGGTGTTGTATGGTTTGTAAAATCAGGAAAACTGGCACTCAAGATATGTTGGACCATTCCATATTATAGAGAGGATCAAAAAACTCACGTACCGAGTAGAGTTACCAAGTAATTTAGAAAGAATCCATAATGTTTTCATGTTTTTCATCTTAGGAAATATGTACACGATCTAGAGACTCTATTGCTTCGACTGCATTGGAAGTAGAACCGGATCTGACTTTTGTTAGGCAACTAGTTTATATTGTAATGAGAGATGAGAAGAAGCTAAGGAATAAGACAGTCAGTTTAGTGAAAGTAGAGTAGAGTGACATCAAGATAGACTATACTTGGGAAACAGGGGAGAGGATTAGGGATACGTATCCCAAGCTATTGCGATGGTATGTTCTGTACTTTTTATATATAGCTTTGTAGCAAGTAGGATATACTAACTTTATTTTCATATTTGATAAGCTTATTATATAGCCCTTAATAAATTTTGAGGACGAACTTCTTTAAGGAGGGGAGCCTGTAACACTACCAATTTTGATTAGCATTATTCAAGAGATTTAATTAGTAAATTAAATAGAATAATGTGATGTGCAGTAAGATAAGGAGGATGAGATTTGATAAATAACAGGGTTGAACTTTAACTAATCAATTGTTAAGAGTGCTTTAGAATTTAAACATAAAATAAATGTATGAAAGGCGCAAAGTAGGAATAGGTTTATTTATTACCCCTTAAACTCTCACCCTTTATTTAATCTCATTTTTAAGAAAATCCACTAAGTAATAACCAAGAATAAGACTGGCCATTAACAAGCTAGAGAGGAGGAAAACTAAAGAGGATTTAGGAGACAACGCTAAGGAAAAACATTCTCCATCAATTCTCAACTCTATTATCCATTCTAAGGTGAATAGTGATTATCCATCTCAAGTTTTCTATGTTTGGTTTGTTTTATGATTAAGCCTGAACTCTTTAATGTATTATTTCATGTTTTGAATGTTTGAATGATTATATGCTTACTGATGAATTATTGGATTTATTTATGAAATAGGTCAATAAGTTTAAGTATGATAACCAGATGACTTGAAACTTTTTTATGATATTAGAAACATTATTCTAGAATCGGGTTTATAATTTCATAATTTTCCAAGCAAGTATGAACATTTCGTGAATTTTCTAAGTGAGAAAGTTGATTTATTTTAGGTTTTAATTATTAAAAATGATTAAATAATGTTTTTGGCCTCGTAATTTTTATATGTTAAAGAATATGATAACCTTGATTTATTGTGATTTTTGGTAATTTTTTCCCAAGTGTCTACGAATTATTACGAATTTATTTGGACAGAAAAGCTTAATATTTATATTAAAATATTAATATAAATTGTATATGTAGCAAATTATTTTGGGAATGAGAAATCAGATCTATAGCGGTTTTTTGAAATGGATTTGGTAAAGAAGGTTAGTATCTAATAAGAATTCGACAAATAATTGGAGTTAGTGAACAGATATTGGTTTTTAAAGAAATAAAACAATTTTCATGTTAATTGCGGTATTGCCATGCGCCATTAATCATTGTCATAGCCTATCTATGCCACATGTCATCTCTAACCTATAGGGAAGCATACGATAGCAACTTGGTTGGCATGCAATGATTCAACTAAGAATGGGACATATTAATGCCGACAATGATGCGTGTGACGTTGGTGATGCCATTGGTGTTCTATGTAACTAGTCTTCTATGCACCATAGGTACTATCCCACATGTATTATAAAGCATGTTTCAAAGTTTCATATCAATGCCGCATATTTTCTATACAACATCAACTCCAGAAGGCAATAATGTCGTCAGTTGCCAATACCAACTCCGTATGATTTCAATACCGCCATTTTCTCATGACACCTTGTTTTAGCCATGGTGCCATTAAAGGCTATTTTCGACATTGTTTTTATACGACGATGATGTCGCCTAACTTAATATCTACATTTCCATATTTCTTAGCTTTCAAGTTTTATACTATACAGCCCATAACTATGCTGCATATATTCGGCGATCTATATGTATTTGCAATATGCGCCATAAATGGTTTTGGCATTATGGACTTGTGTTTTACAAATCAGATTCTTTAGCATAGTTCCGACACATGGTTTTGAGGTGCGAAAACCTCTAAGTGACTTTGAAATTCATTAATGCTATTTTATAAGGCATATATCTTAGCATAGTATTTTGGACAAAGTAAGGGGCAATGTTTTCCTTGTTTTAAATATGAATTAAAGAGATTAATTATATATAATGATTAATGTTTTCAAGGAACAATTGATTCTTTAGCCCAAGTTTTTATTTGAAATTACCAAAGGGGGTTACTACTTAAGGTTAAGTAATTGTAAGATGTCAACTGATTAAACATATTTGAATGATGGGTGCTATATGTTCTTGTTTCATTTGATAAATTACTGCATGATTATTATTTTCACACTCACATCATCATGACCCATAAAAACTTTTTAGGATATAAAAGGGCAAAATAACTAGCTAGGTTGATCCATTAGTGATTATAATTGGATTCAACATCTTGAGTGAGTAGAATTGTATCCAGGAGATTAGATAGATTAGAAGAGTTAGGATGCTTAGAACTGGTCAAAAGATTACTACATGAGATATGATATTGGAAGGGTCAAATAGGTTCATAGTGATCCCCAAAAAACTATGGCAAGAGTAGTGTTATTGGAGGATATTCAACAGGTTCTTAGTGGTCCCATGAAAACTATAATTTGAATACAAGGTATTGGAAGAATCCAATAGTTCTTAGTGATCCCATGAAAGCTATGATTTGAGCCATGTTATTAGAGTGTTCTAATAGGGATCCCATGAAAACTATGATTGAAAATTGTTATTGGTAGAAATTAATAAGTTCTTAGTGATCCCATGGAAACTATGATTCCAGACTGGTGGTCCCTATGAATTTTAATAGGTTATTAGTCAGCCTATGAAATCTAATAAGTTCGTAGTGATCCTAGGAAAGCTATGGATCGAGACAAAAAGTCAGTTTTGTAAAAGGGTGAACTTAGGGTAGATAAAACCATATGTTGACAAAAGAGTTAGACTTACCCACATTGCATACTTAAATATGATATTATTAATATATTTTAACCATCGTTGATCCAAGAGCATAGTATATGACTGAATTGCTTTGGTAAGATACTAGTGAGGGGAAAACTCATTCCGCTCAGCGGTATGGACTAACTAAAAATCCATTTGGTTCAGGACAGTAGGTTATTATTCACAGTAGACTGTTTATCTGACCCAAATTTTTTCCCCTTAAACTCTCAGGTACTCACTTGAGTAGGTTGGGAGTAAGGTTTTCCAGGTTTCAAGTAAGATGAATAAGCTTTGGGAGACATGTAGGAGCCAATCTAACTATTTAGGAGTTCTTATCTAATCCGCTGTGTTGTATGATTATTTCTATATGGATGTAATGCCAAGATATATAATAGCCAAGTGTTAGACTCTGAGCAGCCAAGGGGGAATTTCATATTTAGCTCTTGGAGTATTTTGTAATAATTATATTTTCTATGAACATGGGGTTACAAATGTGATTATGTAATGAATGTGAAAAATTCTTTATGAAGTGTAATGTGAAAACTTGTTATTATATTATGTTTGAAAATTTTTGTATTCATGTGCTTTTGATTATTGATATGATTAACACAGTCGCATTTTGTCACTAGAAATTAATACCAGAAATGACTGTAGCATCAATAGCACTTAATTTTTGGGCCTCAAAGTGGGGGATGTTACACACTTACTACACCCTCCAAAAATGTTTCTCGAGAGAGCAACTAAAGATCACTTCTCAAGGTTTAGTTTTATGTTATACTTATGGAAGAGGCCCATGGTATGGGTAATAGTATGCACATGCCCCTTGCCTTTTCATACTCTAGAAACACGTCATCTGCAAACACTTCTATTGACATTCCAATCTACTCTGCAAACATTTTTTTATGAGCCTCTAATACGTCCCCCCCTCCCCCGTCCCAAAGACCAAAGGGCATTGTATTATACCAAAATAATCATGCATTGGTAATAAATGAGGTATTTTGTTGGTCGAATTAATGCACTACAATTTGTTTGTATTGGAAATAGGCGTCCATAAAAATTAGCAACTAGTATCCGTTGGTTGCACCCACAATTCAATCGACGCATAGCAATGGGAAGTTATCTTTCGGCCATGCTTTGTTATGGTCAAAGAAATCAACGCATGTTCTCCACATCCCATTGCATTTTCGGACTAGAAACGGGTTAGACGCCTGTAACGGATTAGCCAAGGCTCAGTTCTATGCGGATGTAGATGGTCCAACTCAAGTCATCATTATGTAAGACGATTGCTTCAAGCTTTATGGTCGGAACACCATCTGGATTAATGTCATCCATTCATGGGTTTGGGGATTTTCATTTTCTCTTCTTACACTGAGCTCTAGTTCACATTAGTTTAATGCATAGACAATGTGTTCCATAAAATCTTTGGCTAGAACGTGCACGAGTGCGAGGGTTCTGGTCTCCCTTAATACTCATATATGAGTACTCCGACACTGAAAGAGGGGGTGTTATGGTGTTATTTGTTCCCGCTTTCTAACGGCGGTGGACTTGCTAATTCCAGGTGGCAAAGAATTTTCGTATTCTAGCTTGCCTAGGAAGACCTGTACCCAGAGTGTTAGTGGTATGCCTTAGGGACAACTATGTTATTTGTCACAAATATATCTAACTTTGTAACCAATATTGTTCTTAATAGATGTTTTTGTTTACTTTTATTTTTTTATACTTTGGTGTAAATAAATTAAATAATTAATTTAGTATATTAACAAGAAATCCGTCAATAAAATGTTATGTGATTGTTGTTGCAAATAATTGCAATCGTGACTAATTAATCATATTATAAAATAACATTTTATTTTAAATATTACCGATTAAGTTGTTCTAAGAAAGAATATTAATACATCTCTTAAGACCAAAGTACATTATGCTCTCCAAATATTGCGCGGTATATTACTAATGATTATTGAGTCCCAAGGGTTTATGTACTTATAGTTATTGGATAACTATAGAATGACCCAATTTAGAGTTTCCTATTGGTTGATAATAAATAGCTCAAACCGAAAACCTCAATGTGAGGATGTTACATAGTTCTCTGGACTTGAGAATATTGTTGAACTTCTATGTGAATACTCCACTTTTACTATAGTTAAATAATGAAACGATAACTATTAAAAGATTATAGTTAGGTTTAAGTAGAAGCATGGGAAGTGAAACAATATTACATAGAGAATTCGTCTCCTCAATTGTATGAGGTTAATATCATACTCGATTGTAGTCAACTTAAAGTCAAAATCTCTGGCCATAGGACAACGGTTAATAATAAATATTACTATTAAAACAAGGACTTTGTTTATGTACTGATCAAGTTCAATGTGGATAAAATTGGAGTTTTGACCAATGCCTGACTCCTTACATCCAAATGTGATGTACTATTTGTGAAAAGAATGTGTGTAAATAATTATCACTATTGGTACCGCTTAAGATATTATAAAATATGATTTTGGAAAAGATCTATAGTGATGAATTTAGCCAAACTATCACAAAACTAGCAAAGGTGATAGATGAACATCAATATTTGTATTGTTCAATGTTAATCATGGACTGAATTCACATCTTTGAGCCACACAACCACATTTGTCAATTCTCCGAAAACCACGTGATTTAAGTAGTTTGCAAAGTGTTATAAATTAATTAAATTAACTGATATTTAAGAAATATTAATTTCTAATGTATTTGATGTCTTGGGTGTTATTAGTAAGTATGTAGCTCCCAGAAATGTTATGGGTTCCATAGTAATTCTTTGGAAGTGTATATAAATGTAATATATCTGTATGTTGATATATGATATTGATATATATATATATATAGGATTTAAGTTTATTTAATTACTTAAATAGGATTTGGGACTCGATATAGGACCAAAGCATGGCTGACAATATAAGGGAAATATATAGTCTAGATATTGATCTATATTTAACTGGGAATTAAAGACAAAGGTTTTAAAAAGGAGGAATGGAAAATGTTTTAGTCTCTCAAAAAGATCATACGCACTAATTCAGATTAATTTTTTCCCTCCTGCTTCTCTCTTTCACGGTAACCATCATCATACAATCCTACTTAGGACCAACTCCTTTTGCACCCTAAAATAAATGAAATAAAATCAAATCAAAGTGTTTTGTTTGATTGTAGCAAGATCTAGTGGTGATTTAAGCAATCTAGGAAGCTATTCACATATCAAAGTATCATAAAAGGCCGCATATTAATATCCTATTTCGAGTATGTCACCATTCCTAATATTTATTTATTTATTTATTTATTTATTTATTTATTTCCGAATACATTTTTATTTGTCTTTCAATCATTGAATTTAACTATAAACCTTTTGATTTGTTTAAAATTTTAAATTACTGCAATTACAAATGAATAAATTATATATATATATATATATGTACGAAAATTATTTGAATTTAGCTATAATTTTTAAGTAAACTAAGATTTAAATTTATTTTCTTTAAACTTGTTAGAAAATAAAATTATTTATACACATATATTTGATATATACCATTTGCATCAAAAATGGTCACACATACCCAAGACTAAAATAATAAAGAAATAAATGAAGAGCAATCTAAATTAAAAAGAGGAGATAAGTAAATATGCAATCAGAGAAAAGCAATAACAGAAACAAAAGCATTTATAGTGGTTCGGCGTTGTGTGCCTACGTCCACTTTGAAGAATTCTCTTTATTGATCACTTGTAATTCTGATTACAATAGAAGAATAATGATAACACTTGATTACAATGGAGTCTAGAGTAACAAATAGCATAAAGATTCCCCAAATAAAGTGAGAAGTTTGTATTTATAGGTTGAGATGATGAAATATCTTGCTGAAAATTCGGTAGAAGGCTCCCCAGATCTGTAAGGGCCCACCAAAACGATCGCATATGCTAGTTCTTTATTTTGAACGATCAGGTATGATTGTTATTTTTGGCTTTGATTAACGTGCAATCATTTGTGGTGGCTTGCCCATGTCTCTAGACCTTGCTCTCAAAGTTTGGTGTCATTCTGAGTTTTGTTTTGTGAGATATCGACCAATCTTTGTCGAGTATGGATCGTTCTACTGATCTCATACGATCATTCATAAATGATCAATATGTTCTTTCTGATTTTGTGAGTTTTGACCTACGATCATTTTTGTGGACTCCACTCTTTAATATATTGATGCTTTGAAAGTTTCAAGTATGTTAGAATTGTATATTTTAAGATATCGACCGATAATCGTTGGTTTATACTATTTTATAGATCGTTCACAATCGATCCATATAAATTCATTCTTCATCCATAACTCAAACATATGAACTCCGGTTGAGTTGAAATTTGAAATGTAACCTCATAGGGCCTTCCTTGTTACTCATACAGATCATCTTGATTGGGACCCGATCTGAATCTGTTCGATCATTGTCCATGGTCTCGTATATAACTGATCCCTAAGACTGGTAATCATCCATTTTTAGCTAAGTCTTCAATTTCAAGGCCTGGCCAAAAAGCGGTATAACATTTGCCCCCTAAAGTATGTCTTATTTGAACATGATGTGTTTAGAATCATTACAAGCTTCAGTTGTTAGAAAGAGTTCCATCCAATTTATTAAATAGTCTCCATCCTTCCATTGAGTTGCTTCTTCACTGACGGTCATATCCCTTTATGTTTATCATGATTGTTGGTCGATTTCCAGCAGTATAAATACAAAATCATGACTTTTCGAAGATTATCTTGTTTTGTTTATGGTGATTATCAGGCTTCAAAAATCCGATTAAACTTTTCTCCAGTTGACTTCAGGTGAGAATTCAATTTCTATCGATTTCAAAAAAAACTGAATTTTGAAACGCACAATAGTATGTATACATGTTTATAGCTAACCGTCGATCGCATTTTCATGCCCATCGGTCATTGTCAAATCATAAAAAAATTATGATCCTACCCGACTATTATTTGATATAGAAAAACTTTGGATCATTTAAAACGAATGTTTCATAACAATCAGTGCAAAAAATGATCATAACATTTGTACTTAAGGAATGATCGGTTCCATTTTTGGGCTATAAAGGATCGGCTAGCCTCCCTGTATAAAAGCATCTCCACTTAGCCATTTCCACTTCCTTCTCTTTATTTCGTATCATTCCAACTTTAACTAGAAAAGAAAACAAATTTCTCCTCTTCATCTCCATAGTTCCAAGCAACAACCTGAACTCTTGAAGTAAGAAATCAGTCCTCCTCCAAATTAATTGTTGTTGCATCTATCCCTTCAGATCTCGCATAGATCCGATTCAAATTGATTTGCCTCTTCAAATTCTGATTTATGTAAGTTAGATTTGATTAATTTTGCTTTAATAGTGAGATTTTGGGTTTTGTTGATTTCATGGTATTTGATTCGATCCATAAGCAAGTAGTAGTTGGAGGAGATGGAACTTCAACGGATCATTTTTGGGGAAGACAGAGTAGCTATCTTGATGTTGGATGCTCGTTCTTGAACGATCAGTTAATTTTCTAGACTTGGTGAATTTCAAAGGAGATGGATTGATTCGTGGAACGTTCAGAAGAAGTGATGCAACGCCAACGATCGATCTGTGTTGATGTTGATTCGAACAATCAGTTAAATTTTATGCATGAGCAATCGGTTGGAGATTGGAGGAGAATGATCAGTTGGATGGGATATGGATTGTCTATTGACGATCGTTATAGTAAGATTGTTTACAAATGTCGTTCTGGAACGATCGGCTATATCTTGGTGGATGGATTGATTTGTGAAGCAATCGTATTGAATGACCGTATGGAACGATCGTATGGCATCGACGTTGGGTATAGGCATGGTGTGGAATGATCGGTAATGGATCGATCGATTGTGGATGACGGGGCATATGGAACGATCGTATGGTGATGGTTTGGTCCACACGATCGGTTAAATGTTGATGCGAATGATCGGATGAAGGATCGAAGGGAACGATCGAATGGAGTATCGAAGCAAATGATCGGTTAGAGGCATGGTGCGACAACTGACTTGACTATGGATGATCGTTATGGAACGATCGTATATGAATGATCGTATAGAATGATCGGCTATACTTTGATGAAACGATCGACCGTTAGCAACTAATTTTAAAATGAATTTCATTAATATGAACTTGGACTTTGAGATGAATTTTGACTTGAACACTTGAGTAAACATATATGACTTGCATATGACTTGAATTGCATATTTGGACATACACAATATTATCATGACATGGACAAATACCTTTGTACAAAATCTTTTGAAGCTCATCTACCTATGAACATAAAAGTCAATCTTCAATCTGCTGACAATCGATCTAGAAGCTCAAGTTGAATTATTCCCAATCGATGTAGAGAACCGGTTGAGACGGTCAGGAATGACGGTCACTCTGGTTAAACTTCGTAGTCTTGTAATCCTTCCCACTTTTAACTTTGTGTAACTTATTACTATATTGCATGGAACTTCCCTATACAACAATAGCACACACTTTGCACTTGAGGGCATAGCTTATTTTATATAATAAGATTTTCTACTAAGTTTGATAGCTATGGATTCCATGCATTTAGAACGTCTTGCAGCCATGTTCGCTGGACCATCTTCTCAATACAGTAATTCCAAGTCGAGTTCTGCCAATGAATCAGACAGTTCGACTCCTAGTCATCGATCCGAGCAACCGGAAAGCTTTGGTCCACCATTTGATCTGTTCTCCGCCATTTCCACTCTTCCAATAGAAATCATCAATCCTTCCCCCGACACATTGGAGGATGTAGTCTTCTTGGAAGATCCTCTGGATTCCATGGACTCAAAGGTTAGAGGAGCTGCACTTCGTTGAATCTGTGAGAAACACAGGATTTCATTTGACAATGTACTGGTCCCATCACGGGATGATAGAGCTCACAGGCCTCCGGTGACGTATACAGCATGCCACAAATTTATGTGCTGTGCTGGATGCGTTCTTCCGTTTGATTCATACATCCGTGAGGTTCTACATTATTTGAGGTTAGCCCCGACGCAACTGCAACCGTACGGCTACGCTCTTCTCAATTGTATTTACATGGTTTTATGGAGTTCTTATATCGCTTCCAACTATCGAGGATATTCAATTCATATTCACCATCAAGCAATGGACAAGAAGTCTCTCATTTACATTTCTAGAGTCAGTTAAGAAGTGCCAAATCTTAGTAGGTGCTTAGAATAAATTAAGCGCTTTTAAAAAGGAATGGTTCTTTATGCGATGTCCAACCGGCTTCACTCGACGTGGTTGGAAAGACATAAATGTCACTCTTCACTTTAATTCATATGCTTATATCTAGGTCACGTCCTAGACTAAGCAGTTTTTCTGATTTTTTACATGCACTGTCCCACAACCCGAAGGTAAATATCTTGAGGAGGCATTCTCGACTCTTAAGTATGTGCTACCTGAAGATAGAGATATCAAGTGCCTCCTTGCTGATGAATGTATTATCACCTTTTGCCTAATGGAAGAAGGCCAGAGCACATGCCTAGTGAATATTGCTCGAGCTGCAGTGGCAAGACAGTAGGTTTTAGTTGGTTAAAGGGTTAATCAGGTTAACCCCGTCATGCCCCCTATTGCGGGAGCTTATGAGGTCACAGATATAGTCACGCCAAAAGTTGAAGATGATGAGCCCGGTTGTGATAACGAAGGGTCTAGTCTTGGGGTTATGGTCAAATCCTCGCAGACCTCACGACCCTCGGCTCTCGAAAAAAGAAAGGGAAAGAAACTCATCTATTGGTTTCCTAAGAGTCGTCTCTCCAATCAACCTAAGTCGTCTGTTACTCCTTAAGTTATTCTGGATGAATCCGCCTCTCAACCGTCTGAGCAATTAGGCGAACTGCTTGACTCATTATCTAACTTGCTGATTCCATATGATGTTGAAACTTTCACTTTATTGACATGAGCATCGATAAGTCGGACTTTCCTACTAGAACCAGTGTAGAAATCTCATCTATTACTAAGGGAGAGGTTACTCCTATGGGAAAGGCTCCAAAATCTGGTCTGTCGGGGTTGGGGGCACAAGGACACTCGCACACACCTGCACTTTACGACATTACACTACTCAAATCTTGTGACCCTCAATGTTTAAAGTTGATTCACTTCTTGTTCCCCTTTGTAGGAACCATGGTAAAGAAGAGGAATATGTTCCTGTCTCTCTAGCACTTATCCTGCCCAACTTCAGGCTCACGTTCAGGCCTGTATCCTCAAGGCAGTGGCCATGAGTATGATTCAAGCTATCGCTCTAGTTGGGACCGTGATTGTCAGGATAGAGGTGAAAGAGATAGGTCTGCCCATGACAAGCATCGATCAAAATCTAGATTCCCTCCTCCGAAGGGTTCTGAAAAGCAAATTTATCATCGAGACCTGCTTATTGATTCGTCATGTGGTCCTTCTTCCATTCCAATTCCTTTATAGCCTCTAATCCCTTCCCATTCTCAATGACTCAACATCGCCTTTGTCATAGCAAACATGTTGCTTCCCACAAGTCGAGCAAGGAAAGTGCTAACATTACAAAAATTACTAAGGAGCTTGAAATTGATCCAGCCATTCGCATGGCCCAGCTCGAGGAAGGGTTTCCAAACTTATGCTTTAATGGGGTTTTCTTCCCTAAATCTAAAAATGGTCCCTCGGAAAGTTCAAAATAAGAGTATGGATTGTGTTATTAATATCCACAGGTAGTATAATTAGTGGATGAAAGCCGCAGAGAAAATGTCCAAAGTATCCTTTGAATGAGCGATAGAGATGGAAAAACTAAAGCATCAAGAGGAATAAGATAAGAGGATCATTGAAACTTTAACAAATGAGCTAGAAGCTTTAAGGAACTCTCAAGATGAGGCCAAGAGAAAAGCTGAGATTACCATCAGTGCTTTAAAGGATGAGAAGACCAGACAACTGGATGAAGTTCAAGTGTTGCGTCATCGAAACTATCAACTTGCACTTGAAAAAAACATAGCCCAAAAGCGGATAGCTAAACTTGAAGCTAAACTCGAATGTGATACCAAGAAGAAAAACGAAGCACAAAAGATTGGTCAGGATGCCTACATAGAGTTGGTGAATGTCAAGCTCGAAAGAGATGCGGCTGTTGAGAAGGCTAAGGATGTTGATGCCCTCGTCCAACATGAAGTGGATGCCGCTAAGGAGATAACTAGAGTGGAAGTAATAGGTGAGCTTGATCCATTATTTATTCTCTACAACTCCAATGCTATTAAGCATAGAAACCTAGAAATGGATTCAAGATGACTACCCCTATAAGCTTTTGCACGCATAGGAATTTCTTGTGGCTAAAGAGAAGAAAGCACTCAATGTAGAGGAGATTGACCTGACGAGGTTTGTGGGAGAGATCGTAGTAGGTGATGAACCTAAAATCTTACATGATGTCTAGCTTGTATTTTAGTAAGAGCCAGCTACTTCTTCTCCACATAAAGCGAGTGAAGGTTCCGGGTCTGCGCCACTCATGTTACAACTAATCTGGCCTTATTATTTTAGGATATTTTTAGCATTGCCATGAATTCTTCCAATGTCGTAGGATACAACCTGGACAAGTCTCATTATAACGAGCTCTTTCCAATTCCAAAACAAAGTGCTGAAGGTACTTCAGCTCACCTCGGGAGCCACACCGAAGAAGGAATCTCGTTTACATCTCCCGTCTTACAAAAAGTTGGAGCACCATCGATCAATATTGCTAATCTTTATAGATATATTTCCCCGACTTTAGGTCCTCTAGCTGCAGCCCCTCTTCCCCAAGAATCCCTGCCAGGGCCTCAAGTGCCCGCAACTGAGTCTGTTTTAGTTACAACTTCAGCTACAACTCAAGATGCTCCAGAAGAGGTGGTTTTCTTACTTAATGAGCACATTATGGACGCATTATTGAGGGAAGGTAGGGATCCGCACCATGAAATCCCAATCGATGATGACATCCTGATGACGGGCACCTCTGATCCCACTGACGAGCTCAGTCTAAAGGAGCACATTGAGAAGAAAGAGCCATTGAAGAAAAAGGCCAAGGCTGAGCCAGCTGATGTGGACCCTAATGATCCAGATCTTATCCCGCTTCAAATAATTCCTCCAGGCAGGTCGACTCTCGGGGATGAGATCCCTTCTACTTCCAAGGTTAATGCTACTTCAATCCCCATATCTAGCGATGTCTCCTTAAAATAAGGTAGAGGTGGTATAGGATTGAAGAGAGTGTCAAGTGAGAGTTTTGATAGATCTACCCTAATAAATCAAGTACAAGAAGTCAAAGAAGTAGCCATCGAGTTGACTTCGTGAGCAGATAGCTTATGTTGCTATTCTTCTTCTTTAGTTGGACATGTTTGTGCAGGTATGGCACCCGCTTATAGTCTCATTTTTTAGATAAACTTGTATGCAACTTACAAGTTTAATGTAAATAAAAGTTCTCTTGCTTTCACAAAACTCTTATGTGTATTTGCTTAAGTGATCGAGCTATTGCATTTTTCATTCATTGTATTTGTAATTTATTGCTGATTAGCTCGGATATTGATTCGATGCACCAATCTCATGGCCACCCTAAGGTCCTGGCCTCGAGTCGTATTCAAATGTTAGGCTCGAACCCTAATGTTACGTTGTTGAACTTAGCGGTTAAGCATTTATGTTTCTATCACCATATCTTGGGTTGACAGAATTAATTAGTGAATGGTTGAGTTCTGTCTCCACTAACTTAAGTGTCATCCTGTTGAATTCAGGTCTGAGTTGGTTAAGTAGTAAGTGCTCAAATCGCACTTATTTATTCATTTATACTCATATCCTTACTCTATGGACAAGATTTATTCCATGGGTGTTCGTTCTCACTCATTAATGTTTGTAATCTGAGTCGCACTCTGGGAATTTGGAGTTGTTCAGCAAACTGTAGAATTCAATTTCCATTAGTCAATTATCTTTCCCCCAAGCATGGGTTTTAATCAACAAGTGATCGGTTGAGCCATGATCACTATCAAGTCATGTTGACTTCATTGTATAGTGGGATTTAGTTGGTTGTTTGTTGGAACTAATATGCAATGGCAGATCATAGGTATGAAGCAAAATTAAAAGCTTTATTTGCCAAATGGAAAGAAATGACATAATTTATCTTATTACATATCTAGAAAATCAAATACAAAGGCAAATCATAAAATTAAATACAACCGAATGAAAGAGAAATAAACTAAGTGAAATAGCATCATAAATGCTCGTTGATACACGCCTTTAGGAGTGTGATACCATCAACAGTCGCCAGCTTGAATGTTCCCTCTCCAAGTCCATGTTCAATGAATTATGGTCCTTCCTAAGCAGGATTCATATGCGATGGGCCAGGAAAAACCCATTTTAAGATGAGATCACCGATTTCAAAAGTTCTAGGTCGGACTTTAATGTTGCAGTATCGAGCGACTCGGTGTCGATGCGCAGCTACCCTTAAACTAGCTTCATCGTGATTTTCATTTGCAAAGTCTAGAGATTCTAAGAGGAGATCTATATTCTTTCTAGGATCATAGTAGGTTACTCGATGAGAAGGAACTTCGAGTTCAACGGGAATAATGACTTCGTAGCCGCAAGCGAGGGCAAAAGGAGTATAGCCAGTCGTAGACTTGTGGGTGGTTCTATAGGCCCATAATGCTATTGGAAGTTCATCCACCCACTTGCCTCTAGCCTTTTCAAAATGCTTGAGGGTGAGCTACTGTCACAAATCTCTTTTCAATATGATGTCGATGGCAGAAGTCTTCGAATTCAGCACTGTCGATTTGGATTCCATTATTAGTTGCTATAGTTTGCGGAAGGCCAAAGCAATAGGTGATGCTATAGACAATGAAGTTGATTACTTTTTTGTTGTGATCGTAGTAAAGGTTCTGCTTTGGCCCATTTGATGAAGTAATCAACCATGAAGATGGCATGCTTTGCACCACCTATAGAGATTGGTAAGGAACCAATAATATCTATGCCTCATATGTCAAACAGGCATGGACTGATCATTTGTGTGATTTCTATCGGCAAAGCTCGTGAAACTTTTGCATATGTCTGAACTTGTTGCATCGCTTAGCATAATCAGCAGCGTCTCGGTTGAAAGTCAGCCAATAATACCCGTAGTGGAGTATTTTCTTTACTATGGTTTGCTTCCTAGTGTGATCATTACATTCCCCTTCATGAACTTCCTTTAAGACTCATTTTATTTCATCATGAGTGATATACTAGAGTAGGTGGATGGAAAAACCCTTTCTATTGGGAAGTTTTGTAGTGGGATGTTGGCTTGTGGGTTAGGCAGTGTGCAAACTTTCAACAAGCGAAAGCCAAACATCAAAAGTGAAGTGGATTGCTTCAACCTTTAGAGATTCCAATTTGAAAATGGGTTTCGATATCCATGGATTTCATAGACGGGTTGCCAATGTCAAATAGGGAAAACGAAAGTATATGGGTCGTAGTGGAAAGGTTGACCAAGAGTGCCCATTTCATTGCAGCTAAGTCGACCAAGATGGCACTTGCTTTAGCTAAGTTGTTCATGAAGAACATAGTTAGACTACATGGGATTCCTATTAGTATAGTCAGCGATAGAGATGCTTTGTTTACTAGTGAATTCTAGAAGAGTCTACCGGATGAGTTAGGCACTACGCTCAAGATGAGTACTTCAATCACCCTCAGACAGATGGGCAGACAGAGAGAGTCAATAAGGTACTCAAGGATTTACTAAAAGTTTGTGTATTGGACTTTGGTGGATCTTGGGAAGATCACTTGCATTTGGTTGAGTTTTCTTATAATAATAGTTATCAGACTAGTATAGGAATGGTGACTTTTGAAGCTTTGTACGGAAGGCCATGCAAATCATCAGCATGTTGGTTAGAGACCAGAGGCAGATGCCAATGTGGGTGCTGGAAATCCACCAGTGGATATTAGGGCGATGTATCAGTTTTCGTCAATATAATGCAAGCTGGAGTTGTTGCCGGTGTAGCTAGAAATGTTTGAGGTGCTAATCTTATGGCTCTTGTTGGAGATAATTATGCTAAGCCGAGCAGAGATTACACCAGTCTTGGTGGAAAACCGTTTATGGGAATGGAGGATGCTATAGAAGTTGTGAATGGATTGTTGCATTACGAGGGATTCTTTGTTGATTTGGATTCGGATAATGAGAAGAAGAGGAGATTAGCCTTTGGGTAGTTGCAAGGGGACAACACTTCATTGGTGGAATAATGTTACTGCCGGAGTTCTGGAGGAGGAGTTGACTTGGGTAGATTTTAGAAGGAGATTTGAAAAGAGGTTCTTATCGGAAGTTGCTAAGTCGGTATTAATGAAAAAGTTTATGGATCTAGTACAAGGGGAGATGTCGGTAATTGAGTATACTACTATGTTTGATGAGTTGTCCCGATATGTACATGCTACTATAGACACCAACATCAGGAGAAATGAGAGGTTCATTAGGGGATTGAGACCTGAGCATGCTAGGGCGACCCTGACACATATCTGTAATTCCTGTAATTTGGTTGTGGAGATGGAAACCGCCATAAGGAGATGCTTTTTGTTTGCACTAGAGAGAAACCGGTTGAAACCAAGAGTCCTTAAGGAAAGAAGAGGAAGTTCTTTAAAAAGAAGGGAGCTTAGAAGGAGGAGGCAGCCAAGAAGGCAAAGGCTGATTTAGTTTACTTCAAGAGCGACAAGAAAGGTCATTACGCTCATGAGAACCGATCAGGCAAGGGGAAGAAGGCTACAGATAAGAAGAACGTGAAGTGCTTCAACTATGACTAGGTTAGGCATTGTAAGAACTAGTGTCTAGAGCCAATCAAGGCAGACAAGGGAAAGGTTATTGCTGTTGGACCATCATCTGCTAGGCCAACTGCTGTTGAAAAAGGGAAGACTGCGATGGAAGGTACATTTTTGATTCAGCGTATATCAGTTAGGATATTATTTGATATCGATACATCACTTTCATTTATATCTCAAAATTTGGTTGATAGGTTATGCTTCGAACCCAAATACCTTGTTACTTCCTTAAATGTTGCGAATCTAATAGGAGGGTATGCAACTCTAGGGACGAGATATGACCAGTTAGAACTACACTTGTTAGGTCATAAGCTTGCATGAAGTCTGTATGTTTTCGATTTCGTAGATTTCGAAATCATTTTCGGATGGATTGGTTGAGTAAGTATGAGGCTAAGATATTTTTCCAAGATGGGGAGATATCACCAAGACACTCTGATAGCCATAACCGAATCATATTCTCAGTAGAGAATTCTGAACAGAGTAATTATGCTTTGTTAAGTGCTATGGAAGTGGGAGAAGAGTTAAGTCAGGTTCAAGTAGCAAAAGAGTTTGCAGATGTCTTTGAGCCGGTAACGGGACTACTACCGAAACGAGCTATTGAGTTTCAGATGGAACTTGTGCTAGGAGTTGAAACTGTGAATAGACCTCCTAGCTGGATGACACCGATCGAGAAGAAGGAATTGAAGGTGCAGTGAGTGTATCTAGAAGGAAGGAATTTTATTAGACCAAGTAGTTCGTCTTGGGGAGCGACCGTGGTGTTCATGAAAAAACCAGATGGGTCGTTGAGGATGTGTATCGACTATCATAAGTTGAACGAGAGGATGATTAAGAATAAGTATCCTTAGCCTAGAATAGATGATTTATTTGATCATTTGTGTGGATCTAGAGTGCTTTCCCATTGGATTTGGTAACAAGTTTCCATCAGTTAAAAGTGGCAGAGAATAGGTTTCCTTTGACAGCATTTCGGACTAGGTATGGCTCGTATGAGTAGTTAGTAATGCCATTCGGATTAACAAACGCACCCGCTTTCTTTATGGATTTGATGGACCGAGTTTTTCAAGAGTATTTGGATAGGTTGGTATTGGTGTTTATAGATGACATTTTAGTGTACTCTAAAGATGAAAGAGAGCATAAAGATCATTTTGGAGTGGTTCTTGAGATGCCGAGGCAGCATCAGCTAAATGCGAAGTTTTCTAAGTGCCATTTTGGAAGAAAGAGGTTAAGTTTCTTGGTTACATGGTAATGGCTTATCAGTCGATATAGATAAGATTGAAGCTATTAATAATTTGAAGAGACCAAAAACAGTGACTGTGATTAGAAGTTTTCTTGGACTTGCTGGCTATTATCAGAGATTCATCAAATATTTCTCGTGGATAGCTGCGCCTTTGACTAAGCTAACTAGGAAGGATGCGAAATTTTTATGGTCCGATAAATGTGAGGAAGCATTCCTTAAGTTAAAGCATTTATTGACCAATGCACCAGTGTTAGTAGTTCCAGATGGAAATCAAGGGTTGGTGGTGTATACTGATGCATGTGAGATTGGATTAGGAGTTGTGTTGATGCAGAAAGATAAAGTGATTGCCTACGCTTCACGATAGCTCAAACTGCATGAAGTGAGATATCTTACTCATGATTTGGATGGCTGCGCTGATCTTCACATTGAAGATTTGGAGATATTATCTCTTAGGGGAGAGATTTGAGCTATACACATCTTAAGTCTTTAAAGTACTTATTCTCTTAGAAGGAGCTGAATATGAGACAACAAAGGTGGCTAGAGTTTTTTGGCTGCTTATGATTTTGGCATAGAGTATAATTCTGGGAAAGGAAATAAAGCAGCGGATGCTCTTAGAAAAAGGCATCAGAATTTGGTGTTAGCTATGTTGGTAGAATGGAAGGATTTAGAAGCTTCAACTACATGTAGTGTGCAATTAAGATTGACTGTTAGTTCTAGTCAAAATACTGCCATGTTGTCCTATTTGGAAGTTCGACCAGTGCTGATCGAGTGGACTGCTTCTAAGTAGAAGGAGGATCCATTATTAGCTGAGAAGATTAAAAGGCTTGAGGTTGGATCAGAGATTGATGATCTAAAAGATTTTAGTCTTGACCAAAGAGGATGGTTGAGAAAGAAAGGATGGTTGTGTGTTCCGAATATTGAGGTCTTGAGGAATGAAGTTCTTGAAGAATGTCATCGGTTCAAGTTTATGATTCATCCTAGATGGACCAAGATGTATCAAGATATGAAGAGGAACTTCTATTTGGAAGGTATGAAGAGGGATGTTGGCTTGTGGGTTATGCAGTATGCAAATTGTCAACAAGTGAAAGTCGAACATCAGAAGCCGAGTGGATTGCTTCAACCTTTAGAGATTCTAGTTTGGAAATGAGATTCGATATCTATGGATTTTATAGACGAGTTGCCAAGGTCAAATAATGAAAATGAAAGTATATGGGACATAGTGGACAAGTTGACCAAGAGTGCCTATTTCATTCCAGTTAAGTCAACCATGATGTCACCTATTTTAGCTAAGTTGTTCATAAAGAATATAGTTAGACTACATGGGATTCCTAGTAGTATAGTCAGCGAAACAAATGCTTTGTTTATTAGTAAATTCTGAAAGAGTCTACAGGATGAGTTGGGCACTAAGCTCAAGATGAGTACTGCATATCATCCTCAAACGGATGGGCAGACAGAGAGAGTCACTAAGATGCTCAAGGATTTACTAAGAGCTTGTGGACTTTGGTGGATCATGGGAAGATCACCTACATTTGGTTGAGTTTTCCTATAATAATAGCTATCAGACTAGTATAGAAATGGAGCCTTTTGAAGCTTTGTATGGAAGGCCATGCCAATCACCAGCATATTGCTTGAAGACCAGAGACAGATTAGGCTTAGGTCTAAATTTGAGGCGACATAGAAGATCGAGTTAATCCGAGAAAGATGAAGGAAGCTTAGTCCAAACGGAAAATTTATGCAGATAAGAGGCGTAAAGACCTAGAATTCTCAATTGGAGATAAGTTTTCATTAAAGTATCATCGATGAAGGGTCTGGTACGATTTGGAAAGTCAAGAAAGTTGGCACCGAGATACGTTGGTCCATTCCAGATTACAAAAAGGATTGGCAAGCTCGCATATAGAGTAGATTTGCCCAACAGTATGGTAGGTGTCCATAATGTAGTTTATATGTTTCATCTTTGTAAGTGTATGCATGATCTAGAGACTCCTATTCCTTCGACAAGGTTGGAAGATTTGATAGTAGAGCCAAATTTGACTTTTGTTAGATAACCATTTTGGGTTGTATCGAGTGATGAGAAAAGACTAAGGAACAAGGCAGTTAAGTTGGTGAAAGTTCAGTGGAGCGACAACGAGAAGGACTGTACTTGGAAGACAGAAGATAGGATTTGAGATACTTATCATAATCTGCTATGAGGGTATGTCTATATTATAATTTTATAGATAATTGCTAGTCAGGTAGGCTAGTATGGTTGTTAGGTGCTGTTATAGATGATTGCTATGTTTAGTATTTAGTCCTTACTGAATTACGAGGACAAAATTCTTTAAGGAGAGGAGCCTGTTACACCCCTAATTTTTGATAATGTTGTTCAGGAGATTTAATTAGATAAATAAAATTGAATATTATAAATCTTAAAGTGATAAGGTGAAGGAGATTTGAAAATAAACCTAAGGGCCGAGCTTAATTAAATAAATAGACTACAAATTGTTGTACATATTAATTAATTAACACAAGGGTATTAGGGTAATTGTCGCACCCTATTTCCATCACCCATATGTTGTCGTGCTTTACCATTCACGTTAATTTTAACAAAATTAAAACAAATGGAAGAAAAGAGGGGAGCCGACCATTACTAGGAGAAAAGAAGAAGAATTCAAATAAAGCTTAGGATTCAAGCCAGGGAAAATTAATCACAATCCAATCTCAAATTCCTTTTCCTAATCAAGGTAAATAATAATCTATATAATATTTACTTTGTTCTTATAATAATTTGTTTTCGAGTTTGAGATTATATCCATTTTAATGATGATTTGGATGATGATATGATTGGATTATAACATGTTGATTTAAACAAAATTGTTTAAATATGATTTTACATGGTTTTAAGGGCTAAACCGATTAAAATTAATTTCAAATGTCATAAGAAAATTTTATGTCATGTAAAACATGATTTTGGAGTTAGGTTTTAATTTTTATAATTTTCCAAGTTATGGATAATTTATTGTTAATTTCAAAGGAAAATATGTTTAATTGTGTTTAGAAATTTATTTCAAAAATTATATTGAGAATTTGGATCTGTAATTTAGATATGTTAGATAATATATCTAATGTGAATTTCTGTGATTTTTGGGATTTTTCCTAAGTGATTTACTATGATAATTAAATTATTTTAAAGGAGGAACTAAATGATTTAACTGTTTTTACTTACTAGAAGGGCTTATTTGTTAAATTAATCTTGGTTTAGATCTGAAATTATGCAGCAGTTATTTTTGGTAATGAATTTGAAAAGTTGAGGTGACCAATCACATGTTTGCAAGTAGGCAGGCTAGTTGAAAAATATTTTCTTTAAATGGCATCAATCAGCTTTTACTCAGAAAAATGGGTTCCGCCTCTATTAGAAGCACCTTTCGACTCATAGCTTCCGCCTTCATTCAAGTCGAAACCCCACAAAGCCAAAACCAATACACAAGGTATTAAAATTGGTACATATTAGGTTCGGGAAAGGCGGAAGGCATGGTGTCGAAACATACCTTCCGATAAGGACGAAACATTTGTTTTGTTTTCTAAAGAAATGTGCCTGCCTGTTTTACTAAATACTTTCGAAGGGGTCTTTTGAATAGCTTTCGAAAGAGGGTTACCGCCTTATTGTTTAAAGTATAGCTTTCGAATGAGTTACTTAGTTTCCAAACTAAAGATTTCAAAAGGGGTAATTTCAACCTAGCAGAAACCTTTCTGCCGACCTTATGCTTTTTGAAGGAATTGAAGATACCAATGCTTTCGAAAGGTAGTCTTTGTTTTGTAAATATGAGCCACTTCTTAAAGCTTTCAAAAAGGGATAATGGTTTCAAAAGGGGTTTCGAAGCTAACCTTTAAGTGTTTTACCTAAATGATCTGTGCTTTCGAAAGGATGGTTCTGAAGCCATTAAGTTTTTCCCTAAACACTTTTATATGATAAAGAATGGTTTCAAAAGAGATAGTTTCGTTTATATTCAGTATGACCCAAAAGATATTTTAAGGTAAAAAACCCAATGCTTTTATAATTGAATGGTTCACTTTAATACATTTGAAAGGTTTCGAAAGAAAGGTTTTTAAGCGTTTCGAAAGGCAAGTGCCTGGAGTTTTGAAAAGAAGATTTTAATGCTTTTGAAAGGAAGTTTTCCAATGGTTTCGAAAGTAGTGGTTAAAGGTTTCGGACGCCTTAGTTTTCAAAAGAAGTAACCCAGTCTCATTTTTAAGGAAAACCATGGCATAATAAAAGAGTTTGAAATGATTTAAAGTATGGAGTTTTGAAGAAGTTTCTTGATTAATAGGTTAAAGGAATTAGCCAAGTTTCATATAAAATGATTTCAAGGATACTAAACCACAGGTATTGGTATTATTTTATTTTTTTTTGAACGGCAAGGAGGGTTGCATGGACCCTAACCAATTTTATTAAACACGCATACACAAAAACAAAACAAAGCAGGCCAAACAGCACCCACAAACACAGGGAAACAACATGGAAAAAAGAAAGAATACAAAAAAGACAAACAAGCAAGAACACAAGAACAAATCATCGACACCCTAATCCATTGTATCATAAGCTGAATGATGAGAAGACTTCTCCCTCACCCTAGCTGTAATAACACTGATCAAGGCAGTAGCAGACTTCCTATTATTGTCAAATACCCTTGCATTTCTCTCAGCCCAAATTACAGTCACATAAACTTTCTACATTAACAAATGCCAAAAGGTTGCAGTGTTCTTCCACCTTGTCTTCCTGAACAACCTGTTCCATTCAGCGTCCCCATGTAGAATAGGATCATTGTAACCAGCACTAGAGAGACATGCTTTCCAAATTTTTGCAGTAACCCCACAGCCAAAAAACAGGTGGGCGGTATCTTCAGCAACAACATTGCAGAAAACACATCTCAAGTCCACTGTAAAACCTCTACCGCATAATTTAACTTTGTCATCAAGGCATTTCTGAGGGTCTTCCATAAAAAGAAATTGAGGCTATGTGACGTTAAGCTATTCCATACTCTTGTATGCCATCTAAAAACTGGGTTACCTGCATCTCCAATTAAGGCTTTGTAAATGCAAGCAATGGAATGCCTTTCATGTTTGGCAGCCCAAACATAACCAATTCCAACAGAGGGTAACTTGTAGCGTTTGATAGACTCCCATAGAAGATTAATGCTAGGGTTGGAAGTGTAAGGCAACACAATCACACCATCAACACAGTAATCATAAGCACTTGCATTCATAGGGATGCCAGTTTGAATTTTCTTCTCATAAGAAAGCAAGTCATACAATATAACTCCTCTACTTACCCAAGGATCAAACCAGAACTTTGCATCACAGCCAAGGCTAATTAACAGCTGGACATGGGGAAGTAAAATGCTCCTTAGATTAAGGATGGCTCTCCACACCCTGCCACATAGAGGAGAAGGAACCATATGCCAGAAGTGTTTATTGCCATGGTGATGTTTCCTTGCCCACTTGACCCATAGGTTAGGTTTGTCATTTATCAAATTATCAAAGTGCTTAGAAAAGGCAGCTTGATTCCAAATTGGCAAACACTTGAAACCCAACCCACCATATTTAAGTGGTTTTTCCAATTTGGCATAAGCAATAGGAATAAGTTTGGTTAAATACATATCTCCGGTCCATAGAAAGTGATTCATTGCTTTCCTGATTCTCAATAAAAGTGGAGATGGCAGGATAAAACATCTGCTCCGATACACAGTCATGGCTTGTATAATAGATTTAATGATAGTGGATCTACCAGCTTGTGATATCTTATTGCTAGCCCACCTGTTCATAGCCTCAGTTATTCTTTCAAAAAGAGGTAAACAAGCAGTGGATCCAATTTTCCTAGAGGACAAGGGAATGCCTAAGTGCATGGTACCATCAGGGAGGTTGGGTAATTGACTTCCTTGATAAATGGACTGCTTGTCAATGTCATTAAGACCATCCACCAAGAGGAATGACTTACTGCTATTGACCTGAAGGCCAGTGCAATTCTCAAAGGTGGTTAGGATGCCTTTGAAACAGTTAATAGTTGAGACAGTTGGCTTCATGAATAGAATCACATCATCAGCAAAGAGCAGCGAAGTAATGTTAGGATTCCTGCATTTGGGATGCAACTCAAATTTATTTAGTCTGACTTGCTTGTTAATAAGTTGTGTAAAAAATTCCATGACAATTATAAACAAATAGGAAGACATAGGATCTCACTGCCTTATACCCCTTATACTTCTGAAATATCCAACAGTGCCCCCATTGTAACACAAGGAGTAAGATACAGTGGATATACAAGTATATATCCAAGCAACAAAATGGCAAGGAAAACCCATTAAACTCATAATACTAGTCAAAGCTTCCGAACACACAGTGTCATAAGCTCTTCTGATGTCAAGCTTCATCATTGCTCTAGGAGATACATTGGTACGACCATACCCATTAAGAAGTTCATGAGTGACCAGCACATTATCAAGGATGCATCTATTGTTCAAAAAAGCAGATTGGTTCTCAGAAATGACAGTAGGAAGCACATGCCTGAGCCTAGAAGCAATGACTTTAGATATGCATTTGTATATAATGTTACAACAAGCAATTGGACGACAAGCATGTAAAGTTGCAGCATGTTTTACTTTAGGAACTAAACACAGATTGGTAGCATTGATGGGTAAAGGCAATTTATTATGTGAAAAGAAATTATGCACTGCAGCTAAAAGGTCAGCAGCAACAATATCCCAACAGTGTGTAAAGAAAACAGCATTAAAGCCATCAGGGCCACCACAAGAATCTCTCTTCATACCAAACATAGCATTATATATTTCATCATTTGTCACCGGTGAAGATAACACCAGGATATCATCAGCAGACAAAACTGGCATTGGGGTTGACAAGAGCTCATGAGTTAAAGGGGACAATGTATCAATGGGGGAAAACAGGTCAGTGTAATGGTTGATGAAAGCATTGTCAATGTCAGCAGGCTTATTTAAAATGATACCATCTTCACTCAGAATTTGGAAGATGTTTCTTTTGGCATTTTTAATTTTAAGGGAGGTGTGAAACAACTCAGTATTCCTATCACCAAACAGATCCCACTCCTTCCTCAACTTTTGTTTCTTCATGCTTTGCTCAGCAGTCATGGCATCAGATAGACGCTGAGTTAACACATGTTCCTGCTCTGGAATATTGATATTACCTGGGTCAACAAGCATCCTCAGCTGGATTGTTGATAGCTCTCTCTGCAAGACAGAAGAGTACTTGTTACCATCACCATACTTGTTCTTGGCCCATGTCTTTAACGCTTCCTTGGTGGCCTTAAGTTTTCGCTGCAAAATAGACATTTTGTTACCACTTTGAGGGCATTTCCAAACTTTAATAACTAAAGGCATAAATTCTAGATCATTGATCTAGGAATTAAAAAATTTAAAACTTGAGTTTCTTTTAATGGCATCGCACTGAGGAGCTAAGTAAATAGGTGAATGATCTGAGAGAAGAGGGGGGAGAATATGATTAAGAGAGTTGGGGTATTGAGTTAAGGCCTTAGTGTTTAGAAATATCAAGTCCAATCTACTCATGGTCCTCACACCAGATCGACTTTTGTTATTCCACGTGTATTTTGGACCAACAAAGGCAGCTTCATGTAAATTTGAGGCAGTGATAGCAAGGTTGAGAGGGGCAATGTCAGAGATTGTAAGTGGTTTGCCACCACAGCGGTCATCAGCAGAAAGCATGCAGTTAAAGTCACCTAAAACAAACCAAGGGTGTGTTTCCTGCCTAAGATGTGGTAAATAATCAAGCATTTCCTGCCTAGCAGCTGGGTGGTTATCTCCATAGATAAATGTCAGGTAGAAGGAAGTAGAGGTTGGATAATGTAATGCTTGAAAATGGATGAATTGCTTATGGGATAATATTGGGGTTAGGGTGTAAAAGGTAGGGTCAGAAAGCACCAAGATTCTTCCATATGGGGCCTCATTTAAATTATGATGAAAACTCCATAGTGGGTTGATAAGATTTGCGGCTCTGTGGGTAAGTTCATTGTTAAGTTTGGTCTCAAGCATGCCAAAAATGCCTAAATTATTCTCAGAGATTAATTCTTTTGCTTGCACAAGTTTGATATCCAAATGTGCACCTCTTATATTCCAAAACCCAAAATTGTGTAACATGGGAAAATTATGGTAATGGGTTTTGTAATCTCGTAGACCTTCGTAGGCCTGAGTTTGGTGTTTTTTCCTTATCAGGTAAGGTTTCACTATATTCAACAAAGTAGCCTTTATCAAAATCAGACATGGATTTATCCTTTTTTTTCCTGACATTGCTGTGGTTATTATTTTTAGGGTTTGGAGAGTTGGGGAGGACATGCTGTGGTAGATCATGTTGGATTAAATAACCAGGGGGTGTGATAAGAGAATAACGGGTTTTGGGAAGATTGCAAGGGGAAGAGGATTCAACTGAAGCATGCACACTGATATTGTGTGCATGTGCCACATTTGTTTGATCATGAGTTTGGTGCTTACTGTGGGAACAGGAAGTAATATCAAGAGAGTTTTGATTTATCTCATTGCAGAATAATAATGAAGGCACAGAGATACCATCCAAATTGACATTGTTACCATTTTTATTTGCATTTCTTATTGTTTCAGGTACCATCTTTTCTTTTTGCTTTCCTTTTCTCAATTCATTTTGTTTTGTCCTTCCATTTTCGACCAGCTCCTGAACTAGCTTGCCATAACTATCTGCTAGTTGAAAGTTTGCAACTAATTCAGCAACATCACACTGATTTACATTGTTCATATCCATGCAAGCATGCATTCTCTCATCAGCTACTAATTCTTCCACACAGGCAATATCAGTTAAACTTTTTAACCAATCTTCTTTCCTTTTCTCACTTCCTTCTTCTTCACACTGTACTACATTTTCATCACTTAATTCTTGCAAAACTTGAAATTTATTTCCTAAATTCATTCCCATCACCTCAACAACTTCCCCTTCCTCAACTTGATCTTCCATATTTCCTTTTCTATTCAGTGTAACATTTTCTTCTTTCCTTGATATATAATCACTGTCATTCCAATTATTGCCTTTCCCAGTATTCTCCTTGCTCTTAATTAACTCATTTTTCCTTTTGTTACCATGCTCAACTTTCTTCCAAACCCTGCCAGAATAATTATTGGCATTTTTATCATTTTGTTCTTTCACAGTTGAGTCTTTTTTTGGAGCTTGTTTTGGTACAGTATTCTTTTTACTATTCAACTCTTCATCAATCATAACACTATTCTTGCAACATAAAATGTCGTGCCCAAACACCTTACAGGAAGTACAAGCAAGTGGCCTCCACTGATATTCCACAAAAACAGTTTGCCTTGTTCCATCCTTACACAGTACTTGAAAGTTGTCCACAAGGTCAGAGATGGGTGTCACTTCCACCAATGCTTTGGCATAGGTTAGCCTTTCCATTTTCTCCGTACTTTCATCTAAACATTTAACACTTCCAATTCTTCCTGCAAGCCAGTTGATACCTAGTGGGGACCACGCTGCTAGAGGGATGTTGTAGATGTGTATCCATACTGGCACTGAAGTGACCGAGCCACACACGTTACTTACTGTGGGGTCCCATTGTTTAATAATAAACAATTTGTTCTTCATGATTATCGGGTCATCCTTGATGATCTTGCTCCGATCATCCTCACTAGAAAACAGGAATAGGAAGACAACACCATCAGACTTGACTTTAATATTTCCTTTCAAACGCCACACACGTTTGAGGTGTTGAACTGCCGCAGTAAAAGACAGGGGTTTATCAAGGAAGAAGCCGACTAAATAATCTTGCCAAATACATTGCCCTGCTTCATGAACAGCACCAGGAAGAACCAGCGCATCACCATCATATTCATTGATAAAGTTAACAGGCATGTACTTCCCCGCATTGCGTGGTTTGTTCTTGAAAAGAGAAGTCCATGCCTGTTGACTTGAGTTACCGAGTGGGGGGGAAGACTGAACTAACTTGGATGGATCAGAAGTAAGGGAGGCAGTAACAGTTGGCATAACAGTTTGTAAGGAGGTAGACTTAAGTAACGGAGGGGGATCGGGTTCAGGCAAGATCAGGACAGGGTTAGGGGTTGGATGGCCTGGAATGGGGGGGAGGAATGGAGTGGGTTGGAAGGTTTGGAAAGGGTAGAGGAATGAAATGCTCTTCCATTAAGGTTTTAGATGTTATATATGATATTATTTTGTTATTATGTCTACTTCTTTATATGTGTGTGTGTGTGTGTGTGTGTGTTCACATTGTAATGGACCGGAGGAGGGGCAGAATAACCAGCTAAGTTGACCCATTAGTGAATATAATTTGAATTAGCTTCTGAATGAGTAGAATTGCATCTAGAATGTCAGATAGATCAGAATATAGGATGCCTAAACATTGAAGTTGTCAGATAGATAGGTTCATAGTAAACCCATGAAAACTATGTTTAGGAAAAGTTATTGGCAAGGGCCAATAGTTTCATAGTAAACCCATGAAAACTATGTTTAAATTGAGTTATTGATAGGGGCCAATAGGTTTGTAGTGAACCCATGAAAGCTATATCCGGATTAATTTATTGACGGATGTTAATAGGTTCCTAGTCAACCCATGAAAACTAGGATAAGGGAGAAGTTATTGGAATTACCAATAGGTTCAGAGAGAACCCATGAAACAATGAAGGTATTTGTTGAATATGAGCTTATATGATTTATATGCGCTTATATGATTTTTGTTTGATGATAATAAACATATATATATATATATATACACACACACACACACACTCATTTAAATGTATTTGTTAATGTACTATTTTATTTTTTCATAGATTAAATAAATATTTGTTTAATAAAACAAATCACACGGAATTTGAATTCGAACAGAAATTTTATTCAAACAAGTATTTATTACAATTTTGAATAGTACAATTTCAAGCTCTCACTATAACTATACAACTTTGATTACAATACATCACATTTCATATTTACAGTTTTCCTCACTACATATCACTCACACTCGCAGTTTATCTTCAACTTCATTCCAGTTATAATCCAGCATCTGAGCAATCTGCAAAAATATTCACTAACGCAGTAAAATTGAAAAAGAAATATTTTCGCAATATAAAATGAAATATGATTTTTGAAAATATGATTTGACTCAGTTATTTGGGTTGTTCGTCATCATTTACATCTGAATTCATTATACACGAACAATGTGACATGCACAGTGTATCACTGTACATGCCACAAGGCCGTGCACATCGATATACACTTGATAATGCTACAGGGACAGGTGAGCATAGGTCAAACCCAAATGAAAAGTCGGGTTCAACTCACGTGCAATATATTTAAAATCACGACACGAGCACAAGGTCAAACCCGAGTTTTGAAACTGGATTCAACTCAAGTGAAATTTCAAAAATCAACATGAATGTCACAAGCATGAACACAGGAAAACATGTATGCAACATGGTGAGCAACACAAGTGCTACATAAAATCAGTGCAACCTGAAGTCAAGGCAACATAAAGCATGCAAGCTCGATCACAAGATATGGAAACTGCAACAATGCAATCTACAAATGTATAGACCAGGCCACAACAAAGAAGATGATTAATGCTTATGAATACATGTGCAGCCTATGCAAATGAAGACAACAAGTGTACAACAACTCCAGCAGTGATAGTGAAGTATGCAACTTGAAGTGATATAACAACAAATACCACAAACATCAAGTGAGAAACACCAATGATACAAGTGAGGTGAACAACAATGCAAACATGAAGTGAATGCAACTACAGGAACTCAACAAGGAAGACTACAGCATCAAGTCGGGTCAGACCAACCAGAATAGATGCAAAGACCACAATGCAATGTACATGAATACAACTACAGGTACAAGGCCAGAAGTTCAAGTGAGTGCACCAAAGACATGACATCACAGCAAACATGACAGCAAACAAATGCAAGTGGTTCAAGCAACATGCCCAGTTACAGCAAAGACCAAGTGCACGGTGAAAAGTATTCAATAATATAATGCAATGCTTTGTGTACAACATACATATGAACCAAGTTAATATGTACAACAAACAAAGCTAACAACACTCAAATGAACACATGGCCGAGTGAAGCCAAAGCAAACAGAAGGGATGTCTATGTGCAAAATTTTCCACGAAGAAGTCATCTCTGCAATCAACAATTATTTACCCAGAGATTATGAAAGTCTTCTTTGCAGTGAAGAAAAATGCAGGGATGCAATAGATAATGCCAACATAATAACAATGCTACAAGACCAACTCAATGCGACTCAAGAGTACACTTGAATATGAAGACCACAAAAACAGATGCAACATTCTAATATGTACCAATATGCTATGCAGTGAACAAAGCAAGGTGTAACCAATGTCACAATGCCACAGCAAACAAGGTGCACCAGACCAGGCTACATGATGATCAAAGTCAACAGTATCAATACAACAATGCAATAGCATGGCAATGTCGAATGCATGAACAAGTGAAGCATTTGTGTCAAAGCAGAGCAAATGTCAACAGTGAAGTAAAATCAAGAGACAAAGCTCAAAGTCAAAGATCAGAAATAAACATGTTCGAAGTCGAAAGCAATAAACAAGTTCAAGTCGAGATCATGGAAGCATACTGGAGTCAAGTCAGAATAATTCATGAATGCAATAACCAGATGAAGTCGAAGCCAACTAAGTAATTCATAGTGAAAGTCGAAAGATAAAAAATGCAGACGCAAACAAAATTCATGTTTAAAAAGTCAAGTGTCGAAGTCCGGATGAAATAGAGTTGATGCCAGAGAAATCGAATTCAAAAATCAAGTGTGTGCAATTTTTGAAAAAGTCAAAACAAATAAAAGAGGAAAGTTCTTTGCCGTATGAACCAAGGGAAAATCGAACGCTACAGAATAGAAGCCGTGCACATCAAGTCGAAACTATATCAGGAAATCATGAAATTAGGAAAGTATCGAATTGATACGAACGAATTATAGGGTCTCAGAATCCATATAAATATTCACCCAAAAATTCATCATTGGCATCGAGTCAAGCAAGCATTAAACCAGCAACGAAAGAGAATACATACCATAATCTATCAAACTCGATCAACAAAGGAGCAGCTGCGAACGAGCGCAAGAAAAGCAACCACATAATCGATCATCAGAGAGCCGCGAACAAGTCAGAAAACCCTAATTTCTGTAAAAAGAGGATCGGCCACCATATTCACAGAAACAAACAAAGCAAGGCCGCAATTTTTCAAAAGCAAGAAGAAAAAGGAACGGGCAGAAGAAATTGGGTCGGCCTTGGTTTTTGATATAGAAGGGGGTTTTACTTTATTTTTCAAATAGGGTTTATTTTTATCAAGGGTTTTTTTTGTTTATTAGTTTTATTTTTTATTTGTTCTTTTCGAATCAAGTCTTGGTAAATAACCACCTAGGTTGTAGGTAGTGTCAGATTGTCTAGTTAGAATTAGTGCAGTGAGCAGGGTGTGCGAGTTTGCAAAACTCTATAGGCGGTAGCAGGGTGTGCGAGTCTGTTAGAGTGTTTGTAAGTGGGAGACTGTTTAATTCTAATAGAAATATGGGAATGCAGCAGTAGGCAGGGGTTGCCGAAGCTGGGTAAATTTTGTGTGTGATTTACTTTTCAGCATATTTACTTATCTGCAGCTTGTGTTTAATTCGAGAAAATTTTCTATAACCCTATTCACCCCCCCCCCATCTAGGGTTAATCTAGATCCTACAAGTGGTATCAGAGTACGGTAATTTTCTTTAACTCTAGAGTCATGAATCCACCAAATAATGTTTTTTCTGAGGGGCAATCTATTGTTAGGCCACCCATGTTTAATGGGAATAATTATGCTAATTGGAAAGTTAGGATGGGTATTTATCTTAGTTCTGTTGATTATGATGTTTGGGACATTATTGAAACTGGCTATAAATCTCCCACTATAACTGTTGGTGATATTGAGATTCCTAAACCTATGGATAGGTGGGATGCTAACGATAAGAGATTAAAAACCACAAATGCTAAAGCCATGAATGCTTTGATCTGTGCTCTTGATAAGACTGAATTTAATAGAATTTCTCATTGTAAAACTGCACAGGAAATTTGGCATACCTTGGAGGTGACACATGAAGGAACTTCTCAAGTCAAGGAGTCTCGTCTAGCCCTATTCATCAATGAATACGAGAACTTTGTGATGGACAAAGGCGAGAGCATAAAGGACATGTTTGGACGCTTTTCAACTTTGATGTACAACGCTAGAGCGCTTGGGAAGGTATTCACTGAGGTAGAGCTTGTGAGGAAGGTGCTATGAGTTTTACCAATGAACTTTGAGGCAAAAGTCACAGCAATACAAGAATCGAAAGATCTGAGTAAACTAAGCATGGAGGAGTTGATCGGCAACTTGATGACATATGAGCTTGAGCTAAAAGCAAAGGAGGAACACAACAACTCCGAATCAAAGAAGAAGACGATTTCCTTAAAGAGCAAAGAAGAGAGCGATCAAGAAGAAGAAGATCCAATTGAAGAGCTTGTAATGGCTGGCAATAATCTTAGAAAATTGTCAAGATTCAGGCCACGCAAGAAGAAAACAAGTGGTAATAGGCCAAAAGATTCTGACAATTCCGATAATGAACTGACATGCTTTAACTGCAACAAGCCTGACCACTTCAAACAAGAATGCCCACTTCTCAAAAACAACAAAGGAAAGAAAAAGAAGAAGAAGGCATTTGCAGCGACCTGGGATGATGAAGAAGGAGAGGAAGTTTCGAATAATAGCTCAGATGAGACTAACTTGTGTCTTATGGCAAAATCAGATTCAGAAGCAAGCTCAGAGGAATCTAGTGAGGGAGGTGACTATTCTTGTAAAGAACTTGTTTTTATGTGTCTTGATCTTACTAAAGAAGTTGATATTCTTGAATCTAAAATTGAGAAACTGAAATCTGATAGGAGAGCACTTGCTCATGAAAATTTTTGGTTAGAAACTGAACTTGAAAATATTCAAAACCTAGAATGTAAAAAATGTAAAATTTTAGGTTCAGAATTATCAAGACTTAAGAATAGCTTTGAGAATCTTGAAAAAGAAAACTTGAGTCTTAAGGAAACCATTGACACTAGGAAAAAGGATTTTATAAATAGATGCACCTCACTTGTAACTGAAAACACAACACTCAAAACCAAAGTCCAAAATCTTGAGAAATCTTTGAATAACTTTTCAAGAGGAGAAAAATCATTCAACATGCTATTGGGAAATCAAATTTTTGCTAACAACGGAAAAGGATTAGGCTTTGGGAAAACACAAGTTAATAATAATGCAAAAGGTAAGAGTGTCTTTGCTAGATGTGAAATAATTGGACATCGTGTTGAAAATTGTAGTCATAGGAACAAGAACACAAAATTTATACAAGTTTGGGTTCCTAAGAATTCTACAAACAAATTTCATGTCTATTGGAACAAGAATAAAAGGACTAAACAAGTTTGGGTTCCAAAGGGATTATTTATTCACAATGCTTCAGCCACTAACAATCATGGACCTATAAAAACAAATAGGTCACAAAAATCTTTCATCGTGTAGGTATGGTGGCAGGCTAAGGAACAACAACAGTGTTCTCTGGATTTGGGCTGTTCCAGAAACACAACGGGCAACAAAGCAAAGTTCCTTAGCCTAGTATAAAGGTGACAGAATCACAATAGACAACAACGAAAAGATATCGTAAAGGTAAAACAGGTAATGGTATGTTTTGAACGATATATTAAATGTGATAATCTGCACCGTATTCTGAATTAAATCAGCCAATAATCAGATGATGAAAAGATGATGATTTTTTTCTAACTTGTTCAACATAATTGGCCAATTATATTTATGCCAAAAACACTATTCTTTGAATTACTTCATACATATACGTTTGGATTAAAAATAATGTTTTGTTGGATGATAATATTTTTGGTTACGGCTAACTCTGTATTCACGGTTTTCTGATTATTTACATGGCTTCAATCCAAATTCAAGAGAATGTCATTTAAAATGCTGTGAAAAATTGAGTTTGAATTTTTATGCACACTTCATGATCTGGTCTATCAAATTTAGTTAGTGATATTTTTTTGAGGGAAAAAGAAATTCAGATGCAGATTACACTGGTAATCTAGTTGATAGAAAAATTACTAGTTGAACGTGATTTTTGAGACATTTAGTAACTGCATTGTTTTTCAAAGAAAATATCTGCATATTTTTCATTACAAATAATTTTCAAATAGAAGAATTTTTTTTCTCATATAACCCCTTCAAGAAAATCATTTTTGTAACCATATTTTCAGATTAGTCATTTTTTATTTGATTTTAAAAGACAAATTTTGACTAATCCGACTTCCTACTAATTATCAAAAAGATAAATAGTGATTGAAAAGATGATAAGTGTTGATATTTAACATATGTTACTCAAGAAAGTATATTCGGAAAATTTCTTTAGGAATTCAAACAAGAGTTATAAAACTTTTTGTTGGGTAAAGATTCCATGACCATTTCTATATCTATCATATTTCTATCGACCATTGTTTATCAAATCTTAAATATAGTTTGTCGATATGTGGTACTATAATCAGGGATCATTTGTTTTTCATTTCACCTTTTTTTTGTAAAAATAAATAAATATCCAAAGTATTCACTCTCATTTAAAAGTCCTCACGGTTATGCATGGATGAATTACTTGGATTTTTGATTATGTGCTTCCATGCTCATTTAAAAGTCCTTACGGTTATGCATGTATGGAACACATATCAAAATTAATTGATTAAATAGACAAGTTGATTCTAATCCCATTTAAAATTCCTCACGGTTATGCGTGGTTAGAAGATACTTGAATTCATTTTTAAAATTAAATTGGAATACTACTAATCTCATTTAAAAGTCCTAACGGTTATGCATGATTAGTAGATATTCAAATTCCTGATATAAATGTACCACAAGTAGATACAACTGTATGATTTTATATGAGAACGTCATTTCCATCATTCTAAAAGTGGTATATGCGCCTAACAAGGGTAGTTATGATTTTTGTTTGATTTTTATTGAAGTTTAATATTTATATTCAATTTGAGTTTAATGTTGGATTAATATTGATCACTTTATCTCTATTTTCTCTAACACTATTATTCTTTTGCTGATAACAAAAGGGGGAGAGAAAAGTTAAGATTTTGTCAAATAAAATCAAGCAAAGGTCAAACAATTTTCCATTTGCATCTAGGCTCATTTATATATTTCTATTTGTATGCATATAGGTAGGGGGAGCATCATGTAGAGAGGAAGCATTTAAATAGAGGGAGCAATTAGAGTATATCATTGATCAAATACATTTAATACAGTCAAAATCTTAAATATATGTTTGTTATCATCAAAAGGGGGAGAATGTTGAATATGCGCTTATATGATTTATATGCGCTTATATGATTTTTGTTTGATGATAATAAACATATATATATACCCATTTAAATGTATTTGTTAATGTACTATTTTATTTTTTCATAGATTAAATAAATATTTGTTTAATAAAATAAATCACACGGAATTTGAATTCGAACAGAAATTTTATTCAAACAAGTATTTATTACAATTTTGAAAAGTACAATTTCAAGCTCTCACTATAACTATACAACTTTGATTACAATACATCACATTTCATATTTACAGTTTTCCTCACTACATATCACCCACACTCGCAGTTTATCTTCAACTTCATTCCAGTTATAATCCAGCATCTGAGCAATCTGCAAAAATATTCACTAACGCAGTAAAATTGAAAAAGAAATATTTTCGCAATATAAAATGAAATATGATTTTTGAAAATATGATTTGCCTCAGTTATTTGGGTTGTTCTTCATCATTTACATTTGAATTCATCATACACGAACAATGTGACATGCACAGTGTATCACTGTACATGCCACAAGGCCGTGCACATCGATATACACTTGATAATGCTACAGGGACAGGTGAGCACAGGTCAAACCCAAATGAAAAGCCGGGTTCAACTCACGTGCAATATATTTAAAATCACGACACGAGCACAAGGTCAAACCCGAGTTTTGAAACTGGATTCAACTCAAGTGAAATTTCAAAAATCAACATGAATGTCACAAGCATGAACACAGGAAAACATGTATGCAATATGGTGAGCAACACAAGTGCAACATAAAATCAGTGCAACCTAAAGTCAAGGAAACATGAAGCATGCAAGCTCAATCACAAGATATGGAAACTGCAACAATGCAATCTACAAATGTATAGACCAGGCCACAACAAAGAAGATGATTAATGCTTATGAATACATGTGCAGACTATGCAAATGAAGACAACAAGTGTACAACAACTCCAGCAGTGACAGTGAAGTATGCAACTCGAAGTGATATAACAGCAAATACCACAAACATCAAGTGAGAAACACCAATGATACAAGTGAGGTGAACAACAACGCAAACATGAAGTGAATGCAACTACAGGAACTCAACAAGGAAGACTACAGCATCAAGTCGGGTCAGACCAACCAGAATAGATGCAAAGACCACAATGCAATGTACATGAATACAACTACAGGTACAAGGCCAGAAGTTCAAGTGAGTGCACCAAAGACATGACATCACAGCAAACATGACAGCAAACAAATGCAAGTGATTCAAGCAACATGTCCAGTTACAGCAAAGACCAAGTGCACAGTGAAAAGTATTCAATAATATAAAGCAATGCTTTGTGTACAACATACATATGAACCAAGTTAATATGTACAACAAACAAATCTAACAACACTCAGATGAACACATGGCCGAGTGAAGCCAAAGCAAACAGAAGGGATGTCTATATGCAAAATTTTCCACGAAGAAGTCATCTCTGCAATCAACAATTATTTACCCAGAGATTATGAAAGTCTTCTTTGCAGTGAAGAAAAATGCAGGGATGCAATAGATAATGCCAACATAATAACAATGTTACAAGACCAACTCAATGCGACTCAAGAGTACACTTGAATATGAAGACCACAAAAACAGATGCAATATTCTAATATGTACCAATATGCTATGTAGTGAACAAAGCAAGGTGTAACCAATGTCACAATGTCACAGCAAACAAGGTGCACCAGACCAGGCTACATGATGATCAAAGTCAACAGTATCAATACAACAATACAATAGCATGGCAATGTCGAATGCATGAACAAGTGAAGCATTTGTGTCAAAGCAGAGCAAATGTCAACAGTGAAGTAAAATCAGGAGACAAAGCTCAAAGTCAAAGATCAGAAATAAACATGTTCGAAGTCGAAAGCAATAAACAAGTTCAAGTCGAGATCATGGAAGCATACTGGAGTCAAGTCAGAATAATTCATGAATGCAACAACCAGATGAAGTCGAAGCCAACTAAGTAATTCACACTGAAAGTCGAAAGATTAAAAATGCAGACGCAAACAAAATTCATGTTTAAAAAGTCAAGTGCCGAAGTCCAGATGAAATAGAGTTGATGCCAGAGAAATCAAATTCAAAAATCAAGTGTGTGCAATTTTTGAAAAAGTCAAAACAAATAAAAGAGGAAAGTTCTTTGCCGTACGAACCAAGGGAAAATCGAATGCTACAGAATAGAAGCCGTGCGCATCAAGTCGAAACTATATCAGGAAATCATGAAATTAGGAAAGTATCGAATTGATACGAACGAATTATAGTGTCTCAGAATCCATATAAATATTCACCCAAAAATTCATCATTGGCATCGAGTCAAGCAAGCATTAAACCAGCAACGAAAGAGAATACATACCATAATCTATCAAACTCGATCAACAAAGGAGCAGCTGCGAACGAGCGCAAGAAAAGCAACCACGGAATCGATCATCAGAGAGCCGCGAACAAGTCAGAAAACCCTAATTTCTGTAGGGTTTTTTTTATCAAGGGTTTTTTTTTTGTTTATTAGTTTTATTTTTTATTTGTTCTCTTCGAATCAAGTCTTGGTAAATCACCACCTAGGTTGTAGGTAGTGTTAGATTGTCTAGTCAGAATTAGTTAAGTGAGTTGGGTGTACGAGTTTGCAAAACTCTATAAGCGGTAGCAGGGTGTGCGAGTCTGTTAGAGTGTTTGTAAGCGGGAGACTGTTTAATTCTAATAGAAATCTGGGAATGCAGCAGCAGGCAGGGGTTGCCGAAGCTGGGTAAATTTTGTGTGTGATTTACTTTTCAGCATATTTACTTATCTGCAGTTTGTGTTTGTGTTTAATTCGAGAAAATTTGCTATAACCCTATTCGCCCCCCCTCTAGAGTTAATCTAGATCGTACAGTATTGGCAGAGGCTAATAGGTTCTTAATGATCCCATGAAAATTATGAAATAGGACAGGGAGTCCATAAATTTAAACAGTATAATTGTAAGCCCATGAAAACTATGAAGTTGGACAGGGAGTCCATAGACATTAACCAGGTTATTAGTCAGCCAATGAAAACTATTATGTTAATAGTAACCCTAGAAACTAAAACCGAGACAGATAGTCAAAATGAATGAGGATGGATAATCTAGAATTGATTTACTTGTTTTGCATATCATCATAATATTTTGAAATGTTATGTTTAAACCATTGTGGATGCAGGAGCATAATATATGTTTTTATAAAGTTTTTGGATACTAGTGAGGGGAAAACCCACTATTATTAATTCTCGACGACCAAATACGGTAATGTTAGATACATTAATATAACAAAAACACATGGATATGGAAAATTTTAAAAATTAACAAACAATTTTTTCATTCCATTTCAAAGCATTTCAAATTCATTACATAATCCCAATACGAGAACCATGTTCAGGGAAAATATACTTATTATAACATACGCCAAAAGCGACATATGAAGATGCCCCCTTGGAAGATCAAAGTATATATAAGCAATTAAACAACTTTGCCTTTACAACGACAACACAGCGGAATCAAAATAAAAGAGAACCCTAAATTGCTATCATGCCTCTTGCATGTCTTCAAAAGCTTATTCGTCTAAAGAACTACCTGAAAACCTCAACCCTCAGACTACTCAAAATCAATTGAGCACCCAAGAATTTAAGGGGAAAACGTAAGTTTCGAGTCAGACATAAAGCCCAGTACGAATAATAATCTACCATCTCAAACCATTTATATATCTAGTAAGACCACGCCGCTTAGCGGAACGAGTTTTCCCCTCACAAGTATCCTAAAACTTTATAAAACCATATACTGTGCTCCTGCATCCACAGTGGTTAAAACATAACAATTCAAAATATTACCATGACACGCAAACAAGTAAATCAATTCTGGATTACTATCCCCGTTCATTTTGACTATCTGTCTCATTTATAGTTTCTAGGGTCACTACTAACCTGTTAGTTTTCATGGGCTTTCCTATTTAAAATTTGTGGACTCCCTTTTCGGTCTCATTGTTTTCATGGGATCACTAAGAACTTATTGGCCCTTGCCAATAACTTCATTGTTTCACGGGTTCTCCCTGACCCTATTGGTATCTCTAATAACTTCCTTTTTATTCTAGTTTTCATGGGTTCACTAGGAACCTATTATTTTTGTTAAAGGGGTTTCGACCTCTTTGAAAGCATTCTTTTGAAAACAAGGCAAGCATATATCTTTTGAGAGTAAAACAAAGGCTTCGACCCCTTCGAAATCATTGGTTTCAACACCATGCCTTCCATCTTTCTCCAATCCACTACGTACCAACTTATGGATATCTTGTGTATTGGTTTCGACTTGGTTGGTTTCGACTTGGTTGAGGCAGAAGCATAGGGTCGAAAGGTTGCTTCTGAAAGAGGCGGAACATAATTTCTGGGTAAAGACTGTTTTAATGCCTTTTTAAGTAAGTTCTTTTTAACTAACCTGCCTATTTGTAAACATTTAATTGGTTGCCACAAACTTTTCAAATTCTTTCTTAAAAACTGCCACAATTATTTCAGATCTAAATTAAATTTTTTTATTAAATAAGCTCTTCCGTTAAGCAAATAATTTAAACAATTAAGTCCTCCATCTAAAATAATTTAATTTCCATAGTAAACTACTAAGGAAAAATCTCCAAAAATCACAGAAATTCATTTTTAATATGCTATCTAATATATATAAATTTCAAACCCAAATTCCTTCAAATAATAGCTAAAATAATTTTAAACCCAATTTATTCATTTCTTCCTTCAAAAATTCATAATAAATTTCCCATAGCTTGGAAAATTACTTAAAATTAAACCCATCTCCAAATTTATGTTTTACATAACATATAAATTCCTCATGGCATTCAAAATCCAAAATATACGATTTTAGCCTTAAAACCATGCAAAACAATTATCAAACAAACTTGTTTGGATATATCATATCATGAAATCCAAGCATATCATCATCAAAAATCATCATAATGGATTTAAACTTAAATCTGAAAATCAAATGATCATTAAAAAATAGAGATGGTTGGATTATTATTCACCTTGATTAGGATAAGGAATTTGATTTATTTAATTCCCTTAGCTTGATTCCTTAGCTTTAGATGAATTTCTCCTCTTTTCCTCCTAAGTAATGCCGGCTTGAGCTTTAGGTTTTACGTTTTGAGTTTTTGAAAAATGAACGTAAGAAAGAATGGTAATGTGGGTTTTAGGTTTTATTAATTAACGTATAAAACCATTCATAAGCCCATTTATTTAATTAAGCTCAGCCTCTAAACAAATTTTCAAATCTCAATCCCTTTACCACTCTAATATTTACATTATTCTATTTAATTTATCTAATTAAATATCATGAATAATATTATTAAAAATTGGGGGTGTTACGTATTTGCCCTCCAGAGTACGCTTTCGTTGAAAATAAGAAGTGCTCTGGAATTAACTATCTTTGGGTTTCCATTTTAAGGAGTTTCATTGATCGTATCTGGCTATCTTGAAAAGCTATCTATGAAGTACTGGTTAACTGTTCAGTCCTTAATGTGATCTCCACTGTTCATGATTGCGAAGTGATCTTGACTTGATAATTTTCAGAATGAATACGAACATCGAGTAGGTCGCATATGGGAAATTTGGAGGAGTAAATTTGGGTTGATACCAATCCAATTGGACTAGATCGGTACCGATCTAAGTACTTGAAAAAAAATTCAAACTTTCTTTTGTTACATATGCTTTATACCATCCACCCCTTCTCTTTAATTCATTTCATTTTCATTCGACCCAATCCGTCAATTCTTCAACTGGTCGACCTCTCCAAACCCTAGCTAGCCAATTTAAGCCTTCCTACTGCCGTCGTCCACTTCCTGCCGCCACCGCCAGTCGCTGTTGCCTGGAGCTACAGCCGACTGGTTGATATTTTTCCTATATTGATTCCAATCCCAACTGGGTCTGCCGCTCCTTCGACTGTAGGTCAATATGGCCATTTGAATCTGATCGGGCCTGTTATTGACCATACGCCTCCTAATTTCAATGCCCTACTTGATCCTTCGGAGAAGGCTTCTATAACTATTACACATAAGATATTGCAAAGCATTTTCTCACTATGTGGTATTCTAGAGGACGATGTGCTTTTTCCCACAAGAGAAGAGTTTACCCATAGACCGCCTCCTAGGTATGTGGTATGTCATCGATATAGGTGCATGTACGGAGTGGTGCCTCCATTCAACCACTTCTTAAACACGATCCTTGCGAATATGGGTTAGACCACTTTCAGATTCTTTCGAATGGATACGCCGTTTTGACATGCTTGTATATTCTATTCATGTGGAATCTTAACCTTCCCCAAGCTTAGCTGAGCTGCGGTATCTCCTATTGTTCAAGAAGAGAGTGGCTAATCCATCACTTGTTTATATTATAGTGCAGTGGAGATGGAAGCTTATACTGGATCTTCTCGGCAAAGTTCCTTCATTTAAGAATCTGTTCTTTTTTGCTAAGTATCCAGAAGGATTCACTCGTTTATGGACAACGAGGGTAAGTCTCCTTCAACGTATTTGGAGTTTTATTTAATTTCTATAAGTTTTCTAAACGATCATATATTCCTTGCCTTCTAAATATTAACAAGGACCTGACACTCAACACCATTCTCAGCAACTTGAAAGCAGTTGATGCTTAGAAGCGCACGATTAGATTCTTGCTCAAGGATGAGAACCTTCACCGATATGGGCTTGGACACCCTGGAAGTCCATCAGATCTGTTACTGTTCCTTCCCGTTCAAGAGCACAAACCCGTTATGTTTCCTTTTCCCACGACTATAGCGAGGATGATGACAACGATGATAAAGAAGAGTAAAGTAGCCTATCTGATGGGTCAGTGGAGACCCTAAGGAGGTTGAGTTTCAAATCGGGGCTGACAGTCCACCCAAAATGCCCCCAATTCCATAAGATAAAGATGAATAATTTATTCAAAGAAAGGCAAGGCTCCGCTTATTGAAGAGGAGGAAGAAGGAGAAATCAGTAAGGAGCATCATCTATCTAAGAAATAAATAGATTGGGACACTGGTGAGGGACATCAAATTAGGCAACAAGGCCTCAGAATTAAGCCCTGGTCATGTACCCTCACCTTCTTTGAAAGAGCCTATCGAGGGAGCTTCACCAAAGACTTAGCCTGTGCCCAGTTCTCTACGGGTAGATGTGGACATTGATTTGGAAGATACAAGCAACATTTTTTTGAATATGGATGAGCTGATGGACGACTTTACTTCAGAACGGTTGCCTTCCCAATCTACATAGAATACCCCTACAGGCATAAGTGTTCTGACATTAGTTAGTGACCGATCTAGTTTGTATATTCCGCTGTGGTCATTAAATTGAAACACACGTTTCACTAGGATCACAATTTATATTATTTTTCTTTAGTATTTTTTAGTCCGTCAGACGCCTTTTCCTAAAGCCATTTCATCGCTTGCTGCAGGAATCATGTCTCATGGTCCTTAGGATGATCTTGATCAAGTTTTGGAGTCTAGCGTACGCAAAGGCACTCTTCAAGGTACTATACTCCTTGGGAAAATTACGAGGAGAGGAAAAGGAGGAAGGAGAGAAAAGGGAAAGAGCGTCGCAATGCCGAGAGAGATCAAGGCAGAGATGGGAGAGGTGGCTACGAAAAGAGGAAGAGCCTGACTAACCGGGGAGATCCCATGAAGAGGCCAAAAAGAGACAAAGAACATGAATCCACTTCATAGCCACCTATTTCCATTGGGATAAATGTCCTTACTTCTGGTGTTATGACCTCTTCCACTTATACTGTTACGACTGCCACTTCCTAGATTTTTAGGCAGCCTTATATTCTTCCTACCGGTTCCCCCATGCCTACAAGCTGCATTCCTTCATTTTTCTTAAAGGGGGTTGTGTTTGATAAGCCTAATCTGAAGTCAGTTCGTGTTGAATCTTATTCACTCCATTTCCAAGCAATTCAGAGTAGTTTCGAGCAAGCTGAAGGATGGGAGAAATTATGCATACAGCTGTCTACTATTGACCAAAACAACTACCAGGAAATCATTTCATTTGAGTTTGAAAAGGACGAGTATGTAACGCAGCATGCAATGAGGAGATCGAGAGGCTATAGAAAGAGATGGAGCGTTCATGAGGGAGAACAAATGTGCTTCTTTGCTTAAGGAGATAAAAGAATCCACTGATTGAGCCGCAATCATATTTAGTGATGAGATAAAGAAGTGCCTTACAGATGAGGCGGCATTAAAAGAAAATTTGAAGACAAGCGAGGCGATGGTTAAGATGCAGAAGAAAACCATCGCTGAGCAGGCTTAAGAGATCACCTCTCTTCGCAAACAAGTCTCAAACTTGGATGCTGAGAAGAAACACCTGGCGGAAGAGAAGGCCAACACGGATGCCGGTTTTTCAGAGCTTCAAGATACCTTCATAAAGAAGATGAAGGGATTGGATGCTACTATCTTCGGCTTCTACATTTACTTCGTGCTGCATCAGGGGAGTCTTAGTTACTTAGGTGCATTGTTCCCACGTACACTTGTCGTAGTCATGGAAGAGATTCTAGCCCGATTTCAAGACATAGGCGGCAGTTATACCGAAGAGGAGTTGGTTCAACCCTATCTAAATGAAGAATCCCATCAAGCTTTAGAGGAGGGCTAGGAGATCTTGAGACTGGAGAGGAAGCGAGAAGTTATCGATGCCATAGCCACCGCTAAGGCTATAACCGAGCAGTTTCCTTCGGGTCCTAGTGAGTAGTCTTTACATCCCCGTGCTGATTAGCGGATCATTCCAACTTTAGTGTGTGGTGTTTCTTCTAGCCCTCCTACTACTCCTGTCATTATGCAGTCATCAAAAGAGGGCAATAGCAAGGGCTTTGAAGTTGTGATGCATGAATAGACCTCTACAGCAGGTAATTTTCTTATATGTCCCATGTTTGAAGATTTCCAGTTTACGTCGGATGAAATTGCATACATATTTATTCTGATATTATAGATCAGCCTTCTCTTCCTACCAAGCTACCTCCTCCTCAGATGCCGGATCCACTGGTATTCTGCCTGCATCAACCATCGTTTCCGCACTCGGCTCGCATCCTGGTCCACACTCAGAAAATTGCTGCGCCACATGGTTTGGATGATCTCTCTAAATATCAAGAGGAGGGCTTAGCAACTGCTGACACATGAGAGCAGGCGGATCAAGCTTGCTAGCTAGACAAAGTGGAGGCTAAGGAGCCAATGACTGAGCAGCAGATGGCAGCGGTGACGAAGGAGAAGGTTGAAGAGCAAGAAAGGTCATTAAAGGGTTCTTACAAATCTCGCAAGCACAAAGGCAAAAGAGGGTCCACCAGTAGCAATGTTTCAGAAAGCGAGATCACTCTAGGAGGGGATTTAGAGAAGCTGGAGAAATTGCTGATTAGAGGCGAAAAAGGTGGCATGGGAGATAATGACAAGAAGCCATGATCTGTCCCTGTATCTGTGAAGCGGAACTTTTGATTTTTTCGATTGCTTTTTGTACAAGTGCAGAGTTTGCACTTAGCATTTCTTATTATTGTTGCAGCAGTAGTGTCTGTATTTTCCTTGTCTTAGCCGATATTGTGAGGGTACGACCCCCGCTGTTTGTTGTTGTATATGAAAAATGTTATAAGTGATAAAATTGTTGGAATTTTGTACATGTAAGTAGTCATTGATATTTGTCCTATACTATTTTATTTAGTCACATAATTACTGCCAAAATTCTTTGTTTGGGGTAATAGAACTATGAGGTATTTTCTATTTTGTTTAAGTGTTGTGTGTACATGTAAGTAGTCATGGATATTTTTCATATACTGTTTTATTTAGTTCCGTAATTACTGCCAAAATTCTTTGTTTGGGGTAGCAGAACTGTGAGGTAGTCGCTATTTCGATTGAATGTTGGTGTGTGTTCCCCCCGTATTACATGGGACTATTTAATCCAAACACTTGATATAAGACTGAGTGCCCTTGGTAGTCTTCCGGATTCCCCCAGTCAGGTTTATACTGCAAATCCTATCTTTGGGAACTTCTGATTTTATTATCCTCATTTTACATATATCATTTTTACTTGAAATATCCATAAAGCTTTTTAGCGGCCTTACGGCGAGTGATTTGCAAACTTAAGAATTTCTCTAAGTGATTAGTGATGCCGGAGAAACACCGATTAATATTGTTAAGTGATTCCGTCGCAACGCCGACGTTTAGACTGTTGTGCACATGTGTTGCTCCTTGGAATCTTATTTCCTTGGATGTAGAGGCGGTGCATGGCTTTTTGAAATATGAGAGTTTGTCATCTTTGGATGGAATTTTTCCGACCCAAGTAGTGGTGTGCGGCTTACGAAATGCGCACAGTAGCATCAAGGCTTGCTTGGTTGCAGTTTTGCAAACCAAGAAGCGATGCGCGGCTTAGGTTATTGTGTTCGCTTGGACGGGATTCCACAATCCAAGAGGCGATGCGCGGCTTACTTGATGTGCACGTAAATGTGTATGTTTTTACCACCATATTTATTCTATTTAAATTAAATAAATGATCATATTGGGTATTTTAACATGTTTTAACCAAAATCCATATTAATTTCAAATTGTCACATATCCAATTTATATAGGGACAAAACGGTCATTTGTGTGCATATATTTCTTTGAGAAAAATTAATTGGAAATTTATATATATTTGTGTAGGAATTTAATCTCAAATATGAGTGGTTTCATGAAGACACATGCATGCATAACATGAATATATAGGAATGAAGATGGAAATAATTCAAAGTGAAGATAATGGAGGACCCCACCTACCCACCATCTTAATGTACAAATTAGAGGCTAATGCACATGCTTATGGAATTAATGGCTTCATGTGCACTTAAATGGGGATTATGACATGATAATGATTACTTGGTGGCCATACTACCTCAAGGGCATTTTGGACATTCCCCAAAATATGAATTAGGGTTTCATACATGTATAAATACCCATATGTTTCATGTAATCTCTCCCTCTCTTAATTAGTCTCTATTTAGTTAGTTTTAGGCTCAAAATAAAACTAAGCCCTCTTCTTTCTTTTCATGGCTACTTAGCCATTTCTCTTTATGTAATTTTTTTATGCAACTTCAATACATATTCTTTTCCTTTTCATGCTTATTCACTTTCATGTTGTAGCGTAGATTTATTTTTCATGCAAGTAGAATAGTGTTTCTTTATCTTGCTTTCTTTTTCCTTTTCTTTTTCTCTCATGTTGCAAGCTTCATATGATAACAAAGATGAGAGGCTAAACTCCTTCAATTTAGGGGTAATGAAGCTCTCTAATCATGTAGCTTCAACTTAATTTGATGTTTATGCTCTCTTTTTGTGCTTAATGAGAATGATTGAAGTGGTTTAATATTGTTGTTTAGCTTTGAATTTGATAGTCTATGTTGTTTATAACAATAGGCTATGCTTAAACAAACAAAACACAAATTGCCTCTTCACCTACATATGATTATGGCAAAGAAGTGATTGTTGAAATTCAAATTTGATGGTCTATATTTCTAATAAATAGTTAATAGGCCATACTTAAAATAGATTTCATTTTCATTTTCTTTGTCAAGTTTCATGAAAGTTAGTAAGTGCTTTAAGGGATGTGTTGTAGTTTGATGGCTTATGTTGGCTAATCAATAGCAAAAATATGTCATACCTATGATAAGCATATCAATTAAAGCACTAATGACCATAAAAGAAAGATCATTATTTCATATATGTTGAACTACATGATCTAAAGAGTGGATTTATTCTCTAAATTGTCATTGAACTCTTATATTTGCATCTCTTTTCTTTTATTTAGTTAGCTAATTTTCTAATTCTCTAGCTTAACTTTCACTCGACTTTGGTATAATTTGATTGAATAGAATTTCAAAATCATTAATTCCCTGCGGATCGACCCGTACTCGCATACGTGCTACATTCGTGCACCGTGCGCTTGCGGTTATTTTAATTTTGAGATTTTTCGACGGTTTTCTAAATTGATAGAATTTCCGTCGATTAACAAGTTTTTGGCGCCGTTGTCGCGCTTTGATTTTGATTTTCTATTCTTCAGATTATTTTTCTTTGTTTGATTTTTGTGTGTTTTTTTAATTTTGTGTGTGTATTTGCAAAAAAACAAAAAAAAATTGTGTGTTTGTTTGTTGTTTTTTTTTGTTCTTGTGCATTTTTTTTTCACAATTAGCATTTGCATTTCTAGTTTCTACAAAAAACACGGTCTCATTTCAAAAAAAGAATTTTTTATTATTTATTCAATTTATATTTCCATTTTCTTCATACAGTGTTTTCCAGTGCCTCTGTTCTTCTGTTTCATTTTGCATATGTTTACCCTCTGTGCACTGCTTCAATACATTTCCATTCTCTGTTACAAACTATTGCTTCTGTTCCTCCACACCTCTAATCAAACTGCACTTTCATCTTCAAATCCCCACAATATCCAACTAAAATTCCTCCTCTAAACCACATTGCTACCTTTGCACTGATACAAGCTTCATCTCCCCTTCAATACATAACACCTCCTCCACCATCTTTCTTCAACACTTCACTCCAGTCAGAAGTGCTTAACTCCTCTCTACATTACACAGTACAGTCCCCACCACAACAACTTGCACACCACCTTCATCAACCATCAACAACCATCCCTGACCAGACCAATACCATACATCCCTACATATCATACAACAAATCACTAATTAAACTGCTATTCCATCATTTCAGCAATTACAAGAACTCGCAACAAACCCACAACCCACCACGAACCACTGCCTCCCACTGCAGTATGAACCATCTACCACTAACTACAGCAACGCCAACTACGATCACCCTTCACCCCCAACCTGCGCAAAGACCGCAACTCGATAGTCCACCGATCAACCATCGCCAGAAATCCCTCACCATCACCACTGCACACCAATTCGCCGACCACAAAATCCTTCAATCTCAGCCAAACCACAACATCGAAACGCCTCCACCTCCGCAACTTCATCAGGAAATCGAATAACCCAAAACCCCCTCTAATCGTCGAAAATCAAACTGTAGCTCCACCGCAACTAGAAACCTCTAATCGAAGCTGATTTTGATTTCGTATATATATTTTTTATTATTCACTTCATGAATTGGATTTGGTCAATTGTATAGAAAGAGGCGAATTTTTTCTTATGGAAAGAGTAGAAAGATGCTTGCGTGTTTAGTAATAAAATAGGGGGTTGGATTGTGAAGTCAATTAGTTAGTCTTGGTTTCCTAGTAGACAGGGTATACTTTGATTGGGCCATATATTAATTTTGAATATAATTTTTTTTAGTTTTATTTTCTTAATTGTTTAGTCTTATTTGTATCAAAAAGGAAAAAACTGAAAAAAAAATAAAAAGAGTTTGTTTCATTTTCCTTTGTTGTTCTTTGGTTTTGTTTTATTTCTTTTGATCTTAATTCCTTTGATTTTCTTTTGTTCTATTTACTTCTTTAATATTAAAAAAATTGTATATATCTTGTTTTTATTTTCAGATTGTCCAAGCAGAAAATCACAAAGAGTAGAAGTGCTTGCTAAAAAAATTACTTGCTTTGCTAAGCTTGCCAAAAAAAATTCGCTTTCTTATTCATAATTTTCTTTTATTTGCCTTGCATTGTATATATTTATTGTTTTTGTTTGTCTTGCATTGTTGTTTACTTGCATTTGAAAAACATTTCAAAAAAAAAAAATCCATTCGTAGTTGCATTGTTAATACACGCTTAATTTTTGTTTCGCATTTCATCCTAGATTTTGATTAATAATAATGGTTAGAAATCAATAACACATAATTGTATATTGACAAGTTGTCTTCTTTGAACAATTTAATTTCTCGGTGTCTAGGCTATGGCGGAGCAATAATCAGTTATAAATATTATGGTGATTCGTAAATATTATACTGAATTGTTTCCCTAAAGGTACTTAAACCTTCGGCTGCATTGCTACGGTGATTCGTTGTGCACCAATAAATCCTGCCCGCTTCCTGGCTGAGAACTATCTTGTTGAATTAAGATAAAGTGTGATTATACAATTTTGGGTTAACTTAGGATAAATCATTTGTAACTAACCCTTGCATTCATTTAGTTGCATTAGTTCATGCATATTTAAAAAAAATTCAAAAATCCAAAACTAAAAAAAATTGTAAATACTCCTTTTATTTTTCTTTGAAATTTTTAAATCCTTTTCCTTTGAAATTTGAAAAACCCAAAAAAAATATAGAAAAACAAAAATCCAAAAAAATATATAAAACCTTTTTTAGAAAAAAAAGCCAAAAAAAATTTTTAAAATCAAAAGACAAAACAAAAATCAATTTTCCAATTTGAAAAATAAATTCCATTTGTAAATATTTTTTTATATATAAAAAACAAAAAAAACATTCTTGAAAATGTCCGAGTTTCCCTACTTACGTGAATTCCACAATAGTTGTGAAAATCAATATAATCTATATAATTTCACTCAAAATTCTTATGGATATTTTAACGACAGCTATTTTGTAAATAATTCAAATTTTGAACAACGAAGTTTTCAAAACGATGATCAACGCTCGAATCTCGAAAATAGCATTTCGTATTTACTTGACTTCTCTACACAACAAAACCAAAATATAAATTATTTGTGTAATTCATATTTGTTTAATAACTCAAGTCAAGGATTTCAAAATTTGAATTCAATTCAAAATTCAAATGGTGTCAAGTATGGCCCATGCCAATTCAATTTCGAACTTCAACATGAATTTCAAAATCAAAATGAAAATGTGAACCAAATTGTAAATAGTTTTGGCAATGGGAATAATCTCAACCATGATACAATTGAAAACTTTGGTTATCAACAAATTCAAAGTGAAAATTTTCAAACTAATAATCATAAATTTGACTTTGTTGAGCAAATGGGAAAAGATAAAGGGGATTTATTACTTGAAAAATACAAGACTTTTCGTGAAATCATAATCAAATCTCAACTTGCAAAGAATCAAATAATAATCTACCATTTATTGAAATTCTCAATTCTTGTTCTCAACAAGTCCAAATAGAAAATTTTCAAGTTAATAATTACAAATTTGACTTTGTTGAGCAAATGAATGAAATGTACAATGATCACATGGATTTGGTGTTCGAAACATATTTGAATCAACGTGATAAACATACTCAAATTCCAACGTGTGACAAGTCAAGTGATAATCCACCTTTTACCCAAATCGATGATTTTCAAATAACAACTTTCAAAATTGAGAGCGAAAATCTTAACAAAGTTGTTGAAAATTTGGTAATTGAGTTAGATTTCAATTCTTTTGAGGGTATGGAACCAAACTTAAAATTAGATCTTCCTTTTCTTGATCTTGAAACTTTGAATACAACAACTTTGGATTTTGAACTTGAGATACGCAATGAAGTTGTTGAAAATCCTACAAAGGAAGACGAATTTAATGAACACGAATTTTTTGGACTTTTGGATGGCGAGTTGCTAAATTCCGACTGGGAAGATTTAAATCACCACTTTGATTTTGAAATTAATAATTTTGAAGAATTTTTCAATGGCAAACTTGAATTTCAATTTGGTGAAAATAAACTTGAATTTCAATCAATCGTTATATCTACCCCAAAAATCATTGAAAACAAAACAACTCGTTCAATTTTTAATAAAACAAAATTCATGTTTCCAAATCGACAATCAACTCCGAAATCTTTTACGATTTGGTTTTTCATGCTTAAGCCGTGTCTCGCACATTTGACGAGATAAATGAGTCGGTCTTTGGAAGACCGTTTCATTTACTTTTTGACGGTATACTTTCTCATCTCGTGTAAATACCATTAATTTTCATTTAAATAAAGGTCGTGTTTTTATTTTTTTATTTTTCTCCTTCCACTTGGGTTGACTGTGGGGACACGGTTAAAATCAAGTGTGGGGGGAGACTCATCTTCATTTTTATTTTATTTTCATAGTTTATTTTTTCTTTTTCTTTTAAAATCTCAAAAAAATAAGAAAAAAAGAAAAGAAAACCCAAAAACAAATTTTCTTTTGATTTATTTTTAAAGAAACATTATAGGATAAATATATGGTTTTGGTTTACTAAATTGAAATTTTTGAAAATTTATTTGTCTTAAGAAAAATAAAAATAAATTTTGACTACAAATAACAATTGTTTAACTAGTATATAGGAAGATTCCTATGTGTTAATTATGAAATACGTCCTAATTGAAAAACTTTGTTTTAAAAAGTGGTTGATTTAAAGTAAAGATATAACATTTTTTTGTCTTCTAAGTTAAATGGTGCTAAGATGATTTTGCAAAACTCTCTCTCTCTCTTAAAAAATAAAATAAAAAATAAACAAAATAATAATAAATCCAAAGTATTCACTCTCATTTAAAAGTCCTCACGATTTTGCATGGGTGAATTACTTAGGATCTTTGATTATGTGCTTTCATACTCATTTAAAAGTCCTTACGGTTATGCATGTATGGAACACATGTTAAAAAAAAGACTTAATAAAAACCACCTACGGTCGATAGGTGTATGCACGAAAGTGTGTGCACTCGCCATGCTCTGTACTCCCCTCAAATAAGCCCGAAAGGCAGTGTATGGGTGGTATATCTGGCCTCAGTTTACCTATGCTAAGTATGTAATTTTTCTTGCAAATAATGAGAGAGCAAGAAATTGAAATCTTAGCACTATTTTTACTTAGTTGATTTTATTTGTTATTGAAAAGAAATGAAAATACCACTTTGATAAACTTTGATAATCAACTAAGGATCCTTTTCATAATTGCACTTTGTTATCAACCGAAATAACAAGTTAAACTAGTCTATTTGTTATGATAACTTCGTCTTTATTGGAAACTTTGACGAGTAAATGACTTAAATTTCAAGATAATGACCGAAACCTATATATAACTTATTCATGTCAATTTAAAAATAAATCTTTCATTTGTATTCAAAAACTCGCATTCATCTCTTTCTAAATAAATCTTGCATTTTGTAAATAATTTGATCCTGCATTTGGATTTTGTGGGTAGTATCCGCTGGAAACCCTCATGAGACAACACTCATCCTACTGGGGACACCCAGAGGTTTAACGGCTTATTGCATACGCTCAATGCAATCGTGCTCCCTACGAAAACGGATTTATCTTAGTTTTTCTTTATTCGAGGACGAATAAAAGATAAGTGTGGGAGCATTTGATGTGCACGTAAATGTTTATATTTTTACCACCATATTTATTCTATTTAAATTAAATAAATGATCATATTGGGTATTTTAACATGTTTTAACCAAAATCCATATTAATTTCAAATTGTCACATATCTAATTTTATATAGGGGCAAAATGGTCATTTGTGTGCATATATTTCTTTGAGAAAAATTAATTGGAAATTTATATATATTTGTGTAGGAATTTAATCTCAAATATGAGTAGTTTCATGAACACACATGCATGCACAACATGAATATAAAGGAATGAAGATGGAAATAATTCAAAGTGAAGTTCATGGAGGACCTCACCTACCCACCACCTTAATGTACAAATTAAAGGCTAATGCACATGCTTATGGAATTAATGGCTTCATGTACACTTAAATGGGGATTATGACATACTAATGATTACTTGGTGGCCACACTACCTCAAGGGAATTTTGGACATTCCCTAAAAATATGAATTAGGGTTTCATACATGTATAAATACCCATATGTTGCATGTAATCTCTCCCTCTCTTAGTTAGTCTCTCTTTAGTTAGTTTTAGGCTCAAAATTAAACCAGGCCCTCTTCTTTCTTTACATGGCTACTTAGCCATTTCTCTTTATGTAATTTTTTTATGCAACTTTAATACATATTCTTTTCCTTTTCATGCTTATTTACTTTCATGTTGTAGTGTAGATTTATTTTTCATGCAAGTAGAATAGTTTTTCTTTATCTTGCTTTCTTTTTCCTTTTCTTTTTCTCTCATATTGCAAGCTACATTTGTTGTTCATATGATAACAAATATGAGAGGCTAAACCCCTTCAATTTATGGTTAATGAAGCTCTCTAATCATGTAGCTTCAACTTAATTTGATGTTTATGCTCTCTTTTTGTGCTTAGTGAGAATGATTAAAGTGGTATAATGATGTTGTTTAGCTTTGAATTTGATAGTCTATGTTGTTTATAACAAATACGCTATGCTTAAACAAACAAAACACAAATTTACTCTTCATCTACATATGATTATGGCAAAGAAGTGATTGTTGAAATTCAAATTTGATGGTCTATATTTCTAATCAATAGTTAATAGGCCATACTTAAAATAGATTTCATTTTCATTTTCTTTGTCAAGTTTCATGAAAGTTAGTAAGTGCTTTAAGGGTTGTGTTAAAGTTTGATGGATTATATTGGCTAATCAATAGCACAAATATGCCATATTTATGGTAAGCACATCAATTAAAGCACTAATGACCAGAAAAGAGAGATCATGATTTCATATATGTTGAACTACATGATCTAAAGAGTGGATTTATTCTCTAAATTGTCATTTAACTCTTATGTTTGCATCTCTTTTCTTTTATTTAGTTAGCTAATTTTCTAATTCTCTAGCTTAAACTTCACTCGACTTTGGTATAATTTGATTGTATAGAATTTTAAAATCATCAATTCCCTATGGATGGACCCGTACTCGCATATGTGCTACATTCGAACACCGTGCGCTTGTGGTTATTTTAATTTTGAGATTTTTCGACGGTTTCCTAATTTGATAGAATTTCCGTCGATTAACATTACTAAATGAGCGGCTTTCATTCAGAAATTCTTGGTGTCATCGGTGCAACACCAGTTCTTAGAAGGCAAGGTTCGCCTTCCGTCAATTAGCGGTTTGAGTCAATTTGCTTTGATCAATTCGGTGGCTAGATGGGGCATACTTTAGCATGGTTCCACTATTTCAAGTAGCGATCACAAGGTTTTTTTGATTTGAGCCCATCGAATCGATAGGGTACTTCTATGAACAATGTTTTATTGGTTAAGAAAGTAATGCAATTTCATCAATTGAAATAAAAGTTTGGCGAGTTCTGGCTATTTACAATGCATCTGGTATCCCGGGATGGCTTATTTGTGAAAATAAGAAATACATAAGATAGTCCTAGATAAAGCAATAACCCAGTGATTCGCTGCTCCAAGCATGGGGAATTTGGGTTCCATCTATTATTATTAGCTTGAACATGCCATCCCCGAGTTTCTAGCCGATTACATAAGGCCTTTCCCAGTTTAGTCCAAATGTTCCTGGTATAGGGTAGACCCGTTTGAGGACAAGGTCTCCAACTTCAAAAGTATAGTTATGGACCTTGGATTTGAAATGTTGTGCGATCCTTTTCTGGTGAACATTAGTCCTTAGCTCGGCTTATTCCTACTTCTCATCGACTATATTGAGCGACTCGAGCGGGAGCTTCTCGTTCATCCTTTGATTGAATTTTTGCCTTCGATAATAAGGGACATCCAATTCGACCGGGATCATTGCTTCTGAACCATATGATAAGGCAAACGGAGAGTGTCCGGTTGTAGATTTGTGCGTTGATCTATAAGCCCATAATGCAAGTGGAAGTTCTTCAACCTAATTTCCTTTAGCTTTAGTTAGCCTCTTTTTGATGGTGGACTTGATGATCTTGTTTACTACCTCCACATGCATGTTTCCCTATGGATGTGCAATAGCGGAAATGCTTTTCTCGATTCGAAAGTGTTTGCAAAAGTCTTTGACTTCAACGCTTTCGAATTGAGTCCCGTTGTCCGTGATGATTATTCGTGGCACTCCAAACCTACAGCTAATGATTTTATTGACAAAGTTAATAACTTTCTTTGTGGTAATAGTGGCCAACGATTCTATTTTGGCCCATTTGGTGAAGTGGTCAACATCAACGATAGCGTATTTGGCTTTCCTTTAGCTATTGGCAATACACCAATCAAATCGATTACTTAGACTGCGAATGGCCACGGGTTGACCATCTATGTTAGCTCCATTGAAGGAGTTCTTTTGATCTTGTTGAATCTTTGGCATTGGTTGCACCGTTTGGAATAATCTGCTGTATTGCAGTTGACCGTTGGTTGAAATACCCATATCGGAGAACATTCTTTCCGAGGATTTGCCCCCTGGTGTGATCTTCGTAGTCGCCTTCATAAACTTCCCTGAGGATTCTTCGAGCTTCTCCGTTGATCACACACCCGAGAAAGGGGGTAGAGAATCCCCTTTAGTAGAGTATTTCATCCTGTGTTACGAACTGTGGTGCCTTTGATTGAGCTTTATCCATTGATTCATGTCTGCGGGGAGTGTTGCTCTGAGTAGATAGTCCTTGATCAGTGTCATCAATGTCTTTGGTTCTTCGGTCGTTTTGAAAATCCATACGATATCCATCTCGCCAATGCTTGGAGTAGTCAGAGTTCCAACTGGAACTTGTCCTATTGACTGAGCTTCTCCGGAACTGACCAGTTTAGCTAGATACTCCGCCTTTGTGTTTTGTTCACTCAGGATATGAGTTATAGTGTAATGCTCAATGTAATTTACAAATTTTTGCACTTTGGATAGATATGCGGCAAGGTACTTTCCTCAGTCTTGATATTTGTCTCTTACCTTATAGACGACTAGTTGAGAATTACTATATATTTGTATGGATTTAATCCTCGGTTCCTTTACAACTTTTAGTCCGGCTATCAATGCTTCATATTCCGCTTCATTGTTTGTTATAGGAAATTCCAAGCGTAAGGCATAGAAAACGGATCGTCCTTCAAGAGTTTCGAGCACGACTCCATCCCTTGAGCAAAAGCTATTAGATGCACTGTCAATGAACAACCTCTAGTGTGTCTCCACTTCTGCAGTAGCTTCGTCTTCGTTATCTCGTATTGTAAACCCAGCAATGAAGTTTGTCAATGCCTTCATTTTGATAGCCCTTCGAGGATGGTAAGTGATTTCATATTGACTCAACTCAATGTTCCATTTGATAACCATCCAGAGGTCTCAGGTACAACACCTGCTTCAAGGGTTAATCTGCTAGTACTTCGATCTGATGCACCTGGAAGTATGTTCATAACTTTCTGGATGCGATCAGAGGCAATAGGCTAATTTTTCCAACTTCGGATTATTCTTCTCAGATCTAGTGAACCGTTTATTGATGTAATATATGGGTCGCTGGGCCCTAGCTTCTTCACATACAAGCACGGCACTTAATGCATGAGGCAAGGCTGCTAAGTAGATAAAAAATTCTTCTTCGTCTACCGTCTTATATAGGATTAGCGGAGTCTATATATGTCGCGGCAGTTCTTCGAAGGCAGTCTAACAAGCCTGATTCCATTCGAAGTTCTTCTTTCCCTTCTTTAATGCGTCAAAGAATGGTATACATTTGTCGGTTGCTTTTGAGATGAACCGGCTTAGCGCTACAACTTTTCCTTTCAATCTTTGTAACCCTTTCTTATTCCTTAGGGTCTCGACTTCCTGTAAAGTGGTGATTTGATCGGGATTAGCTTCGATGCCTCTAGCACATACAATGAATCCTAAGAACTTTCTATAGGCTACCCCAAAGTGACATTTAAGTGGATTGATTTTCATCCTATATTTGTGGAGTATTTCGAACATTTCGATGAGGTTGTCCAAGTGATTTGCGACTATATGCGGTTTAACTAACATATCATCTAAATAGACTTCCATAGTCTTCCAGATTTGATGTTTGAACATGGCATTCACCAGTTGCTGGTAAGTTACCTCAACGTTCTTTAAGTCGAATGGCATCACTTTGTAGTAGTATAATCCCATATCACTAATGAAACTGGTGTTTTCTGGGTCAGGTTCGTGCATCATGATTTGGTTGTATCCCTAGTAGGGATCCATGAATGACAACAATTCATATCCAGCTGTCTCTTCCACTAGATGGTCAATTCTAGGTAGTGGAAAGCTATCCGTTGGGCAAGCTTTGTTTAGTCAGAGTAGTCGGTATAAGTTTGCCATTTTCCATTAGATTTCTTGACCAAGACCAAGTTGGATACCCATTCAGGATAGGTTGCATCATGTATAAGACCATTCGCCATCAGCTTATCCATTTCTTCTCTTAGCGCTTTGGACCGTTCGAGTCCTAGGCTGCGCCTCTTCTACCTTACTGGTGTATACTTGGGATCGATATTGAGTGCGGCATGCAATCTCCAGTGATACCCCACACATATCGGAATGTGTCAAGCAAATATGTCTAGGTTGGCATGAAATTTTTCTATTAGTTCCTGTCGCATCTTGTTTCCAAGATGTGACCCAATATTCAGGACCCGAGTTGGTTCATTCATATCGGATATGGTCCTCAAGCTAGGGGTGGCTCTGTAATTGCTATGCGGTAGGTTTACTAATATGGAGAGTATTCCCCACATTCTTCCTTTTTCCTTTTCTTCTAGACTCATGCATTTATGCGATGCAGCATTATCTAGCTACACTTTGATCTCCTTTGATCACTCTAACTCCATTCTCTATTGGAAATTTCACGGTCAGGCAGCACTGGGCTAAAGCAATCCTGAAATGCGCCAAAGCTGACCGACTAAAGAAAACATCGTAGGCGGACATTTCATCTACGATCATAAAGGTATGGATGAGGACGACTCTTCAGCCGCCTTTCCTAAGTTCCATGGGCAAATCAATTATTCCGACAGGTTGCCTAGGTTCACCAGTGAATCCCTGGATCTTTGTCCAATAAGCGGATATGTCATTCATAATGATCTTCATCTGATCAAAAGTGTATCTAAATAGGATATTGACAGAGTCATCACTGTCCACCAATACTCATCGGACCATGGTCGGTCCGATTCCTACTGACATGACCATAGAGTCGAGGGTTGGAGCTTCTTTTCCTTTAATATCTCAATTCCGAAATAATATAGCGTCATTCAAGGTTCTTCGCTGCTTGGCAGGAATTCAATCTTCAATTGCAAAGCAAGAATCTTTTGACGCATGTTTCAACGAGCTTGTATATCATTCCATTTCTCCCCAACTCTTTTGCATGGGATGAGGTCCTCCAGATATTGTTCCGATGATGATTCTTTGGTTAGTCTGTCTAGATTTCCCTTCATTGGATCCAGCATGGTTTCCTTGGGCATTAGGAGCTTGAGGTGCAGCAAGCTGGTCAAGATTTTGTGGCTTTCTCACGTACTGTTGAAGTTTGTTCTCCCGAATCAGCTCTTTAATCAGGTTCTTTAGGTGTCAGCACTCACTTGTGTTGTAACCATGTGTTTCATGGAAGCGGCAGTACTTTCCGAAATGCTTTTGTTGTTCAGTTTCTTCCTTTTTATGTGGCTTCTTATACTCTTACGTTCCTTTTGTCGCAAGGTAGATGTTTTTTGGAGTATCAATGAGTCAGGTGTAATCTTCAGGCCTGAAGCCTTCAAGTCGCTTGTCACTTCCATTTCGCTCGCTGGAATTTTGGTTCTTCCTTTTCTAGTTCCCATTCTTCCCTGCATTTCCTGCAGTGGTTCTGGAGGTGTTTGCGGCTTAGTTAGCTACCACATTATTTTGGCTAACGTTGGTTGGTTATGGGTCAATAGGTTTTCCTTCTAGCGCCTTTGCCTCTTCCAATCTCAAGTATTATCTTTCTTTGCGATTAAAATCCTTTATAGTGGTAGGTTGCTTCAATTTGATCCATTTTTGAATTTAGTGTCTAGGTGGACAGCATGGTCCAGGGCCACGAAGACCATATCTTCGTTTAGGTTACTACTTTAGTCATTGTGGTGTTGAACCGACTTATGAAGGATTTCAAAGATTCATCTCGTCCTTGGAATAAGCCAAATAAGGACATCACGTCTTTTGGTTGTGGTGTAGGAAACCTAAATTGGTCAAGGAATTTTGCTGTTAATTCATTTAAAGTGGAGATGGATTTTGGTGGGAGCCTGGTGAACCACATAGAAGCAATTTCCTCTAGGAAGATAGGAAAACATCTACATCAAACAGCATTTGAAGCATTTGCTCCATCCATGTATCAACTATACTTGTATAAGTGGGGTTTTGGATCTCTAGTTCCATCGTAAGACGGAATAGTAGGTATAGTAAACTTTTCAAGGTATTGTTCATTCAAAATGTCATCAATGAAGGGAGTCCGGCTTGGTGTGGGTCTCCATTCATCATCTCTCCTATATTTACTTTCGTCCATCAAGAACTTGATCATATCCGCGATATATGCCTCTGATGTCCGGTAGTCCATGGGTTGGCTGTCAATGACCATGAAAAGTGTTTGATTTTGCAAACGATCTTGGTAAGTGGACTGAAGTCTAGGCTATTCTATCTTTGGAAGAGCCACACCCTTAGAGTTCGGTTGGCTTACGGTTGGCTAAGTAGGGGCAGTTTGGGCATCCCTGGCGGTAGTAAGTGCATTAGTATTTTCTTCATACTTTTCGTCGTCAAGTTGCTCACCATCTTCAGAGTTGGAGATAGGTTATATCTTCTCGTGGGGTTTTCATCGCTAGATTCAAGTTTGTAGCAGGTTGCTTTGTAGTTGGTGGAGTGCTTATGTTTCCATCTGTGATGATTCCTGCGCTCCACCCACAACTCCATTTTTACTTCTGCCTTTCATTTCTTCTGTTTAGTCTAGAGACGGAAGACTTTTCCTACTCCATGGCAGCCATGGGTTCTGGCAGGTTACTTGGAGCAGCTAATGATTGCAAGGTTAGGAGGGTATTTAATTTTCCATAAGGGCTTTTTGGTTGTTATCCATCTTTTGGTTGATTTCATTAACCAACTTGTTCAATTCGCCTCTAATGATGACCTCATATTGGGTAGAAGTCCCAGCACCTGATCTTCGGTGTCCGCTCCAAAATTCGCTCCAATTAGCAGATTATCGGTGTTGTTGACTTCAACTCGCTAAGGATTGGTCTCTTCTCTAGCTATAACAACTCCTATGGATTTTTCAGAGGCGGTTCTCTTTCTCCCCACCATTGATATTCAATGGCAAGCTTCAAACTTTCTATAACTGATTTGATGGATTTAGTTTTTGGATCTGGTGGATCCAAAGAGGAGAAATAGATTTATGCCTAAATTCATTCATCGTTCAAAGCACTAAAATGTAAACCCAAAAAATGAATCGACGCCCTGGTTTGAGTGTGAAAGCATCAACCATGTTTCTCAGAGCAAACAATATAGAAAATAAATGTAAAAAAGTAGAAATATTAAAGAGACAAGAAGATTTTTATAGTCGTTTGGCTGTTAATGAAGCCTATGTCCACTTTATATCTTTTATTAACTAATTGCTGTTACAAGATTGATTTGGGTTACAAGATAATTAAATCTCCTAGACTAGATCTGATCACAAGTACTTGGAGGAAACAGGAGGATCTCAATTGCTTCTTTGTGACCATTGTGTGGGAGAAGAAGAGTGAAGAATAGCAATGGTAGAGCTCCAGCAGCTAGTATAGAGGATCCCCTTTCTGTTGTAGATAGAAAGGTATTTATAGGAGTTGAAGTTTACTTGAGCCAGAGCCATTTTGTTAGAAGCCTGCATTCATCGCATAGAGGAAGTCTAGAAAGATTGAAGGTCACCGGAGAAAAGTACTTGATCGGTGCCGATCTGATCCAAATGGATCGGTATCGATCCAAATAGCTAAGCATTTTTTATGCTTTGACTACTTTGTTGTCTTCCTTGCCTGGTTACGTTGTTCGACATGTAGTTTTGTAGCTTGTTGACTTGTTTTGATGATGATTCACCTATGGGTTAGATTGAGCTGTATTCTGAATCATATGATCCTTCACTTCTTGAACTAGGTTTCTTGGAATGCTGCCAAATTTGTTGGGAGAACTTAGTGGAGATATAGGAGTGTGATACAAGAGATTTGGAGTTACCCTGAATCAATAATTTGGATCGATGTCGATCCAAAAGGTTGGGTTATTTTTGGCTAAAACTCCTTAGGAGCTTTTGTCTAGTTCTTTTTTGCCTTCTGGTCAAGTTTCGAGTTATTCTGGCTTAATCTGAATGTTCTAACTTCTAGTAAATTATACAGGGTTAAAAACCTGGTTAATAGAAACATTACTCAAAATGATCCATCTCCTTCATTATGGAAAGTTATCATCACTGTAATTTATAGCCATCTTAAAGTCAAAATCTGTGGCAAGAGTAAACCAATTAGTTGACAAATATTATCATATTGAACCAAGGACTTTAATGTAACGATCCATATTTTCACATATCGATGGATCGTAATAATATTATTTTCATTACCAAATTTTGTCGGATTAAGCTATAACTTTAAGAAATGTTGAGTGTTTAATTTTTTTATCCTAAAAATAAATACTGCGTAGTTTTAACCTTGAAAATCTTGGAAGGCCTATAACTTTTTATAGGAATTAGACTGGATCACAAAACTACTTCCAAATGAAAGATTTGATTATTTGTCATTCCATTGAGTGGTCATAATAAAACTTTGGACCTACAGCTGAAGAGATATGGTCGTTTGAAGTTTAGATATTTTCAAGGCTGATTAGTGGGTAATTAGACTTAAGCCTGGATTATGCCCATTAATCCATCTTGACATTTGTACCTAATACAGCCAAAAATTGATTCCCTGTTCGATTATACTTCTCTTAGAAACTTTCGTTGACCTCCATTAAACTTCTCTAAGACAAAATCCATCATATCAATTACTAATTCTAGCCAAATTAAGAGATTAGAGGGTAATTAGCATAGACCACGACAAAGAAGACCATATGATTTCAAGGTTTTCTGCATTGGGATCCGCATTCTTCCTATTTGGATTTTTCTACCTTATTTTTGCTGTAAATTGGAAATTATATGAGTGATTTATGACCCTCACTATACTATGGTTATTAATATAGGATTACACATCATTTTAAAATGGTTTTGTAGTTAAAAACATTATTTTTACTAGACCTAAACTTAACTTTATTTTCAAAAAAAAATAAATGATTAAAAATGTTTTTAGATCTAAAGATTGTATATATTCTCATATCAATGTGTTATTTTATATTTTGGCTTGATTTAATGATATGATGATAGTATTGATTATATTATGATGATAAGATGCCATTCAATAGTTTTGGTATATAACTTGGATAGGTATAACATATCGATGTGAAATTTTTGAGTATAAATGAGTTTTAGAGAGCTTGGAGTCGAATTGCTGCAAAACGAGTTGCATAGGAGTTGAAGAATTTAGAACATAGATAAATACAAAAGAAATTTGAAGAAAAATGGCTAAGTACGTCAATCGATACTGATCGATCGAAATTGCTTCAAATGGTGTGCAATCGAAAGTGTTTGTTCATCTAGGAGTGAGGATGCTACATGATTGATTACTTGATATTGGGTCAATGGATTAAGAAATAAAAGCCAAAGACAATTGATTTTGTTGTGTGCTGAAGTGGTTGAGAAAAGATCCAAGTGGAGGAGAACAAGATAGAGATTTTAGGGTACGTGAAGGGAGCTTCGATAGATTGATCTGATATTTGGTGAAGCATGCCTAGTGATGAGAGGAGCCAACAAGATCGTTTGCTTATCAAATGTAAGGGTTTTTTGTGATGTGTGGACCCACTATCGAATGATTAAGGGAATGATGTCTATGCGATACAAACACAAGAGAAACGCGGAGCCACTTTGAAGTAAGTGTGAGGCGACTTTGAGAATGATGAAAGAGTGTTTCGTAGTTGAGGTGAGGTAACTTCGATGAGTTATGAGGAAACTAAAGAAGTAATGAGACTTCAACGACTCAATGTTCTAATTAATCAAGTACTTCATGAGGGAAGTAACAATGGCATGAGGAGAGCTACCGAGCAAATAAGTGACGAGTGATCAGTTGTGGAGTAAGCAAGGGTGGTTCTACTATTAGTTTATATGCCAGAGATCGTTGGATAACTCTAAGGTCGTAATATGTGTTCATATATGGTAGGGAAGTCTGAATGTACCCTAGGGTAGTCTAAGTGTACTCATAAGTTGGACATCTGAGTGGTCCAAATCCTAAGCCATTTGAGTAGGCATGAGTGTAACATCCCCTATCTTGAGGGCTGAAGCTAAGCACCACAGATGTTGTAGTCATCCATAGTATCAACTTCCAGTGACATAATATGGTAATGTTAATGGTATCCTTAATATCATATGCACATGAATATGAAATAAAATCAACACAAATTTAAAACAACTTTTCTGATTACATTTCAAATCAATATTTCATATTCAGATACATAATCCCAAAACGCTTCCTAAATTTTGATCAAATATAATTATTACAAAATATGCCAAGAGTGACATATGAAGATGCCCCTTTGGTGATCAGAGTACGAAACAGACATATCAGTCTTAATACATCACAGTGGAAATAAAACTAAATAGCTCCTATATAGCTAGTTTTTCCTTATGCACGTCTTCGGAAGCTTTATTCGTCCAACCAATTAAACCTGAAAAACCTTAACTCTCAATCTACTCAAATTAATTTTGAGCACCCAAGAGTTTAAGGGGAAAACATAAACTTCAAGTCAGACATAAAGCCTGGTGTGAATACTATTACATCTTGAATTATCGATATTAAGTGAGGCTACACCGCTTAGCGGAATGGGTTTCCCCTCACTAATATCCTTTTAAAATATTTCTTTTGCAAATTAGAATCCTGCAATCAAACTGATTAAAACAATAATATCAATATCATATATGCTCGTACATTAAGTAATAAATGGACTATCAATCTGAACAATATAGTTTTGTTTGGCTAACTACTAACCATTGGCCGACCCGGGCCTACCAGAAAAATCTGTTAGACACACTTCTGGATAGTCTGTCCATAACTTACTTCTCCCAGAGTCAGCAGATCCTAATGTTTTCCAGGCTCACCAATAACCTATCCTCCTTCTTTGTATATTCCTTTCTGTATGTAACATCATTTAATTCTTACCTGTGACTAAGCCAACACATTAGAATTTTGGACTAAATTAGCTAGGGAGGGGCTATAGCTAATGCATAAGGCGCCACCCTATACCAGTCCCATCTGGTATTTAAATATCTAACTCATTTTCTTAGGGTCAACTACCCTTTAAATTTTCCTTGAAAACGTTTCTTTCAAATTGATTTAACCCTTTAAATCATACTTAAACAAAGAAAACATATTTTTGCTTCACTCAAGTGTCTTTGCCATGATATATGCTTTACACAAAACATTGTTGACGAAAACCTTCGAAACCCTTGTTTAAAATCCTTAAACAATCTTTTCAAAACCATTGAAAGTACCCTTTTCGAAACCAGTTAACCACTTTACCTTGAATTCAAGGCCGAAAGGCCAAAACATACCTTTCAAAACCCTTAAATTAATATTTCAAAATCATTGAAGGTATCTGTAACGACCCAGAATTTCTGTCAATTAAAATTCGTATATTTAATTGATTTTAAATATTAATAAGTGAAATTTATAAGTCGAATAATTTAATTTTCGAATATCTGGATTTAATTGGGTAATTAAATCGATAATTTAATATTGAAAATACAGAATAATTGAAACTTGGGTTTAAAATGATTAAATTGATTTCTAAAATTTTATTTAATCATGTTGAAGTTAGAATGATGTTATACAACTTTTAAAATTGAATTAAAAGTTAATTTGTGAAAATTGAATATTTTAATATTTAATTGACGAGTTAAAATAGCCATTTTTCAAACAGTCTCGGATTTCGACGAAACTAGTTTCATCGGATCCGTAATGTGATATTATTGTATGGTTTCAAATTTCGTGTCAATCGGATTTACCGTTTGTCCGGGGCAAGCTAAAACGCATAGAAATTGGTTTAAATCGATTTAATTTAAAATCGATCGTTTATTGCCGTAACTCGCACAGATGATCGAATTGGCTTTCGAAACCTATTCCATTGTGTCCGGAATAGGGGTTTAACTTGGGGAACGACTTTTGTTTCATCAAATTCGGAATTCGTTTGAGTTAAATAATAAAACGTGAATAGTAATTTCATCGCCTATAAATGGAAGCCCATACCCATTTGTTTTCACAAGCCCTAACCCTAAGTGATAGCCTGCCGCCACCCACGTTTAGAGGCCACCACGTCACGATCTTCCTCCCCAATTTCCGACCAATACATTCACTTTCATTAAAAACTTCCAACTACAAGCATGTAGAGCGTCGAGAGATCTTCACAACCAACGGTCAAGATCGTGAATGGAGCTGTGGATCGACCAGAAATCGCACGCGTTTGGCTGGCCTTTGTATACGTTTTTCGAAGCAATATGGTGGCCGAGCTTCATCATCCTCTGGCCGAAGGTCAAGCACGTAGTGGGCTTCGAAGTGGTGTTTGTTGATCGTCCTGAAAGTCGATGGGATGGTCGCGTTAATTAGGGTTACACGGCGGTTTTGGGTTCGATTTCACGTAAGAAACCTGGAGGAAACGCGTGTGGGGAGAAAGCATCATTGGCCTGGATTCGTTTCTCACAATCGTGTGGCCCAGGAAAAATTTAGGTTTAAAATTAAAAATTTAATTGTAAATTATTATATTATAAATCGTGTAATCTTTAAAATACCATAACTTTTTCATACGAGGTCAAAAGCGCACGAAACAAGTTGCGTTGGAATTGTGTGGACGAACACTACGCGATGGAGCTAGATTGGAATCGTTTGGAGCTAGTGAAAATTTTGGATAAAATTAAACGCACGTTTAATTTTATTCGAAATAAAACGCTGAAACTATTATTGGAAACTCAAGGTGAGAACATCTCACTCAATCGAATTGTTTCGATTTAAATTTTAAATAGTTAGATTTAAAATTGCTTGATTGTATGATTGGATGATAAATTATTATCTATTGATTGTTAAAAATAGACATTATACGCCGTATATTAAACGGAGGTTATTTATTAAAAATATATACCGCGATAATTCCATCTTGATTGGAATTGGTATTATATATGTACTTGGAGTTGATTTTCCCGCATTATATAGCGGATGAGACCCTATTGCGCTGTATAATAGCGGATAATATTTTATAAATCCTGTATACCGCGATATTCCGTATTGGAACGGAATTGGTATTGTGCTAACATCTGTGGATGCAGGGAAACAGGTTGGAGGGATCCAACTGGATTCCTCAACTATATTGATTTATTTACATATATTATGATATTTGTTGATTATCATATTGATATATGATGTTTTGCTTATCGTGATTGATATATTGTTGATGTTGCAACATTGGCCTATTTTTGGAGTTTTAAAAATATTAAAGTAACGATTTTGAATTTTAAAAGGGTTTTAAAGTGATTTTTGAAAATATATGTTTTATTAAATTTTGGAATTGATTTATTTTAAATAAATAAACGTTATAATTTTTAATGTTATAAAAATTATGATTTTTGTAAAATATAACCGAAATGTGATTTTCAAAATAAATAGTTGATAAATTTATAAGATGGTTTAAATTGGGATTTTTGAATTATTATAAACGATTTATATATAAGATTTATAAAATTGATATTTATAAATTAAAATATTGGAATTATAAAACAAATTTTTATAAGTGTTAAAATGAAGAATAATTGTATTTCTTAAGTGAATGAAATTTATCGATTTATAAATTGTGAAGTTATAAAATGAATAGATTTTGTAAAATAAAAGATTTATAGTTAAATTTACTTATAATATGGATTTTGGCGTGTAAATGGGATATGGATAAAATTTGTGAATAAAGTGATTTTATAACTTGAAGTTTTTATAATATATAAATGTGCATTTATAAACATTGATTTATAAATTCAAGATTGATTGAATTTGATAAGTAAATTTTATAGCTTATTAAAGAAGTATATTCACGATTTTGGGACAGTGGATAATTTTTGAATTGAATATGTAAAAGTGTTGAATTTGGTTAATGATTTTTATTCACGATTTTGAACAGTGAATAATATATTAAAGTGTTTTGGGGAAGTGATATTTTAAATGGAATTAAAACGATTTGAAGTTGTTTTAAAATGTATTAAGTGTCGAAACCATAAATTTCAACATTTATTGTTGAAATAGACGTTTTCGAGAAATAGTGGACTACAACACTGTTGTTATAGTAAATGATTTCCGAAAAGAAAGGTTTTTGTATAGTATTGGGATTTTTATATCTATTTTAATTTCGAATCCCTATACTAGTGATTTTGAGTTGTCGTAACGATGTTTTACGCAACATTCGTTTTGACTCAAATAAATGTGTTTAAGCGCACGTTTTCCTTAAAGAATGAAATATATACTTAATTTCGATTTAAGTATACTGAATATTTTCCAAGTGTTGAAAATAAATGGATTTGTGAATTACTTATTAATAAATAAGTATGGAAATGTTTTCCAATATGAAGTGAATATTTTGAGATTTTATCTTTTAAAGATAAATTGAAAATGAATATTAGAAATCGATTTGGAAATCGTATATTCATAGATATTTTGGAATTGTAAATTCACTATGGAATTTATAAAAGAAAGGAAAATTTGTTTAAAAATAAATGTTGATTTATTTTTGAAGTGGGGAAATAAATTTACGGATTTGGAATGTAAATTTAAAGTAAATCAGTAAGGATTTATTTAATTGGTTTAAATGAACCATTTTGAAATGAAAATGAATAAAGATTTGTGAATATATCCCGTGTAGGGAAACGATTTGAAATTTGTTTTCAAAAGTTGTAAAGGTGAAAAGCGATTTGAAATTTGTTTTCAAATGTTGAAGTGTGGAAAATATATCAATCTCGTTTCTTTTATTTTTATACTGCACAGTACAACCCTAAGTGGTTTCTTTACCTTAAGTTTATACTGCAAAGTACAACTCCAAGCATTCTCAATTCTTTTATGTTTATGCTATAAAGTACAACCCTAAGCGGTTTCTTTCTCTTTTTCTTAAGCTTGAGCCGCTATGAGAGTTACAACCACTCTTATGAAAGCGCACAACCTGGATGGAGGTCCCTTGCCCCTTCGAAAGTTGAATGTCAAAACCTACCTCTTAAAGTAGGTGCATTCGAGTAAGCGCCTCCACTCGATGTCAATAGCTGTAACATCCCAAATTTTTGATAATATTATTCAAAAGAATTAATTACATAAATTAAATAGAATAATGATGATAAGGGGATTGATATTTGAATAAATTACATAGGGTCGTGCTTAACCATAGGATAAATGGGCTTTAAATTGATTTAAAGGTTAATTAACCTACATATAGGCATATTAGTAAATTAGCCAATTTATTATATGCAGCTATATCTTTTTGTAATTTCCTATTCACGTTCCATTTTCCCAAATCAAAAATAAACTCAAACACTAAGATAACCGGCCATTAATAAGGAGGAAAAGAGGGATTTCAATCAAAAGCTAAAGATCAAAAGCTAGAGAAGATTAATCAACAAATCTCAAATTCCTTATCAAGTCTAAGGTGAATAAAATCTCATACCATCTCTATTTTTGTTCTATGATTATATGGTTTCGGATTTATGGTTTAAATTCATTTTTTGTGATAAAATGGATCATGATATGCTTGAGTTATATTATGTTAATTTATTTTAATTCATACGCATATGAATTTACACGGTTTTGATGAAAAACCGATTTTAGATTGCCATGGAAATTTTTTATATTAAGTAAAACGTGATTATGGAGATGGGTTTTAATTTTCATAATTTTCCAAGCTATAGAAATTTTATTATGAATTTTGGATGAAAAATATGATATAATTGGGTTTAAAATTTATTTCGAGAATTTCAAGAAGAAATTGGGTGTAAAATTTTAATATATTTGATTACATGATGAAATTGAATTTCTGTGATTTGGGGGACTTATCCTAATTGATTTACTTGTAAAAATAAATTATTTTAAAAAAAGACTTTTCTGAAATAATTGGTTTTTATATATGGATGGGATTAAACGTTACGATTTTAGGGTTTAAATTTAATATAATACAGATGTTTTTAATGTAAAGTATTTGAAAAAAAAATTATGGCAGCCAACCAATGGTTTACAAATAGGCAAGTAGTAAAAAGTAATTACTAAAAGTTGCAACAGTTCAGCCTTTAACCTAGAAAAAGGCGTTTCGCCTTAGATAGTAAGTGTCTTCCGACTCCTTTGATTCTGCCTCGTCCTAGTCGAAACGAACACAGTCGAAACCACTATAGTTAGAACCAATACAAAATATTTCACGTAGATGGTACGCAGTGGATTAGAAGGAGGGTGGAAGCCTTGGCGTCGAAATGATACTTTCAATGGAGTCAAAAACCTGCTTTGTTTTCATAAGTTAAAATTCTTGACTTGTTCTACTTAAAGCTTTCGACATAGTTGAAAGATATGCTTTCGAAAGGGCTTTATAATTAGCTTTCGAAGAAGGTTGTCATATTATGTTAAAGTATTAGCTTTCAAAGGAGTACCATTTTTCCTAAACAAGAGCTTTCGAAAGGGTAGGTTCCGATCTAGTCGAAACCTGGCCACTATGCTACCATTCGATTGTGATGCTTTCGAAAGGTTATCTCTATTTTAACCAAAGTTAGCCACTTCCACATTGCTTTTGAAGGGGTTGAGGGTTTCAAAGGTGATGGAGTCGAAAGGGGGTTTCGACTCTGTCCTTTGAAGTTTTGATTTTAAAGGTCTTTGCTTTCAAACTAGATGGTTCTGACACCATCAACTTTTCCCGAAATTCATTTTTGTTGGTCTCGAAAGAGATACTTTCGTATATAACCATTTTGAACCTAGTGATTTTTGAAGAGTAAATCCAATGCTTTCGAAAGGGTATTTCATTTGTTTCAAAGATTGTTTCTTGATACCATCAAAAGGTATCATTTGTTTTAAAAGGTATAAACTTAGAGTTTTGAAAAGCGGTTTTCTATTCTTTCGAAGGAGGCCATCCAGTGGTTTCAAAAGTGTTGTTTTAAAGTCTCAAAATAAATGACCTATTCTCATTTTAAAGGAAAAACCATGTCATAAATAAAGATTTTGGAAATATTGTTCACATTGTTATTAACCCATAACTGTATTTTAAGGAAAGGGTAGAACAACCAGCAAGGTTGATCCAGTAGTGAATATAACTTAACAGACATTAAAATCTTAATTACAGATATTGGCAGAGACCAATAGCTTTACAGTAAGCCCATGAAAACTGTATGATATTGGCAGGGGCTAATAGGTTCGTAGTCATCCCATGAAAACTATGATTTGATACTGGCATGGGCTAGTAGGTTTGTAGTTAGCCCATGAAAACTATATCCGGATTAAGATATTGACAGTCAGCCAATAGGTTCCTAGTTAGCCCATGAAAACTAGGATAAGAAATAAATACTATAGTTACCTATAAGTTCTTAGTGATCCCATGAAAACTAAGTGGTTGGACAGATAGTCCTTAACATTTAACAGGTTAATAGTAACCCTAAAAACTATAATTGAGATAGATAGTCAGAATGAATGGGGATAGGTACGCCAAAATTGATTTATTTATTTTGCATATCATCACGATGTTTTGAAATACAATATTTTAACCATTGTGGATGCAGGAGAACGATATATGGTTTTATAAATGTTTTAAGATACTGGTGAGGTGAAAACCGGTTACGTTAAGCGGTGTCGTCTCACTAGACATCTAAATGGTTTGAGATGGTAAATTATTATTCGTACCAGGCTTTATATCTGACTCATAGTTTTTATTTTCCCCTTCAACTCCCGTGTACACAATTGATTTTGAGTAGGTTGAGAGTTAAGGTTTCCAGGTGTTCTTTTAGACAATTAAAGCTTTCGAGGACGTGCAGAAGGAAAGCTTGTTATTAGAGTTCTTTTATTTCCACTGTGTATTTTGTTATGTAAAGGAAAATTGTTTTCTTGCCTATCTATATACTCTGATCTACCAAGGGGGCATCTTCATATGTCGCTCTTGGCGTATTTTTTAATAATTATATGTTATCTGAACGTGGTCTGCGAATTAGTATTTTGTAACCAATTTGGAATATTTTGAAATGGAATAAGGAATTTGTTTATTGTTTGATTTTTTTTACATATTCTTGTATTTCTATGTATCAATGTATCTTATATTTCCATGCTTGGTTGGCGAGGATTAATAACTACGGATGATTGTAGCATCCGTAGCCGTTAGTTTTGGGCCTCTAAATAGGCGGATATTACAAGTTGGTATCAGAGCATATGTTTATGAAACTTTAAAAGAATTTTATACCTAAAATACTTTTCCAAACATAATCCAATGAATCAGATAATAAGATTGGGGTAAAGGTTAACGCTAAAGTAACTTACTTGTATTTGCTGTATATAGTTATATATATGTAAGTACATATCCTTTGCTCTCTTAGACCATTCTTCTGTATCTTACTAAGGCCCGTATGTAGATGTACGAGAAAGGTGATATGGAAGTAGGAAATAGAAGAGGAAATCTCGGTGGAGGATGCACCACAACTAATGGAAATGCTCGACCCACTACCAGGAGAAACTGGGTCGACCGACTAATGCTAGTAACCAAAATACTGAAGCCAATGTAGGTGCTGGAAACCCACTAGTAGATATGGGGGCGATGTATTAGTTCTTTGCCAGTTTGATGCAAGATGGAGCTACTGCTGATGTAGCTGGAAATGTAGGAGGAGCTAATTATGTGGCTCCGGCAGGGAATATTGCTTTGCTGAGTAGAGATTACACCAATTTGGGTGGGAAGCCATTCTTGAAAATCGAAAGTGTCGTAGAAGTTCAGAACTGGCTGTTTCATTGTGAGCATATATTTACATATTTGGGTCTGAATGATGGGCAAAAGAGAAGGTTGGCATCTAGACAGTTGCAGGGGTCAACACTACATTGGTGGAGTAGCGTCACTGTCAAAGTGCCTGAAGAGCAGTTAACTTGGGCCGATTTTAAAACGAGATTTGAGCAAAAGTTTGTATCTGAGTTTGACAAGTTTGAGTTGATAAGGAAGTTTATGGATTTAGCATAAGGAAAGATGTCAGTAGTCGAGTATGCTACTAAGTTTGAAGAGCTATCTGGATATGGATATGCTTTTATAGATACTGACATCAAAAGGAAAGAGAAGTTCATTTGGGAATTGAGACCCAAGCTTGCATGAAATGACATATATCCGTGATCCTTGTAATATAGTGGTGAAGATGGCTATTCGCCATGAGTAGTTGCTAGCTAATTTAGCTAAAGAGAAGTCGGTGGAAACTAAGGTTCTCTGGGGAAGAAGAGAAAGTTCTTTAAGATATAGGGAGCCTAGAAGGGAGATACCGCTAAGAAATCAAAGGCTGAGGTAGTTTCCTATAAATGTGATAAGAAAGGTAACTTTGCTAATGAATCATGGCCGGGAAAAGGGAAGAAAACTGCAAGTAAGAAGAATGTGAAATGCTTTAGCTATGATTAAGTTGGGCATTACATAATCAGTGTTCGAAGCTAGTTAGGGAGGACAAAGGAAAGGTCTTTGCTATCGGATTAGCTTGGCCTACTGCGGCTGTTAAAGGAAAAACTATGATGGAAGGTACGCTTTTGATTCAGAGTATTTCAATTAAGTACTTTTTGATACCGGTGCATCACATTCATTTATATCTCTGTGTTTGGTTGATAAATTATGTCTTGAACCCACATACCTGCTACTTTCTTAAGGGTTGCAAATCTAATAGGAGGGTATGCAACTCTAGGGTTAAGATGTGACCAGTTAGAAATTTGTTGGGTCATAAATTTGCATGCAGTTTGTATGTTATTGATTTCATAGATTTCGAGATTATCTTGGGTATGGATTGGTTTTCTAGGTATGAGGCTAGAATATTTTTCCAGGATAAGGAAATATCACAAAGACACCTTAATAGTCATAACCGAGTGGTATACTCAGTAGAGAATACTGATCGAAGTGTTAATGTTATGCTTAATGTTATGGAGGTAGGAAATGAGTTAAGATGGGTTCAAATAGCAAGATAATTTGCAGACGTCTTTGAGCCAGTCATTGGACTATCGAAAAGAGCTGTTGAGTTTAAAATAGATGTTGTGTCAGGAGCTGAACCTGTAAGTAGACCTCCTAGCAGGATGACACCAACTGAGATGAAGGAATTGAAGGTGCAGCTAGTGGATCTAGAAGGAAAGAATTTTATTAAACCAAGCAGTTCGCCTTGGGGAGCTGCCGTGGCATTTGTGAAGAAACTGGATGGGTTGTTGAGGATGTGCATTGACTATCACAAATTAAACGAAAGGAAAATTCAGAAAAAGTATCATTTGCCAAAGACGGACGATCTGTTTGATCAATTGAGTAGAGCCAACGTGTTTTCCTAATTGGATTTGACGACCTGTTTCCATCAGTTAAGAGTGATGGAGGACATTATCCCTTTGACAACATTTCAGACTAGGTATGGTTCATATGACTGGTTGGTGATGTCGTTTGGATTGACAAATTCACCTGCATTATTCATAGATTTAATGAACCAACTCTTTCGAGAGTACCTAGATAGGTTTGTACTAGTGTTTATAGATGACATCTGGTACACTCTAAGGATGAGAGAGAGCACGAAGTTCATCTAAGATTGGTGCTTGAGATGCTGAGGCAGAATTAGCTAAAGGCAAAGTTTATCAAGTGTCATTTCTAGAAGAAAGAGGTAAAATATCTTGGTGACATGGTTCAAGAGAAAGGATTATCGGTCGACTCGAATAAGATCGAAGCCATGAATAATTAGAAGAGACCAAAGACGGTGACCGAGATCAGAAGTTTTCTTGGACTTGTTGGTTATTACCGGAGATTAATCAAGGATTTCTCACGGATAGCAGCGTCCTTGACTAAGCTAACCGGGAAGGAAGTGAGATTTGTTTGGTCCGACAGATGTGAGGTGGCATTCCTTAAGTTAAAGCATTTTTTGACCAATGCACCCGTGTCAGTAGTTCTAGACGGAAACAAAGGATTGGTGGTGTATACCAATGCGTGTGGAACTGGATTAGGAGTGTTGTTGATGTAGAGTGGTAAACTCAATGCCTACGCATCTGGGCAGCTTAGATAGCATGAAGTTAGATATCCTACTCATGATTTGGAGTTGGCAGCTGTGATCTTCGCATTGAAGATTTGGAGATATTATCTCTTAAGGGAGAGATTTGAGTTAATATCGATCATAAGTCTTTACGGTATTTATTCTCTCAGAGAGTTGAATATGAGACAGCAGAGGTGGCTGGAGTTTTTGGCTAAATATGATTTGGATATAGAATACACACTAGGAAAAGGTAATAAAGTGGTTGATGCCCTTAGCAGGAAACTTCAAAATGTGGTGTTAGCTATGTTGGCAGAATGGAAAGATTTAGAAGTTTTAGTCAGTTGTGATGTGCAGTTAAGATCGATTGCTTGTTCTAGCCAGAGTACTGCCAGGTTGTCTTGTTTAGAAGTTCGATTAGTATTTGTTGAGAAAGTTGCTTCTATGCAGAAGAAGGATCCAGTATTAGCTGAAAGGATTGGTAAGGTTTGAGGTTGGAGCTGAGATCGATGATCAAAAGGACTTTAGCCTTGACCAAAAAGGATGGCTATGAAAGAAGGGACAGTTGTATGTTCCGAATGTGGTGGACTTGAGGAAAGAAGTTCTTGGAGAATGTCATTGATCCAAGTTTACAATTCATCCTGGAGGAACTAAGATGTACCAGGATATGAAGAGGAGCTTCTATTAGGAAGGCATAAAGAGGGATGTTGGCTTGTGGGTTAAACAGTGTGCAAACTATCAGCAAGTGAAAGCTGAGCATCAAAAGCCTATTGGATTGTATCAACCTTTAGAGATTCTAGTTTGGAAATGGGATTCGATTTCTATGAATTTTATAGACGGGTTGCTAAGGTCAAATGGAGGTAATGAAAGTATATGGATTATAGTGAACAGAATGAGCAAGAGTGCCCATTTCATTCCAGTTAAGTCAACCAGAACGGCACCTATTTTAGCTAAGTTGTTCCTGAAAAACATAGTTAGACCGCATGGAGTTCCTAGTAGTATAGTTAGTGACAGAGATGCTTTGTTCACTAGTGAATTAAGAGTCTATAGGAAGTGATGTGCACCAAGCTTAATATGAGTGCTGCATATCACCCTCAGACGGATGGACAGACAAAGAGAGTCAATAAAGTACTCGAAGATTTATTGAGAGCTTGTGTAATGGGCTTGGTTGATCTTGGGAGGATCACCTACATTTGGTTGAGTTTTTCTATAATAATAGTTACCAAACTAGTATAGGAATGGCGTCGTTTAAAGCTTCGTATGGAAGGCCATGCAAATCACCGGCAAGTTGATTGGAGACTGGAGACAGATTAGTATTAGGTCCAGATTTGGTTAGAGAGGCGTCAGAAAATATTAAGTTAATTCAAGGAAGGATGAAGGAAGCTCAGTCAAGAAAAAAGAGTTAGGAAGATAAGATGCACAAGGATCTAGAATTCTCGGTTGGAGATAATGTTTTCATTAAGGTATCACCTATGAAAGGTGTGATACGATTTGGAAAGTCAGGAAAGTCATCACCAAGATATGTAGGTCCATTCCAAATTATAGAGAGGATTGAAAAGCTCGCATACAGAATAGAGTTGTTGAGCAGTTTGGTAGGTGTCCATAATGTATTTCATGTGTCTCATCTTCACAAGTATGTACATGATCTAGAGACTACTATTCCTCTGATAGGGTTGGATGACTTATGGTATAACCTAATTTCACTTTTGTTTGACAACCAGTTTGGGTTGTAGCTAGAGATGAGAAAATATTAAGGAACAAGACAGTCAGGTTGGTGAAAGCTCAGTGGAGCGACAACGAGAAGGACTGTACTTGGGAGACAGAGAACAAGATTACAAATACTTATCCTGATCTATTTTGAGGGTATGTCTATATTAGATTTATATAGACGGTTGCTAGTCAATTAGACTAGTATGGTTTTTAGGTGTTGTTACAGATGATTGTTATGTTTAGTCCTTATTGAATTTCGAGGATGAAATTCTTTAAGTGGAGGAGCCTGTAATATCCTTAATTTTTTTAATATTATTCAGAAGATTTAATTAGATAAATTAAATAGAATAATGGTGATATGGGATTAAGATTTGAATAAATTACATAGGGTTGTGCTTAACCATAAGATAAATGGGCTTTAAATTGATTTAAAGGTTATTTAACCTATATGTGGGCATATTACTAAATTAGCCAATTTATTATATATGACTACATCTTTTTGTAATGCCCATTCACGTTCATTTTTCTTAAACAAAAAATAAAACGCAAACCTTACGATCGCCGGCCATTAATAAGGAGAAAAGGAGGGGTATCAATCAAAAGTTAAAGATTAAAAGCTAGAGAAGAATAATCAATAACAAATCTCAAATTCCTTATCAAGTCTAAGGTGAATAATAATCTCATACCATCTCTATTTTTAATATGTGATTATATGGTTTGGATTTATGTTTTAAATTCGTTTTTATGATAAAATGGACGATGATGCTTGAGTTATATTATGTTGATTCATTTTAATTCACACGCATATGAATTTGCACGGTTTTGATGAAAAACCGAGATTCTATGATTTCATATTGCCACGGAAAATTTTAATGTTAAGTAAAACTTGATTTGGTGATAGTTCTAATTTTCAGAATTTTCCATGCTATGGAAATTTTATTGTGAATTTTTGATGAAAAATATGATATAATTTGGTTTAAAATTTATTTCGAGAATTTCAAGAAGAAATTTGGTCTAAAATTTTAATATGTTTGATTACATGATGAAATTGAATTTCTGTGATTTTTGAAAATTTTTCCTAATTGATTTACTAGGGAAAATAAATTATTTTAAAAGAAGGAATTTTTCGAAATAATTGGTTTTAGTATATGGAAGGGCTTAAACATTACGTTTTTAGGGTTTTAATATGATATAAATGCGACAATTTTTAATGTAAAGTAATTGAAAAGTTTTTATGGCAGCCAACTAGTGGTTTACAAATAGGCAAGTAATTACAAAGTAATTACTAAAAGTTGCAACAAATTAGCCTTTAACCCAAAAAAAGGTGTTCCACCTCAGATAGTAAGTATCTCTCAACTCCTTTGATTCTGCCTCGTCCCAGTCGAAGCCAACATAGTCGAAACCACCACAGTCGAAACCAATACACAAGACATCATTTAGATGGTATGTAGTGGATTGGAAGAAGAGCGGAAGCCTTGGTGTCGAAAGGATAGCTTTCGATGGTGTCAAAACCTTGCTTTGTTTTCATAAGTTAAAATTCTTGCCTTGTTTTACTTAAATCTTTCGACATAGTCAAAACATATGCTTTCGAAAGGGTTTTATAATTATATTTCGAAGAAGGTTGTCATATTATGTTAAAGTATTTGCTTTCAAATGAGTAACTTTTTGTTTAAACAAGAGCTTTCGAAAAAGTAGGTTCCGACCTAGTCGAAATCTAGCCGCTATGCCACCTATCGACCGTGGTGCTTTCAAAAGGCTATCTCTGTTTTGACCAAAGTTAGCCACTTCCTAATTGCTTTCGAAGGGGTTGAGGGTTTCAAAGGTGATGGATTCGAAAGGGGATTTCGAATTTTGTCCTTCAAATTTATAATTTTAAAGGTCTTTGCTTTCAAACTAGATGGTTACGACACCATCAACTTTTCCCTAAATTTATTTTGTTGGTTTCGAAAGAGATACTTCCGTATATAACCATTTTAAACCAAATGATTTTTAAAGAGTAAACCCAATGCTTTAGAAAGGGTATTTCATTTTTTTCAAAGCTATGTTTAAAGAATGTTTCTTGATACCATCGAAAGGTATCATTGGTTTCGAAAAGTATATACTTAGAGTTTTGAAAAGAGGTTTTCTATGCTTTCGAAGGAGGTCATCCAGTGATTTCAAAAGTGAAGTTTTAAAATTTCAAAACAAATGATCATTCTCATTTTAAAACCATGGCATAAATAAAAATTTGGAAATATTATACACATTGTTATTAACCCATAACTGTATTTTAGGGAAAGGGCGGAATAACTAGCTAGGTTGACCCGGTAGTGAATATAACTTAACGGACGTTAAAATCTTAGTTAAAGATATTGGCAGGGGCCAATAGGTTTATAGTAAGCCCATGAAAACTGTATAATATTGGCAGGGTCCAAAAGGTACATAGTCAGCCTATGAAAACTATTATTTGATACTAGCAGGGGCCAGTAGGTTTGTAGTTAGCCCATGAAAACTATATCTGAATTAAGATATTGACAGTCAGTCAATAGGTTCCTGGTTAGCCCATGAAAACTAGAATAAGAAATAAGATATTGGAGTTACCAATAGGTTCCTAGTGATCCCATAAAAACTAAGTAATTAGACAAATAGTCCTTAACATTTAGCAGGTTAATAGTAACCCTATAAACTATAATTGAGACAGATAGTCAGAATGAATGGGGATGGGTAATCCAAAATTGATTTATTTGTTTTGCATATCACCATAATGTTTTGAAATATTATATTTTAACCATTGTGGATGCGAGAGTACAATATATGGTTTTATAAACGTTTTAGGATACTAGTGAGGAGAAAATTCATTCCGCTAAACGGCATGGTCTCACTGGATATCTAAATGGTTTGAGATGGTAAATTATTGCTCATACCAGGCTTTATGTCTGACTCGTAATTTTTATTTTCCCCTTCAACTCTCGGGTACTCAACTAATTTTGAGTAGGTTGAGAGTTAAGGTTTCCAGGTATTCTTCTAGACAAATAAAGCTTCTGAGGACGTGCAGGAGGCCAGCTTGTTATTAAAATTCTTTTATTTCCGCTATGTGTTTTGTTTGCAAAGACAAAAAGATTTCTTTCCTATCTATATACTATGATCTACCAAGGGGGCATCTTCATATGTCATTCATGGCGTATTTTGTAGTAATTATATGTTATCTGAACGTGGTCCGTGAATTAGGTTTATGTAACCAATTTGGAATATTTTGAAATCGGATGTGGAATTTGTTTTGCTGTTTAATTTTTTTCCATATTCTTGTGTTTCTGTGTATCAATGTATTTGATATCGCCGTGTTTGGTCGCCGAGGATTAATAACTATACATGACTACAGTAGTATTAGCCGTCAGTTTTTGGCCTTAAATAGGGGGATGTTATAATATCCCTTTTGAATCTACACTATTTGTCGGTTCTCAATTATTTACTTCGTAGTTATCTTTAACTTCCAGTGCTTCACCTAACAGTTCATTTATCATGTCTCAACTTTAGATATTTATTAAGCTTTGTTAGGCTCCAAACCTTCCATCGTTATCCTAAGTCTTGGAGCTACCCCTGCAATACAGTACGCTTCAAAAAACTCTAACCACTGCCTTCGGCCATCTTAAGCCTTAGATTTCGGTATTAGCTTTCCTTTGAAAGCTAATAGGTCACGGTAATGACTCTAGCTGAAAGTTAATAGGTCTTGGCTATCGAATCACTGCCCTAGGGTACTTAATTCTTACTTAGTTCATTTGGTAACACCTTCATCTAGAACCATCCTCTAGAGCCTTTGACCGTCACCTTCAGCTATATTATTACTTAGTTCATTTGGTTGGAACCTTTTCTTATTATTTAGCTCATTTAAGGTTTTGGGTGTTATATCCCTGGTATAACACCTTCGTTAGAAAGTCTACATTACTGACGTATCACATCTACACAACTACGCCTTACTTTCCATATGTCGCCTCCTTATTCGTCTCACCTCCACTTTTAGTTAATGGTAGTGTCCTTAATTTATTTCCCAACACTTTCATGGGATCTTATCCCTTATTACTTAATAATGTAACTTGCATGCACTATTTATTTTGGTTGCCATATTATCTAGTTTTGGCATGTAGCTTTCGAAAATAATTATTCTTAGAAAAATATCGTTGATTTTTGAGTAAAGCTATTTGAACCCAAAAAGTTCATTAAATTTGGATCCATCATTAATAAAACACATTATATGAGCTTCATCATAAAATAACAAAAATGCAATCAACATAGGCAAAAATAGTCTTAAAGGAATTATAATACTCTCTTTTATCTTTATTTTTAGTAGATCTTTAATATTCTTAGGTTTCCTTAGCTTTTTCTCCTTTTTCCCTTTATTCTCTTCTTTTTAATGGCAGCCAACAATTTTTTTCTCTTTTGCTTTATTTTGTTGAGAATGAATGAAAAATGAGGAGGATGATATTTCTTGTGGCACTTACATAATATGGCTTTCTTAGCCCATTTTATTAATTTGTTCCTACTTTACATATCCTCTTTTCTCAAATATTAATTTGAATACTGCTTATGTAGTGAATTCAATTATTTCTTCTTCACGTATTTGAATTGATTCCCATTATATGCAGCTAAATTTAAATACATGTGATTTCCCTTAATATAAGATCTCCATATTCAGTCCTTCCTCACCTAATTTATTTCCATTAATACAATATTCATTATTCAATTGATAATTTCCTCATTAATAACAATTTTTTTAATTTGAATGTTTATGTCCTCTTAATGCACACAGTCAAATATAATTGTATCCCATTTAATTGGTCACCCTAAATTTTCATTCAATGATGTCATTCTTATAATTTAATCTCGTATATACATCATGTAAATAAATGTTCTTCGTATGTTTACCTTATTTAGTTCATTCATTTTCTTATTTAATGCCTTAATTGAATCAATTAACCTTTATTATTATAATTAATTTCCTTATTATTTATCAATTAATTTGTAGATCATTGTAAACTTCTTCCCTTATAGGAATTTCGTCCTCTAAATTCAAATAAGGTACATAGTAATTCTTAATCTTTTCCTTGTTGACTTTATCATAAAAACACAAGTTCTCAACCCATGTGTCAAAAAAATGTAATAGTACATCTACCAACACATAACAAAATCAAATACAATAACATATCAAAATATAGTAAACATAATGCTAAGCTTGTGCAGTTAAAGCCCCGCTAAAGCCTGACAAAATCATTGTTATGGCGCTTAGCGCTATCTGATTGTTATGCATTTACAATTTAGTGGTATTAAATAGTAGATTCGCTTTAAGCCCTGCTATTTTCTATTTCACCTGCTAAATTAAAGATTTTTAGCCATATTATATAATAATGATGGATTTGACTAATCTCTTTTAAACCAAATCAACAAAAATTTATGCAAAGACCTAATTTTAATGCATAAGTGCTTAATATAAGTTAAAAATTTATTGTAGTCACCAATTTAGATTGCATAAATCATGATATTCTATATTTTTTATTATATAGGGTTAAAGAATATTTCATTTTCCCACACAAATGGTGTAAAAATGTGAATAAATTAACATTAAATATTTGATTTTATATACAATGAAGCTTTTTGCACCGCCGTCTATTTTCTGCCATATCTCTGCTTTAATTTTATAATAACTTTTTGCACCTCCACCACTATAGAACCGCTAAATGCTTTAACTACACGGTGCTAAGCCCGAATAAACAACTCGGGATAAGTCCCTAGGACCTCTTCTCCCACTTTAAAAGTACGATCGTCTCGTTCCTCACTCTATCGAACCCATACAAGGCTCACTTCCTTATTCCAAAGCTTTTATATGCCTCGATCAACAATCCAAATAGGTTTCCTAAATTTGATGGTTTCTATAACCAAGTCCTCTATAGCTCTTGATCTTACTATATCATTTGGGTTTTGAATATACTTCCTCAAATGTGATACATGAAACACATTATGGGCCCTAACAGGAGCACTCGATAACTCTCCCCTATAGACTACTTTGTCGATCCTCTTTAATGTCAAAAGCGGGCACAAATACCTAGTGTAACACCTAAAATTAACAATAATTAATAAATAATTAATAAGGCTCCAAACATGGAATTTGAGCAAATGATGGAATTTGGCCACGAAACTTGTACAATTGTGTTCACGGCGATCTCCTGAGTAACTGTCATACTTGGTTTTTCTGATCAGAACTCAAACGAAATTAGTGTTTGAAGTTTCCGAAACGAAAATAATTAAAAAAAGAAAGAGAAAATAAATAATAATAAATGCAGGACCCCACCAATCGACACCTTCCTTGGGCCGTCGACCACCGATAGGGGAACAGTCAACTGATTTTTTGGTGGCGGTTAGGGTTTAAACCTTGGCCAACGACCTAGATTTAATTATTTTAATCTAGTGGTTACAGTTGATTTGTGCGCCTATAAATACAATCCAAACTTTTCACTTCTCTTCTCATATTTTCTAACCAAAGCAGCAAAGCTCTGCCATTTTCTCTTCTCCACTATTTCTATTAATTATAAAATATTATATATGTATATATATACACACATACACACACAAAAATTGGAGAAGGGCGGGAAAATAAAAGAGAAGTAGAGAAGAAGCAAATCAATGTTGCGGAAGAAAAAGGTAATTTCTGTTATTAAAAATTTATATTCCCCTTAACTACAAATCTCTTCGCAAATCTATAATTCTAATAGTATGTATATACCCTGCTATATATATTATTTTGGATTAGAATAGAAAAGGAGTTAAATAAAGAAATGATTCAAATTTGGGAGATTTTGAAAGCTTGAAAGGTGAGTGAAAAATTATATAATTTGTTTATTAACATTAAACTTTATATCGTCGAATTTTATTTAATTATTATGCATGCATAAGATTAATGAGTTGTTGGCTTAAAAAAAGGCACAAGATTATCACCTACATATTCTATATAATAGGTAACTGGAATAGGAGTAGTATGTATAACCTAATATGGAATTTTGAAATTAGTCTCATATATTTATTATTGTAGAATGTTTGTAAAGTTGTAAAGTTTAGTCTAGATTTATAATAGGGTTGTGAATAAGGTAGCCCTTGTTGACATGGAATGTGAATTTCTATGTTTTAATTTATTAGTAGAGTGGTATAATTTAATTGTATCTATCTCCATGTAATTTCCATAAACCATCTAATTCCATAAGTATATATAAAGTGCGTTGTTTGAAATAATGAGGAATAAACCAAAAGGGAAAAAGATATGTAAAGTATGGATACTCTTCTCCATAGTTTGCAATGTCTATTTCAATAAAAGGAAAGAGATAATTCCTTGTAATTTCAACAGAGAAAAAGTCTCATTTTGGATAATTTATGGAAAGTTATAACAGTCATCCTTTTTGGAACGATAGCACCGATAAATTAAAACGTGAAAAGAAATATTCTAGTTTAGGAATTATTAACTAGAAATAGGAATATATATATAACACACACATACGTATAACTCCACTTGACAATTAAAAATAAAAATATGTATACTAGCGTAATTTACAAAAATATTTGTATTATTTATTGATAACGTAATAATTATAGGGCTAGAGATTGAAAAAAGAAAGAATACTAATTCCATAATTTATAGACAATAATTACAAATTTAGTGGGCAATAAATTTATAGTTAATTGAGAGTTAAAGGAATTAAATAAAGACTAATTAGAGAATTTAATATGCCATTTATGGAAAATTGAATAGGCATAATAAATGGATTTTGAAACAGGTAAATAGATATCATTAGAGACTAACTAATTTTAACATTAATGACCAATTATTATGGACTATTTATTAATTAGAAAAAGAGGAAACCAAAGCCTAAGCATACAAAATAGGAATAATTATGTAGAGAACAAGTACGTATTAATACTATTAATACACGTAGAATGAATATAATTTCATAGTATGAAATTATGTAGCTTTAATTATACGTTTATAGCAAGCATGAATTAGTGGGCCTAGCCCAACACTTAGGCTTTGGGTAATTGGTTTGGTTTAGTAGGTTGGGATGCGTGGTCAGTGGAGTTACACTAAAGAAGTCTGCCCTTCACTAGAGCTATTAGCAGTTGTGTATACTTACTACTGATGTGAGACATCTCTAACTATAGGACCGGTGTGGAAGGGATATGCGTTATGGATAGGTAGGGGAAATATACCAGGGTTTGGCTCGGATTTGAAGTATAAAATGGTCTGGTACTTTTAAGGAAATGGGGTCTACTTCACTTCCAATAAAAGGTATTAAGTAACCGAAAGGGGCATTTTCCTTGACTTTCTTAAGTTAGTCTAAACGAGATGTCAGTTTTGGAAGGTCGGCAAACTATGTCAGTATTTTTGGACTGGTCTTTAGTAGTAGGTCTGGCGTATAAGCTATGACCACCAGCGGTCCCGAGCGAGCAATAGTAAAGGCTAGGGTTATGCTCTGATGGATTTTCCTACCAATTAGTGCAGAATCTGTATAGGAGATGCATATGCCTCAAAGTAGATGGTTATATAAGCTACGACAACCAACGGTCCCGAGCGAGCAGAAGCAAAGGATTGGGTTACGCCCTGATGGATTTCTCTTCCTACTAGTGTAGAATCTATATAGGAGATGCACATACCTCAAAATAGATGGTTAGGCGAAATTTTTTATCGGAGGTGGGCTGGTTAACCCCTAGATGAATCTTTGATATATGTTAGTTGTAGGGAAAATAAATTATAAATTATAAAGCCAAAATATAAGGGTCATCGGTCTCTGTATCTGGAACCGATCGATTAGCTTTTATGTTATGGAAGGTCTACTTTGAGGACCAAGGTATTGAAAGGGCATTGGGTCTTCCTCCTCCTTATTTAAGAAGTATTATGTGGTCGAAGTTTTTGGGTAGTGAAATGGTTAGAGATATATGGGGGTATATAGACTTAATGGAGGAGATTAAGCATATTGTACGCACACAAAGGACTTAACGAATTAGCCGTAAGTTGTAAACATAACACCTAAATGAAAATCAATTGACATAAATTAATGGTACGGTAAAGTATGTAATTTTTTTCAATCATCTAAACGTACCATTTAGGTAGTATGTATGTTTTATCATATTTTTGTATTCCATTATGAGTTTATATTGATCGCACTTTGATATACTTCTGTTTATTATAGGGTACCAAATCCAACAATCCATACTCTAATGGACTTGGGTTTCGATTTGGTTGAAATTCGGGCCCATTAAAGTGTGGATTGTTACATATGGTATCAGAACCTCGGTTAGTCAATCATAGGAATTAGGATATGTTGAGTGAACATATTTATATTTTTACTTATAATTATATATGTTATACGCCAAATTCTATTAGTTTCAACTATTGAAGTAGTTATGACCATATTCTGAAAGGATGGATGAGGCAACTATGAGTTGGGCCAATAAATAGAGTTAAATTATACACCTATCCTGATTACCTGATGGAGTGTAGGCCGTATCATAGGGCGTTGACCAAGAAGAGAATGAGTACGACATATAAAAGAATCCAAAAGGCTAAATGATACTTAATTCCTTTGTTGGGGATAGGCTACCTTATGATTATGGATTTTGGTTGATTGTCGACTGAAGATGCACATTTCATCCAAACAAATGAAAGTAAAAAACTATATATTGAAAATATTTAGATGTAAGGAATAGTAGGAGTAGAGAAAAATCCTGAAAGAAGGTGTACATTAATAGCCACAAGAAGATAACTAGATTTTTATGAAGATGAGTAGAAAGAAGGAAAGTTCAAAAGAAAGGACGATTAAAGTCCGTTTTTGTGTCTAATCCCATATGAAAGAATTTGAAAAAATGATTTTTGGAAATTTCTTGAAACATTTCGAATATGTTTTTCAAAGGATTTATAGAGAAGTTGCAGTGTTGAAAAAAATAAGTAAAATTTGCAATTCTCAGTTTAAAATTGCTTGAGTCAAAAGTTTTATATTTAAAGATTTTCGTTAAAAGGGTTTTTCATTTTTGAAATGAATGGAAAATAAAGTGTAGGTTTGGCTCGATGATTTTTCCTATTTTTGTAAGTTGAGGGTTTTTAAAAAAAAATCTCTAAGAGGTGGATAAATGGAAACGCTACTTCATTAAAATGGGGTAAAAGTGAATAAAAGGGTAAGAATTCCCGATAACTAAGATAGGAGGAATATATTATTAAAGAAGTGACAACCACTTGAAGACAATTTAGGGAAGAGAAATTTTAATGGTAGTAGTATTAGAAATTTAGATAGGAACAGCAATAGGAATTTATATAAAATAAGATTAGTAATCTGGTTAGAAATAATATAAGAGAAAGGCAATGGTACTATGATAGGAGGAATGAATAAATTTCATGGATATGTTGTAATTGCGCATATATTTTAGATAGATGCTTAGATAGATGTTGCAAGTGCATGTATCTTTTATAAGCCCCCCTCATTTGTTATTAAAACTGCCAGCAAAGGTGTAAATGAAAAGAGCATAAGTAGTAAGAAAATAATAGAATGAAAGTTATCCTTGTCTACTCCACTTTTCTTTATTTAAAGTTATAGCGATGTTTTAGAAAAAATGGTTTGGCATGATAATTGGGTTTAATATGATAGATGTTTTGAGTTTAATAGTCCTACTTTTAAAAGAAGGGAATTTCCATTATACAAAGTCTTCAAAAAGGAAATATGGTTAGAATGGAAAAAATTTCGTGGTTCCTTTTGGAAACAAAGCAATTTGTGAATTAAAAGGTTTCTAAATTTATGTTTTTAAGGACAAATGTTGTTTATCAAGTACCTCATGACCATGAAGTTTAATTTTTTAAAAAGTTATGAAAAACCAAATCAATTTTTGTATGGAGTAGATTGAGATGACTGCCTAGGTAAGATGGGGTAAAGGTTCAGGCTAGGAATAAAATAGTTATGGATGCTCGTAAAGTAGTAACAAGGAATCCCCGTTCAATATAAGGAATGTTGGTTTAAACTTAGGAATATTTTATTAGGGATGTATGGAAGCCATAAGAAAAACCCTTAAAGGAAAGGTGATGTGCACGTAAAAATGTATATTTTTACTCTCATAATTAATCTTCGTCTATCTAAATAAAGGATACATAGGATATTTTTACATGTTTTGACCAAAATATAAAAGTGTTCTCAAATCATCATTCACTCATCTATATTTGGGCAAAAAGATATTTTTGTGTGTATGCATTAATTTTTTGGAAATTTTTTTGCACATTTTAATTTTTTTTGTAGGAAATTAAGTGCAAATTGGAAGAAGCTTTGTGGATGTATGCATGTACAAGTCTTGGAAGCCAAAAGAAGCAAGAAAATAAAGAATTAATTCTTCATGGAGGAGCCTAGTTACCTACTTGCAAATGGACCACAAATAAAAGAAAAAGCACATGTCAGTGAGGATTAATTTATCAATAATGAGTAGTTGAAGGCTACACAAAGTGAAGGGTATTTTTTGTAGAACCCTAAAATATATTAGGGTTTTAGATTTGTGTAAATACCCTCTTATGTTTCATGAATGGATATATGTAGTTGTAACGAAAAAAATAGAAGTAAAATTTCTCCTCTTTAATGGCTTCTTAGCCTTCTCTTTTATCTTATGCACTTTTATTTCATGCTCTTTTTATTTCATGCAAGTAGAGTAGATTTTCTTATTGCAAATTAGTGTAGATTTACTTTTATGCAATTAGTTAGCTCTCTTTTCTTTTGATTTGCATTTCCTTTCTCTTTGTTTATGTTGAAATCCATTTATGTTGATATGAATTCAAAGATGAGAGGCTAAAACCTTTTAATTTAGAAGTAATGAAGCTCTTATGAATTATGTAAATTCAACATAATGGTGTTATTTATGATCACTTATTTTTGTGCTTATGTAAATATAGATGTTGATGGAAGTTTGATGTTTACTAGTGTTTTTGATAACCTATGTTGTTAATCACAAATAGGCTATACTTAATCAAATATAAACACAAGTTACATCTTCATCTAACTAATTGATTTTGATAATGAAGTTAAAAGTAGAATCGGTTTGATGTTCTATGTTACTTAATCAAAAAATAGTAAATAGATCATACTTAAAAAACAGATTTTGCTTCTAACTTCATAATCATTTTCATAAGATTTTATAAGCAGGTTTGGAAGATGTATTAAATTTTTTTGGTTTAAGTTATGTTAGTTAATATCACAGATAGACCACACATATAATAAATACATCAACTATTTTTTCTTGTGTTAAAAAGAAAGATTATAAATTTATTATGCATTGATTTATATGAATATACAAGTGAATGTGTCTCTATATTGTCTTTTAATATCATTGCTCTATTTCTAATTCTTCTCTAGTTTTTCTGTAATTTTTAGTTAAAAATATTTCCAAAACCGTTGGGATAATTTGATTGAGTAATTTGAAAATTTTGCTTTCCTTATGGACCGACTTGTACTCGCATATTTACTACAATTGTACACTGTGCGTTTGCAGTATTTTATTTCATTTAATTCGGCAGTTTTCTAATCGATAGAAATCTCTCCAAATCTATCAAATGAGGAATAGTGTCAAAGTACAGTTTTGCGAATCCTAGGGTATACTCGCATAAAGGATCAAGGATACAGAGGAACTAAATACCAAAGTTTAAGGATACTATCAAGAGATTATGATCGAGAGAAGATGGTTATATGGTTGTAGAAGAGAGTAATAAGATGGCAAACACATATAATGGATGTTGGTTGACTCAAGGTTAGAGAAGGCAAGATAGGTGGCAGCCAATTTTCTGGCGAGTTATTCTAAACGTGCATAGTTTATATTTCTTACCCATTACAGTATGGGAATGCACAATTTATTACATAGTTGGAAGTAATAATTAAATTAATGGATGTAACTTATTTATTAGAAGCTAATAAGGTAAGTTAAGACATGTGGATTATAGTTGAATAGCATACGAGAAATATCTATCTTAATTTAGTAAGGAGTGTTAGGACCACAACTCATTAACACCAGTCGATGATGAAGGATAGCTTCAAACGAAATTTTCGTTTAGGGTTTTTGGGTTGTAATCGCTAATTGTCTCGCTTAGATTATTGAAAAAGTGTACGATATGATATGAGAGATGTTACTATTTTATTGTTGTGTTAATGGTTTAGATGAGCTTTGCTCACTATATAAATATATTGAAAAGCGCTTAAGGACACTGGAGCAATAACTGTAGGTAAGACTGGAAGTTTATAAAATAAATTAGGAAACTAAGTTAGTAATTAGAAATTAGAAATTAAAAATTCTTCAGTCCCCAAAAACTTTAGGATTTTAGAAAAAACAAATTTTAGCGAACAGAGGACAGGGAAAGGTTGTTCTGAAATCATGGGTCATCATCCATATGCCTTAAAAGCTAAAATTTATAAGCACACTTGTAGGTAGTTTGTTCTTTCAGAATAAAAGAAAAGGTTCCCCAAATCTAAGGTTAATTGCATAAAACTAGAGTCATATGCATTAACTCATAGACCAAGTCCCGATTATGTTAAGACGTGGCTTAGTTTGTTTTAAGAATGAAGCGGAAAATATTTTTAAAAATTGTGTTCAAATACTTTTGAAATTTTTTGTACGAATACTATTGAGAAGTTGAGTTCAAATGTTTTTGGAAAATTTTTGTTCAAGTTCTTTGAAAAAAATGCTTTTGGGAATTTGATTTTTTAAACTATTTTGCAAGTTTGATTGGAAAAGGAAAAGGATTTCTAATGGAAAATGAAAAAATTTCAATTTTCTAGTGCTACATGCTTAACGTAGGGTGAGTTGACGTGTTAGTGAATATGAATTTTACTGTCCAACACAGGTGACAGTATAACAAACATATATAATAATAAGGGAAAAGACTATTTTAGCTTTGGAATTTCTGTTTTCATACCGTATTAATAGTAAACAAAAACTTGTGCTTAGGATAATTATGTTTTAACATCCAAAAATAAAGCTTCCTGTGCAAATTGTACTTTGAAAAGTTGAAAAAGTATTGGGGACAGAATAGAAGGTTCCAAGGTGCAACGGGACGTATATCCAAAAGTATGGTGGAATTGTAAAAAATTTCATCTAAATTCCTTTTTCAACATAGGACTATAAATTCAAAAATTGGATATTCAAAAATTTTGGGTATTGAAAATTGTATGCTAGGTTTTGGATGGTAGGGATTGGATATAAAATTGGTTAAACCATGCTCCTACTTGTAAGAGCATGGAAATTTTTGTGTGAAAATAATTTTTTTATTTTGAAAATTTGCATACATATAGAACTTCTAAGATATTCTAAGTTGTTTGAATCATATTTTCGAAATGGTTTTAAAAGAATGCATTCATGTAGAAGGTGCCAATTTAGAGTCATTCGACATGCATATCTAATATGTTGTGATACAACATGCACTTGTACATGTTTGGTTGCAAAATTGATTAAACACTAATTGATTAGATAGCTTAGATTGGTTGCTTGTTTTGTTACATGATTAAAACCTGGGGGAATTTCGTGAATTAAGTTCTTTTAACATGGGAGAATGTAGCCCCCGTAAAATTGACGATAACTAATAAATAGTTAATAAGGCTAAAAAAATGGAATTTGAGAAAATGATGGAATTTGACCATGAAACTTGCATCATTTTGTTCATAGTGATTTTTTGAGCAACATTCATATTAGGAGTTTCATGATCGGAGCTCAAACGAAGAAGTTATCAATGTTTGAAGTTTCCAAAATGAAAATGATTAAAAAAAAGAAAAAGGAAATAAATAATAATAAGTGTGGGACCACGTCGATCGACCTCCTCCTTAGGCCAATAGACCGCTAGCAGTTGACCACCTATAGGAGAGCGGTTAGTCGATCAAATGGTGACGGGTAGGGTTTGAATCTTGGAAAATGGTTCGGACTTAATAATTTTAATCTAACGATTACGGTTGATTCATGCATCTATAAATACAGGTCTAACCCCTCACTTCTCTTCTCGTATTTTATGATCAAAGCAGTGAAGCTCTGTCATTTTCCCTTCTCCACTATTTCTATTAAGTATAAAATATTATATATACACACAAATTGGATAAGGGCGGAAAAATAAAAGAGAAGAAGAGAAGAAGAAAATCGTCGTTGTGAAAGAAAATTGTAATTTTTATAATTACAAATCTATATTCCCTTTAACCGCAAATCTATTCTAAAATCTATAATTCTAATAGCATGCATATACCCTATTATATGTATTCTTTTGGGTTTATATTTGGGGCATTTAGAAAAAGACTAAGGTAAAGGAATGGATTCTGATTTATGAGATTTGGAAAGCTTGAAAGGAGAGTAGGAAATCATATTATTTATTTATAACACCGAAATTTATATCGTTGAATTTTATTTAATTATTATGCATTTATAAGATTTGATGAGTTGTAGGCTTAATACAAAGATATAAGATTATCGCCTACATATTCTATAGAATAGGTAATTGGAATAAGAATAATTTGAACAACATAAACTGGAAATTTGAGATCAGTCCTAAACATTTATTATTGTAGACTGTTTGTAAAGTTGTAAAGTTTGTTTTAGATTTATAATTGCGTTGTAAATTAGGTTGCCCTAGTTGACATGGAATGTAAATTTATATGTTTTACTTTAGTGGAAGCAGGGTATAATTTAATTGTATCTATTTTTGCATAATTTCCATAAATTATATAATTCCACAAATATATATAAAGCGAGTCATTTGAAATAATAAAGAATATGCCAAAAAGGAAAGAGATGTGTAAAGTATGGATATTCTTCTCCGTAGTTCGCCCTATGTATTTCCATAAAAGTAAAGAGATAATTCCTTGTAATTTCAAATGAAGCAAAAGTCTCATTTTTAGATAATTTATGAAAAGTTATAACGATAATCCTTTTTGGAAGCATACTGATAAACTAAAACATGGAAAGGAATGTTCTAGTTTAGGAATTAATAGTTAGAAATAGGAATACACACACACACTTTTAACCGCACTTAATGATTAAATACATATAGCGTAATTTACAACAATATTCATATTAGTTATTAATAACGTAATACTTATAAGACTAGGAGTTTGAAATAGGAAAGAATAGTAATTCCAAAATTTATGGACAACAACTACAAATTTAACGGGCGATAAATTTGTAGTTTATGGTGAGTAAAAGAATTTAAATGAGGACTACTTAGAGAATTTAATATGGCATCTATGGAAAAACTAGGCATCATAAATGAATTTTGAAATGGATAATAAATATCATTAGAGATTATCCAATTTTGATAATGACCAATTATTTTGGAAATGGACATTTATTAGACATAAGAAGGAAACGAGGAAACCAAAACTAAAGCATATAAAATAGAAATAATTACGTAGCGAACAAGCAAGTATTAATACTATTAAATACAAGTAGAAGGCAATATAATTTCTATAGTAGGAAATCATATAGTTTCAATTATATGTTTAGAACGAGTGTGAATTAGTAGGCCTAGCCCAACACTTAGGCTTTAGGTAATTAGTTTCGTTTAGTGGGTTGGGATGAGATGTCAGTAGAGTTACACAACAGAATTCTACTCTTACCTAGAGGCTGCTAGCAGTTGTGTATACTTACTACTGATATGAGACATCTCCAACCATAGGACTCATGGGGAAGGGATATGCATTGCAAATAGGTGGGGGGAAATATAACGAGGTTTTGCCTCAGATTTAAAGTAATAAATAGTCCATCACTTTTAAGGAAATGAGGTTTGCTTCACTTCCAATAAGATGTACTAAGTAATCAAAAGGGTCATTTTTCTTGTCTTACATACGTTAGTCTAAACTAGATGTCAGCTGTGGAAGTTTGACAGGCTATGTCGGTATTTTTGGATCGGTCTTTAAAAGTAGGCCTGGCATATGGCTATGACCACCAATAGCGCTGAGTGAGCCAAGGCCTGGGTTATGCCCTGATGGATTTCCCTTTCTACTAGTGTAGAATCCATATAGGAGACGCACAGACCTCAAAATAGATGGTTAGATGAAATTTGTTTATCGAAGGTGGGACAGTGGATCCTTAGATGAGTCTTTGAGATGCATTAGTAGTACGATAATTAAATTATAAATTTAAAGCTGTATATATAGGTCATCGGTCTCTGTAGCTAGAACCAATCAACTAGCGTTTACACTACGGAGGGCCCGCTTAAGGGCCTGAGGTGTTAAATGGTCGTGGATCTACATCTTCCCTACTTTAAATGGCTAGGATTTTTGGATAGTGAAATGGTTAGACATATATGCAGATAGATTTACATACAGTTATGCCTCAAAGGATGTTACGCATATCGTATGCACACATAGGACTTAACAGATTAGCCATAAGTAATAGGAATAACACTTAAAATAGAAATCAGTTGGCATACATAAATGATATGGGTAAAGTATATAATTTTTTCAATCACTGGAACATTGTTCCGACCTCCCTCCTCATTACAACCCACATGATAGACTTATAAGGACAGGCTACTAGAGCAAGACGGGAATGGTAGATGGAGAAGTTTTCTTATTCACGCTCGACACTGACAAGGCAACTATACATCTGAGGAATGATATTGATTCCAAGGTAGTAGCCTTAGGAAGTGCGTGTGTTCTATTATATTTTTCCATTCTGCTGTGAGTTTATATTGATAGTACTCTGGTATACTTATATGTATTACAAATTACCAAAACCAACAATTCGGACCCTAATGACTTAGGTTTCGATTTAATCTAAATTAAGATCCATTAAGGTGCAGGTTGGTATACCTTGCGCTAATTTTCTACCCATTCCAAATATTGTAGTGCATCTTATCGAAGAAACTCTAAAAATTTATGATCTCCCAAATCAAACATCACATTTTCTGCCTCCTATCAGTGTAGCTCGTCTATCTCGATTAAGCTCCATCATTCTTTACCAGATAACCTCAACCTTTTTCGAACCTTCTCTTCATGTCTCGGTAAATATTAGTACCTCCTGGGTAAATAACATACTTTGAATGATGGCATTCTTTTAAGACTTCTTCCTGAAGATCTCCTATTTTCAGGACATACAACCTTCTTTTCTTCCATGTAAATTTTGTCGTTGGCGCCTCTAACTGAAAGAAGTCCTTGTTGAATCTCTGATTTTAACTTGCCAAACCCGGGAAACTCTAAACCTCTGTAACTATATTGGATCCCATCCATCCATTCACAACTTCAAAATTTGAAGGGTCTTAGGCCAAGCCTCTCTCCGAAACTACATGGTCTAAGAACTTCACTTTCCTTCTTCAAAAATGATTTTAAAAAATTTCACCATTAACTTATGTTGTCTCAACGTATCCAACACAAGCCTTAGGTAAACCTCATGCTCTTTCTCATCCTTTGAGTTTACATATCTTCCTTCTTCACAAACATATCCAAAGCTCCCCATGCTGAACTACACGGTCTTACAAAGCTCTTGCCTTCCAACTCTACTAGTTTCTTCTTTAATTCCTTCATCTTCTTAAGAGGCATCATACCAAGGGTTGACTAAATGGGTCTTATCCTGGTCTCAACTTAATACGAAACTCTACCGCTCTTGGGGGTGGCAATCTCGTAATGGGTCCAAACACTCAAAATGGGTTCAAGCACATAGGGATCGTGGAAATACTTACACCCATCTAACTCAACCTTTACGTTTTTGTACCTAAATCTGAGAGTGGCATATCCCTCTATCAGATTTACTACACGTATGAAGTGACTAAATAGGGAACCCTTAACCCAAGTTTATCAACCAAGCCTCAAGATATAAATGACTATGTAACATTGCATCAAACAATACTCTTATAACAACCTACACCTCTGTGGGCCATAATTTTCACTGAATCGAAAACCCAAGTTCACCAAAGTACAGATCATTGGTTTGATGTCCTACAAATAAACAAATAATTGCATATCAGAGCGCTATCGATATATCTCACATTGGAAGAGTAAAGTTAATAGAATATACAGTTACTGACCAAGGTCGACGCTTTCAATATCTAATGTCCTTGTCAATGCCGAGCATGCTTAAGGAAACCTATACTGCCACTGTTCCCTCCTTGTACTAGTACATGCATCTCTAAAGCTATCATGTGGCTTGTAATGAGGAGGGGTCAGAATAACGTTCTAGTGATTGGTAGATATACACCTTATACATAACACTAGTTTATGCCGATTGTTCTCTATTACACATTATGTCTTTTAGTTTTAATTAGTCGTCTCGACCCCACCTATGCATAAGATATGTCTCATCTACCTTTAATAGATTATGGCTATGTACACGCACACACACACGAATATATATATATATATATATATATATATATATATATATATATAAAGTACACGGTCCCCCATTGGACCAAGATATTATCCTTGCTAATATTCCTAAATCAGCACCACGTCAAAATCCATCACCCACACTGTATCACGTTCTCATTACGGTACATACTGAGGAACTCTCTTAGTGTTTATAATGACTTTCCAATAATTTAGCTGTACTCTAACTTGCATTTTTGGGGATTTTTGATTTGTCTACTTCCTGGTTTGTCGACTCGGCTCTACGAACTAGAAGTATGGTGGACTCAACGCCATAGGCTATGGACTTAGCTCCATGGACTAACCCATGAATTTTGAAAGACTTCTCTAAATGGGTTAGCTAGCCTTGCCTCCTAACAAAAAAACTAGCTAACAAGTGTGTGGCGATGCATGACCTAATATGGATCGTACACAAGTAGGGAGTGTAGCCAGTTAGGTGTAACCCTTGTATTTCCTACTAACTGCCAAGGATTGTTGATGTTCTCGACCTATGTACAGTCCCTACTTCTTAATTTGGTACCTCCATACTGACGTAGAGTCGTTCTTCACTCATTATCCAATTTAGATTGCCTGTCGCAATCAAGGCATTACTCCCCTTTCATATTTCATTAGACTCCCTTTTTCTATTAGGGTATTCCATTATCTATACGCAAGCGTATACTATCCACGGTATGGGTTGCGGAATTGTGGATCTTAAGACTGATTAAACACTATAGGGGAGTGAATAGTATCTTCCAACTTTGGTAAATCTTTTAAATTTATTTTAAGTTTAATATTGAATCACATATTTTCAATACAGAATTATATCAACAATCAATTACAGATGCAATCACAGATATAATAAAAGCCAATAAAGTAAAGTAGAGAGTTAGAGAGATGACACCAGTAATTTTATACTGGTTCGGATGTCTCCTACATCTAGTCCCATACAATTGCTTGTACATATTTCTTTACAAATGCCAATCTTTAAATGGGAAAAAGGAAAATCCAATTACAATCTTGATTCCGAGGCTACGAGACACCCTCATGATTTTTCAGGCTCAGGGTACACCCACTTGGTTTGGATGGGCAACAAGCAAACCTACTCAGGTTTTCAAGCTACCATGCACACCTAATTGATTTGAACGGTCTACAACCATACCCAAGAAAATGCAAATAGAGTTTGATGATTTTTCCAAAGATAATTTCTTGATCTTTGGATACAACGGATCCTATAGCCTCTTAGATAGCACTTTTATCTTTGATTTGAGAGTGAGATGACTTCGAAACAGTAAGAAAGTAATATTGAATTAATACACAAAGGTATGAATTGATTCTATTTGATTTTGAAGAGAATTTTGTATATTTCAATCGAGATTTTGAAAGAGTAAGAAGAGGGAAGAAAGCAAGATAATAACTAACTAAAAATTTGCTTGAAACCTCCTATATATGGAGTTTAAATAGATGTATCTATTCGTGGAGAGTTAAGAAGAATAGACATTTTATTTCAAAATTTGAAAAACTATTTTGCAGCATGTATGTCGACATACCTAGTATACATATGTCTATATATGTATGTGATTTTTTTAAAAATTCTTTTTTAAACATTTTTGAAAATAGCATACTTTGTAAAATGATTTGATTTATGTAAACTACATAAAAATAGTTTGTAAACATTTTAAAATTTGAAAAACTTTTATAAACCATTTTTAAATATATTTTAAAAATATTTTTTTTTAAAAATAAAGGATAAAAAATGGAGAGTAGAGATCAAAGATTAATGCCAGGAACTTTAGAAATATTCTACGACTCTATATACTATAATATGGAGATCTTCGTATCTTGGTCATTATACTCATGAGTCTTCATGTCCGTTCCTTGAGTCTTTATAGTATATAGCCTTTGATTCAACACCTGTATAATATCTAACACTATATACTATATAACTTGGCAAACATTAGTATCGATATTTTATATGAATGTATTATTGTTATTAAGATTGTTATCACCAAAATAAATAACTAAAGTATTAATAGTTTCTTCTTTTTTGATGATGACAACCATTAATATCCTATATATAAAATATGATATAACTTACCACGAGTAGGCAGTTCACCCTTAATATATGCGTATGTGTATTTTATATTTTTCTCCCCTTTTTAATCAACAAAAATGGGTGAAAAACTAAAAAAAACCTAATTTAAATAATTAGAAACTTTAGATTCAAAATCAATAACTAAGTTAAATATGATATATATGATTACAATGATTTTTAAGATATATTTTGATATTTATAATTAACTTAGAAATAATGCACCATATGATAATGAAGACTTATAAGTTAGACTTTATTCATCCAATTTAAACTATACAAATCCAATTCATATGTAAAAACTAAACTAAAACACAAAAATCCAAATGGCGATCCAAAATACATAGAAGACCAAATAAAATCCTAACAAACAAAACTAATACGCACTAAACTTTAATCTGTAGTTTTCTTTGATTATGAGGGGATTATGGATGGGGCAAAAATGATAATGAAGACAAAATTTTACCTTTTGTTCCATGATATTTCCATCCTAAATAAAACATACTTCACCTGCACACTTAACTTCTTTGTCGTCCTCAACATCATCCTCTTCTTTCCTTTTTTCCTCTTCCTCATTATTCACAGGATTGTGAATAACAAGATCAAAACATACTTCGCCAACGCACTTAACTTCTTCGTCATCTTTAACACCATCCTCTACTTCCTCTTCTTCCTCTTCCTCATTATTCACAGGATTGTGAACGACAAGGTTAGAATTATCCTCTTTGATTACAATTGTATTTGTTGGATTATCCAATAGATATTTTTTGGAGATTGCGAAGAATCTGCCCTTGCTTCTTGTTCTTTCAAGGGGGCATAGTTGAACAACTTCTATTTCTAAAAGCATATTGAGTACATACTTCATATCATCTTCAATCTTAGTGACTTTGGCCATGGTGGTGGTTTGGAAGTGTAACGTTTCGGATTTTTCGTTGCCGAAAAACCGAAATGTTAGGGTTTTAAGAAGAAGAAAAAGAGAGAAGAAGAGAGGAGATAGTAGAAAATAGAGAGGAAAGAAAATAAGAGAATAGAACAGGACAGAGAGAAAACAACAGAAACAACATCAGAATCTCACAATTCGCAGCGGAACAACATATAATAGATAAATGAATAATCTTTAACAAAGAACTATATCAGTTATTACATTACATTACATCATATCACAGAGTGTACAACATCATACAACAACAGACAGCGGGAAAAGAAAATACTATACTAGTAATACGCCATGCCATCCAGCTTGCCTCCTGCAACTCCTGAATATCCTGATAAACCTAACTCTTAACTTCCCGTGTGGAAATTGGTGGGCACCCAGAGTTTAGGAAGGAAAACAATAAACTCCGAGTCAGTCATGTGACTGGTGTGAGAACTCAAAACAGTTTATTTATCTTTAAAATCAAAATAGAGGAATATTTTTAAACTCAATTCGCAATGCTTTTTTTTAAAAATGAGACTACCATAAGGCCTCCCGCACACACACACAATGCAAATGCAGAATCGGAGGAGATTTCTCCTTATGATAGTCAAAGATGCTTGATACGCGTCTAAAAGAACATTTGATATTATTACTAGTGCATAGTGTAGGGAAATATTTCGAAAATAGAATATAAATCTTAGCCAACATAGACATTCTGAACTATGCCTACTATAGCTACCATCCAAACAGTGGGGCGGCACCATAAGTGAATGATAGGTTCTACAACTAATACCGTACAATATTTCGTATTGTTTCTTTGGATTTCCAACGAATGGTCAGGCCAAGGAACTTCCCATTGCCACATGAGAACGCCTCTGGATGGACGTCCCCGAGAACCAAACCGGATCTCTACCAACACAAGGCCGGGTTACCCCTAACTGAGTAACAACTGACCGAATATGCCATCCCCCGGTCCTTTGGGACCTTTAACCGAGCGCTCGCAATCAATTCACACAATCATAAAGTGTTTTCAACATGAGTAAGTATCTGGGCTCCATACCATGATACCACCCTTTTCCAGAAGGAAATGCACATACCCAATGGGAGCTACCCCTCATAACCTTGCCGCATCTTTCCTGTTTTGACCATTCCGGGGTGTGAGGCTCGACGAAGTCTCGTCCACAAAAACATACTTTATACAAAAGCCATGCTTTGGGTCAACAAATGATCATAGAGATGATCACAAAGATAAACGATCATACAAATGATCCTATCACAAATGATCAACACAATGATCATTTCACAGCAACACTCAGCATGTCACATTACCAAATTGGGAATATATTGCTGATAACCTTCAACTACATAACCTTTGAGCTCGTACGTCTCAGAGAAGGGTGTTAAGCTAAAAGAATAAATTCTCCGCCACCAACAGAAATATATTTGAAAGAAATCGGCTTTATATCTCAATTTGTAATGTCAGACATACTATCCATACAAGTCTGTTCCGGGCTCGAACAGAACCGTAGGCACTTACAAAGAAGTCCTTGCAATCCGGATAATCTCTAATCACGTCCGAATTTCCCATCACATATGGAGATCTCTATACCGGGGATCAGCCAGTGCAGAGACAATCAACAAGAAACCCTTTCGTTTTCGAAAATATCCGGTCTTCAACACTGGTCTTCAAATGCAATTCATAACGACGTATCACATATTCGGAATGGGTTATACGACCCCAAGGTCCTTTCCCGGTTAACCCGAATAGTGAGCGCTTATTTTAAAAAAAAATAGGTGTGGCATTCAATTTCAAGCAAATCACAACAAATACCTATTTAAAGGTAAATATTGATAGTCGGTTATTGAACTATCAATAGATATGCACAATCATCACCAGATTTCAAATAATTTTCCAAATTATTTATTTTCCAAAAATATCTTTACAAGATATATATATTCTTTTCATTCTTCAAAAATAAATCAATATTTATTTTTAAACCCATTTTCCAAATTTTTTTTTATAGCTTACTGTAAAATAATTTTTTTTTCTTTTCTTCTTTTACAAATCGATATATATATATATATATATATAAATTGAAATAAATTTTTCTCACCTGCAATCGACTTCGCCTCCAACATCAACGTTGCCGCTGCCAAACGAATCGCGCTTCACCTCCATCGGCATCGCCTGCGCCTCCTTGAATCGCACGCCGTGCCCTGACGTCGCAACCCCCACGCAAACACCCACACGCGCGAACGCAAATCGCCTCACTGCCATCGATTCGAACGCGACTTCATCCATCCACGCGACGCCTCACTGCCATCGACACCCCCATTGAACTGCAATCGCCACCTCCTTTCGAGTTAATGCCGCCGCTACCCCTCTGACTCGCGCGCCTCGCCAATCGCCCTCCAGATATTCGCACACGCGAGCGCGATGTCCCCCCAATCGATCGCGATGCCTTCGTTGATTCAATTTAGGGCTTTGATGTTTTGTTTTTTTTTCATTTGGGGGATAAAGATGAAGCTCGGCTACTGATAATAAAGAAGAAAAGGGGGGGAAAAGAAAATAGGAGAGGAGTGGAGAACGGCTTCGGCCATTAAAAAAAATTCTTTCGTTTTCTTTGATTTTTTTGAATGATAAGGGAAGAGGGATTTGCCTGAGATTTGTAACGAACGTGGAAGACAAGAGTACGTGCTTGCACGATTTTTTTCCACGATTTCAGGCGTGCTTTTAGGCGTAATTGAAGGAGACAACGTGCTACCATTTGACTAAATTTAAATTTAAATTTAAATTTAAATCGTTGAAAATTTCAACGCGTTTACTCGTCGTGTGCTCACATATCAACTCGGAAAAATACGAAATTTGAAATCCGATAATAATTCAATATTACGGACCCAATGGAACTGGTTTCGTCGAATTCCGAGACTGTGCCTCGGACGACTATTTTTAAATATCGATTCAAACGATATAATTTCAAAACTGAACAATTCACTTTCAAATTCAATTCTGAAGCTTCTATTACCTTCAGTATTATCTATATAAATTTTACAAGCCTTTGAAATATTTTAATCAGCTTAAAATTGAAGATTCAAATTTTTATTCAGCTTTCAATAGATTAACTTCTATAATTTAATCGCCAATTTCAAAGTTATATTGAAAATTCAACCCAAACCATCATTCAAATATTTAAAATTAATTAAATATTTCATTTTCAAATGTTCAAAAATTCTAGGTCGTTACAGGAAGGGGCTTAGAGTGGGAGTTTGGAAGGAAAAGGGTGCAGTCCCTTCACTTGGGAGTTTATAACTTAAGGAATCCATGGATTTATTTTTATTCAGAATTTATAGAAGGAAGGAGGTAGAAAATTGTGATTTATTTCGAAATTTGGTGTTTATACAGTCGAATTTTGAATTTTGAATTTAAAAGTGAAATCAATTTTTTCGAAATTTCTAGTATATATCGACACATGTTGTCTGCATATGTCGACATATGCAGTCTAATTTTGATATTTTATTTTTCTTTCAATTTCTAATTTTTATTTTTTTATATTTTATTTTAAAGAAAGAACATATTCCTAACTCTCTTTTAAGTTTAATAAAGGATGTTTGAGTTAATGGTTTTGTTAAATATTCGGCTATCTGATTTTCAGTTTTTATAAGTTCGAGTGAAATTACTTCTTTATTTGTGTTATCTCTCAGAAAATGATGTCTTATATCTATATGTTCGGTTCTAGCATGATGTGTTAGATTTTTAGATAGATTTATTGCACTAATATTATCGTAATATATTGATGATTTAGTAAAATTTAAACCAAAATCTTTTACCGTTTGTTGCATATAAATAACCAATGAACTTGCTTATCTTGCTAAAATACATTCTTCTTCTGTTGTAGAAAGAGATACATGATTTTTCTTTTTGCTAAACCAGGAAACAATAAGTGTCCTATAAAGTGACAAGTTTCACTTGTATTTTTTCGGTCTGATTTGCATCCAGTATAGTCAGCATCACTATATGGAATTAAATAGAAAAAAAATCTTCTTTTCGGTGAAAGAGTCCATAGTCTAGGGTATTGTTTGCATATCTTAGTATTCTTTTTACTAATTTTAGATGACTTTCTTTAGGCTGAGATTGATATCTTGCAAATAGACAGACACTATGTATTATATCTGGTCTTCGAGCAGTTATATAGAATATTATCCTATCGTGCCTCTATATAATTTTTGATCTACATCTTTTGTGTTTTCTTCTTTATTTAATTTCTCATCTGTTGCTATAGGTGTTTGTTTTCCACTAATATTTGACATACTAAATTTCTTAACTAAGTCTTTGGCATATTTTTATGACTTGTATAAATTCCATTATTTAATTGCCTTATTTGTAGTCCTAAAAAGAATGTTAGTTCTCATGTATGACTCATTTCAAATTCCTTACCCATTATATCTCAAAATTCTTTATTTAACTGTTCATTTGTTGATCCAAAAATAACATCATCTACATATATTTGTAAAAGTTGAATATCATTATTATTATTATTTAATAAATAGAGTACTACCTACCTTTTCTATTTCAAAATCTGATTGTAGTATATAGGATTTAGTCTATCATAACATGCTCTAGTAGTTTATTTTAGACCATATAAAGCTTCCTTTAATTTATAAATGTGATTAGGTAGTTTTTCATCTTTAAAAAGTGGGTTTGTTCTACATAGACATCTTCTTTAATAAATTCATTTGAAAATGAACTTTGACATCCATTTGAAATAATTAAAGTTACTATGATTTGCAAAAGTGAATAAAATTGTGATAGCCTCCAATCTTGCTACAGAAGCAAAAGTTTCACCAAAATCTATACTTTCTTCTTGACTTTTACCTTAAGCAACTAAACTTGCTTTGAATCTAATAACTTCTCCTTATTCATTCGTTTTATTTCTATATACCTATTTAGTTCCTACTACAGACTTGTCTTCAGGTCTTGGAACTAATTCCAAACATCATTTCTAGTAAACTGATTCGGTTCTTCTTGCATAGCAAGAATCCAAGAATCATCTAATGATGCTTCTTTTGGATTTTTGAGTTCAATAGTTGAGATAAAAGCAACATTGGTCATTTTATTTAATTGATTTCTTGTTTTTACAACATATTCTATATTTCCTAGAATATTTTCTGTAGGGTGACCTTTCAAATATTTTGCTCACTCGTTTGGATGTAAATTTTCAAAGTTATTATTATTTTCATCATTAATGATTTCATTGGTTTTATCAATAATTTCTTCTTCATCAAAACTGGAATTATTGAATTTAAAATTCTCATCAAATGAAACATTTAATGCCTCTTCAATGGTGTTAGTTCTAGTGTTGAAAAATCTGTAAGCTTTGCTTCTGATAGAGTAACCAATAAAGACTCCTTTATTTGATTTAGCATCAAATTTATGTAAATTATATTTTGTGTTTAATATAAAACATTTACTACCAAAAACTCTAAAATAAGATACCTTATTCTTTTTATTATAAAATAATTCATATGGATTTTTCTTGGTTAAAGATCGTATTAAATTCTATTTAAAAAATAACATGCCCTAGCAACTATTTCGGTGCAAATTTTTTTAGGCAATTCACTATCATTTAACATTGTTCTAGAGCATTCTTGTATAGTTCTATTTTTTCGTTCTACTACTCCATTTTTTATGGTATTCTTGGAAATGAAAATTTATGTATAATTCCTTTCTTACTACAAAAGATGTCAAAATTATCATTTTTGAATTCTCCTCCATGATCACTCCTAATGATTTTAATTTATTTGATATTTGATTTTGAATTCTTTTAGTAAAAAATTTAAATGTTTCAAAAGCTTCGCTTTTAGATTTTAAGAAAATTGTCCATGTAAATCTGGAGAAATCGTCTGTAATTATAAAGACATCTATTTTGATTTATTTATTGTACTTGTAATGGTCCAAAAAGATGTAGATGAAGAAGTTCAAGAGGATGAGAAGCAGAAATTAAATAATGAGATTTAAAAGAACTTTAATGAAGTTTTCCTAATTGTCAGTCACATAAATAATTGACATTAAAACTCATTTTAGGAAGACCCCTAACAAGTATATATCTAGCAACTTTAGAAAGGTGTTTAAAATTCAAAGGACAAAATCTTTTGTACCAAATTCAAGGGTTATTATATTCAGCCAAAAGACAAATTATCATTGGACACATTAATACTTAAAATATAAATGTTATGCTACCTAATACCTTCAAAAATAATGTTTGACTCGTTATCTTCGGTATGTAAGTTATCTTTTTCAAACTTAATTTTAAAACCCTTATCACACAATTGAATAATACTACGAAGGTTAAGTTTTAGATTCCTAACTAACAAAACATTAGAGGTAGTAGGAGTTTTTGAGTTATCGACATTGCCAATGCCAAACGCATATCCTTTTGAGTTGTCTTTGAAGTTAACCAATCCATCATCTTTATAGACAATATCTTTTAAGATCTCCGGATTTCCAATCATATGTCTTGTGCATCCATTATCCAATATTCATTTGTCCTTCTTGATATATGATATTTGATTTTCAAGTTCTTTTCACCTTAGCCATATAACAAACTTGTTCCTATTATTCAAAATCATGCCTTTCCACGAAATCAAGTGACTTTTCAAAATAGTTATTTTCTAATAAACATTGGTTTCAAAAAATTGCTTTTCTGTATAAATCTTAAAAGTATTACTAGCCATTTAAACTTATCAAAAATCAAATTGCGAGTTTTTGAAAACCTAGTGCTCTGATACCATGTGTGGATTGCGGAATTATGGATCTTAAGGCTGATTAAATACTAGAGGAAAGGTGAATAGTATTTTCTAAATTTTTAAGCCTTTTTAAATTTCTTTTAAGTTTAATATTGATTCATAGATTTTCAACACAAATTTGTATCATCAATCAATCACAGATAAAATAAAAGCAATATAGTAAAGTAGAGATTTAGAGAGATGACACCATGGATTTTATACTAGTTTGGATTTCTCCTACATCCAGTCTCGTACAATTGCTTGTACAAATTTCTTTTAAAATTCTAATCTTTAAACGGGTAGAAGGCAAACACAATTACAATCTCAATTTCGAGGCTACAAGACACATCCTCCTGATTTTCCGGGCTCAGGGTACACCCAATTGTTTTGGACGGGCTACAAACAAACCCACATAGATTTTCAGGCTACCAAGCACACCCAAGGGATTTGAACAAGCGTACAATCACACCCAAGCAAATGCAAATATAATTTGATGGTTTTTTCAAAGATAATTTCCCGAAAATTGGATACAATGGATCCTATAGGCTCTTGGACAACACTTTGATCTTTGATTTGAGAGAGAGATGATTTCAAAACAGTAAGAAAGTAATATTGAATCAATACACAAAGTTATGAATTGATTCTATTTGATTTTGAAGAGAATTTTGTAAATTTTCAACAAAGATTTTGAGAGAGTAAGAAGATGGAAGAAAACAAGATAATAACTAACTCAAGTTCATTTGAAACCTCATATATATATAGTGTAAATAGATGTATCCGTTCATGAAGAGTTAAGACGAATAGACATTTCATTTCAAAATTTGAAAAACTATTTTGCGGCATGTATGTCGACATGCTTTCTTCAAAAAAATGTATGTCGACATACAAATGTCTATATATGTATGTGATTTTTGGAAAACTTTTTCTTTTTTAAACATTTCTAAAAATACTATACTTTGCAAAATGATTTAATATTATGTAAACTACTTTAAACATAGTTTCTAAACATTTTAAAATTTGAAATTTTTTATAAACTATTTAAATATATTTTTAAAAAAAATTAAGAATAAAGGATATGAAAATGGGGAATAAAGATAAAAAATTACTGCCAGATACTTTAATAATATTCTATGACTCTATATACTATATTATACTCTTTAGATCTTCGTATCTTGATCTTTATACTCATAAGTCTTCATGCCCATTTCTTGAGTCTTTATGCTGTACAGTCTTTGGTTCAATGCCCGTATAATATCCTGCACTATATATTATATAACTTGGCAAAACATTTGTAAGGACCCCACTGCAATGCCCAATTTCGCAAAGAACATTACAAGTAATGTTGTCTACTAATTTGGAGAATATAGCTGGTTAAGGGTGTTGGAATGTGAATAAATCTTTATACTAACACCAACACGTCTTGTTTACCTTTTTGAGAATCTGAACTGAAAATTTGACGGGTGCAGTTTTAATACAAAGTAATAGACACACCGATTAAAAATATTTAGAAGAGTATGTAATATAGGTAAATCAAAATTAGAGTCACAGATTACAACGGCTAATATACAACATATTTCATAATAAGATGTGAGTCTACAAAATGTTAATATTAGACTCACTCTAATACACATCATATCTCATGCACTATATCACGTACAAAATGACTACTAGATAATATACATGACATAACTACTAAATGTCAATATACACAATGATGAAGTAAACTGAAACTGTCAAAATAGTCTACTTCAAAGCTAACCCAAAATCCAAGGGGTCAATGAGTCCCTGTACCTGTAAAGTCTCGGCCTGACCCGAGTATTAAAACAATAAACAAGTCATACTATATCTAAATAAAAGGATGAGATACAGATGATATAAGTATATGACTAACAACTACAAGATAAGTCATACTACAAAAATGCCTTAAAATAATCATCAGAAAAAGGCATATCAACAAAATCACCATTTCATAAATACATATCAAGTCTCAATAGACTATCATCTCAAAATATGGTGATAACCAATTCAAAATTCCTTAGAGCCATAAAGGATACAAATATTCATACTAAAAATTTATAAAGAATTAATCATCAATAATAAAATAATAGTGGTAGCCATCTATCAGTTTAATACAGTGATACAGAATCTACCGAAAGAGAGACGCTACATAGAAAGGAAGCCTACCGAAAGAGGCCGCAGATTAGGAACACCGCTCAAAGAAAAGAGCAGTTGTGTACCAAATTTGTCAAATGCAAATTTACCCACTGAAAGAGGTAAATATAGTTTAACTGTATAAAAAAAATAAACTAATAGCTTGTAATTTCTATAGATTACGATGCATGTAAAGATCCGCCTTTCGAAAGAGACAGCCGTATTTACAATATAACAGATCTTCCGAAAGAGATATGCCAACCCAAGTCTAAAACTATGTCGATTCTTAAATCGATGAAAAATGAGTTACCTTCTCTCAGGGGTCTATTGGTCTGAAATCCAAACACCCTAAGATAATACAACTCTAAAGTGTTAATTACTAGCACTTCAGTAATCATAAGAATTTAACTAAGCATCCCATACTAGATAGTAAATTCAAGTATTTACTAAAAGCTAGTAAATTCCACTCAAACTCTATTCAACAAATTATAATAATAATCGAAAGAATTGTACAAAGTGTCATATACCACTCAACAATTCAATCTTTTAGTAAAATTCTTTTTTTCATAGAAAATCATGAAATCTCATTGAAATCTCAAATCCATAATAAGTAAACTAAATGAGTTTTAAATTAATTTTATGCACAAAGATATAATTCAAAATCACTTTTAAATCCATAACTCATTTGTAAAGAAGAGTTACTTATCTACAAAAGCTTTTGAACTCTTTTAAAATCAATTAAACCTCTTTTATAACTAAATTAGTTGAAACATAAATTATTACTTTCGTAACCACTTTTATAAAATAATACTATATTTTATCATTTACTTTGAAAACATTTCCAAAATTTTAATATACTTATAATAGTAAAGTTTAAAAGGTTTTATAAATAAATGTTTTTCATCATAAAAAAACTTAGAATATAAATTTTGAATTAAGAGATAAATTAAGAATATAATATAATCTAACTATATTTTATAAACTAAATTCCAATAAGGACTAAAAATAGATAAATTTTCATTTTTGAAATAATTTTAAAAAAAATTAAATAATTCAAACAATAAATCCAACGATAATTCAACATCTAGAGTCAACATCACTCTATAAACTAAAATTCCATAATACAGAATTGTTTATCAATCCAAGTTGCTTTCCGGCAACTCCGATCATACAACAATGTATGTATTTTCAACCATCAACCCGCTTCAATGAACAATATAAATTTTAACATATAGTCCTGTTTTAACCATTTTTCTCATTTTAACAATTGATTCAAATCCAATATTTCAAACATTTTATTCAATCATTTTAAGCATTGATCACTTGAAACTACATCATTAAATTTTATTTAATTCTATCATTGAATCACTATCAAAAATTTACACAAAATTCATAATTTAAGAAAGGCATAAAAAGGAATATAACTAATTGATATAGGTGTGTGAGTTAAATAAATAACTCACCTTAACCGTTAGCTAATGTGCATCAACTATAGGCACACTATGATCTTCAACCCATGCCATAACCATCATAGACATCGCAGCACCACCATTTTCCAATGACTACCGGGAACATCCCTAACTTCCTTCATCGTCCGTTGCTCCTCGCCTGCCAATAACCGCGCATTGCGTTCCCCAGGTCCACACGAGTACCTCAAGTCCATGCCATCGATCTTCATGCTGACCCCACCTTTATCACTTATGAGCGGTGCCTGAAGCACACACTCCGTCACTCCCCTACCTGCATCGACCTCCGCTCTTTGAATTGCCGAGCTCCATTTCGAACCCTAGTCCCTCTTCCATGCCTGATGCCATTGAGGTCCTCAATGTTGCCTCCGGTCATGGTAGAAGGATCGTGTTCTTTTCTTTTTCTTTTTTTCATTCAATTCGAATTGCAGATAGAATTAGGATTTGGAGGAATATAAGGGCTTGGGTATAATATTGGATATGGTTAAGGAATTAAACAAATGAATGGTTTAGATGGGTTAGACCCTAATAATTTAGAGAATATGTTTTCATTTCTTTTTCTTCATTCCCTTTTTGAGTTACTCCATCTAATTTATTTAAAGTACATTCAAATTTTAAACTGTATACCGATTTACATTTCCTTACAATTAAATTTCTAATAATTATAATATTTGGTAATCTAATTGCAATTGATTTACACTTCATTTACGAAATATATGTTTTTTTAACACCATGCAATCTAATATCATTTAATTATATTTAATTATCTATTGATCTGAAATAAACAAATCTATTCATCTTCGTCGATTTATTAATTGAATTAAATATCAATTAAAACTTCTTTACATCTATTACAATATATATACCTATTTATACCTTAAAATATTTTATATTTAATAATAACACTTTAATCTAGTTTAATATATCTTCTGAAAATTATTTTATTGATTAATTCAGTTTTTAAAATAAAAATCCATTATTAATTAGATTTCATTTAAATAAAACCTTACTTCCAGAATACTAATGATCAAATTGAATTCGAATACTTATATTTTAATCAAATTTATATAATATTACGGCTTTGAAAACAATATTATTATAGACCTTTCCCTTATGAAAATTGTGTCCATGTAATTTTTTATAGGAAGACGTCACACTAAACTCTAACATTAACTCTTTTCGTATGTTCAAAATTAAACAAGCTCATTTATTGATTTTTTTATTTCTTCGCCTACAAAAATTTTTTGAAATTTTTCCAAAGGGTTCGGATTTATGGAAAAATTCGATAGAGTTTGCTTTGTATGGAGAGTGATATGCAATTTCACAAAATATTATATATATGACATACATCGACCACACGGTCGGAAATACAATTTATATATCAATATTTCTATCATTTTTGTATTTATCCGAAATGTACCTTTATTAGTATTTAAAGCAACTTACTTAACTTCTATGCGAGCAATAATGAGTTTTCATCGCATTTTAGTCCATATAGTCTTCTTATACCTATTCTCAACTTGAATTAAACATAGAAGTTTCTTTCAACTAAATTATATGTGTGTGTGTGTGTGTGTGTAAGTCAACAAAGCCAATTACGTTGGACTTTACATCAATTTGATTTTGAAATACTTCACTAACAATGAATTTTGTATATATAGACCACTTTATTTATTAAAGGTTTCCAATCGCTATGAAACAAAGTGTAATATGTGAGAAATGCAGATTATGAATCTTAAGGCTAGAATTAACACTAGAGAGGGTGAATAGTGTTTTAAGGAATTACTAAATCTTTTTGAGTTTATAATAATTTGAACACAATTGTACGCAATATTCAGACATAGATATGATCACAAAATCAAACACAGATGTAGAAATAAAGTAAAAGCAGTAAAGGAAAGAACACGCCGGATTTTATATTAGTTCCGAGTTACCCTGTATTCAGTCTTGCACACAAGTACAGATTTCCTTTCAAAATCAATTTTTACAATTACACCCTCGATTTCATGGCCACGAGGTACACCATTCCAGATTCACAATCCTCTGGGTAGAGATACTTGATTTTACGGGCAACAAGTTCACCCAATTGATTTCACAGGCTACAGTAGCACCTTTTCTCACTTGATTAATTTCACAGGCTACAATCACACCTTTCCTCGCTTAATTAATTACAAAAAAGCCTATAATTCTGAATAGCACTGAGATCTTGTTGAGATAGTGATAGAAAATCAAACCAAAATGATCTAGTTAGATTCAATGGTGATTTCGGCAGAGTAATGGTAAAAATATATATAAAGAAATGTGGAAGAAGAGGAGTGAAATCAGAGAAAATATGTATATAAATTCGTTTAAAACTGCCCCTATTTATAGTAGAACAATAGCCTTGTCCATTCGTGAAATGATATGACGAATAGACACTTCCTTTGAAATTCAAATTTTTGAAATCAACTGCCACCTTATCGACAAGGGTATATTGGGGTTGTCGACAGGCCTGTGGTGTAACAACCCGGGATTTGCTTTACCAATTAATAAATAAAAGTTATAATTTTTATTTATTTTTTTTGAAGCATAAAAGGATTTGGAATAACAAAATTTATTTGAAAATGGCTATTTTAATTAAATGGGAAATATGGGATTTTAAAATGAGGATAAAATGTTATTTTTTGAAAGTTAAATATTTTAGGAGAGATTTTAAAATGGGTTTGGATAAGAAAAATGAGTTTTATAAACATATATGAACACTTAGACTAATTTTTGGAAACATGTAAATAACTCTCTTCTTATTGGCTTACTAAACTTAACCCAATAACCCACCCTAAACCTCCTCTACAAATTATCTCAAACTCTCCTAACCTCATTCATTCATCCCTAATCAAAACCCTAATCATTTCCTAAAGCTTTCTTAACAAAAATGGCCTCTATCTTCATCTCCTTCTAGTTTTAGCTTATGCAAGTCATTCTATGCAAAGGTAATGCAAATACCCACCTCAAATCCATTTTTATATCTTTCTAATTTCTGAAATTTATTTGGTAACACATGTGTTATGTGTTTTTTGATCTTATAGCCTCCTAATCATCTTTTGCTAATTTTGGTTGATGCTATAGTGGTCTTTGTTGCTTTCTAGAGAGGTATATTGCTAAAAACCTCTTCTAATATGTGTTTAATCCTCTTTTGATTTCAGTAATCATTTAGTAACACATGTTTTATTATGTAACATGTGAATCATAGCTCTTTGATCATCTTTGCTTTCATTTTGGGTGTGCACATAAGGTGTTTGTGATATTGCTTCATAAGGTAATGCTAAGCTTTGGCCCTTTGTTTCCTTTAATATAGTGTAGTAATCATTATATGGTAGTTAGTGATTGATATTGGTGAAATTTGATGCCAAAAACTTGAAAAAAACACCCCAAAATCATAAAAAATCACCAAAATCAGCTGGCTGGAATGTTTCAGCCTGAAAACAGGCTGAAACAGTGGACTGAGTGCACCAGGGCAGGCCTGGGCTGCACCCAGGCTGCTGCGCGGGCGCAGCAGGCTAGCCCGGTGGGCTAGCCGGTAGTAGGCCAGCCCTTAGTGGGATGGTGCGCGTCCCTATTCCCCCAGCCCGCATGGGCTGGGGGGGCCTGTTATTTCCCCCAGCCCGCGCGGGCTGGGGGGCCTGCTATTTCCCCCAGCCCGCGCGGGCTGGGGGGGCCTGCTATTTCCCCCAGCCCGCGCGGGCTGGGGGGGCCTGCTATTTCCTACAGCCCACGCGGGCTGGGGTGGCCTGCTATTTCCCCCAGCCCAGGCGGGCTGGGGCTTAACCCATTTTCCCCAGCCCATGCGGGCTGGGCTTGCAAATTCTCCCCAACCCATGCGGGCTGGGGCTGGACTGAACCAGCTGCACCGCATGGTGCGGCCTGGTTCACAGCAACGGGCTGCACCATGTGGTGCAGCCGGCTTCTAAAAAAAAATGGCTGCACCCATTTGGTGCAGCCGGGTTCCGACCCACCGGTCGCACCATTTTGGTGCAACCTCTTCAAATTGATTGTTTCTGCAACGAACCTTTGGGCTTCAATTGCTAATCAGAAATTGTCGAATTTTGGTTCACAACCATTCGGAATATTTTCCAACACGAATATTGGTTTTCAGTGATTTTCTGATTTATCAATTTCTCTGAGATTTGGTTCTAGATTTCGTACACGGGTTCTATAAACTATTTTAAAAGGATCTTTCACTCCTAAATGGCTTTCGAAATTATTATATAATGTTATTTTTAATTATTAAACTATTTACTCCATAATAGGAGAGTTTTCAAAAGCCGTTTTAAAGTGATTTCAAAATCAATTATAAATCTGTTTCGCACCATTATTTTCTATAATAAAAATCTCACACTCACTTTTTAGCACGTCGAGCGAAGTGGAAAGGTGCTTAAACGGTTAGGAAATCTCCGGCCTATGGAACCGTGTGTATTTTCTTTCCGGTTAATCCCCAACCTATTCGATTGATCGTTTTGACCTTTGGGTCTAGTTTACCGATGATGCGAGGTGGACTTTTTATTGTTTGGAGTGTGAGCTTGCTATTGGATAGTAAACCGTTTAGTGCGAACGTGGGGTATGGGACTCATTGTTAACACTTTACGGGTTCCTCTCCAAGAAGTTTGTGATACATTAGCCTACGGGCAGCCAGTACTGGACCTCTGGGTCACCACGCCTCTGGGCAACTGTCTCTGGAGCAGTTTTTTGGCATGTGCCTCTGGGCCTTTATCCTTCTGGGAAGGATCTCGCCGTCTCGCGCGTTCCGCATCTGTGCGAGTGATCGATCACAACTCTACAGTACTTGACAATAATGACTCTGGTTGGTGCACGTGCTATATTTGTATTATCTGATGATTTTTTTTATATCCATTTGCGTACCGCCATTCGGTGTTGGTTCTATGGAACCATACGATGTAAGTGCGATTACCTTGTGGATTCACAGTGTCTCTGGACACTGCATTTCAGTATTCGATTTCATTGATTTTTTAGTATATCCCTATTGCTCTTTGGAGCATCGATCTTTGCTTGGGTACTGATTATAGACTCTGTTCACTCTTGGGATTATTGCCGATGGGCAACTTTATATAGCTCTGGCTACGCCGATGATATGAGGCGATTTTATTTATTTAACACTTTGGTGTTGATATTCTCTTTGGAGATTTTTACCGTTTATTGATGATTAGGGATCGTCATTTTATTCATGTAGTCCATAATACTCTTCTCTTTGGAGAAGTACTGTTTTATTTATGTACCGCATTATTATTTATCTCAGTTTATTAACTGATTGTTTAGCTAGCCTGACCCGAGTGTTTTTTCGCTCGGGTCAGACCGAGTTGTTTCAGGTTAAGCCTCTGGACTTAGCTTTCTGTGCTTCCGCTTGGACATTATCTGCTATGCTGATAGATAGCTCTTTATATTTGTCCACTATTTCGATACTCTGATTATTCAGTCTCTTATGTACATATTTTGACTCACATGTGTGAGCGGTGGCTTTGTACCCACCTTTTGATATTTGGATCTGTATTGACGATGTATTGTACCTATGTTCTGTGACTGTTATGTGACTGTTCTGTGATGATGATGTTATCATTTAGTATTATGTTTGTTCTGAACCTATTTTCCTTAGCCATTGTAATTTCGTTATAAATATCTATTGGATACGTCGAACCACTTGAGAAAAGAAAACCACCTATTCGACGTATTCGGTAGTTAGTTATAGCTTGATTACATATAGTCGCTTCCATTATACTCTATTCTCCGTTCTAGTAGACGGTATTACTCCGTAACACTCTTTACTAGAGTGGGTCTCGGAGTGGGGCGTTACATCTTGGTATCAGAGCTAAGGTTCAGAATTAAGCATAACAAACACAGAATAGGCACGTAGTATAATACGTTATAATACGATCCAAATTGAGCATATCCACCTTTAGATAAATAAGTTAGGAATATGTGTAGGAATCTATTATATTCCGTAATATTTCTTAATGAATTATCTATCTTTGAATCGTGCTTAACTAAATCTTACCTTATCTTTCAGTATGGCTGGTAGAGGTAGGAACCTCCGCTCTGCTGATGCTGGACAGTCCAGCAACCCTCACCCAGAGGGCATATACATGACCACGGACCAAATCATGGAGCTGGTTCGTAACTCTCAGTCGCACTCTCAGTCTCCTGCACCAGTTTCTGATGCACCGCGCAAGTTTGCTTTTGCGCGCCTCTGCAGCGACTTTATTCATCTTGGAGGGAAGCCGTTCAATGGCTCCGAGACTGTTCTTGAGGTCCAGGCTTGGATCAGAGTTTGCGAGCGTAATTTCACTCGCATGACCCTTCCTGACCATGACAGAGTTCTTGTTGCTTCTAGCCATCTTGAGGGCCGTACCTTGGATTGGTACGAGCTCCTTATTTCTGAGACCGATGAGGCCACTCTCACTTGGGACCAGTTCCGAGAGCGCTTCTTGCTCAAGTTTGTCCCCGAGTCCGAGATGATAGCCCTTGCACGCCGCTTTATTGACCTTAAGCAAGGGAATACCTCTGTTGCTGACTATTCATCATCTTTCGAGGCCCTGTCCAAGTATGGCCTCGAGTTCATTAGCACTCCTTATAAGAAGAATCTCAAGTTTATAGAAGTCCTGAAGAAATATTTGAAGAAATAGCTTATGCTCCAGCTTAAGCACCCTTTTGATGAGCTAGTTGACGCAACGCTTCACCTTGAAGCGGTGGAGTGTGAGAGAGACAGCGATGGGGATGGTGAGGGTTCCAAAAACCCCAATCAGAAGCAGGGTCCATTTCTGAAGACCAAGCCTTGGAACAAGAAGAAGAAGACTGGCAGTTCTACTTTTCAGACTCAGCCTCAGACTCGTCCTCAGTCCCAGACTCCTGCTCAGCCTAGTGGGACACGTCCCTCGAAGAAATGCTTCAACTGCGGTTCTCCAGATCAATTTATTCGACAGTGTCCCAAACCTCTCTATTGCACTTCTGCAAGAAGGAGGGACACAGGATCTCCAATTGTCCTACTGCACCTCCTAGATCTGGCAAGCTTAATGCTGCCAAGGCTCCTACATCTTCAGCTCAGCCTCGAGGTACGCATCCTTCCGTTCTCGAAGGTTCTATTTTATTTCATGGTAGATCTTGTAGAGTTCTCTTTGATACGGGTGCCTCTCACTCATTCGTATCAAAGGAACTAGTTGATACTTTATCTTTGGATGTTACTTGTTTGGTTTCTTCACTAAGGATTGTGAATCCCATCGACGGATCCACGACCCTTAGCTTGCTTTGTGAGGATATAGATATTGATCTTTGTGGATTTTCTTTCCGTGCGAATCTGCACGTTATGGAGTATTTGGGATTTGACATGATTCTTGGCATGGATTGGCTTGCTCCGTATGACGCCAAAATCATTTGTTTGGAGCGGATATTATTTTTTCGTCATTCTGACTCGTCCGCTCCATTAGCTATTGCTCTTCAGGATGTTGGGATTTCTGATATTACTTTATTTTCACTTGAATCACGAGATGAGGATGTGGACATATGTCATATTCCTGTTGTTCGGGATTTCCCCGATATATTCGAGCCAGTGTCAGGCCTGCCGCCAAAGCGGGCCATTGAGTTCCGCATCGATCTCATTCCAGGCTCCCACCCAGTTGGGCATCCTCCCACGAGGATGTCTATTAAAGAGAATGAGGAACTCAGGAAGCAGTTAGTAGAGCTTGAGGCGAAGCAGTTCATTCGGTCCAGTTCTTCGCCATGGGGTGCTGCTGTGGTCTTCGTTAAGAAGCCCGATGGCTCTCTTAGGCTTTGCATTGACTATCGCAAGCTTAATGAGTTGACCATCAGAAATCGTTTTCCATTGCCACGGATAGACGATATGTTTGATCAGTTGAGCGGTGCGAAGGTCTTTTCCCAGCTCGACCTTGCCACCGGATTTCATCAGCTCCGAGTTGCGGAAGATAGCGTTCCTCTTACCGCTTTCCGCACTCGTTATGGTTCTTTTGAGTGGTTGGTCTTGCCATTCGGCTTAACGAATGCACCGGCTTTCTTCGTCGATCTTATGAATCGAGTATTCTGGGAATACATCGATAGATTCGTTCTGGTTTTCATCGACGATATTCTTATTTATGCTAGATCCGAGGCAGAGCATGCTCATCATTTGCGGATCGTCTTGGATACTCTTCGTCAGCATCAGCTTAAGGCCAAGCTCTCCAAGTGCCATTTTTGGGAGAGCAAGGACAAGTTCTTGGGCCATATCGTATCATCTGAGGGTATTTCTGTCGATCCTTCCAAGATCGAAGCTATTCAGAACTGGAAGCAGCCCGAGAATGTTCATGATATTCGCAGCTTCCTTGGTCTGGCGGGTTATTACCGTCGGTTTATCAAGGATTTCTCTCGAGTTGCACTTCCCCTTACGACGCTGACTCGTAAGGGTGTTCGCTTTATTTGGTCTGATAAGTGTGAAGCTTCTTTTCAGCGATTGAAGGAACTTCTCACTCATGCTCCTATCCTTGTGGTTCCTGAGAGTAACCAGGATCTTGTTGTTTACACCGACGCTTGTGGTAGCGGCCTCGGTGCTTTGCTTATGCAGAAGGATCGGGTAGTTGCTTATGCTTTTAGGCAGCTACGTCCGAATGAGGTTCGCTATCCGACTCATGATCTTGAATTGGCAGCTATCGTCTTTGCCTGGAAGACGTGGCGTCACTTTCTATTAGGCGAACGCTTCACTCTTTACACCGATCATAAGTCTCTGAAGTATCTTTTTAGCCAGAGAGATCTCAACATGAGGCAGCAGCGATGGCTTGAGTTTCTCGCCTCATATGATTTGGATATTCGGTATACCCCTGGCAAGGGAAATCGTGTTGCAGATGCGCTCAGTCGCAAACACTCGGAAGTTGTTTCTATGATGATCGCCGAGTGGAATGTTCTTGAGACTCTATCTTTATGTGATATTAGAGATCGAGCTCCATCTTCTGATGCTCCTGTCTTATTATCCAGCTTGGAAGCTCGTCCCATCTTGTTGGATTGCATTGCCCATGCTCAACGGCAGGATCCAGACCTATTGCATTTCATTCATCTTCTCGAGTCAGGATCCAGTGATGAGACATTGCTAGACTATTCTATTGATTTTCATCGGTGCCTTCGGAGGAAGAACCGTATTGTTGTGCCATCTGATTCATCACTTAGGCGTGACATTCTGGACGAGTGCCATCGCACTAAGTACACTATTCATTCTTGGTCGAGTAAGATGTATGCCGACATGTGTCGCCTATTTTATTGGGAGGGCATGAAGAGTCATGTTGCAAGTTATGTAAGCCGTTGCATGACTTGTCAACAGATCAAAGCCGAGCATCAGCGTCCATCTGGTCTTCTTCAGCCGCTAGAGATTCCATTATGGAAATGGGATCAGATATCCATGGATTTTATTGACGTTCTGCCTCGATCGAGGTCAGGCCACACTTCTATCTGGGTTATTGTTGATCGCTTGACCAAATCGGCCCATTTCATTCTGATTAAGTCCACTCGGACTGCACCTCAGTTGGCCAAGCTCTATGTGAAGGAAGTCGTACGACTTCATGGCATTCCTAGCTCTATTCATGTAGTCCATAATACTCTTCTCTTTGGAGAAGTACTATTTTATTTATGTACCGCATTATTATTTATCTCAGTTTATTAACTGATTGTTTAGCTAGCCTGACCCGAGTGTTTTTTCGCTCGGGTCAGACCGAGTTGTTTCAGGTTAAGCCTCTGGACTTAGCTTTCTGTGCTTCCGCTTGGACATTATCTGCTATGCTGATAGATAGCTCTTTATATTTGTCCACTATTTCGATACTCTGATTATTCAGTCTCTTATGTACATATTTTGACTCACATGTGTGAGCGGTGGCTTTGTACCCACCTTTTGATATTTGGATCTGTATTGACGATGTATTGTACCTATGTTCTGTGACTGTTATGTGACTGTTCTGTGATGATGATGTTATCATTTAGTATTATGTTTGTTCTGAACCTATTTTCCTTAGCCATTGTAATTTCGTTATAAATATCTATTGGATACGTCGAACCACTTGAGAAAAGAAAACCACCTATTCGACGTATTCGGTAGTTAGTTATAGCTTTACTACATATGGTCGCTTCCATTATACTCTGTTCTCCGTTCTAGTAGACGGTATTACTCCGTAACACTCTTTACTAGAGTGGGTCTCGGAGTGGGGCGTTACATATGGTATTTTTGGTAATTTATTTTTCTTTGAAAATAACTTCTATCTTGTATTAAAACTATTTTGAACTTTATAAACGTAATTAACTATAGTTTAAATACATAAATAAGTATAGAGAATAATATTTTGGTATATATAAAATTTTACTATAATTTTATATTTAAATCTAAGTACAAATATTAAAAGTTAAATATGCTATTATTAAAATATAGTTTAAAACCAAGGATAATTTTATTTTGAAGATAAAGATTATTTTGAGGCTAAAAATATTTTAAAACCAGGATAGATGTGTTTGATTCTTATAAAAGGAAGATTTTGAAATCATTTTGAAAACAAGATATAATTTTGTAAAAATATTTGAATAAAAGTTAGTGGATACAAAACAATGTTCCACTAGATTTTTCTTAGGTTCCATCCTACTTAGGGTACCATCCCTTTAACGGGCTCGAAGTGGATTCCATTCCATGAATAAATTGGATTTTAAGATGCCAGTGCTTTTCTAGAAGTTTTAACAAAATTCCTAATTAAATTACTTATATTGAAATCTTGAACTCTTAATAATCTTGATACTCATGAGTATACTGTACAGTCTTCATTCTTGGTACCTGCATGGTTAAATCCTGCATATACATATATATCTAAACTATAATGTAAGTATTTATATTTTATAATCTTATTCTAAGGTTGTTGTCATCAAAACCATCTTCTCAAGGACTAACAATCTCCCCGTTTTTTATGATGACAACCTTTGTTTATAAAATATTACTTCTATCCTAATAACTCCCCCTAAAACTAATAATTCCCCCTTAATCTATGCCTAACTATCCTATTTTATACTTCTCCCCCTTTGTCATCAACAAACTAACTCCAAACTATATAACTCTCCCTTATTCTAATACTATATGACATGTCATTATAATGATACTGTTATAATAAATAATCATTACTTAATTTTAAAACTAAAACTTAGTTCTCAATTACTAACTATCCTAACTAAGAATCCATATATGATAATACTTATAATAGTGATAATGTGAGAAATCAAATACAAGAACTCAAATTATTTATTAATTATATATTATTATATTTACATTTGCGTAGAAGATGAAAGTAAGATCATATAACAATAAGAAAGAGAGAAAATAAACTAATGTGTATTTATACATATTATGTTTTGCACACCAATTATCAATCCACACCAAACCAAATCAAATCAAATCAATCCAAGAAATCCATTCAAATCAAACAAAGCAATCAAATAAATCAAACATTACGAGGAACTTCCACCCATCCTTCTTCTCCAAATATAGGATCTGCTTTGATGGCATCCCAATTTTCATTTTCAATGGTGAGAGAGTGTGACGACCCGGAATTTTCGAGCATTTAAAATCGAAATATTTAATTAATTTTAAATATTCAATAGAGTAATTTTAACTTGAATTCAAATATCACTATTTATTTGATAATTAAATTATTGAATTAAATAAGTTGAAGTTGGGTAAAATGTTGAATCTAGAATTTTAAGCCTGTTGAAAATAATTTAAAGGCTTATAAAATGTATATTGATAATACTGAGGATAATAGAAGTGTTAAAATTGAATTTAACAGTGATTTGTTCTGTTTTGAAATTTTATCGTTTCAAATTGAATTTAAAAAATAGCCTTCCGAGGCATAGTCTCGGAATTCGACAAACCCAGTTCCATTGGGTCCGTAATATTGAATTATTATCGGATTTCAAATTTCGTATTGATCGGAGTTAGTGTGTGAGTGTACGATACATAAACGCGCTGAAAATTTATTTGATAATAATCTAATGAAATTTAATTTAATTAGTCAAGCTTCTTGTATACGCCACTTCCCTTAACTTAAAATCGTGTCCATCCTTATCTTCTTTCCGTATCTGCCAAAATCAATTTGATCTAAAAAAATAATAACAAAATATACATATAAAAGAAAAATCAAATCTATAGTCAATCTTCTTCTATACGCCTCCTTTCTCATTTATTTCCAAGCCGAGCCCTTCTAAATAAAAATCTCGTACCCTCTCTTCTTCATCCACAACGAGATTAAGTAGAAACGAAATAAAAATTGTTAACCTAATTCCCAAATCGAGTGGAATCTCGTTCACTGGCGAATCGCGGTAGCATTGAGTCGCGACAGGTAAGGGGCGCGTGCGACAGGGCTCTGGAACGAGCACGGTTGATCGACGAATTGGTCACGTGTTTGATGGGAGGGCGTAGTGATGTCGAGCAACGTGGAGGCTTGTGGCAAGGCGAGCGATGGAAGTTCGCGAGCTCGAGGCTATCGTGGGTAGGGATTCAAAGTCTCTGGGTTCTTGTTTGTGGCCGCGATTGATTGCCGCGAACAGCGAGGCAGCGACCACGCGAGGTGGCGCCACATGGAGGCAGAGCGACGGTGGCTTTGTGTTAGGGTTTCATGCTCATTGATTTCTAGGGTTGGTGGCTGTGATTTTGTTTCCTGGAACGAATTATTAAGGTAACTGTACAGATTCCTTTTTCTTCAATTTAAATTTATATATATATGTTCACAAATTTAGGATAAGTAAAAGAAATTATTATATATATATTTACAGTAATGAGTTATAGACTGTTGGAAATTATTGGGTATTCAGTTTAAAAGAAAAAATATAAAATAAAAGTATATTAATATTTAAAGCAAAAAAAATTGCCTGGTTTGGAAAAAAATATAAATGAAGGCACATACAGTTTTGGGCAATCATGTTTAATCAGGATTTGAAAAAGGGAAATTTTATATTTATATTTACAAGAAATAGGAAATTATTTTGATAAATTGGGAAAAGGAAATAAATAAATATTGATAACTAGTTTAGATTAAATTGTTGGTCAACTAAATTTATTAAATAGTAAATTTTTATAGTTTCTCTTAGATGATAATAAGTCGTATAATGATTATACAAGGTCATTAATCGCGAGAATCAAGTTGGGAATGAAGTGGACTACAACTAGGAAAGGTGAGTTAATCTCACTCAGCTGAATTTTTAATTTAAATTTAAATAGTTAAATTTAAGTAATTGGTTGATTGATTGATTGGATTGGATGTGCAATATTATATATAGTAGTATATAATATATCTTGGAATGTTTGACTCCTACATTAAATAGCGGATGATTTTATATTTAAAACCCATATACCGTGATATTCCACTTCGAAGTGGAATTGGTATTTTATGTTGTGCTAACGTCCGTGGATGCAGGGAAACAGGTTGGAGGGATCCAACTGGATCCCTCAACATTTATTTAAATTATTTAATATTCCCTGTGTGATTATTTGATATTCTATGATGAATTATGTTGGAATATTGAATGCTATGGTTTGATTGAATATATTTGGGTATAATGAGTTACCGAAAATATATAAATTGGATTTTGAAAAGAAAATAAAAGAAGTGAATTTGTAAGCGAATAATTATAGAAAATTGGAATAAATTAAGAATGAATTGAAGAAAAGGAAGTAATATTAAAATACTAATAAATAACTTCGAGTATGAAAAGGAAAAAAAGATTCTGAATAAACAGAAATTAATGAATTGTAAACTTAAGTGATATCAATTAAAGGAATAAAGAATTATTTTTAAAATTCAAAATTTAAATTTATTTAAAAGGATAAAAAAGTAATTTGAGAAATCTAACATTGGTATTTTCAGTTAAAAATATTCTTAAATCATAATTTAAGAATTTAAATCTGAAAATTTATGGATTTTGGAATAAATGGGGTAAATTGGAAATCAATTTGGAAATTGATTCAAGTGTTTGAAATTGGAAATTTAAAGAAGGATGTGAAGAGAAGTATATTTCTCTGGATAGCCAAGTACGTTCAAAGTAAATTTTAAATATAAGATAAAGGTTTAATGTTTTTCTTAAAGGTATGTTTTAGGAAATTTATTATTTCTAAATATCTAAATTCTAACGTAAATATTTTTCAAATCTTTTATCGAAGTAATTATTTAAAAGGTGACTTAGTATGTTGTTTTAAAAGTGAAAACCTTGTTTTATATTTTATAAAGTAACCTTATTTTCAAATATTCATATAGTATGTATTTTTAATAAATTATTAAAGTAGTTTAACTTAAATATTTTAAAAGTATATGTCAAAGTAAAGAGTTTTAAATTATTTTAAAAAAATCTAAAGTTTTGTGCTTGGTGATTCCAGTGGAAATAGAAAATACTTGAAATTTATTCTGTGAAAGGAAGATAGTTTGAAACTGTTTTCAAAAGGGTTTGAAAATGAAAATATATCTTGTGAAGATATTTTGGGGTAAAAAAATAATTTTTGAAAATTATTTATTGGTTGATGGTTGTTTGTGAATATTAATTGATAGTTAAATAACCGACTATCAATATTGGCCAAATACGTTGATCATTTCGAAGAGACCGGGATCGAGATTTATTTCTCAAAAACCACTTCGATCCGGTTTATACGTTTCGTGGGAAACGAGTTTGGATTCGAAAATGGAGCAGTGAAGTGCAAGGGCTAGCTGCTACTAATCCTGAGGATATTTCTAAAAAGAATGTAGTAGGAATAGTGCCTTCGATTCTGTTCGAACCCGGGACGGACTTGTATGGATGAATGCTTTTGGAACATCGTCAGGTGGACGATAGGCATTCTAAGGGATATGTTCTAAAAAGGTTACTCTTAGCCTCAAGCCTCATCAACCGGGAATGACTGAAAATCAGGGGTTATGCAGCAAGGCTAAGTGGGTAGCACCCATTTCAGGGTGAGGTCATCCTTGTCTAGATGTCCCTTTTTATTTCGTCTTAGTGGGCGGTTGTTGATCCCGACCGCGAGGTGATCTTGCTCGGGACTGTCCAGTAAGGGATGGTTCTGGCCTTGTGTTGTAGGGGAGTTACGGGGGCTCCTTGGTACTGTGATCTAGGCCACGTACGTGACAGGTGGTACCCCAGTGCCTAGTCATTAGTTGGAAATCCATTCTCCCTACACGCCTTTTACGAGTTTTGTTTGTATTACCCACTCTGTGGCTAGTAGCTGGAATTTAATCATGTAACAATTTCGGCTATTTTATAAGTATTTGTATATAGACCCTATTAAAATATCAAAGGATTTTAATAAAAAGTGTTTTAGCTATCGTAAGGTAAAAACCCGACATGTTTATTTGTGGCGTGGTCTTACGAGATGCTTTTGTTTTCAAAGGATTTTTGAAACTTTAATAATCAATTAGAGTGTGATTTCTCACGCTGGTATTCCAGACTGACTCGGGTGTTATTTAACTATAATTCTCGGATAGACCGAGTATTATAGGATACAGGATTTGATGCTGTGGAGCTCAAGAGACGAGCTGGATGACGATGCGTATTTTCATACTTGTTTTATATATATTCCGCTGTGTTGAGTAGCTGTGTATCCAGTTGTATGTTATTGATGTTGTTGAACTCTGATGATGTACTCTGATGATGATGTATGTATAAAACAGATATATATTTGTTTTTGTGTAAAGATCATTTATTATCTATTATATTTTATTCCGCTGCATGGTTAGATTCTGATGTTGTTTTCTATTTTCTTCTTCTACCTCTTCTTCTTTAACCCTAATGGTTCGTATTTCTGTTCAACTTGAGTTGATGGATGTGGAATAGTGTTGACTCAAGGGGTACGGATTTACGGGTCGTTACACTTGGTATCAGAGCTTAGGTTGGTGATAACCTTGGCTCTGGTGGGAATTACTCATTTAAATTAGAGTATGTAGTGCTCTAGAATGAGTTTGAGCGTATTAATAGATATGAGCGCATATTTGTTAGTGAATATAAAAGTGTTTTATATTGTGTTGATTGGTTTATTGAGTGGCATATGAACCTTCGTCGGCACAGTCTGGACAACTGTATCGAAGGGGTTTCTAAACACTTGAATAGAACAGTTTGACACAGTATTGTTTTAAATGTGGGTGAATGAAATAATTTTACCTAAAAATATATTTTGATATAAAGAAAAGTTTTTGTAAACTATTTTAGCTAATATATGGTTGCTTGGATGTTAGAAATGATAATATTAAATTATTATCATTGTTGTGTAACAATTTAACTAAAAATTGAAATATAACCAAAGGTTAAGGAAATAAATTCATTATAAAATGAAATTGATAAATATGAATTATAAACGTAATTTATAAATTGAAATATAATCAAATGAGAATTTGTATGAGCATAAACTATGCAAATGAATTATGGTTAAAATTGATTTAAGCAAGATTTGGAAATTTAAAAATCCTGGAGATTTTGGAAGTGTTTGTCGAAGAGTTTTGAAGATAAATAATAGCATTATTGTTTTAGAGATATTTCTGAAAGGAAATTTGTTTTAAATGGATTTTGAAAGTGATATAGCATTGAAATCACTTGGATTATTGGGAAATAATTCTGATGATGACGGCCGCATCATCAGTATTCATTTTCGAATTTCTAAGTGACGGATTGCTGCCAAAAAATTGATTTGTACAGAAGAACAAGTTTGTTTGTGAAATCTCAAAGGAAATTTGTTGGGGATTTCAAAATGATTGAAACCAAAAGCCAGATGTTTAAAAATATCCCGATGAGATAGGTTGTAAGCTTATAAATTGAGATAATTTTTAAATCGGGAAGGAAATATAAGTTTTGAATGTTGAAAATTTAAATTTAAAGTGAAAAGTTAAAAATGAAATTAACTTGGATTGGGAAATAAACTTTAACTGGATTTAAATTAATTGAATTAGACTGAAAATAATATCCAGTTGTATTCGAATTAAGTTGAAATCGAATTGAGTTAAATAAATCCGAGTTAAAATAAAACTGAATTGGAATAAAAAATTCTGTTGAGTTATGGAATGGAATTAGATCCTTACTTTAAATTAATGGAAGTAAGTTGGATTGAAATAAATGAGTTAGGATAGCTTATAAAAGAATTAAAAATGCATGGAATAAAAATATGCTTGGGTTATAAATAAGCGTAAGGCTCGAGTTAAAAATAAAAGATGAATATATTTAAGCCTAGAATGAATGGAAATGTGAGGAATAATAAGTGGTGACTTATAAAATAGGGAAATGGAATACAAAATCCAAAATAAATATTGTTTGATGTTTGGAAATAAAACAATGATCCAAACTTGAATTATAAAATAAATCAAACTTAAGAAAATTAAATGAAATGATTTTTTTGAGATTAAAAATCAAATATTGAACTATAAATAGGGGAGAACTAATTTGGTAATAAATTAGTTAATGAAATGTGTAAATGGAATTCAATGTAGTTAAATAGAAGCTGAATTGTAAGCTAATAATGAAGTTTGGAAATAAAACTCAAGTTATAAATCCAGTTCGACTTGAATTGTTAGTGAAGTAAATATGGTTGGAAATAGATTAAAGTAGGGATTGTTTTGGTTGCAAATAAAACCCAGATGGGTGGGAATAAAATTGAAAATGGCCTTGTAAACAATTGAATGAATTGAATCTGAAAATTTAAATTTTATGTAACGACCTGTATTTTACGTGTCGACAAATCGTAAAATAGTTGCATTAGGTCGTTGATGTTGTTAAGTCATTTAGAGTATGAGTCGACCAAAGCTTAAGTCGTTCGGAGTTGAGTCGTGTAATGCTTAGGTCGTGGGAGCGAGTTAAGGAGGCGGAGCGACTTAAGAGGTTTAGGTCGTTGGGTAGTTTAGGTCGATGGAACGATCTAAGGAGTTGGCGACCTAGGCGAGTTAACGATCTAAGATAGAGGAGCGACTCAAGATAGTACGACCTAGTAGTTTACGAGTTAGAGAAGCCAGCGACTTAGGGGATTTAGCGACCTAAGGAGTTAAGGTGTTTAGCGACTTAAAAATAGGAGCGACCTATAGCATTGAGCGACTTATAGGTTTGGACGACCTAAGGGTTAACGGCTTAGGGAAGTTAGGTGGCTCGAGCGACTTGAGGAGATAAGATAGGTCGCCGTGTGTATTTATGTCGTAAACGACCTATGTTGAGGTAGGATGTTTATTTAGGTCGCGTGAGTATTGCAGCGTTAGGTCGCTGAGTCGTGTGAATGACTTAGTGGTGGGTCGTGGCTTCGTTGAGTCATAGGTCACGAGGGTAGTTAAGTCGCGCATAGGCTAAGTCGCGCGCGTGTTTTAGATCGTTGGTTGGTTAGGTCGTAAACCAATAAGTCGGCTATGAAGTTGAATCGTTGAGTCGCATCTGGTTAAGTCGTTGGGTCGGCTTTGTAGTTGAGTCGCTGAGCCGTGTACGTGTTAAGGCGTTGGGTCGTTGAGTCGTGCAGGGGTTTGTTGAGTCATAGGTCGTTGAGCTTGATAGGTTGTGGGTTCTGATGAGTCGTGGACGACTCATGGGATAGGTCGGCGGCGACTTAAGGGATTTTCTGCCTATAAATAGAGGGGTTTGGCTCACTTTTTGGCACCGGATTTTGAAGCGACGAAGTGCTGCCATTTTGAGAGCTCGACTACAACATTTTTTCACTTTTTTTCTCCACTCTAATCTAGTGCTTACATCCATTCAAGATCGAAGATCCAAGAGCCAAAGTTGAAGATCTTCATCCATTCGAGAGAGATTTCATCGTTTGAAGCGGAATCTTGTCGGATCAAGCTTGGTTCTTCGCTGTCCAGATCTGAAGTTGGTAGCTTTTGAGGTGTTTAGGAGATTCGGTGAGTGGTGGTTATCTCTCACACGGACCCAAAGCAGTATATTGGATCCGTGGTTTGTTTATGTGCTAAAGAGAATGATTTCGTGCATTTTTCTTAAATCTGCATGTAGATCTATTGCTCATGATGATTTGACATCTATTTTACTACATGTTCACTTATGCAAGTTCATTCATCAAGTTGTAGAGCTATTGTTCATAATTCATGTTTGTTAGAATGCATGTTAGATTTGGACTCTTTATTTATGAAATTTCCATTATTGTGTAATTGTTTATTTAGATCTTGTTTGAATGATTGATTACTTGGATTAATGTTTGATTTGATTGATTAGTTGATTGATAACTTGATTTGGACAAGTTGGTCGAAGATGATTCAAAGCTAAGTGGAAAGGCTCTTGAATAAGGAAAGCTGCTTGTGGCATATGAAGCGGATGTTGAAGCTCATATGGATAGATTTGATGATGATGTTGAGATGGGACTTTGCCATGATGCGATGAGGCAAACCATGATGTTGAGATGGGACTTTGCTATGATGCGATGAAGCAAAGCATGATGTGAGAAAGCCTTGGTTTAATCCAGACGGGATCATCCCAAGCATGTTGATAACTCGGTGATGTGGTCCGGGTTTGTGGATAATGGTTAGCTTGAGAGGCGCTCGAGCTAGTATGGGAATAGTCGTCGAGGAGGATGACTAGAAGGCTGAGATTTCATCGTTGTTGAAGGTTCTAGCATGCTCAAAGCAAGAGTACGTTAGGACGGGTCACGATGACGTTCCAAGCACAGGTCACGATGACGTGCTAGTACTCTGGGCAGATGCGAAAGTCCTAGGCACGGGTCACGACGACGTGCGGAGTTATATCTAGAACCGGGGTTACCATTAGCCCTTGATGGACGGCTGAAAGAATGGTGCCGGTCATTCAATTAACGGTGATATCAAAGCAATGATAACAGTGATAGCCAGAGTCATGGATGTTTGGTTGCACCATCATTCGATCTCAAGAGCGATGCTTTCTAGGTGCTTATCTGATCTTGGTTTAGGCCTTGGGGGTTTGTACTTGGAAAACATCGACCTTGACTCGAGTGATAATTGCTTTACTTAAATTGTCTGCTTTGCTATGTTTGTTTATGCTTAGAGGGTCTGGGGGCTATCACCGTAGAATAAGGTGGAGTGGGATGGTTGAGTTCCTATTCCTTTTACCCTTTATGCTCTTTTGGTATGTTTGATAGTTGATTTACTGCTCACTAAGACTGTTGTCTGACTCAAGGTTTTATGTTCAACTCTTATTACCTTGGGCTGTTCATCCATGTTGGGATGGGCAGACTAGGTAGCAGGTGACAGGTGCTGTTCTTGGCTACCAACGCTGTTGATGACGAAGACGAGCTGGAGGCTTTTGCATATTGTTTTCTTACTATATGTACTGGATGTTCCGCTGTTTGTTTGATACTCTGAGTGTTATGTAGTGAGGCTTGATGTATTGACTATTCAGAAGATTGTATAAAACTATTATGAGTTTATATGACTCCGTTCTGTGGAGCTTCACTATGTATACTTTTCTATTGTATTTTATCCATGCGCTGTGAGTAATACGATAGACTATTCTGTTTTATCTTACCCCGACTATCGTCCATGGCTGCCTGGCACACCTTTCAGCGCACCATTCCCTTGTTTTCGTGCAGGAGTCATGGGCGGTCGTCACATTTGGTATCAGAGCTTTGGTTAATCGATTTTATCCAACGCTCGCTGACGTAACTACGTAAGAGAGACGTAATTGTATTTTGATGGATGATTACTATATATAATATAGTAGTTTAGAAGGATTTGAACTCCTTATGTAGTTGTTTCTCAAGGTGTTCTAAATCATTCCTTTTTGTAGATATTAAGGATGAGTCGAAGTGAGAGACAAGCTGCTAGGGAAAGCCGTGCTGTTGGGGGAGCTACTGACTATGCTGCAATGTTCGAAGCTATGATGACTTCGATCATGAGAAGGATACCAACTTCAGGACCATCAGTAGATGTTGGAGTTCAAGTTCAAGCTCCAAAACCAGTAGATTTTGGTAAGCTGTGCAAGGACTATACTGCTCTTGGAGGAAAGGTTTTCTTGGGAACAGAATCAACCATAGAAGTCCAGAGATGGATAGATGCTTGTAGAAGGATCTTTGGTGATTTGGGAATTGAGGATGCAACTAAGAGGAAGCTTGCATCAAGACAGCTTCAGGGAAGGGCTTCTGATTGGTGGAACTCTATCACCATTGATACTCCAGAGGAAGAGATCACTTGGGAGCAATTCCAAACTAGATTTGAAGCTAAGTTCATTTCTACAGCTCAGAAGTCTGTTTTGTTTAAGAAGTTTGTGGAGCTCAAGCAAGGTGGAAGACCAGTTCTTGAGTATGTTTCTGAATTTGAAGCTTTGTCAAAGTATGCCAGGTCATATATTGAGTCTTCATATCAGAAGAACGAAAAGTTTGTGACAGGCTTGGATAGTTATCTTGGGAGGCAGTTGGTGGATCATCTGGACGATCCGTTTGAGAAGCTTGTGGAGAAAGCTCTCAGGCACGAGAGTTTGTTTCCTAAGGAAGGGTCTGTTGTTGCTGTGACCAAGGAAGAGTCCAAACCACAGCAGGGTGGAAAGAAGAAGAGGAAGTAGCAACAGCGGAAGTGTAAGGGTGGCCAGAAGAAGCCAAAGGGTGAAGTGACCTGCTACAATTGTCGGCAGAAGGGCCATTTCTCTAGGGATTGCAAGAATCCAAAGGTGCAGTTGAAGTGCCACAACTGTGATAAGCTGGGGCATATCAGGAAGGACTGTCCAGAACCGAGGAAAGATAAGCAGATTGTGCAAGCTTATGCTTTGGGGGCTGTTCCATCATCTTTGAAAGCTCCTACTGCTGAAGAAAAGGGGAAGAATGTGGTGGTTCAAGGTACTCTTTACATGTGTGGTGTTCCAGTAAGAGTGTTGTTTGATACTGGGGCATCACATTCCTTTGTTGTAATAAGTTGGTAGACCGGTTGGGTTTGGAACCGGATATAGTTGATAGGCCATTGGTTGTGACTAATCCAGTTGGGGGTTCGTCTTGTTTGTGTATGGTATGCTGTGGTCTAGTTGTATCGAGTCATGATTGCTCTTTTGTTTGTGATTGCTTTGTTCTGAACTTTGCGGGGTTTGGAATAATTTTGGGTATGGACTGGCTTAGGAAGTATGCGGCAAAGGTTGATTGTGAGAGGCTGGAGGTGACAGTCGAGAATGTGGAGGGGCGAAAGGTTGTGATACGATGTAAGCATGAAGAAGGCGTCTTCATGAGCTTCATGTATTCGCTGGTTGTTCCACGAGATGGACTGTCATCGATGCCTATTGTGAATGGATTTGAGGATGTCTTTGACGAGATCAAAGGGTTACCGCCGCATAGAGAGATCGAGTTTCGTATCGATCTAGTTGAAGGAGCCAGACCTGTTGTGATGCCTCTTAGGCGGATGGCGCCTAGGGAACAGCAAGAGTTGAAGGTGCAGGTTGATGACCTTTTACATAAAGGATTCATTCGGCGTAGTATGTCCGAATGGGGTGCACCAGTTGTGTTCGCAACTAAAGCGGATGGATCGTTGAGGTTGTGCGTGGATTATCGTGAGCTGAATAAAGTGACTAAGAAGAACAAGTATCCGTTGCCGAGAATAGATGACTTGTTTGATCAGCTTCACGAAGCTAAGGTGTTTTCTCAGATGGATTTGGCAACGGGATTTCACCAGTTGAGAGTGGCTAAGGATAGTGTTCCGAAGACTGCTTTTAGGACACCATCCAGTTTCTATGAGTGGCTGGTAATGCCGTTTGGATTGACCAATGCACCATCATATTTTGTGGATCTTATGAATAGAGTATTCAGAGATCAGTTAAACAACTTGTGTTCGTGGATGATATTCTGATTTATTCCAGAACTGAAGAAGAGCACAAGACGCACTTGCGTATTGTTTTGGAAATCTTGCGGAAACATCAGCTAAAGGCTAAGTTTTCGAAGTGTCACTTCTGGAAGAGTGAAGTGAGGTTCTTAGGCCATGTTATTTCCGGAAATGGGATAGCGGTTGATCCCGCTAAGGTGGCAGCAATCCAGGATTGGGTTAGACCTAAGAATGCATCTGATGTGAGAAGTTTTCTTGGATTAGCAGGATATTATCGTCGATTTATCAAAGACTTTTCCAAGATAGTTGCACCGTTAACAGCATTGACGAAAAAGAACCAAGTGTTCAGATGGGATGATAAGTGTGAGCAAGCTTTCAGAATCCTGAAAGAGCGACTAACAAGTGCTCCTGTTTTGGTTATTCCTAGTGGAAATGATGAGATGGTGGTTTACACCGATGCATGCGGTACTGGACTTGGAGCAGTGCTAATGCAAAAAGATAAAGTTGTTGCGTATGCAAGTCGACAACTGAAGCCGCATGAAAGGAATTATCCGACTCATGATTTGGAGTTAGCGGCGATTGTATTTGCTTTGAAGATGTGGAGACACTATCTATTGGGAGTTCGATTCGAGTTGTTTACGGATCATAAGTCGTTGAAGTATCTTTTCTCCCAAAAGGATTTGAATCTTCGGCAGCAACGATGGCTAGAGTTTTTAGCATCATATGATTTTGGTATAGCCTATACTCCGGGAAAGGTAACGCAGTGGCTGATGCGTTAAGTCGAAGACATGCAGGATTGGGAGCCATGTTTTCAGAATGGAAGAGTCTCGAGTATTTGGCTGGATTTGACTTCAGGCCCAGATGTGAATTGGAACCTGAGATGTTGGCAAACTTATCAATAAGACCTACTCTTGTGGAAAGAATTGGCGAGAGCCAAAAGCGAGACGATAAGCTTGTCAAGATTATCCGCGATTTGGAATCTGGATTGAACCCAGAAAAGGATAAAGGATTCGAAGTCGATCGAGAGGGTTGGCTTCGGAAGCAAGGACGACTAGTTGTTCCTGATATAGATGGATTGAGAGATGAAGTTCTGAGGGAAAGTCATCACTCGAAGTTGACAATTCATCCAGGTGGAAATAAGATGTATCGGGATATGAAGAGAACCTACTACTGGGAAGATATGAAGAAGGATGTTGGAAATTTTATTTCCAAATGTATGAACTGCCAGTTGGTAAAAGCCGAGCAGAAGAAGCCCAGTGGATTGCTTCAGCCATTAGAGGTTCCTACATGGAAGTGGGAGCAGATATCGATGGATTTTATCGATGGTCTACCTAGAACCAGGGCAGGAAATGAAGGGATTTGGGTCATTGTAGATCATTTGACTAAGAGTGCAAGATTCATTCTTGTTCGATCAACTAGGACTGCATCGAAGTTGGCTGAGCTTTATGTTAAATGGTTAGTACGATTCCATGGTATTCCGAAGAGTATAGTAAGCGATCAAGATCCATTGTTCACTAGTGGATTTTGGAAGAGCTTCCAGGAAGTTTTGGGAACCAAGTTGTGTTTGAGTACAGCTTATCACCCTCAAACAGATGGTCAGACCGAGAGAGTCAACCGAGTTTTGGAAGATCTCCTCAGAGCATGTGCTTTGGACTTCGGAGGATCATGGGAAGATTATCTTCATTTGGTGGAATTTTCATATAATAACAGTTACCAGTCAAGTATTGATATGGCACCGTATGAAGCATTGTATGGAAGATCGTGTAACTCTCCGGCATGTTGGTTGGAAACTGGAGAAAAGTTGATACTTGGGCTAGAAATGATTCGACAGACTACGGATTGTATAGAGATCATTCGACGATGAAAGAAGGCAGCCCAAGATCGTCAGAAAAGTTATGCCGATAAGCGTCGTAAGGATTTGGAATTCGACATAGGTGATATGGTTTTTGTGAAGATTTCTCCACTGAAGAATGTTATTCGATTCGGGAAGAAAGGGAAATTGACTCCGAGATTTGTTGGACCATTCCCGATCATCGAGCGAATTGGAAAGCTCGCATATAAATTGGAGTTACCAGAAAAGATGGCGGGTGTGCATAATGTTTTTCATGTATCTTATCTACGGAAGTATGTGCATGACTCGAATACGGTGGTTTCTGCTGATAGCTGTGAAGATTTAGAAGTTGATCCAGTTGTTACGAGACCTCGTAAGCCGCTTCGTGTTGTTGAAACCGACACGAAACAGCTTAGGAGGAAGACGATTACGTTGCTCAAGGTACAATGGAGTGATGATGTTAACGACTGTACGTGGGAGGAGGAAGAGAGGATGAAGGCAGCTCATCCTGAACTCTTCGAGGTATGGCCTTAAGGTGTCGTGACATCTCACGAATTTGTAACTTGTTCTAGTCTTAGAATTCTGCATGCTGGGCTAGTAATTGGATGCATGGTTTGTTGATTTCTATGGATGGTAGGCATGCAGAATAGTTTTGGTTGCTCTTGTTTGTTTGGAATTTCGGGGGCGAAATTCCTAAAGGGGAGAGAATATAACGACCTGTATTTTACGTGTCGACAAATCGTAAAATAGTTGCATTAGGTCGTTGATGTTGTTAAGTCGTTTAGAGTATGAGTTGACCAAAGCTTAAGTCGTTCGGAGTTGAGTCGTGTAGTGCTTAGGTCGTGGGAGCGAGTTAAGGAGGCGGTGCGACTTAAGAGGTTTAGATCGTTAAGTAGTTTAAGTCGGTGGAACGATCTAAGGAGTTGGCGAACTAGGCGAGTTAACGATCTAAGATAGAGGAGTGACTCAAGATAGTACGACCTAGTAGTTAACGAGTTAGAGAAGCCAGCGACTTAGGGGATTTAGCGACCTAAGGAGTTAAGGTGTTTAGCGACTTAAAAATAGGAGCGACCTATAGTATTGAGCGGCTTATAGGTTTGGACGACCTAAGGGTTAACGGCTTAGGGAAGTTAGGTGGCTCGAGCGACTTGAGGAGATAAGATAGGTCGCCGTGTGTATTTAGGTCGTAAACGACCTATGTTGAGGTAGGATGTTTATTTAGGTCGTGTGAGTATTGCAGCGTTAGGTCGTTGAGTCGTGTGAATGACTTAGTGGTGGGTCGTGGCTTCGTTGAGTCGTAGGTCGCGAGGGTAGTTAAGTCGCGCATAGGCTAAGTTGTACGCGTGTTTTAGATCGTTGGTTGGTTAGGTCGTAAACCAATAAGTCAGCTATGAAGTTGAATCGTTGAGTCGCATCTGGTTAAGTCGTTGGGTCGGCTTTGTAGTTGAGTCGCTGAGCCGTGTACGTGTTAAGGCGTTGGGTCGTTGAGTCGTGTAGGGGTTTGTTGAGTCATAGGTCGTTGAGCTTGATAGGTCGTGGGTTCTGATGAGTCGTGGAAAACTCATGGGATAGGTCGGCGGCGACTTAAGGGATTTTCTGCCTATAAATAGAGGGGTTTGGCTCACTTTTTGGCACCGGATTTTGAAGCGACGAAGTGCTGCCATTTTGAGAGCTCGACTACAACATTTCTTCACTTCTTTTCTCCACTCTAATCTAGTGCTTACATCCATTCAAGATCGAAGATCCAAGAGCCAAAGTTGAAGATCTTCATCCATTCGAGAGAGATTTCATCGTTTGAAGCGGAATCTTGTCGGATCAAGCTTGGTTCTTCGCTGTCCAGATCTGAAGTTGGTAGCTTTTGAGGTGTTTAGGTGATTCGGTGAGTGGTGGTTATCTCTCACACGGACCCAAAGGAGTATATTGGATCGGTGGTTTGTTTATGTGCTAAAGAGAGTGATTTCGTGCATTTTTCTTAAGTCTGCATGTAGATCTATTGCTCATGATGATTTGACATCTATTTTACTACATGTTCACTTATGCAAGTTCATTCATCAAGTTGTAGAGCTATTGTTCATAATTCATGTTTGTTAGAATGCATGTTAGATTTGGACTCTTTATTTGCGAAATTGCCATTATTGTGTAATTGTTTATTTAGATCTTGTTTGAATGATTGATTACTTGGATTAATGTTTGATTTGATTGATTAGTTGATTGATAACTTGATTTGGACAAGTTGGTCGAAGATGATTCAAAAGCTAAGTGGAAAGGCTCTTGAATAAGGAAAGCTGCTTGTGGCATATGAAGCGGATGTTGAAGCTCATATGGATAGATTTGATGATGATGTTGAGATGGGACTTTGCCATGATGCGATGAGGCAAACCATGATGTTGAGATGGGACTTTGCTATGATGTGATGAAGCAAAGCATGATGTGAGAAAGCCTTGGTTTAATCCAGACGGGATCATCCCAAGCATGTTGATAACTCGGTGATGTGGTCCGGGTTTGTGGATAATGGTTAGCTTGAGAGGCGCTCGAGCTAGTATGGGAATAGTCGTCGAGGAGGATGACTAGAAGGCTGAGATTTCATCGTTGTTGAAGGTTCTAGCATGCTCAAAGCAAGAGTACGTTAGGACGGGTCACGATGACGTTCCAGGCACGGGTCACGATGACGTGCTAGTACTCTGGGCAGATGCGAAAGTCCTAAGCACGGGTCACGACGACGTGCGGAGTTATGTCTAGAACCGGGGTTACCATTAGCCCTTGACGGACGACTGAAAGAATGGTGCCGGTCATTCAATTAACGGTGATATCAAAGCAATGATAACAGTGATAGCCAGAGTCATGGATGTTTGGTTGCACCATCATTCGATCTCAAGAGCGATGCTTTCTAGGTGCTTATCTGATCTTGGTTTAGGCCTTGGGGGTTTGTACTTGGAAAACATCGACCTTGACTCGAGTGATAATTGCTTTACTTAAATTGTCTGCTTTGCTATGTTTGTCTATGCTTAGAGGGTCTGGGGGCTATCACCGTAGAATGAGGTGGAGTGGGATGGTTGAGTTCCTATTCCTTTTACCCTTTATGCTCTTTTGGTATGTTTGATAGTTGATTTACTGCTCACTAAGACTGTTGTCTGACTCAAGGTTTTATGTTCAACTCTTATTACCTTGGGTTGTTCATCCATGTTGGGATGGGCAGACTAGGTAGCAGGTGACAGGTGCTGTTCTTGGCTACCAACGCTCTTGATGACGAAGACGAGCTGGAGGCTTTTGCATATTGTTTTCTTACTATATGTACTGGATGTTCCGCTGTTTGTTTGATACTCTGAGTGTTATGTAGTGAGGCTTGATGTATTGACTATTCAGAAGATTGTATAAAACTATTATGAGTTTATATGACTCCGTTCTGTGGAGATTCACTATGTATACTTTTCTATTGTATTTTATCCATGCACTGTGAGTAATACGATAGACTATTCTGTTTTATCTTACCCCGACTATCGTCCATGGCTGCCTGGCACACCTTTCAGCGCACCATTCCCTTGTTTTCGTGCGGGAGTCATGGGCGGTCGTCACATTTTATAATAGTTAATCAAATGAAATTGAATTGTGAGTTAATAAAATTGGATGGTAAATTAAAAAGTGAATGGTAGAATCAGAACTTGAATTATAAATTAAAATTCGACTTGAAGTGTTAACAAATTAAATATAATTGAAACTGTTGCCAAAAAAAGAAATTGGATTAAAGTGGTAATGGTTTGTATTGTAAATAAAATCCAACTCGAGCATAAATGAGTTATGTATGTGCTTGGATATTGTTTTGATAAATTGAGAAGGTGAATTAAAATTAAATAGATTTGATTAGATGAGAATCAAATGGAAGTGAACTTAAGTTTGAAGTGGAATAAATTGAGTAAATTAACTTAAGTTAAGAATAACTAGAAGCTCGACTACGAGTAAAAAATCGAAGACCATTAAATTAAAGCCTGGGTTGAATTAATTCGGGATTGGTTAGTAATATGCAAGCTTGGAATGTGTCGAGCTAAATAAATGGTCGTGAATTAATTAAAATAAAAAGGAAATTTAATTGGTAATGAAGATGAACCTAAGTTGTTAATGGTTTTGAATGAACGAGTTTGGTCAGTAAAATGAAATGCAAGTGAATGGATTCAAATTTAAAATGCAATGAAGATGGGAATTTTGGAATGTGAATAAATTTTAAAAAAAATGAAATAGAATTAAGTATAAATTGAGTCGGAATCAATGTAAATAAGTTATAAAACTTAAATACTTATTTATTCACATAGATATTAACAAATTGTACAGAATAAATCGTCATTTGATGTGAACGGAAGAAATTAAAATTCTGTGACTTGATGGAAGTTAAATAAATTGATTTTGAAATAAATTGAATTGAATATGAGCTTGTTTGGATTAAAAATAAATTGAACGTGTTAAACCATTTAAAATTGAATGAAATGGCATATGAAATGGTTGAAAGCAGTTGAATTGATTTTGCAAATCATATAAATTGCTTGTGGAAGTGGTCTGGAATGCATTTCTTTTAGAGTTGATGTGTTGTAGTTGTTTAAATAAGAGAAATGTTATAAATTTCATATATTTAGTACTTATATATTTAAATTGAGTAAGTACAGGTACCTAGAAGCCATTTGGCTGGATTTTGGGCACGCTAACTGCTAAATAAATAAGTCGCTTGCTTATAAATGCTAAATAAAGGTACGCCTACGCAGTAAAAATAGGAAATATGAACTGTTTTGTTTTTCCGACCGGGTGGGTCGATGTATATATATTTATACCTTTTGTCAAATTGCAAAAGCTCCTCTGTACAAAGGAGACTCTGCCGAAAATTTTAGGAAATTTTGGGAGTTAGAACATTTTTGGAAAATTTTGTTAGCGACAAATGTTTTCAAACTGGAAATTGAAATAAATTAGTAAATGAAACCAATTTAAAATAACGACATGAATTAGTTATAAATGGAAAATAAAATTTCAATATTCAGAGTTGAAAATAATTTGAATTCGGATAGAAACGGGAGGACCAATTTGAATAAAAGTGGATATAAACTAAAGTGGTGAAGTGAAAATAAATAAAGAAACATATAAAATGCTTATACTAAACTTAAGAAAGGAAGGGAGAATTCTTGATTTGCAAATTGATATTACAAATATATTCTAAGATTAATATTTAGGATGAATAGATATTGACATTGGTAAGGAAGTCAATAAAATGTTTTTGGAAAGTTGTGATTGGATATTAGTGCTAAGCAGGATATGCAGGTATTATAAAGGAAAAGGAAAATTGGTTTTGATTTCAGAAGATAAATTTGAAATGCTCGATAAAAAGGTATGTGTTTAAAATTCTATGAAATTTGATTGGGTTTTTGGATCTAGCCACTTGGCTTTTTGTTTTCTTTCGGAATTTGGAAGCCCGTAGAGGCCTTTTGTAGGTATACCGAGCTAGCCGCGCAAAGGAGACGCTGGCGAATTTTTTTGGAAATTTAGGGAGTTAGAAAATTTTTGAGAAAATTTTGATAATTTAAATTTGGATTTACATTTAAATTTGAAGGGTTGAATAAGTAAAGTTATTTGAAAACTATGAAAGGTTTAAGGAAGTTGGTTGAAGTAATAGTGGGTCTTTAATAAAAGATATGTTATGGCAAGTGAATAAAACTGTTTGGTTTTGGAAAATAGTAATGGGTATTGGACCATTCTTCCTAACTAGTAATTTCGGGGACGAAATTCTTTTAAGGGAGAGGAATGTGACGACCCGGAATTTTCGAGCATTTAAAATCGGAATATTTAATTGATTTTAAATATTCAATAGAGTAATTTTAACTTGAATTCAAATATCACTATTTATTTGATAATTAAATTGTTGAATTAAATAAGTTGAAGTTGGATAAAATGTTGAATCTGGAATTTTAAGCCTGTTGAAAATAATTTGAAGGCTTATAAAATGTATATTGATAATACTGAGGATAATAGAAGTGTTAAAATTGAATTTAACAGTGATTTGTTCAGTTTTGAAATTTTATCGTTTTAAATTGAATTTAAAAAATAGCCTTCCGAGGCACAATTTCGGAATTCGATGAACCCAGTTCCATTGGGTCCGTAATATTGAATTATTATCGGATTTCAAATTTCGTATTGATCGGAGTTAGTGTGTGAGTGTACGATATATAAACGCGCTGAAAATTTAATTGATAATAATCTAATGAAATTTAATTTAATTAGTCAAGCTTCTTGTATACGCCACTTCCCTTAACTTAAAATCGTGTCCATCCTTATCTTCTTTCCGTATCTGCCAAAATCAGTTTGATCTAAAAAATAATAATAAAATATACATACAAAAGAAAAATCAAATCTATAGTCAATCTTCTTCTATACGCCTCCTTTCTCATTTATTTCCAAGCCGAGCCCTTCTAAATAAAAATCTCGTACCCTCTCTTCTTCATCCACAAAGAGATTAAGCAGAAACAGAAAAAAAATTATTAACCTAATTCCCAAATCGAGTGGAATCTCGTCCACTGGCGAATCACGGTAGCATCGAGTCGCGACGGGTTGGGGGCGTGTGTGACAGGGCTTTGGAACGAGCACGATTGATCGATGAATTGGTCACGTGTTTGATGGGAGGGCATAGTGATGTCGAGCAACGTGGAGGCTTGTAGCACGGCGAGCGATGGAAGTTCACGAGCTCGAGGCTGTCGTGGGTAGGGATTCAAAGTCTCGGGGTTCTTGTTTGTGGCCGCGATTGATTGCCGTGAACAGCGAGGCAGCGACCACGCGAGCTGGCGCCGCGTGGAGGCAGAGCGGTGGTGGCTTTGTGCTAGGGTTTCGTGCTCGTTGATTCTAGGGTTGGTGGCTGTGATTTTGTTTCCTGGAACGAATTGTTAAGGTAACTGTACAGATTCCTTTTTCTTCAATTTAAATTTATATATATATATATATATATATATATATATATTCACAAATTTAGGATAAGAAAATGAAATTATTATATATATATTTATAGTAAAGAGTTATAGACTGTTGGAAATTATTGGGTATTCAGTTTAAAAGAAAAAAATATAAAATATAAATATATTAAGATTTAAAGCAAAAGAAAATTGCCGGGTTTGGAAAAAAAATGAAGACACATACAGTTTTGGGCAATCATGATTAATCAGGATTTGGAAAGGGAAATTTTGATATTTATATTTACAAGAAATAGGAAATTATTTTGATAAATTGGGAAAAGGAAATAAATAAATATAGATAACTAGTTTAGATTAAATTGTTGGTAAACTAAATTTATTAAATAGTAAAATTTTGTAGTTTGTAACGACCGGGAATTTTAGGCAATAAGAATTTAATAATCTGTGTAAATAATTAAATTGGTTTGATAATTTTTCTTTGGAATTTTAATTTAAACAGATGAATTTATTCTTTTTATGGTTAATAAATATTTAATCTGTTAATAGTAATCAATATCTTTCTGACAAATTAAAATGTTGATAAGAATTGGTTTTCAAAAGCTAATCAAATTTTTATTCTATTTGTAATATATACATTTGATATATATTGTGAATAGAATGTCTGCTGTTTCTAATTAAAGATAAACTTTCAAATTATAATATATATGTATGTATATGTTATAGTTTGAGTTGTTTTGAAATTTAATTTAATCTATTAACAAATTGATGTATGATTGAATATTGTAATTTTAAAACTTAATAGTTTTCAAAGATTAAATTTAAAGATTTATTTATTTGCTTTCAAAATATAAGGTAATTATTTATTTTTAACATGATAGATTATAAAAAGGATTTAGATAAAGTTTTGTTTTATTTCTTTAAAAGTGTTTAAATTTGAAATGGTTATTAATGTATATGTATAAATGTATTAGATTTTTAAATACAAGTACAAAGATTCGTTTATATCATAATTAGTTTTCTAAAATTTTCTTTAAAAGGATTAAATTTATATTCACTTATAAGTATTAATTAATAAAGTGAATTAAATATGTTAGTTTATGTTAACATTTAAAATTAAGAGAAAAATTAATTAAAATTATTCAAACATGTGTAAACATGTTAACTCCCTTAATAAACACATGTAAGATAATTAAGAAATAAGGTGACAAGTGTCTCTTTTTTTTTTAAGAAAATTCACTTTCTTTAATTCTAATAAAAACATAACACTTTTGTTTGTTTGTTTTCTTAACTAAAACCAGAAAATTTACTCTCTAAAATCTGAAACTAAAATCTGCAAGCAAAATGAAACTGCAAATTCATAATTCAAAAGCAAATCTGGAAAACTCCAATTCTTCAGCAACTTCAAATCTGCATTTCAAAGTAGAGTATCAACCTGATATTCAAATGAAGAATCAACCTACAACTCCAAAATTCAGCAAATTCAAAACCGGGATCAATTTCAACAGAAGTATTAACTTTTGAAAACATAAATTGAGGCATGCAAATGGATTTTCTACTGCAAGAAAAAGTTTTTCCAGTTTGGATTAATTAGGAAGGAACTGCTCTGCATTTTTGAAAAATCAAGTGAGTAAATCTTATTTTAAAAACAGGTTTTGATTTGATCTTTGTTTGAATGTTGCATGTTAAAGTATTTGATTTAGATGATGCATATTTGTTTTCCTACATATAAGTTTATAAAAAAAAAAAAAAAACAGTTAATGCCTGCATATGAACCATGTGTTATACAGGTTTGTGTTTTTTTTCTTTTTAATCAATAACTTGATTTTGAATGCGATTTGGACTGTGATTTGTAAATGAAAGTTGTTTGTATTCATGTGATTGATCATCTAAAAATAGTTTATAGAATTTTAAATTGAATAATTTGCTCAGAAATCTCAAAATACAGTGAAAAACCAAACTTGGGCAAAATTTTATGATTTCAATTTTTAGTTTTGAATTTATAATCGAGTTACATTTGGAAAGATATAATTTTTAGAGTTTGTATGAATATTTTTAATTGAGTAATCATGTTGAAATTGGGGTTTATATGAAATTTGGGATTTTATGAATTGTAGATTATCTATGCATTAACTTGAGTTGATATTTGAATCGAAGCTTGCTTGCAAGCTAATGATCATGGAAAAAATACAGGATAATTTTTCAAATGAGCAAATTGTGTGAATTAGATGTAACTAGGGTTTTTGGTAGTTTCAGTTCGACTTTACTGTAAATGACATTTGGGACTTCGATGATGGATCGAGTTTCTTCCTTTTTGGTGAAGATGAAGTCCATGATGTGATGTATATATGGTGGGATCGGTGAGGATGAACGGCGACAGGGTTGACGTCGGCAATGGAGTTTTGGGTTCGAGTAATCTGCAGTATTTCGAGTTGAGTACAAATTTTCGATTCGCGTGAGATTATTTGAATCTGGGTGCTCGGTCGTGATGTAGAGTTTGCGTGTGATGGTGGTTGGGGGTCGCAACGACCGTTGGTGGTCGGAGGCGAGGGGAGACGTGCACCGTGCACGCTTGTATACTCTGGAGTTTTTCGTTTGGGGAAGACAGTGGGTAGCTCGAAGTTACTCTCGGGATTTAGCATGTTGGACTCGAAGTCAAGGTGGGTTGGGTTTGCTTCGGGGTTAACTCGGATTGGTTGGTGATTTGCTTCGGGTTTTTTTTTCTTTTGGGTGTTGTCTGGTAATAAATATCACTAGTTTGCATTATAACTCTAATTGTTCAAATTAAAAATTCAAGCATCTTACCATAAACAAGTCTTTTAAAGTAAAACGAATTTTCAAAGTTTAAACTTGTTTGTTTTGAAATTAAGTTAATCAAATTTTAAAATGTGAATTGAATTTACTTTCAAATTTAAAACATTTGAGATGATTTCTTTGGAAGTAAATTTACTTAATTAAAGTTTGAATTTTAATGTTTGAATTTAAGGTTTTAAAGTAAATTTAAAAAGTAATGTTTTTTAAAAAAAAAACAAGATTTCAATTTATATTAAAAAGGTAAGTTTTATATTAGATAATTAAAATGTTTTAAACCTCAAATTGGATTTCTAAATGCCTTATTTTCAAATAAGATTATTATTATGATTTTGAAATCCAAATAGGGTAAGTTGATTAAGTTGTGAAATTTGATTAATTTCAAATGACCTATGTATAAAGATAAATGATGTTAAATTATTTTGATATGGATTTAAGAATACTTAATAAATATGATTTATTAATGTTTTCTTAATTAATTAAGGATTTTTAAATCTAGGAAGTTAATTAATTAATTGTTTAATTAATTTTAAATAATTAGTTAATTATTTATTTAAATTTTAAATAATCACTTAATTATAAATTAATTAAGTGTGATTACTTAATAAAGTAATTAATGATTAATTGTTGAATGTAATTAAGAAGTTAATTACTTATGGAAGTAATTAATGATAAGTACTCATGGAGTAATTAGTTGAAGTGATTATTAGTTAATCACTTAATGATATCAAATAAAGAATTAATTAATATAATTGTTTGGAAGATAATTAATTATGGAGTAATTAATTAAAGAATTATTTAATGATGAAGTTAATTGTTTGTTAAGTGATTAATTAAGGGTTAATTAAGGTTTATTAATGGAAGTACTTAGAGGTAATTACTTGTATAAGTAATTATGAGTTAATTACTTAATTGTTTATTTGATTAATCAATGTGATTGATTAATAAATGAGTTTAACTTAAGATTAATTACCAAGTGTAATTAATGAAATTGTAATTAATTAATAAAGTAATTAATTAAGAAATTATTTATTAATTTAATTATTTAATAATTACTTAATGAAGTAATTAAGGATTAATTAATTGAATTAATTAATCAAGGATTAAAATAATTAAGTTAGAAGTTAATTAATTTAGTTAAATAATTACAAATTGTTAATTACTAATTATGATTTATGAGTTGATTAATTATAAGTTGATTAATTAAAGTGATTATTAATTAATAAGGATCATTAGTTAATGTGATTAATGATATTAATCAAGGTTGATTAACATAAGTAATTTATTTAAGTGTGATTAATTAATTGTAATTAATTAAGAATTAATGTAATTAATTATAGTTAATTAATTAATGAATGATCATTAATTATTGTAATTAATGATAGTAATTAAGGGATAATTACTGAATATGGTTAAGTATAATTACCTGAATGTAATTAAATGAGGATTAATCAAAGGAGACTAATTAAAGAAGACCATTGGAGATGATTAATTTATTTGGAAATTAATAAATAAAGAAGGATTTAGGTAATCCAATTGGTTAAAGAATTAATCAATTTTGCTTTGGATAATTGATTAATATTTGTTGATAAATCGATTTTAGATGATCAATATTGGATGGTTGATATTGAATGTTGGATGATATTGAGTGATTGGTTGATATTGGATGTGATTGGATGATTTGAATGACATGTGAGATGCTGCTGTGTGAGATGAATGTTTGTTATGAATTATCTATTGTGATAAATGATTCATCTATCTGTTTATTTCATTCTGTATATAAGTTTTAAACTGTTTAAAACCCTTAAGTACAACTTGGACATTAAAATGGCGTTTGGTTTCGGTGAGACCGGGATCGGGATTCCATTTTTGGAATCCGAAAACCACATCGATTCCAATTAAACGTTAGGTCGTTAATTCAAGTGGAGCAAGTGAAGACTCGAGGTGTAAGGGCTATACATCAGTATAACTCTGTGGGTGATTCCGTAATGAGTTTGACGGAATAGTTCTTATAGATTCGAGATGGAGAATCAGAGTGCAAGGGCTATGGTCGTTGACTCTGAGGGTGATTCCAATAATGAGTGCAACGAGATAGTGCCTTCGGTTTCGTTCGAACTCGGAACGAACTTGTATGGATTGAATGCTTTCAGCACATCGTCAGGTGGACGATGAGCATTCTAAGTGATGTGTCCTATAAAGGTAATCGTAGCCTCAAGCCTCATCAACCGGGAATGGCTAAAACAGGGGAGGTGCAGCAAGGCTTCGTGGGTAGCTCCCACTGGAGAGCAAGATTGATCCCTGTCTAGAGGTCCCTTTCTATTTCGGCTTAGTGTGTGGTTGGTCGCGCCAACTACGGGGTTGTCTTGTTCGGGACTGTCCAGTAAGGGATGGTTCCGGCCTTGTGTTGCAGGGGAGTTAGGATGGCTCCTCGGTACGTTGATCTAGGCCACGTACTGTGACGGGCGGTACCCCAGTAGCCCTGCCATTGTATGGAATCCAAAATCCAATAAGTGTCTGTACGGTTTTGATTGTGCCCAACTATGTTGGAACATGAGATGTAAGCATTCCAGCTATTTCTGTATTTTATTTTGAAAACCCTAGACACTATTATAATATCACTGGATTTCCTATCAAATGTTTTGGTTAGCGTAAGGTACAAACTTTTCCATGTTTATGTGTGGGAAGTCTTACGTGATACCTTTTCTTTCAAAGGTTTTTCTAAAGTTAAGCAATTTTAACCCGTTTACTCACACCAGACCCCTGTCCGACCCGAGTGTTTATTTTCTGTTTTATTAAACTCTTGGGTACTCATATTATGTATGAGTAGTCAAGTGGTTCAGGTTAGCTTGACGAATTCTGGAGGAGATATGGAGCAGGAGGCTTCGACGTGTAGTTATATATATTAATTCCGATGTGTATGTTGTGTCTGTTTCTTCTGTTGTACTTGAGTTGTATGAATTAGACATATGTTTATAACTGTCTAATATGTGTTGTATAGTTGTGTACTCTGATGTAATGAGGTACTATGTAATATTTTATGTTAATTATTATATTTTATTCGTTCCGCTGTGAGTTCTCTGATGTTGTTTGTGTTCTTCTTTCTCTATCTTTTCTTCTTCTATCCCTTTCTTTCTTCACCAGTGATGCGATTTCCTGGAGATAGGAATTCGGGTCGCTATAGTTGGTATCAGAGCGTTAGGCTGAGTGAATACCTAGGCTCTGAAGTATGTCTTTCTTTAGGGAGCATTAGGTTGAGTGAATACCTAGGCTCTGTAGTAGTATCTTTCTTGAGATAGCGTACTTGTAATTTTTATATATAACTATATATATATATATATATATATATATATATATATATATATGTCTACCTAATAGGTTGGGTTATCTGTACGGATTTTCCAACATAAGTTTTTAAATGGAGTAGTGGCTTGTGTGTGTAACACGACTACCACTGATGGAAGAGGTTCCATTTGTTGAGGTTGGAAGTTTTTTGTCAAGACTGTAGACCTAATACCGTCTTGAGTAAGATTTGTAGTTTGAGTGAGGATTTCTCTGATATCCGAAGGAAATCTATCAAAGATTCAGAGTGTATCTTTGGAATGTAAGTTTGGATTTCGCTCGGATGAGCGAATTATTCTTGTGTTTGGATCTGTCGGAAGTGCAGAAGTAAGTAATGGTATCTTGGTAACTGCGTGATGAGATGCAGTGTCCTTGGATATTTTCCGAAGGTGTTTCTCTTGAAGCAGTTTTAGATGTGGTTGAGGAGCAGTCTTTACCTGTTGCAGGGAAGACTCGTCTGTGTAGAAGTTGTTTGGATCTTTAGCATGGAGATTGGCTGTTTTGGAATATGAGACTAAGGTCTATGAGCTGTTTCTCTTCAGGCATGGTCTCATTGTTATTCCTTAAGGTAAGCGATTTGTGGATGCTTGGTTTGGAGTCCGAGTTTCTTGAGAGGTTGTCTGCCATCTCGGAGGTCCGCTGTATGGTTTGTTGATGGTTTTGGTATTGGAAAAGCCTTTGGATTAGCGTCTTTGGTTAGCTGTGGTAGCAGTGCATCTCGAAGTGTTCGGTGTGCTGTCGAGAAGGTCTTTTAGCTTTGCAGTATCATCGAGGTAGAGTTTGGAAGCAGCTGTGTGGCTTGTTTCTCCGAGGGTTCAGAAATCTTTGTGGTTCTCTTTCAGCAGTCCGGGCTGAAGGTAGTGAAGTTTTCTTTAAAGGTTAACCTGGTTTGGAAAAGCTTTAGGCTGTTCTAATTAGTAAAGAGAGGACAGTTTCTTTGGAATCCGAACTAGGTAGCATCGCAAAAGTGACTTGCGATTAAGTTGGGAATTTTCTTAGGCTATCTTGGGTGATCTGTTGTTTGAGACTGAGGATTCTCATGAGATGTAGGAGCTGCTGGAGTATTCTGAAGTTTGTCTGCATCTGGAGTTGAGTTCCCTATTGTTTTGATTCCAGAAGCAATGCTGATAGTTAGCCTGGTAGTAGGATGGTTTTTGGAAAGGAGAGTTGGTATAACAGCTCAGATATTTTTGGAATTGGAATTGGACTGATTTAGCTTTTGAATAGGATTCTGTTTTGAGGATGTGTGACCAAGTCTGATGTGTCACTCGGATTTTTATGGATTTGATGAACAAAGTTTCTCGAGATATTGGATAAGTTTGTATTCGTGTTCATCAACAGATATTCTCGTCTATTTTAGAATCAGAGTTGTGCAGCGGAAGCGAGGTAGCTGCTGTGCAAGGAAAGAAGTTAGTTCTGTTTGCTTTTGCTTTGGAGTAGAGCATGTGTTCTAGATTTCGATGGATTTTGGAAGGCTTTTCTGTTGAATAGGATCTAGAAACTATTTACTTTGGTCTGGTTATTTCTGGAAGTATCCGTATAGATTGAGCTGATCAGAAAGAAGTTTGGCAGTCCAGGATTGTCTGTTGAGTTACAGATATGAGATAAGGAGTTTTGGAAATTTGAAGTTGAAGACTTCAGTGTTGTTAAGAATTCTCTGGTTAAGAAAGCTAAAATTGGATAAGATTGGTTGGTTAGTGCTGAGGCATTTGAGGATTTTTATCTGTGTTTTGATAGGATAAGATTGAATTGCCAGTTTGGATATCTGGAATTCATTTTGTAACACGTGTCTCTGAGGGAGTACGTGTATGATTCATCGATTGGTTGTTGAATCTGTAGTTCAGTTGGAGTTGGGTGTCGAGCTGGATTGAGAGTAGTCTGATGTTCTGTTCAGATTGAAGGATCTAGAGGTAAGTGGAGCTCTGGATTTTGGTTGTATGGTCAGTTTGTTGGTTTTTGTAGAGCGAGTCTCCCAGTGATTTATACTTGGGAAATTCGAGATAGTATTAAAGATTTATTCTGATTTGTGTCAGAATAATTAGTTAAGTTTGTTTGTTTAGGTGATTGCTATGGATGTTAGTTACTGGTTGTTAGGAATGCTTTGCTAATTTAAATTAGAATCTGTACCGGGTTATTAAATTATCTTTGCTTTTAAATTTCGAGGACGAAATTCTTTTAAGGGGATAGGATTGTAACGACCCGGAATTTTAGGCAACAAGAATTTAATAATCTGTGTAAATAATTAAATTGGTTTGATAATTTTTCTTTGGAATTTTAATTTAAACTGATGAATTTATTCTTTTTATGGTTAATAAATATTTAATCTGTTAATAGTAATCAATATCTTTCTGACAAATTAAAATGTTGATAAGAATTGTTTTTCAAAAGCTAATCAAATTTTTATTCTATTTATAATATATACATTTGATATATATTTGTTAATATTTAATTTAATCTATTAACAAATTGATGTATGATTGAATATTGTAATTTTAAAACTTAATAGTTTTCAAAGATTAAATTTAAAGATTTATTTATTTGCTTTCAAAATATAAGGTAATTATTTATTTTTAACATGATAGATTATAAAAAGGATTTAGATAAAGTTTTGTTTTATTTCTTTAAAAGTGTTTAAATTTGAAATGGTTATTAATGTATATGTATAAATGTATTAGATTTTTAAATACAAGTACAAAGATTCGTTTATATCATAATTAGTTTTCTAAAATTTTCTTTAAAAGGATTAAATTTATATTCACTTATAAGTATTAATTAATAAAGTGAATTAAATATGTTAGTTTATGTTAACATTTAAAATTAAGAGAAAAATTAATTAAAATTATTCAAACATGTGTAAACATGTTAACTCCCTTAATAAACACATGTAAGTTAATTAAGTAATAAGGTGACAAGTGTCTCTTTTTTTTAAGAAAATTCACTTTCTTTAATTCTAATAAAAACATAACACTTTTGTTTGTTTGTTTTCTTAACTAAAACTAGAAAATTTACTCTCTAAAATCTGAAACTAAAATCTGCAAGCAAAATGAAACTGCAAAATCATAATCCAAAAGCAAATCTGGAAAACTCCAATTCTTCAGCAACTTCAAATCTGCATTTCAAAGTAGAGTATCAACCTGATATTCATATGAAGAATCAACCTGCAACTCCAAAATTCTGCAAATTCAAAACTGGGATCAAGTTCAACAGAAGTATAAATACTGGCATGCAAATGGATTTTCTACTGCAAGAAAAAGTTTTTCCAGTTTGGATTAATTGGGAAGGAACTGCTCTGCATTTTTGAAAAATCAAGTGAGTAAATCTTATTTTAAAAACAGGTTTTGATTTGATCTTTGTTTGAATGTTGCATGTTAAAGTATTTGATTTAGATGATGCGTATTTGTTTTCCTGCATATAAGTTTATAAAAATAATATAAATACAATTAATGCCTGCATATGAACCCTGTGTTATACAGGTTTGTGTTTTTTTTTCTTTTTAATCAATAACTTGATTTTGAATGCGATTTTGACTGTTATTTGTAAATGAAAGTTGTTTGTATTCAAGTGATTGGTCATCTAAAAATAGTTTATAGAATTTTAAATAGAATAATTTGCTCAGAAATCTCAAAATACAGTGAAAAACCAAACTTGGGCAAAATTTTATGATTTCAATTTTTAGTTTTGAATTTATAATTGAGTTACATTTGGAAAGATATGATTTTTAGAGTTTGTATGAATATTTTTAATTGAGTAATCATGTTGAAATTGGGGTTTATATGAAATTTGGGATTTTATGAATTGTAGATTATCTATGCATTAACTTGAGTTGATATTTGAATCGAAGCTTGCTTGCAAGCTAATGATCATGGGAAAAATACAGGATAATTTTTCAAATGAGCAAATTGTGTGAATTAGATGTAACTAGGGTTTTTGGTAGTTTCAGTTCGACTTTATTGTAAATGACATTTGCGACATCGATGATGGATCGAGTTTCTTCCTTTTTGGTGAAGATGAAGTCCATGATGTGATGTGTATATGGTGGGATCGGTGAGGATGAACGGCGACAGGGTTGACGTCGGCAATGGAGTTTTGGGTTCGAGTAATCTGCAGTATTTCGAGTTGAGTACAAATTTTCGATTCGCATGAGATTATTTGAATCTGGGTGCTCGGTCGTGATGTAGAGTTTGCGTGTGATGGTGGTTGGGGGTCGCAACGACCGTTGGTGGCCGGAGGCGAGGGGAGACGTGCACCGTGCACGTTTGTATACTCTGGAGTTTTTCGTTTGGGGAAGACAGTGGGTAGCTCGAAGTTACTCTCGGGATTTAGCGTGTTGGACTCGAAGTCAAGGTGGGTTGGGTTTGCTTCGGGGTTAACTCGGATTGGTTGGTGATTTGCCTCGGGTTTTTTTTTCTTTTGGGTGCTGTCGGGTAATAAATATACTAGTTTGCATTATAACTCTAGTTGTTTAAATTAAAAATTCAAGCATCTTACCATAAACAAGTCTTTTAAAGTAAAACGAATTTTCAAAGTTTAAACTTGTTTGTTTTGAAATTAAGTTAATCAAATTTTAAAATGTGAATTGAATTTACTTTCAAATTTAAAACATTTGAGATGATTTCTTTGGAAGTAAATTTACTTAATTAAAGTTTGAATTTTAATGTTTGAATTTAAGGTTTTAAAGTAAATTTAAAAAGTAATGTTTTTTTTAAAAAAAATAAGATTTCAAATTATATTAAAAAGGTAAGTTTTATATTAGATAATTAAAATGTTTGAAATCTCAAATTGGATTTCTAAATGCCTTATTTTCAAATAAGATTATTATTACGATTTTGAAATCCAAATAGGGTAAGTTGATTAAGTTGTGAAATTTGATTAATTTCAAATGACCTATGTATAAAGATAAATGATGTTAAATTATTTTGATATGGATTTAAGAATACTTAATAAATATGATTTATTAATGTTTTCTTAATTAATTAAGGATTTTTAAACCTAGGAAGTTAATTAATTAATTGTTTAATTAATTTTAAATAATTAGTTAATTATTTATTTAAATTTTAAATAATCACTTAATTATAAATTAATTAAGTGTGATTACTTAATAAAGTAATTAATGATTAATTGTTGAATGTAATTAAGAAGTTAATTACTTATGGAAGTAATTAATGATAAGTACTCATGGAGTAATTAGTTGAAGTGATTATTAGTTAATCACTTAATGATACCAAATAAAGAATTGATTAATATAATTGTTTGGAAGATAATTAATTATGGAGTAATTAATTAAAGAATTATTTAACGATGAAGTTAATTGTTTGTTAAGTGATTAATTAAGGGTTAATTAAGGTTTATTAATGGAAGTAATTAGAGGTAATTACTTGTATAAGTAATTATGAGTTAATTACTTAATTGTTTATTTGATTAATCAATGTGATTGATTAATAAATGAGTTTAACTTAAGATTAATTACCAAGTGTAATTAATGAAATTGTAATTAATTAATAAAGTAATTAATTAAGAAATTATTTATTAATTTAATTATTTAATAATTACTTAATGAAGTAATTAAGGATTAATTAATTGAATTAATTAATCAAGGATTAAAATAATTAAGTTAGAAGTTAATTAATTTAGTTAAATAATTACAAATTGTTAATTACTAATTTTGATGTTAATTAATTAAAGTAATTATTAATTAATAAGGATCATTAATTAATGTGATTAATGATATTAATCAAGGTTGATTAACATAAGTAATTTATTTAAGTGTGAGTAATTAATTGTAATTAATTAAGAATTAATGTAATTAATTATAGTTAATTAATTAATGAATGATCATTAATTATTGTAATTAATGATAGTAATTAAGGGATAATTACTGAATATGGTTAAGTATAGTTACCTGAATGTAATTAAATGAGGATTAATCAAAGGAGACTAATTAAAGAAGACCATTGGAGATGATTAATTTATTTGGAAATTAATAAATAAAGAAGGATTTAGGTAATCCAATTGGTTAAAGAATTAATCAATTTTGCTTTGGATAATTGATTAATATTTGTTGATAAATCGATTTTAGATGATCAATATTGGATGGTTGATATTGAATGTTGGATGATATTGAGTGATTGGTTGATATTGGATGTGATTGGATGATTTGAATGACATGTGAGATGCTGCTGTGTGAGATGAATGTTTGTTATGAATTATCTATTGTGATAAATGATTCACCTATCTGTTTATTTCATTCTGTATATAAGTTTTAAACTGTTTAAAACCCTTAAGTACAACTTGGACATTAAAATGGCGTTTGGTTTCGGTGAGACCGGGATCGGGTTTCCATTTTTGGAATCCAAAAACCACATCGATTCCAATTAAACTTTAGGTCGTTAATCCAAGTGGAGCAAGTGAAGACTCGAGGTGTAAGGGTTATACGTCAGTGTAACTCTGTGGGTGATTCCGTAATGAGTTTGACGGAATAGTGCTTATAGATTCGAGATGGCGAATCAGAGTGCAAAGGCTATGGTCGTTGACTCTGAGGGTGATTCCAATAATGAGTGCAACGAGATAGTGCCTTCGGTTTCGTTCGAACCCGGAACGAACTTGTATGGATTGAATGCTTTCAGCACATCGTCAGGTGGACGATGAGCATTCTAAGTGATGTGTCCTATAAAGGTAATCATAGCCTCAAGCCTCATCAACCGGGAATGGCTAAAACAGGGGAGGTGCAGCAAGGCTTCATGGGTAGCTCCCACTGGAGAGCAAGATTGATCCCTGTCTAGAGGTCCCTTTCTATTTCGGCTTAGCGTGTGGTTGGTCGCGCCAACTACGGGGTTGTCTTGTTCGGGACTGTCCAGTAAGGGTTGGTTCCGGCCTTGTGTTGCAGGAGAGTTAGGGTGGCTCCTCCGTATGTTGATCTAGGCCACTTACTGTGACGGGCGGTACCCCAGTAGCCCTGCCATTGTATGGAATCCAAAATCCAATAAGTGCCTGTACGGTTTTGATTGTCCCCAACTATGTTGGAACGTGAGATGTAAGCATTCCAGCTATTTCTATATTTTATTTTGAAAACCCTAGACACTATTATAATATCACTGGATTTCCTATCAAATGTTTTGGTTAGCGTAAGGTAAAAACTTTTCCATGTTTATGTGTGGAAAGTCATGCGTGATACCTTTTCTTTCAAAGGTTTTTCTAAAGTTAAGCAATTTAAACCCGTTTACTCACACCAGACCCCTGTCTGACCCGAGTGTTTATTTTCTGTTTTATTAAACTCTTGGGTACTCATATTATGTATGAGTAGTCAAGTGGTTCAGGTTAGCTTGACGAGTTCTGGAGAAGATATGGAGCAGGAGGCTTCGACGTGTAGTTATATATATTAATTCCGCTGTGTATGTTGTGTCTGTTTCTTCTGTTGTACTTGAGTTGTATGAATTAGACAGATGTTTATAACTGTCTAATATGTGTTGTATAGTTGTGTACTCTGATGTAATGAGGTACTATGTAATATTTTATGTTAATTAAATTTTATTCGCTCCGCTATGAGTTCTCTGATGTTGTTTGTGTTCTTCTTTCTCTATCTTTTCTTCTTCTATCCCTTTCTTTCTTCACTAGTGATGCGATTTCTTGGAGATAGGAAGTCGGGTCGCTACATAGTTTCTCTCAGATGATAATAAGTCGTATAATGATTATACAAGGTCATTAATCGCGAGAATCAAGTTGGGAATGAAGTGGACTACAACTAGGAAAGGTGAGTTAATCTCACGCAGCTGAATTTTTAGTTTAAATTTAAATAGTTAAATTTAACTAATTGGTTGATTGATTGATTAGATTGGATGTGCAGTATTACATATAGTAGTATATAATATATCTTGGAATGTTTAAATCTAACATTGGTATTAACTAAATTTATTTAAAAGGATAAAGAAGTAATTTGAGAAATCTAACATTGGTATTTTCAGTTAAAAATATTCTTAAATCATAATTTTATGAATTTAAATCTGAAAATTTATGGATTTTGGAATAAATGGGGTAAATTGGAAATCAATTTGGAAATTGATTCAAGTGTTTGAAATTGGAAATTTAAAGAAGGAAGTGAAGAGAAGTATATTTCCATAGATAGCCAAGTACGTTCAAAGTAAATTTTTAAATATAAGATAAAGGTTTAATATTTTCTTAAAAGTATGTTTTAGGAAATTTATTATTTCTAAATATCCAAATTCTAACGTAAATATTTTTCAAATCTTTTATCGAAGTAGTTATTTAAAAGGTGACTTAGTATGTTGTTTTAAAAGCGAAAACCCAGTTTTACATTTTATAAAGTACCCTTATTTTCAAATATTCATATAGTATGTATTTTTAATAAATTATTGAAGTAGTTTAACTTAAATATTTTAAAAGTATATGTCAAAGTAAAGAGTTTTAAATTATTTTAAAAAAGATCTAAAGTTTTGTGCTTGGTGATTCCAGTGGAAATAGAAAATACTTGAAATTTATTCTGTGAAAGGAAGATAGTTTGAAACTGTTTTCAAAAGGGTTTGAAAATGAAAATATATCTTGTGAAGATATTTTGAGGTAAATAAATAATTTGGGAATATTATTTATTGGTTGATGGTTGTTTTTGAATATTAATTGATAGGTAAATAACCGACTATCAATATTGGCCAAATACGTTGATCGTTTCGAAGAGACCGGGATCGAGATTTATTTCTCGAAAACAACTTCGATCTGGTTTGTACGTTTCGTAGGAAACAAGTTTGGATTCGAAGATGGAGTAGTGAAGTGCAAGGGCTAGCCGCTACTAATCCTGAGGATATTTCCAAAAAGAATGTAGTAGGAATAGTGCCTTCGATTCCGTTCGAACCCGGGACGGACTTGTATGAATGAATGCTTTCGGAACATCGTCAGGTGGACGATAGGCATTCTAAGGGATATGTTCTAAAAAGGTAACTCTTAGCCTCAAGCCTCATCAACCGGGAATGACTGAAAATCAGGGGTTATGCAGCAAGGCTAGGTGGGTAGCAACCATTTCAGGGTGAGGTCATCCTTGTCTAGATGTCCCTTTTTATTTCGGCTTAGTGGGCGGTTGCTGATCCCAACCGCGAGGTGATCTTGCTCGGGACTGTCCAGTAAGGGATGGTTCCAGCCTTGTGTTGTAGGAGAGTTAGGGTGGCTCCTCGGTACTGTGATCTAGGCCACGTACCGTTACAGGTGGTACCCCAGTGCCTAGTCATTAGTTGTAAATCCATTCTCCCTATGCGCCTTTTACGAGTTTTGTTTGTATTACCCACTCTGTGGCTAGTAGCTGGAATTTAATCATGTAACAATTTCGGCTATTTTATAAGTATTTGTATATAGACCAGACCCTATTATAATATCAGAGGATTTTAATAAAAAGTGTTTTTACTATCGTAAGGTAAAAACCCGACATGTTTATTTGTGGCGTGGTCTCACGAGATGCTTTTGTTTTCAAAAGAATTTTTGAAACTTTAATAATCAATTTGAGTGTGATTTCTCATGCTAGTATTCCAGAATGACTCGGGCGTTATTTAACTATAATTCTCGGATAGACCGAGTATTATAGGATACATGATTTGATGTTGTGGAGCTCAGCGGACGAGCTGGATGATGATGCGTATTTTCATACTTGTTTTATATATATTCCGCTGTGTTGAGTAGCTGTGTATCCAGTTGTATGTTATTGATGTTGTTGAACTCTGATGATGTACTCTGATGATGTATGTATGTATAAAACAGATATACATTTGTTTTTGTGTAAAGATCATTTATTATCTATTATATTTTATTCCGCTGCGATGGTTAGATTTTGATGTTGTTTCCTATTTTCTTCTTCTACCTCTTCTTCTTTAACCCTAATGGTTCGTATTTCTGTTCAACTTGAGTTGATGGATGTAGAGTAGTGTTGACTCAAGGGGTACGGATTCGCGGGTCGTTACAGGAGACTGGAGGATATGCTTCATTATCATCTTTGTGCAGGGAGGAAATCATCCATCATATCGTATCGAAATTCTTGCTCTTTGATCATCTGCATTTGACTCAACTCTAAGTGTCTCTGATTACGAAGAATGAAAGAAAGAATATTTTTGTAAAAGAGTTAAGGGTTTCTTCAAGATTCTCGGTCAAACTATGAATTGGATTGGCCATATTTGAGTTTGTGAGAAGAAATAGAGATAAAGTAGATAAGAAATAATCTTGAGTGATGAATTCTGGAAGAAATATGTATTTATAGGTGTAGAAATTTGTTTGAAATGAATAGACACAAGGTGTTTATTCAAATTTCAAATTTAAAATGAAAAGTCATTTCTGACCGGTACTTGTCGACAGGGCTTGGGGGGGTCGTTGACAGGGGTCGGTTAATTTTGATGACTCATTTTGATTTAGTGAATAATTGTGTGTATGTATATATATTTGTATAATATACAAACATTTATTCTGGAGATAAGATAAGCTAGATAACAGAAAAGTAATTCAATTTCGTTTCATAATAGAATGATACAACGATTAAACATCAAGAACTACACGAACATTCGGATCAAAACAAACTAAAACTAACACAACAAGACATGAAAAGGTAGAACTAGTTAGAGGATGACGAAGATGAAGATAATCCAAGCTTCTTGCTGACTTTGGAAAAAAACTTGTTCATCTTGGATGACATTTTATTCAATTTCTTACTAACGGATCGTTTAAGTGTCCGTTAATTCTCAACAATGATCTTTTGATTTTTGAGTAAAGTTTTGTTGGTTGGATTAAAGGGATAGTCAATACCTTCAATGGATGTTTCACTTTCTTCTTCTTCTTCTATTTCCATTTCATTCCCTTCTTCTTCTTCTTTCTCTTCCATCTCCTCATGAGCTAAATGCTCTTCCTTTTCGGCAAGAGTTTTATATGGTTGAAAAACATATGAAATTTTCATAAGAGAAATGTTTGAGTGATTAAAAACTTTTCTTGAAACAAATTCTTCTCCTTTGAAATCTACTCCAAAATAATTAAAAATTCAAGTGAGATAGATTCCATGATACAAAGTGTTTTCACCCATTTCAAGATTTTTGGGACGAAATTCATCTAAAATAACTTGCGCCCAATTAAGATCATAATTTTGAAAAATAGCAAAAAGTGCTTTGCAAACTTTTGAAGTTGGATTGTTAAAACTCCTCGATCTTGGGGTCAAAGTATGTTGTAAAAGAAGATTAACGATTCTAGCTTTTGGTCGAAAATTTCGATTTATGAAATCAAAGTTATCTCCTTCGAAAATGTGATGAAATGTCTCACGATCATTTTCATCGATATTAAAACTAGAAAGATCCATTCCCGTGCTCTTGCAATTGAGAATGGTACCCAAAGATCACAATTTAAAATGATTCGAGTGCCTTTGACACTATTCCAAATTTCATCATCATTTCCATTATAAAATCCACGGTTGAGATTTGCATAGAAAATTTTAACAAGATTTGGATACCAAACAAAATCATTTTGTGAAGCATCAACAAGACTAAGAACTTGATTGTTTGCAAAAAGAGAATCGATTTCATAAGAAGATGAATCTTGAAATAAAGCAAACTTCCCGAGATGGACTTTTCCATAGTTAGCATAGTTGATATATGCTTTTATAGCCTCCGGATCATTGAAAAGTTGCACTTTTATCTTTCTGGAAATTCTCATTGTGGAAGGGTTGCTTGAAGAAGCCATTAGAGTAGAGAGTAGAAAGCTTGATATTTTGGAATAAGAGTTTGAATATGAAAATGAAAGTGAAAAATTGTGATAAGAGATAATGAATAAATAGATTCTCAAAGGACATGTTCTCTGGTCAAAAGGTGACTTTTCAAAGACTTGAATGAAGTGAAAAGATGGAGGGAAATTCAACAGTTGAATTCAAATTTTGAAATTCAAATTTCTGTACCCTTGTCGACAACATGGTAGGGACCTTGTCAACTATCGACCGGTGTCTCTGAATTTTCATGATTTATTTCTCTTAAGTATTCTAATATATGTATGTGTGTGTGTGTGTGTATTATTTTTAATGTCTATATTTATCTGGAATATTACTAGAATTATAGTATATTCCATAAAGTATTATAATACTATTAAAAATAAAAATAAAAATAAAAATAAAAATAATAATAAAGTAATAGTAAATAATAAAAATGAAAATTTCAAAATTCAAACAACACACCAATTCAAAATCAACCAATCAAGCATCCAATTCTAAGCATGCAATTTCAACCAATGTATATAAATGTGTACCCTTTTCTGAGTCCGTTTTTCTGAATTCGTCGGAGTCGTGAACAGCCGCAAAACACATATTTGAATTATCTGTCTTCCGATCATCATCGCTTGAAGACGAGTCTGAGTCATATAGAGTAGCAGTAAATGCACGTTTTCGTTTCTTTGCGGAATCATTGTTCATAAAAAGATTTTGCCTATCTGGATGCGGACAGTCTCTTTTGATATGGTCTGGTTCATCACAGTTGAAACATTTGATATAGTTTGACACCACATTCTAATTTTCAGAGTTCTTACAATTGTTTCTCTTGAGATTATTCATATTTTTGTATTTCAGGAATTTCCGAAAATTCTTGGTCATAAAGGCTATCTCTTTATCATTATAGCTGTTTGAGTCTAATCCATCGGTCAATGCATTAAATGCCATTGACTTCTTTTCCGATGCTTTGCTTTATCTTCTCTCAATCATTTGGACTTCAAATGACATTAGATTTCCAATTAATTCTTCTATCTTTAAGGTACTAATGTCATTTGCCTCTTCGATCGCAAGTGCCCTTTGATCCCATTCTTGAGTAAGAGAATTTAAGATTTTTCTGACTTGATCTTCTTCCGAAAATTCATATCCCAAGGATATTAGAGAATGCACAATATTCTAAAATCTACTATACATATCGAAAATAGACTCATTGGGATTCATTTTAAATAACTGAAACTGGTTTGTGAGCAAGGAAATTTTGGTCTGTTTAAGTTTGCTTGTTCCTTCGTGAGTAACTTGCAAAGTATTTCAGATTTCATATGCAGACTTACAAACTGACACTCTATTAAATTCATTCCTATCAATTAAACAGAATAAAATATTCATAGCTTTAGAGTTGTTTTGTGCAACGGTCTTTTGCTCAGCAGTCCACTGTGCAAAATCAGTTGTGGGTTGAAAATATTCAGTCTGTGTGATTTTCCAAGTGTCTAGTCCTATAGGTTGTAAATATATTTTCATCCTACATGCCCAATATGCATTGTTACTGCCATTAAAAAGTGGTGATCTAACAGTAGACTGACCTTCTACAGATGAACTAGTGATAGGGATAACAGTACCAGTGTTGGTAGTATTAACAGTACCAGTGTTGGTGGCCATTTTGAAAAAATTTCAAAATTCAGATTATGAAACTTTGAAAACCTTGCTCTGATACCAAATGTGAGAAATGCGGATTACGGATCTTAAGGCTAGAATTAACACTAGAGGGGAGGTGAATAGTGTTTTAAGGAATGACTAAATCTTTGTGAGTTTATATTAATTTGAACACAAATGTATGCAATATTCAGACACAGATATCATCACAGAATCAGACATAGATGCAGAAATAAAGTAAAAGCAATAAAGGAAAGAACACACCAGATTTTATACTCGTTCGGAGTTACCCTACATCCAGTCCCGCGCACAAGTACGAATTTCCTTTTAAAATCAATTTTATAATTACACCCTCGATTTCAAGGCCACGAGGTACACCACTCCAGATTCACAATCCTTTGGGCAGAGATACTTGATTTTACGGGCAACAAGTTCACCCAATTGATTTCATAGGCTACAATCACACCTTTCTCACTTGATTGATTTCACAGGCTACAATCTTACCTTTTCTCGCTTAATTAATTACAAAAAAGCCTATAACTCTGAATAGCACTGAGATCTTGTTGAGATAGTGATAGAGAATCAAACCAAAAATGATCTAGTTAGATTCAATGGTGATTTCGGCAGAGTAATGGTAAAATATATATAAAGAAATGTGGAAGAAGAAGAGGAGTGAAATCAGAGAAAATATGTATATAAATTCATTTAAAACCGCCCCTATATATAGTAGAACAGCATCCATGTCCATTCGTGAAAGGATATGACGAATAGACACTTCCTTTGAAATTCAAAATTTTGAAATCAACTGCCACCTTGTCGACAAGGGTATATTGGGGTTGTCGATAGGCCTATGATATTTTTGGTAATTTATTTTTCTTTGAAAATAACTTCTATCTTGTATTAATACTATTTTAATATTATAAATATACTTAACTATAGTTAAAATACATAAATAAGTATAGAGAATAATATTTTGGTATATATAAATTTTACTATAATAATTATAAATCTAAGTATAAATATTAAAAGTTAAATATATTATTATTAAAAGATAGTTTAAAACCAAGGATAATTTGATTTTGAAGATAAAGATTATTTTGAGGCTAAAAGTATTTTAAAATCAAGATAGATGTTTTTGATTCTTTTAAAAGGAAGATTTTGAAATTATTTTGAAAACAAGATATAATTTTGTAAAAATATTTGAATAAAAGTTAGTCGATACAAAACAATGTTCCACTAGATTTTTTGTAGGTTCCATCCCTTTAACGGGCTCGAAGTGGATTCTATTCCATGAATAAATTGGATTTTAAGATGCCAGTGTTTTTTTAGGAGTTTTAACAAAATTCCTAATTAAATTAATTATATTGAAATCTTGAACTCTTGATAATCTTGATACTCATGCGTCTTCAATCTTGATATCTTCAATCTTGAATCTCTATACTGCACAGTCTTCATTCTTGGTACCTGCATGGTTAAATCCTGCATATACATATATATCTAAACTATAATGTTAGTATTTATATTTTATAATCTTATTCTAAGGTTGTTGTCATCAAAACCATCTTCTCAGGGACTAACATAGTAAAAAATGGATTAAGAAAAGGTTACACATGTGAATTTAACCTGTAAATTTTAGTGTTTCTAAATGAGTAATTTCAATTAGATATATTATAGGACCACATCAGCACCCCACCATATTAACACACATATCATCGAAACAAAAATCAATATTAACAAAATGGTAGTAGAAAGTAGGAATGAAGAAAGAAACTCTTTCTTTATTTTATATCGCATCTATATTGGCTTAAGATTTGATTTTATGTAAATTAATAAATATTTGAAGGTAAAAAATACATCTTAACAACTATTTGATTTGGTTTTCATGATAATAAATATAGTTTACTGTATCTACACTAGCAACTACTGACTCAAAAAGATTAATAATGTTATCTATTAGAATTTGAGCAAATTCTTCAAAGAATTTAGCTTCATATTGCAGCATAGCCATCAATAAAATTTGTGAGATATATGAACTCATATACTCAGCCATGTGTATAGTTGTACCTCTGTATTAGGAAAAATTGTTTTTGCTCGAGTTTTTTTCCAATTCACAGTAATAGCACTACGAATAGCTTGCTCATACCCTATAGATTTTTCTTTTTCATATGAATATAGCAGTAAAATAGCAACAAAAAATGCAGCTATATAATGAAATGGAACCAAGAATATGGTTGTTTATAACTTACATAATAGTCATGTAATTTTATATGAATCGAATAAAACTTGGATTTTTGGAGATTTAATGCAAACAGACTTAAGAAAATTCTCACAAAAAGCAAAAACATGATAACTAAAATACCCATCAAAGCTTCCTAAGCATCTTCAATTTTTATCATTAGATTGTTTTCTTTTAACATATTCAAGTTTCAGAAAGCCGTAAGTCTCAAGTCAGAAGCACGGCTATGACCCAATTCTTCACAAAGCTAAAAGTGATCAAAAGGAAGAACAAGAAAAACACAAGGCATGTAAGCATATCAAATCAAAAAAATCAATTTAAATAAATATGACTATGATCATAATATTCACACTGTTGTACAATGAATGCAACTTGCTTCAAGCATTTCATTAATTTACCAATGATTAATTGCTTTCTAAAGATCTTAATCAAGAAGGTATCATATTTAATAGTTTTACCAAATACTTATTAATCTATCCATATGTTGTCGCATCCCTGAGTAGCAGATGGATTAAATCTTTTGTGGGTTCAATAACAACCATTATACCATAGCAATAATTAGATAATCCATATAGAATACAAATTAGATGAAAAATTCTATTATGTATCTATCATGCTAAATGTCACCCTTAAAATCAAATATCACGATAATGCATGAAAATGACACACCACTATCCTTATATAAATTCTCTTTTTAAAATAATACTCATTTTTTTCCACAATACCATTGTATATTTTTCACTACTATTTCCTTTCACATCTTTTATTTTACAAATAATAAATATATTACTTTCCAATGAATTCTATTTCTTTAAAATAATTTCGAACAGTCTTTATTAAAATATAAATCTTGACATTCATTCAAGCAACAATATAATATATACAATCATATTTATAAATGAATATAGAAGATTTTACATATGCCAAATTTATTAAAAATATAAATCCTACTCTTATTTTACATACTTTATTTTATTTATCAAAATTTTCCAAGGCATCTCCTTCAAAAATATAATTTATACACTTCTATAAAATATTATTTTACCTTCAAAACATACATTCCAAACTATCCATTTTAATATATAAACTTATTTCAAAGTTCTGTTTTCTTTGCAAAAATAATATTGTTGACGCCAAAAATAGGCATCGACATCTAATAGAATCTAGTAGAGATTGAATGAAGAATGAAATTAAAACAGAGCAAAAATTATAAATAAACACATAGAATTTTTATAGTGGTTCGGCAATTTTAGCCTAAGTCCACTTCATATTTTTATTGATGTTGCACTTGATCATGATTACAAGAATGTTTAGATCAGCTGGGATCCATTATTACAAGAATGAAGAATAAAATGAAAGAGCCTTTATAGCCGAAAGAAGGATCCCCTTCTGATGCCATGCCTTCTTTATTTATAGAGGAATACATGTACGGATCAGACTGAAATTTTGGTAGAAGGTTCGGGAAACCAAGACGAGGCTACCCAAAAATTTGCAGGTCCACTGGGGCCCACAATAGGGAATGGTACCGATCCCTATTAATGCATCCAAATAGGCTGGGATCGCTAGAGGGATGTCCCGTGATGTTAGCTACTTGTTCTCCAAATTTTGTTCAATTCTAACATACGGTTTGTGAGATATCACATTTTTCATGAAGTAATGTTGCTTGAAATCTAATTTCTATCAATCCCTCCAAAGAGAGTTATGTTGATCCCTACAACTTCCTCCCATTGGAATGAAATCCCTAAGGGTTGTTCCACATGTTGTAGTAAGCATGTACTTTCAGTTTCATATTGATAGCATCTGTAGATTTTGAGTTACCGGCCAATCATCGTTGAAAAATTGAGTTATGGAATTGATACGGTATGATCCATGATCTTGAATATGGATCGTGCTTGATCCATCTTTGGGGAGTATGAGCTTTCATGCTTTTGCTTCATATTATCGTCTATGCTTGATTTTTGAATGCACAATCATCATTCTGGGCTACTGGCTTTGATGACAGTCGAGTCTAACCTGTCCAGTAAGTTCGGATGTAGCCGGGTCAGGACATCGGGTAACACTTGCACCCCAAAGTATGTTTTGTGAGTATGACGTGCTTTGAATCAAAGCAAGTTAGAGTCGCTGGAAAGAAATCCATCCAGTTTTCTGAATAGTCGCTATCATTTCGTTGAATTATCTTCCCAAAGTGTTGTATCTCTCTTTGACATGACGCTTGGTCGATTTCCAATAGTATAAATTCTGGGTTGTATTCCATCAGTTTTTATATATGCCCCGTTCTATAGAGCTAGTAAGCTCTGACTATCTGATATAGTCTTTTCTTTAAAAACTCCTGGTGAAAATTCAATTTTTGTCGATTTCAAGAAATCGAATTTTTTGAATATACACTTGCACGTTCAGGTACATGTTCCTGTCATTAGCTCTCGAATGCGTTTGTATGCTCACAAGTTATCACCAATTCCTTCTAGTTTAATTGCAATTGGATTGCAATTCCTTGTTTATATATTATTTTATAATGAAATTGGGGTTGTAAAAAGTCACTCATGAAAGGGAACTTCAACTTCTACAGGAATGACGGCCTCGAAGCCGCAAGCTAAGGAAATGGAGTGCGGCTAGTCGCAGACTTGTGGGGGGTTCTGCAAGCCTATAATGCTATTGGGAGTTCATCCAACCACTTGCCTCTAGCCTTTTCCAAATGTTTCTTTAGAATGGACTTTATGATTTTTTTCACAGCTTTGACTTGTTCATTTGCTTGAGGGTGAGCAACTGCAGCAAATCTCTTTTTAATATGATGTTGTTAGCAGAAGTTTTTGGATTCAATGCTGTCAAATTGGGTTCTATTAGAAGTTACAATGGTTTGTGGAAGGCCAAAACGACAGATGATGTTCTGGACAATGAAGTTGATTGCCTTTTTTCATTGTGATCACGGCTAAAGGTTCAGCTTCAGCCTATTTTTGAAGTAATCCATTGCTATGATGGCGTATTTCGCACCACATTTAGAGATTGAAAAGGCACAGATGATGTCAATACCCCAAGTGGAAAACGACTATGGATTGACCATTTGAGTAGTTTCCAATGGTGGGGCTCTTTGAATTTTTGCAAACATCTAACATTCGTCGCATTGTCTAGCATGATCGGCTACATCCTGATTGACAGTCCGCCAGTACTACCCATAGTTGAGTATTTTCTTTGTCAATTTTTGCCCCTTGGTGTGATCGTTGCATTCTTTTTCATGGACTTCACTCAAGACTTGATTTTGTCATAGGCGATCCACCGAAGCAGGGGAACAAAGAAACCCTCTCTATACATGACTCCTTCTTGGATGACATAGCATTAGGCTTTTAGGAGGATCTATCGTTTTTTATTCCTATAGTCATGAAGAATTCGCCATTGTAGATAGTCTTTGATAGGAGTCATCCATGACTCCTTTTCTGGCTCCATCTCCAAGATCTAGTCGATCTCCATCTGTCAATGCATGGAATGTTGAGTACTTCAACTGGGACAAATTCTATTTTTTGCGCATCCTCAGAACTAGCCAGCATGGCCAATGAATCGGCCTTTTCATTTTGTTCTCTGTGGATGTATGTAATGGTGCAATAGTCGAAGTCGACCAGTAGCTTTTGGACCCAGCTGAGATAAGGAGCAAGATGCTGCCTCCTAGCAAGATAATCTTTCCTGACTTGGCATACTACTAATAAGGAATCGCAGATGATATGCAAAGTTTCTACTCCCAGTTCTTTAGTAAGTTTGAGGGCAGTGATCAAGGCTTCATACTTAGCTTCGTTATTTGTTGTGGTGAAGTTGAGTTTTATGGCACAGCAGATCGTTCGTTCCTTAAGAGTCATTAACATAACTCTGACGCCAGAATACCGATGATTGGATGCTTCATCATGTACATTTCCATCGGTGGGTCGGTTCTCCACTGCTCTTCGGATCGTCATCTAATGTAGTGAATGCAGAGATGAAATCTGCTAATTTCTGTCCTTGGATAGCACTCTAAGGGAGATAAGTAATATTGTATTGTCCTAGCTCATATTCCATTTGAGCAACCTTCCAATTGTCTAAAGTTGTTGTAGAACATGTCGTAACGGCTGGTCGACATAGACGTTAATAGGGTGAGCCTGAAAGTAAGAGCGGAGCTTTCATGATAAAATCAACAGGGATTACACGAGCTTCTGTCGCTTCAGGTAGTTTCTCTTAGTACCTATCAATCACTTGGTTACATAATATATTGGTCTTTGGATCCGGTTCACTTCGCATAGCATTTTGGCGCTTATGGCATGTACCAACATGGCTAAATAGATGTATAAATCTTTATGATCAACCGGCTTTAACAAGATGAGAGGTCTCTTTAAGTGGTTCACCAAAGCTTGGAATGCGTCTTTACAATCCTATGTCCATTTGAAATTCCTTTTCCATCTCCTGATAGGGTTGAAGAAGAGAGTACACTTGTCGACGGCCCTGGAGATGAATCAACTTAGGGTGATGTCCTCCCATTTAGACTCTATACCTGCTTGATTGTCTTTGCTACCTAGGTGTCTTTGATTGCTTGAATCTTCTTAGGGTTGGCTTCAATTCTATATGAGTTGAGCATTAAACCTATGAACTTCCTTGATGCAACGCCGAAATAGCATTTCAAGGGACTGAATTTCATTCCATATCTTTGGATAAAAACTGAACATCTCTGTTAAGTCATCGATGTGGTCGTTTGATTGTCGTGACTTCACAAGCATATCATCCACATATACTTTTGTTGATCGCCCGATCCCGTCTTTGAACATCATGTTGACCAGTTTCGGGTAAGTAGCATTAGCATTATTTTGTTTAAACAGCATCACAACATAACAATATAGCCCTAGATCGGTAATGAAGCTGGTACGCTTCTGGTCGAGGACGTGCATCATGGTCTGGTTATTTTTGGAGTACATATACATAAATGAAAGCAGTTCATATCCAACAGTTGAGTCAACCAGCTAGTCAATCCTCGAAAGTGGAAAGCTATCTTTCGGTCGTGCCTTATTCAAGTAAGAGTAGTCGATGTATGTCTTCCACTTTTCATCAGCTTTTCTCATAGGAACTGGATTAGATACCCATTTTAAGCAGAGGGTATCACGGTCAATCTATTGTTTTTGAGTTTATCTACATCTACTTTAAGTACAGCAGACCTCTCCGAATCCATAACGCATTGCTTTTGTCTCACCGGGACATGCCTCGGATCGACATTTAATGCATTGCTCATGATAGTCGTTGAGCTCACATGCATGTCAGAATGGGTCTAAGAAAACACATCAAGATTCATTTAGAGAAAGCCAGCTAATTCCTTCATCATTGTTGCACTGAGCTGTAATTTGATCTTCAGTACCCGTGATGGGTCGCCATAGCTGAATGTAATATCGATTGTCAGTCAGCAGGTGCATTCTTGGATTCTTTGAGTTCAAAATGTAACTATTTCACGTAACAATCGACGTGAAATCTGGTTGGGACGGCCAATGATGATGGTTACTCTAGTCGAATCCCAGAGTCTTATCATGAGTTATTAAGTCTGATAGTGAAGGGCTCTAAATGCTTTGAGCGATTATCTGCAAATGGCCAAAGATCAGGTTTAGAAGCACGTTGAAGAAAATGACAAGTAGGGGTCAGCCTCGAGTTGCGTGCAGCTGCATAGCTGGCTCTTACTTCGAGTATGAATATACTTTTGTATTCGAGTAACATGCTTTCCATTCAATGTACTCATGGTCTGTTTCTCGTCGTTTAGGTTGGAATGATAGTCAGTTGCCCATGAGCTTGGGTATCGATTTGACAATTCTATCTCCAAGCATCCTTTGGGTCTTAGCCTCGAGTCATCGTAAACACCAAGTACGAGTCACAGTATTGAGCTATCGCAGTCAATCTTTGGACGATCACACTTTTTCTCCCAGTCTCGGGTTGATAAATTTACTGCATGGATGGTCGAGTCCCGTCCTAGCTATGTTTATACTCCCACCGAAGTTCCAAGGACATAGAGTTGATCGATGAATGGTCGGTTCACATTCGTCTTGTTTCTTGCTCGTTACTCCAAATCTAGGAAATATATCGATAAGTAGGAAGGCAAGCCATGTCCACTTTAGCTTTACACTCTTTCCAGTTGAATCGCAGGATTAGGTTAGTTGATGGATGGCTAAGTCTCGCCAATCTTGTATTGTATTCTGTTTTTTCCTTCCAGGGGGAATACTTCGATGCTCTGTCGGATTTCGGGCATGAGTTGGATATTGGATGGTCAACCACATCCACTTTAATTCATATTCTATAATTAGATCTAGGGGTAGAGTTGTCTCAGACACGGTCGGGTCATGCTCATCCATTTTCATACTCCTCCTAATGGATCGAAGGAGGATGCTGGAGAATTAATGATCAGATCTTCATAGTTTATTCTCATATCCACACTATGGTGATCATAGTTTTTTGAAGGACATCCGGGTCACATCTGTTTGTGTTTGGAGTGGATCAATATTGACCATCGACTCAACGGAACAATATTGTCAGCCGCTCGTAACTTCGGACGTCATTCTGATTAGTTTTGTATTAAGGTCTCCTTACGGTCCTTGCCTTAAGTCATAAAGAACACTAAGCCAGAGCTATAGTGAGCTATCACATTCGGCTTTTATTGATTTGTACACCTGGCCCCAGTCTTGGATTAGCGGAGTAAGCTTGTGGATGGTCGAGTTCCATCCGTAGTGAGTTTATACTCCTCCCGTCAATTTCAGGTCGGAGTTTGTGGAATATAGAATGGTCGAGATCCACTCATCTATTTATTCATGTTTGTATCCACACTCGGGGGATAATATTTAGTTAATGGGTGGTCGAATCGCACCTAATTTATGTTTATACTCTAGTCCGCACTCTGGGGACTCAGAGTTGTTTTATAGGTGGATGATTACACCCGATTTACGTTTATACTCCAGTCCGCACTCCAAGGACTTAGAGTTACTTTGTGGATGGTCGGTTCATACCCGATTTATGTTTATACTCTAGTATGTACTCTGGAGACCAGAGTTGTTCGCTGGGTAGTCGATTACACCCATTTGGTTTTTATACTCCAGTCCGCACTCTAGGGACCAGAGTTAGTCGATGAGTGGTCAGTCACACCCATATGGTGTTTATACTCCAGTCCGCGCTTTGGGGACTAGAGTTAGTCGATGGGTGGTCAGTCATACCCACTAGGTGTTTATACTCCAGTCCACGCTATGGGGACCAGAATTAGTCAATAGGTGGTCAGCTGCACCCACTTTTAATTTATGCTTCAGTTGTCATATCGAGGTAAGAGTTGTCGATTGAATGGTTGAACCATGTTCTTCCATGGAATGGAATTCTGCCCCCAACATTAAGGAAAAAACTTAACAAAAAGACTGTCGATTCATGTCCACTTTGTGATTTTAGTTCCTCTAATCAGTCAAGGAAGGGAGTAAGTGATGAATGGCTATATCATATCTGTACTTGTATCGAGCAGTCTAGTCTCTTCCACCTTAGTACTCCTTCTAGAAAGTCGACGGAGAGAGTTGTCAGGTGGACGATCAAGTCACATCCACCTCAAGCTAAAGTCGTGTGCACGTATTGAGGGTGGTGGTTGAAGAGTGGGTAATCAGCCATTCCTACTTTAAGCCAAGCTTTTGAACTGCCCTCTGTGTCCAGGGTAGGAGTTTATGTATAGACGATCAAATCACGTCCACTTTAGTTGGATCCCAGCATCGCAAAGCTTTAAGAGAGGCATATGTATTTTGGCAAACTTCATTTATGATCCAAGGAGTATATGATCAGGTCACATCTACTCCAAGTCTTTCTTTGGTCTCTAAATCAAGTGTGGAGGTTGATGAGTGGATGGTCAGTCGCATCCACTTTGTATTGGATTCTGACCTTGTTAGGCTTTTCCATTTTGAGTCCTTGGCCCTAAGTCAAGGGCATATGGTAGCTGATAAAAGGTTGAATCATGCTCATCCTAATGATCCTCCAGAGATCCCGTGGAGGTTGGTTGGCCCCTGACTTAAGTACTTGGTCAACTGTATTGTTTGGAAGTAGTTTAGTTTAAGTTGGTTGTAGTTCACAACATAATTGAAATTGAAATAAATCTTACTAAAATAAATCTTATTGATAAGTGAAGTAGCATCGTGTGCTCGATATTCCACTTTGCCCCTAGCTCCTTTCATCGGGATGTCGACCATCAGTGGTCCAATTGGTAATCAAAGTTCTTTATTGATAGGCATCGAACGTTCCCTGCCCACCTTGTACAGGGCTTGCACATATTGTTGAAGCTTTCCTTTCCGAATCAGCTTTCAAATCACATCTCGAAGGTGTCTGCAATCATCGAGGTTATGACTGTGTGTATCTTGAAATGTATAGCATTTCCTGGATTTCTTCTGGGTTTCAGTGGACTCTCTCGAGGCTGGTTTCCAGTACTGCTTCGAGTTATGAGTCTCTAAGTAGATATTTTTGACTGAATCGTTCAAGGAGTATCTGAGTCGAATTTTGGGATTCTGGGTCATCCCTTAGAATCTGAGTCCTCATCTAAGGCCTCAATGCTGCCCTCGCTTTGACTTTCTTCAATCAATGGACTTGCATTGTTCTTCTATCTACTATGTCTTGCCTCCTCCTTGTGTAGGCACATGTTCGCTTTATAATAGAAGCAATCTAAGGTCGTAGGAGGCTTTCCAACTAAACAGTCGTTGAAATCCAACTTATTCTCGATTCCTCTTATCAATGCCATTAGTTTGATATCCTTGCTGGAACTGCTCACTTCAGTGACGACGACATTGAATCTATGCAAGAAATCTTTAAGCTTCTTGCTTAGTGCATGGATTAGGTTGGATAATTACATGCATCCTTAGAGCGCGTTGCATGAATTCTGAACTGCTCAGCAAATTTCTGAGCTAGTTAGTCAAATGAGGAGGTGGAACAGGGCAATAATCGCATAAACCGTATGATTGCTACTCCTTCAAGGAATGTAGGAAAGCATATGCATTTAATGGTATCCATCGCTTTAGCAAAAATTATGTACCACTCATATTTCATGAGCTACTACCGGGGGTCTGTATTTCTATAGTACGCCGGCATGGTCGGCATGTTGAATCTCCTTAGATATTCTGCTCATAGAACGACTTTAGTGGATGGGTTTCGATAGGGTGAGATGCTTCGATCGTCGTCGGTCTGGTCTTAACTCTCGCTCAAAAGGCATCGTACCATAGTTGCCAAATCAGTTGTTTGGAAGTTGGTAAGTTGAGGGCGGTCGCAATCTACCCTGGGAGCTTGACCCGGTAACCGATCCTTGTTTATGTCACATCATCTTAGTTCTCCTGCCTTTGGGAGTACCATTTGAGTAGCAGTTCCTTGTCCATTTCTTAGCTGTAATTCAGCAGCTGCCGCTTAATCCTCTATGCCCCCATTTAGTCATAGGACACAAGGAAAATGGACATAATGTACCATCTTTAAGTTGAGTTCTGAATCCAGAATATGGGGGCACTACGCCGCGGCACTGGTTTTGGTGCTTAGCACTCGAAAAAAAATTAGAGCTACTTTTTATAAAAATGGATCGTACCCAATTCATAATATATTTTTAAAAATGGATCATACTCAATCCATATTTTTTTGGGAATAAGCATTGGTTAAAAAAGGGTTCGGTTCTAGACGAATGCGACATAGGGATCGGTAGTATAGGGATCGATTGAATTACCTTGGTGATGGACCGGTAGTTTTCCACATGAGAGGGATCTTCTATGGGGACGTGAACGAGGGATCAGTATTGAGATCGGCCATCAGCTGAGGGATCAGTATAGCTTGAGGGATCGGTATAGCTTGAGGGATCAGTATTGCTTAAGGGATCGGTATAGCTTGAGGGATCGGTATATATACATTAGAAGGGATCGGTATATACACCTAGCAAAGGGATCGACATATATACTTTACGGAGGGATCGGCAAGTAAACATTGAAGAGGGATTGGTATATACACCCAGCAGAGGGATCGACATATATACCTTGAAGAGGGATCTGTGTATATACATTGTAGAGGGGTCAGTATATACACTTTCAAGAGGGATCGATATATATACTTCGCAGAGGGGTCGGTGTATATACTGGAGGGATCGGTGAGGAATCAACTGCAAAGTCATTTCTGATAAACTGGAGAGGACAAAGTATATGTAGGGGTCGGTCACAATGGAATGGAGAGGGATCGGAATGTACTGGATAGAGGAGGGATCGATCATGTAAGTGGATGAGAGATCGTCTATGGGAACTTAACCGAGGGATTGGCCAGAGTATGTATAACTTCAAGATTTTTAAATTTCATACAACCAATCCATTTAATCATGGCCAACCCTATCTCACAGAAGTTGAATGTATGGACCACCATGGGTAATGTAAGTTGCATACTCGATGCTGAACTTGCAATCAAACAATCACACTTTTTTCTTAAAACTTGAATATGAATTAAAATTTTACATATGGACTTTAACAGTGAACTTTATACTTCAATATGCCCAATTACCAATCTCGGAGCCTATGCAAAATCCACAACCATCGACGTGAAAGCCGTTTGAACATTCTGCTCGTCTTGTCGAAAACTAGCATCATTAGTTCCTTCAACAACATAGGAAGTAGATTTAGTTCCTCTAGCCATGGCTATCAGCTTCCTTTAGATTTCCTTCAGATATAAGTAGAATAGGAATTCAATCGGTTGAAAGCTGGATCTATCTCATGAATATGGGAATCCATAAGTAGATGATGAGACCCAATCAAGCTGAGAATTCAACTCTCAGTAAAAGCACCAAAATGTTGACGTTAAAAATGGGCATCAACACCCAATAGATTCTAGTAGAGAATAAATGAAGAATGACATTAAAACAGAGAAAAAAATATAAATCAATACACATAATTTTTATAGTGGTTTGGCAATATTGGCCTACATCCACTTAAAATTTTATTAATTTTGCACTTGATTATGATTACAAGAATGTTTGGATTAGCCGGGATCCATTAGTACAAGAATGTAGAATAAAAATGTAAGAGCCTTTGTAGCCGAAAGAAGGATCCATTTTCTAACGGCATGCCTGTTGTATTTACAGTGGAAGACATGCATGGATCAGACTGAAATTTTGGCAGAAGGATTGGGAGACCAAGATGAGGCTACCAAAAATTTGCAGGACCATCGGGGTCAACAATAGGGATCGGTACCGATTCCTATTAATGCATACAAATAGGCTACGATCCCTATGAGGGATTCCTTATGATGTTACTACTTGTTTCCCAAATTTCATGCAATTTCGACATATGATTTGTGAGATATCATATTTTCCGTGAGTGCTTGAATTCTGATTTTTGCCGATACCTCCAAAGGGAGTTATGTGGATCCCTTTTGTGGATCCCTCCAGCTTCCTCCAATTGGAATAAGATCCCTTGTGGGTGTTCCACGTGTTGTAGTAAGCCTGTAGTCTCGATTTCATATTGATAGCATCTATAGATTTTGAGTTACTGATCGATCATCCATGAAAATTTGAGTTATGGAATTGTTACGGTACGACCATAGTGTTGAATATGGATCGTACCTTATCCATCTTCGGGGAGTAGCGAGCATTCATGCTTCTACTTCATATTATCATCTATGCTTGATTTTTGACTCTACGATCATCACTCTGGGCTACTAGGCTTGATGATAGTCGAGTCTAACTTGTCCAGTCAGTTCAAATATAGCCCGGTCAGGATACCGAGTAACAATTATATACTTATTAAGTATTATTATTGAAAATATTTTATTATCCAAAACACTATATCTAAATGTCTTGTCCTAGTGTTCAGGAATCCCTATCGATAACATTGATCAAGCACATCGACCGGGATTCTTAAAGCACTCAAAGGGAAATTTAACACAATATTAATATATATATATATATATATATATATATCTTTTAATATTTTATGCCTTTATAAAATATTTTTTGTCTATAATCAACATAATCAAGTTCCATATATATGTATATTTAACATCAAAAGATTTCGATTCATATAGATGCTTGCTTTTATTAAAATTCATTTAATCAATCTTAATGTTGTCATAGTATTAATAATTTACTGATAACAATTCTATAGCGCACACATTCATCAATGTATATCTCATGCAAACATTAAATTTTTAATTCAACTTAACATTTAATTAGTCACACATATGAATCAACATTTCATTTTATATAAGTTTAACTTATTTATTGGGAGAACCCAAGTACTCTCTTATGGATCCATGAAACAACTCTCATAAATCTTTCAATATTTATTGCGATAACCACACTACTGAAGACACCGTAAGTTCTTGTTGTATTTATTAAACAGGTTTCAACCCCCAATAGTGATTCCTACTCAATATTAATTTTGCATGATCACTTCAATTTTAAAACAACCAAGCATCCCTCGACAAATAATTTTTTATTATATCTTACTTTATTTATTATATTTATCAATTCCAAATTTAAATAGATAGAAATTATTTATCATTCTATGTTTTGTGACTATTAATTGATTTTCTAGAAACCGCTGACTTTTTTTAATAATTTGGCTCGTCCAGATTTAAATGGAATTATAAATTGTATGAGTAATAACATCTTAATTATTCAATTCCACATTTAAACAAAGCAAACATTGACGCAAACAACATATATTCAATCAGACAAACAAACATCGCCTTTAGCGGAAAGCTATCTTCCAACTTCTGCTGCACAACTCTGATCACTTAGAGACATGACACAACAATTCAATTCTAAGCCATCTAAGGGCTCATTAATACTATCTATTAAATCTCACGTTTTACAGAAGTGGGTTGCAAATTTAAAATCATTTTCTTAATATTAGTTTGTATAGAAATTCAAATTTTTACAAATATGCCACAGTGATTATTTTCAATAATCATTTATATTTATATCCTAAATTGGAATATAAATTCTAATTCTACCTTTCACACCCAACGAGCAGGACTCTAAGTCTCACTAGCTTTAAATCTCAACTCTGTGTCAATTATATTCTATAATGTTTTGAATCCAGCTCTGATACCAAGTGGTAACTGCAGGATCGATTTAACCCTAGAGAGGGGGTGAATAGGGTGATACTAATAATTATAAAAATTTAATGCGGAAGTATATTAAATAATCGTAGTACTGATAACAATAAAATAATAGTAGCACAGATAATAGCAGAATATTAAAAACAGAAATAAAACAATATAGATTTACCCAGCTTTTGCAAAACCCACCTACATACTGCCCCGAAGGTTCTACTAGAAATTAAGTAGTCAGACGCTTACACACGTAAACTCGCGACACCCGCTATTGACTAACCTAACTCTACGCTCAAAACCAAGCCACAACTCAGCCAGTGAGTTGCGAATTCTCGAACTACACCACCGTAGTTCGTCCGCTTGTCACATGACTAGAAGTTAAAAACGTTTAAAAAAGAAATACAAAAAAAAGTTAAAACATAAAGCCCCTAATTAAAAATAAAAGCCCAAAAACAAATGTGAACCGGCCCAATGAAAATTAAAATGAATCCCCTTTTCTTTTTATCCTCTTGTATATTTCGTTGGCCCGATCCTTTAAGAGAGAAAATGGCAACTTTCTTTTTGCTCGTTCGTTCCTCTTTCAGATTTAGGGCTATGTGATAATCTTTGAAGCCGTCGCTTTCGGTTGTTGATTGAATGATGCTTCGAATGCTTTCTTCGATCGATTAGTTGGCTGCTTCAAATTATCGAGATTGAATGATGCTCTGAATTGGTACGTTTGTACCCTTTTCAATTTATATTATACTCGACTTGATTCGAGTTTTGGATTGTTGCTTGCTCTTTGATTTTTTGCTTGAACTCGAATGATTGGAAAATGCCGATGATGATTGGGTTAGATATGGATCGGTTCCTTTTATTTTCGTTCGAATATATTTACTTGAATCCGTCAATTAATTTCTGTCGGCGACTGATTTTTGATTGAATGCAGGTAATTCATACTGACTTGTTCAAATTCGTATATTTTAGTTCCTTGAATATCACGTCTTTGAGTTTGCTTTGGTTGTGGTTTCATTCTTTTCTCTTATGACATCTTTGATTTTGGCACTTGGCATTGTGATAATATTTTTGAGATGAAATTTTGCTTCGAACTTGTTATTAACTGGCTTTGACTCTGGCATTTAAACTTGACTTATTCGAACTCGTGTTCCATTCTCAAAATGATTTATTTGTGTCTCTATGATTTTCTGGCAATTAAGTGTTATTTGAATTTATGAGATTAAGCTGGACTTTGAGATGAAAATTGACTTGATAGATTCTGATTGAATTTGGTCTTGAATTTGTTCATCTTGATTTTGGACTTTGGTTCATTTCTTCACTTTGTAGTTCATTGTTCGCTATCTTATATGTGTGTGTCTCTGGTCTAGTTGGTTCACTAATGTATGTTGATCTGGTTTACTACTTGGTTATGTGAGCATGTTGAAGTTGAGTGATTACAAGTCCATTATGCACATTCATAGTTTGCTTCATATCATTTCATTCATGTTATACTTGTACTTGTGTCTCAGTGATGCATTGCATTTGTTTGCATCTGAAGCTTTTTGAATATGCACTTGTTAGCATGGTCTAGTTTGAACTAATGTGCTCTTTAACTTGTTCTGTGCTCTTGAATGCTTTGATATGTTATAATTTGTGTTATCACCATATATGTACATGCGTACATATGTATGTGTGTATATATGTGTTGTTGCAGTCCTCTCTATTGTATATCATCATGCTTGTGATTGCTCTGCTGTTTCACTTGATTCGGTTCATCTTGAAGTTTTGCATTGCTTTGTCTTTGACATTGCCTAACAATATGCATGCTTCAAGCCACTGTTTCAGTGATGTATGTATACATCTCTATTGCATATTCCCCTAAGTGTTTCAAGTTATACTTCAGCTTTTACTCTTACATGGTTGTCTTGATGCATTGCATCATGTGCTGTGATAGTTTGTTTTGTTTTCATTTTGATTTTCTGATCTGGTTCATGTATATGCTCCATTGTTTTGTTTTGTTGACAAGTAAATTATCTTGAGTCTGGTTGGACTATCTAGCCTCTTTTGTTGCTGGCTTCATGTGTACATCACTTTATACCTGAGTTGAATTCAACTTATAGCTTGAGTTTGACCTTGTGCTCATGTCGTGACTTTACTTTTATTGCACTTGAGTTGAACCTAGCTTTTGATTGGGTTTGACCTTGTGCTCACCCATCCCTGCAATTTTATCAAGTGTATATCGGTGTGCACGACCTTGTGGCTTGTACAGTGATACACCATGCATGTCACAAGTTGCTCCTGTATGATGAATTCAAAAATGAATATGGTGACGAAAAATCCAAATAACTGAAGCAAATAATATTTTCAAAATACAAATGTTATTTTACACTGCACAAATATTTCTTTTTCAATTTTACTACGTCAGTGTGTATTTTATAGATAACTCAGATGTTGGATTCAAGCTGGAATAGAGTTGAAGATAAATACGAGTGAATGAGTGATATGTGGTTAGGGAAGTTATGTAAATTGAAATGTAATGTAATTGAAATTTTGTATATATAGTAAGAGCACAAATTTCTACTAATCAAAATTGTAATAAAATATTTGTTTGAATAATATATTTGTTTGAATTTAAACTCCGTGTTATTTATTTTATTCGGTAAATATTTAATTAATTATGTGAAAATAAAAATAGTACAATAACAAATACATTTAAATGAAAATATATATATGTTTATTTTCATTAAACAAAAATCATATACTAGCATATTCAACAGTAACGACTCCACCGCTATGCCTAGTTTAGCAAAGAACATTACAAGTAATATCATTTGCTAATCCGAAGAATATGACTGGTTATGGGCAGTCGAATGTGAATATATCTTTATACTAATGGTAGCACGTCTTATTTACCTTTTTGAGGATCTAAACTAAAAATTTGACGTATGCAGTATTAATGCAATGTAATAAATACACCGATTAAAAATATTCAGAACGTTATATAATATAGACAAATCAAAATCAGATTCACATATTACAGCAGCTAATATAAAACATATTTCGTAATAAGATGCGAATCTACAAAATGTCAATATTAGACTCACTCTAATATACATCATATCTCATGCACTATATCAGGTATAAAATGACTACTAGGTATATACGTGACATAAGTACTAAATGTCAATATACATAATGATAAAATAAACAGAAACTGTCTAAATAGTCTACTCTAAAGCTAACCCAAAATCCAAGAGTCAATAAGTCCCTATACTTGTAAAGTCTCGGCCTGACCCGAGTATAAGATAATAAATAGGTCAGTCTATATATAAATAAAAGGATGAGATACCAAGGATATAAGTATATGACTAACAACAATAAGATAAGTCATAGTATAAAAATGGCTTAAAATAATCATTAGAAAAAGGCATATCAACAAAATCACCATTTCATAAATACATATCAACTCTTAATAGATTATCATCTCTAAAAATGGTGATAACTAATTCCAAATTCCTCAAAGCCATAAAGGACACAAATATCCATACTAAAAATATTTGAAGAATTAATCATCAATAATGAAATAATAATGGTATTCATCTATCAGTTTAATACAGTGACACGTAATCTACTAAAAGAGACGTGCTACATAGAAAAGAAGCCTACCGAAAGAGACTGCAGATTAGGAACACCACTCAAAAAAAGAGCAGATGTGTACCTAATCCGCCCTATGCAAATTTACCTAGCGAAAGAGGTAAACATAGTCTAACTATATAAAACAAAATAAACTTATAGGTTGTAGTATCTACAGAATACGATGCATGTAAAAATCTGCCTTCAGAAAAAGACAGTCGTATTTACACCATAATAGATCTTCCAAAAGAGATTTGTCTACCTAATTTTAAAAATGTATCGAATCTCAGATCGATGAAAAATGAGTTATATTCTTTCAGAGATCTATTGGCTTGAAATCTGAACGCCCTATGATAATACAACTCCAAAGTGTTAATTACTGCCACTTCAGTAATCACAAGAATTTAACTAATTATCCCATACTAGATATTAAATTCAAATATTTACTAAAAGCTAGTAAATTCCACTCAAACTCTATTTAATAAATTATAATAACAATCGAAAGAATTGTGCAAAGTGTCACATACCACCCAACAATTCAATTGTTTATTAAAATTCTTTGTTTCATAAAAAAATCACAAAATCTCATTGAAATCTTAGATCCATAATAAGTAAAATAAAAGTGTTTTAAATTAATTGTATATACAAAGATATAATTTTTCAAAATCAATTTTAAATCCATGACTCAATTTTAAAGAAGAGTTGCTTATTTACAAAAGCTTTTGAACTCTTTTAAAATCATTTAAACCACTTTTATAACTAAATCAGGTGAAACTGAAATTATTATTTTCGTCACAACTTTTATAAAATAATACTATATTTTATCTTTTAATTTGAAAACATTTCGAAATTTTAATATACTTATAATAGTAAATTTTAAAAGGTTTTATAAAAAAATATTTCTCATCTTAAAAAAACTTTGAATAGCAATTTTGAATTAAGAAATAAGTTAAGAATATAATATAATTTAGCTATATTTTATAAACTAAATCCCAATAAGGATTAAAAATAGATAAAATCTCATTTTTGAAATTCTTTTAAGAACATTTAAACAATTCAAACAATAAATCCAACGAAAATTCAACATCTAGAGTCAACATCGCTCTATAAAATAAATTCCATAATACAGATAATTTATCAATCTGAGTTGCTTTCCGACAACTCCGATTATACAGCAATGTATATATTTTCAACCATCAACCCGACTTACAAGAAATAATATAAATTTTAACATACAATCCTAGTTTAACCATTTAATTCATTTTTAACTATTGATTCAAATCCAATATTTTAAACATTCTATTCAATCAATTCAAGCATCAACCAATTGAAACTACATCATTAAATTTTGTTTTAATTATATCATTCAATCACTACCAAAAATTTACGCAAATTCATAATTGAAGAATGGCGTAATAGGGGATATAACTACTGGATATAGGTGTATGAGTTAAATAAATAACTCACCTTAACCATTAGCTCTTGTGCCTCGACTGTAAGCACATAATGATCTTCAGCCCATGCCATAACCATCATAGACATCACAACATCACCAATTTTCAGTGACTTCCAGGAATAGCCCTAACTTCCTTCATCGTTCGCTGCTCTTCGCCTGACAATGACCATGCACTGCATTTGCCAGGTCCAGATGACTACCTCAAGTCAATGCCGTTGATCTTCACGATGACCCCACCTCTGTCGCCTACGAGCCATGCCTGAAGCACACACTCCGCCACTCCCCTACCTGCATCGACCTCCGCTCTTTGAATTGCCGAGCTCGACTTCGAACCTCGATGTCTAGTCCTTGCCTGATGCCATTGAAGTCCTCGATATTGCCTCCAGTCATGGTAGAAGGGCCGCGTTCTTTTCTTTTTCTTCTTTTTTTTTGTTCAATTCAAATTGCAGATAGAATTAGGGATTTGGAGAAATATAAGGGCTTAGGTATAATATTGGATATGGTTAAGGAATTAAACAAATGAATGGTTTAGATGAGTTGCGCCCTAATAATTTAGAGAATATGTTTTCATTTCTTTTTCTTCATTCCCTTTTTGAGTTACTCCATCTAATTTATTCAAAGTACATTCAAATTTTAAACTTTAAACTGATTTACATGTCTTTTACAATTAAATTTTTAATAATTATAATATTTGGTAATCTAAATGCAATTGATTTACACTTCATTTATGAAATATATGTATTTCAACAACTACTCAATTCCATGCAATCCAATGTTGTTTAAATATATTTAATTATCTATTGAACTGAAATAAATAAATTTATTCACCTTCATCGATTTTTTAATTGAATTAAATATCAATTAAAACTTCTTTTCATCCATTACAATATATATATACACACCTTGCAATATTTTATATTCAATAATAATACTTTAATCTAGTTTAATATATGTTCTCAAAATTATTTCATAAATTATTTCAATTTTTAAAATAAAAATCCATTATTAATTAGATTTCATTTAAATAAAACCTTATTTCCAAAATACTAATGATCAAAATTGAATTCGAATACTTTTATTTTAATTAAATTTATATAATATTACGACTTTGAAAACGGGTTTGTTAGTATCTATATTTTATATAAATGTATTATTGTTATTAAGGTTGTTATCATTAAAATAAATAACTGAGGCATTAACACACGGACCTATGGTTGGATATGTTTTACATTAGTATAATGTATACATAGCTGCTGGAAACCCCTTGCAGTGGGCAAACTTTTATTGTATCACACTACTGACCTCGCATTCCAACCCATTCTAATGACTATGTCATTCTGTTCGTTTAATGATTTATTAAATTTAACAATTCACACCCGTCATAAACGCGTACTTGAGGCTATGTATATATACATATATATCTTATATATATATACATATATCTTATATTTACATACATGCATACATACATACATACATATATATATATATATATATCTTAATTCATTCATATTTAATATTCTTGCCTTTACAATTTACTGTTAACCATAATTCTTGCTTCTTTATGCGTTTATATCTTACTTGATTTAGGACTATTTACCACTTTCTTTTTTCCATTCTTTCACCTTTTCCTTATTTTCTATTTCTATTCCCTTTCTAACATTTAACTTGTTCTTGCCTGTTCTTCAATTTCTTTTCTTTATTTTATTCCTATCTTTATTTATATCGCACATCTATTCTCTTAAGATATTATTATCATATTTATATCCCTTTATTTAACACTTAAGGATTTTCTACACTTTAATGCATTGGAATTACGTCTCTCCCAATGGAAAGATTTTCACTGTAAATTTCTATATCTTATCCAAAAAGGAAAGTTTGTGTTGCATTTGAAATTACAAGGAACTATCTTTTATTAGTTTATTGAAATATAAAATACGGTAAACATCCCTATTTTATAAACCCCTTTGTTTTTAGGTGTATTCTTGTCATTTCATACGACATGCTTTTATTATTTTAAACTTGATAATGTATAAAAACTCACATTGTAACATCTTATATTCCAACGAATTAAAATACTACTTAAACCCCTAAAATCTTGTTGTGATTTCTTTATTTTGCATTCTTATTTTTCAATATCCATTTATGTAACAATCTGGAATTGTTACATCATTTACAAGTTCATCGTTTACTATTATTAAGTTTTAAATTTAGGGATTGATAATACCCAAATCTTTTCCAGTTCTACATTCATGCAACATATAGATTATTAAATTAACAATTACAAAATATATAGGCGAGTTTATGATTTTATTACATGTGTATAGATTTAGCCTACAACTCCAATTTTCATTTCAGACATATAGTAATAGATCTATAATGATATAAATCTAATATTATACAAAAATATATAATTTCTCACTCATCTTTTTAGCTTTCCAAATATCCAGGTTTAACTTCGGTTATTCCAGGTTTGACTCCCTTTTTCCCATATTCAGATTTATACACTGTAAGCATATAAAGATTTATTAGATATCTAGGTTAAAAAAAGATTTGTATTTTTATTTGTATTTTAGATCCAGATTTATGGTTTACCTTAGCTTTGGCGTTTTGATTTGACATATTCATATTTTCTGTCATCTTCTATAATCCTCTAATTGTATATACGTATAATTTATAACTATTTCCAAGAATTTTGGATTTGGAGGAGAAGAGAAAATAGCAGAGCTCCGGTGTCACTTAGAAAATATGAGTTTAGAAATGAGGGTATAGGTCTATATATATAGGGGTTCAAATCAATGCCAGCCATCTGAGAAAACTGGACTAAATCCAGGTCACTCGGGCTATAATTTACTGTTGATTTTGCGACACATGGGTCGACTGCCCCTTGCCTAGGGTCAACCGCTATTGGTCGACCTGGGAGCATCTTAGGTCGACCTATGGCTTGCTTTATTGGCAGGTAATTATCATTGTTTGATATGTTTAATTTTGTTCCTTGTTTAACCGATAACTTTCAATTATTTCTCTTAGCATTTATTTTTTTGAGATTTGATTTAGCGTTAATATTTCTTAACATCCAAGTTTCCATTAATATTATTAATTAATGTAAATTTATTTTTATTACCATAATTACATATACAGTTATTCTCGATTCAAAAACTTCAAATGTTAACAACTTTTTCGTCTGAACTCTAATTGGAAAACTTTATATATGAGAATTGATTTGAAAATCACCACGAACCCAATGGTAAATTTTCATAGCCAAATTCTGATATTTATAAAAATTCGATTTTTTTAGCTTTACTAATTATTAATTAATTTCTTTTAAATTAATTTTCATTAAAATTACAGGGTATTACAACTCTGAATAAAATATCAAATACCAAAGTCATACCTTCGAAAATAAAATTCTTGCCTTTCTCTTCGACATATAGTCCTTCCCTTGGTCCCTCTAAAGCAAACACTCTAAACCCCAACTCCAGCAATCCTTCTTTTGATTCCTTACCTTGTCGTTGTTAAAACTTCATCTCTCCTTAGACTCTCAGCGTTAGACACATAGATTCATAGTGCCCCTTTTGCCTATAATTAAAACAAGCAACTTTAACAATAGCGGTAGCAATATTCTTTCCTTTCGTCGTAGTCTTCTTTCCCTTAGCATAAAGTATGACCTTCTTCTCGTGCATTCTTTTAGGCTTTATCCCAACTCTTTTCTTTTCCTGTTACATCCCATCATACCTTCGGGTTATATCCATAATGAGTTCAAAGGGAGATGCCAAGTGCGCCATTACTTTATTATCTAAACCCTGCTTCAAACCCTAGATAAACATCTCATTTTCCTTTAGTGGAGTATTAGTTATATCTCGGCCATACTTAGCCAAAGAGTTGAACTTATAGATGTACCCTTACACCGAAAGATCTCCTTGCCTTAAGTCAATAAATTCCTGCAACAAAGTACTTTGTTGAGACTCGGATATGAATCGAGCCTCAAGCCTCTCCTTAAACCGATTCCATGTGATCTCCTCTTCAAGGATCTTAGTAGTAACTGTTTCCCACCAATCCAAGGCATCTTCATGCGATTGTCTCGAAGCTAATCTTCCCTTTTATGCGTCCAACCCCAAATCTCCAAAGATACACTCACAAATTCCCAACCAATTCAATATTGCAATCGCAGGCTCCTTCTTCATAGACATTTTACCTCCCAAATTTTGATAATCTTGATTCATCTTTGAGAAATCCCCTCTCGCTATAGGCCTTGGGTCTCTGCCTCCAACATGATCTCCCTCGTCATTTTCCCCATGAATTGCTGAAATAAGGCATTCATGTCCATGCCCATTGCATTGACATCTACAGTAGCTTCGGTTTCAACTGCCTGTGGTTCTTCACCATCATTCCTCCCATTAGTCTAGGTTATTTTGGTTTCACTTCTTGCATTTTCTCCCCACTCCCACCCCCCCCCCCCCCCCCCCACCGGCCGTAAGTCATCCACTTCTCATTCCCATATTGCTTTTATATTAAGCAAGCCTTTATTAGAAATGGGAAAAAATAGTTAAACAATAATAGAGGGATAGATATACCACTAATGAGTGTGTATGTGTATCAAAATACAAGTATGTTATACGTAATAGCCTATACTCTCCCTAAGGTGTTCATTTTTTTACTAAGTACTCGACTAATTCTAGCATTATTGTACTTAAGTGTCCCCTAACCTATGCTCCGATACCAAATTGTAACAACACCCAATTTGGAACCCAAAAATGAATGTTGATGATGCTGTAGTCATCACCAAATTATTTTCAAGTGACAAAAACGAGTTCAATATATATAAAACAGTCTAAGTCAATACACCAACTAAATAAATTACATCACAAATAATTGTCTTTACATATTTCCAATCCTAAATCATGCCCAAATAGGGGTAAAATATAAATCATTACATGATAGCATTAAAGATTTGATATATGATAATGTCAAACACTTGTAGTCCCCGGGACCTAACAAATATTTACATAACACGATGGAATATAAGCTGCTTCAAATGAAAATAATAGTAAGGCCTCACATATGTATTCATCTTCAAAAATAGTCTTGAGAATCATCTTAGGCTAAAATTTATAATCCTAAAACCTATAAAATCCACCAAATCAAATGTGTACCCGTGAGTTTATAGGGGAAAATAATAAACATACGGATCAGATATAATTTTGGTATGAATAATATCATTCCCACCTAAGTTCCTTCATTAGTGGGATGATGTTCTTAGATTATAAACTAAGATTTCTCCTACACTAACCTCCATTAGCATCAATATAAGATTATCAAAAGTCAAAAGTCACAGTAAAGTATATGTTCACTTAAAATACATAACATGTCTTAGTTAGACCATATGTGATGTCATCTTAGCTTTAAGGTCTCAAAGCACAATACTTAACCAAAGATCATATTCAGGTTTCAGAATCCTATCAGTGGTATCGTAAGTGGGGTATCAAAGATAAATAGTCTATGCGATCTAAATTAGTCATGTTAAGGCAAACCAATTAAGCCTACAAACTTAGTAGGGTGTTTAGAAAAGTAGCGTCTAGGATTGGGTTTAGGTAATCAAGTCTTTGCCCTCCGTGACTATCGACTTGGCCCAAAAAGTGGAATGAGCCCAAAGATTGCCCTAGTAGAAAAGGCTCAATTTGAATTTAGCCTTCGGCTAATTTTCAAAATTGTTTTGAAAGTAAAAAATAAGATTTTAAATTTTAAATTTGAGTTTAAAATAAGAAATACATTATAGATGTAATAACATGATTTCAAATTGTTTTGAAATTAAATAAGATTTTAAATTTTAAAGTTAGTTTTGAAACAAGTATTACATTATAAATGTTATAATATGATTTTCCTAATTGGCTTTGAAAACAATGTATATTATAAATGTCATGATGTAGTTTTCAAAAGTACTTTGAAAATATAATAAACATATTTCAAAAAAATTAATTTAATAAGATTAATAAACCAACTAAATAGATAATTAATTACAATATATACATGTGCAATATATATATAATATGAGAGTGTGTGTGTGTGTGTGTATGTTACATTATCTTGAGTTGTTTAAGATGATGTAAGTATATATGTATATACATAAGAAAATTTTGAACTTAATACCTAATTAATTGTCTAATTAAATAAGTTAATTAACAAATAATAAAATACATACATAGATACATACATATGTGTGTGTGTAACCATAAATGTTTTGGTATAGATATTCAATTAAAATGTTTAATTGAATAACATAAAATTAATTAAAATTTTAGTTAAGTGAATTAATTAAGATTAAATTAATATTATGTACATAAGACTATTATATTAGTTAATTAAATTATAAAAGTTATATAAAACTTAAACTTACATAATATGGATGTATAAAATCAAGTGGAATAGAAAGAAACCCAAACAAACTTAAGGGATAAATACATGCTTATAATACACATACCGCAATTTCTGATGTGCATGCCACTTGAATCACGAGGGTTTTTCATAAGAAATTCTTATTCCATAAGTTAATATCACTAAATATAATACGATAAATATTATGAATCTTTAATACAAATTTTTCCTCCACCATTTATATATTAATAGATTGCTTGCATAGTGTCTAGTTATTGATGTTCCTCAAGGTGGAGATGTTATGTGTAGCACTATTAGTGTATTGACTAGACGAAGTAAGATGCATGCATATATTTGCCGATGTTCTTCAAGGTACATGCATTATACTTAGCCTTTGGGAAATGATAGGTATTGGTGAATAATTTTTATCCTATTTGTTGATATTCCTCAAGGTTGAGATGAGAATAGGACAAAGACCACAGATTAAGAGTTGTATTAATACGATCGGTAAAGTGTTATTCATCGCTTGCGGACCTATGATTTGTTGATTTTCCTTTAGGTCAGAATGCCAAGGCAAGCGAATCCTTACACCCACTGGAGAAATTAAATGATTTATATGTTTTTCTTTGGGTTTTGATAAATATAAAAAAATAATGGGGGTCTTATTAGAAAAATGAAATGGTAACATTTAAACTTTCTAGTATTATAAGAACATTTGCTATATAAAGTTATAATTATCTACATTGATAAATTTGTCCATTCAATATAACTAAAAAAATGTATATCAATTAGGATATACAAATAAACTAAATTAATTTTGACAAAATAAATTTAACACATCCTTTCTATTAAATATTTTACGCATGTTAATGTTTCAATACCAACGCAAGCGCCTAATTTATAACTACTAAATGAATTTGTAATTAGTAGCTTACGTGTTTATTTGTCTAAGACCTTGTGTAGTCCTTTATGAGTTTCAAACTCTAAAAGTAATACTTGGATATGGATATTTGATCCACGTATGATCACATATTAATATTATAAGGTGAACGGTTGTACTTCATAATGTACAAAACCCTATGAAATTGGTTCGTTTATAATAAGCAAGTAAACTATAGTGTGAGATTGTGTATTCAATATGATTGATTACAATAATGATCTTGTCATGTTAAATGTAATATTAAATCGAAAGCTACAAGATAGGTAACTCGATCAATGAAATGTCACTTTGATCAATTTACAATATTTGATATCCTTAAATATTTAGGATGATCAAATGCACTTTTGTAAAGGCTCATTACGATGTTGTAGCTAGGGTTTCCTTTTGAATTGTTCGAACATTTAGAAAGGAAAATGAATGTATGAAGGTAGATGTAACTTAATGTATAGTTGGGATTAAGAGAATGAATGGTCGCTTCTGCTTCGTAAAGAACATCAAAAACGACAATTGTAAAATAATAATTGATACTTAACATTCGAATAAGAAATATGATTTCTATTCCAAAATGTATTTTTTATATAGAAAATTATTTTCTATGAAACTTATTCCCTTGAGTTCAAGATATTTGATCTAAAAACTCTCAATTGTAAACTGGTTACAATATATGAAATAATTAGCCCACATTAAGTGGTTGAATGTACCTCTGCATTTCATATGCTATTATAGTGATGGTAGAAATAGTGGGAGATTTTCATATAGCACTTCTTGGTCGTATCAAGTTACGAAAATTGTTTCCGTAAATCATGATAAAGTTAGGGGTATACCCTAGGGGCAATTATGTAATTTATTACATATATCTAACTCGATAACCAATTTATTCAAAAGACATGGTGTTTTCTATCTATTATATACTTGATATAATGTGTTATATTAATTAATTAATTAAATTAAAAGTATATATAATAGAGAATCCATAAATTGTACATTTTGTGATAATAGTTACAAAGTGTTGTGATTGTGCGTAATTTATCACAATGAAAATAACTATATCATTTTAATGTTCCTAGTCAAGATGCATCAAGACTGGATATTGATGTATCCATTGAGACTAGAGTTCGTAACGCTCTTCAAATGTTGGGTAGTGTATTACTCATCGCCGCTTGAGGCATCTAAAGTACGTACCGATAATTATTAGATAATTACGCAATAACTCACTCGATAGTTTTCTGTTGGTTAATATAACTAAGGTAAAACAGAAAATATCGGTGTGAGTGATTTACATAGTTCTCTCGACTTAAGAATACTGTAGACCTTCAATATGAAAGATCTTCTTTGTTTATAGTCAAATCATGGCATGGCGTCCATCGAGTGACTGTAGTTGGGTCAAGTGAAAGTATAGGAAGGAGCATTATTCAAGAGAGGATTTGTGTCCTCGGTTATATAGGGTTAGTATCATGGTCAACACAAAGTCTGTGGCCAAAACATTTCATTAATAATAATTATATTATTGAACCAAGGACTTTGTTTTGACTGTAGAGTTGAATAAGGATGATATTGAAATTTTGACCATTGCCAAATTCAATAAGTCCAACATGATATAGTTTTGATGAAGGGAATTTGTGTAAAGAAATGTCACAACCAGGTAATGCTTAATAAAGTGAAATTGGATTTTACCGAAACTAAGTAAGCAATAAATTTGGCCCAAATGTCACACTTCCTGCTAATTGACGTATGAACATTAACATTCGAACAGTTCGATGTAAATCGTTGACCAAATTTACACACGACAAGTCACACAACCGATATGATGAATTCTCTTTAGACCAAATGATTTAATTCGTTTATAATTATTATAAATTAACTGATATTTATGAAATATTAATTATAAAATTTTAAGCATGATTTGAGTAATAAATATTAATGTATATTTATAATAGCTATAAGTATATCGATCAATAAGCAATTATATTAGATATAATTAATAATATTTATTTGGTCTTAAATTGGGTTTAAAGCCCATGAAAGGGGCTGGAAATTTCGACCAAAAGCATGTAGGGGCGGCTAAAAATGGGCTAGGGATATTTTAGGTGGATGGCTCAGATTTAGGGGGAATGAGTAAGAGATATGATCCACCGTTCTTTCTATTCCTTCCACTACAAAAGGACACCTAAGCCTAATGCATAAAAAGATTTTTTGTCCACAATTTTTATCTCCATGCTGACCGATCACACCTATACAAAGCTACATCAAAGTTCATCTTAAATCAATTTCAAGTCAACAACTATTGGATAGTCAACTGTCCACAATTCAAAAATTAGCAGTCTGCCGAAATAAGATGAGTTCTAAGGAGGGATATTCATTGTAGCAAGGTGTACTTCAAGGCATGGTTTTGGTATGTTTTATTATTTCATATAAATCATAATTTATATATAATATTCCATTGCATGTGCGTGTGTGTCATAATTATGTTGTTAGTTAGGTGAGATTCCTATATGTGCGAATGTTGTCACATATTGAATGGTTATGTGTATGTATGTATTATAATAAAAAATAATTTTTTATTTAGACCTAATGTATACACAGTCGAAATAATTTATTTTAATATATATATATATATTATTTATATTATATTAATAGGTCATGTTAAATAAATTTAAATAATCTATAATTCATTACGCCACCATATCGTGTTAAAAATTGCTTATATTTTATGTATGCAAATTTATATTAAATATAATTTTAGGCAATAGCAAAATATTTTTTAGTAATTATTTACTATTTTTAATATTATTTAAATCAAAATAAAGGTTATATAATTAATATAAAATTATATATGTTTTGAAAATTAGATTTCAAATTTTATATAAATAAATTCATCATCATATTATCCTTCGGCCAAAATTATAGAATTTAAAAATTAATTTTCTTTAAAATAATTTATAATAACGGAATTAATTAAATAATAAAAAAATATAATTTTAATTTAGAAAATAATGAAAAAATTTCCAAGACCTTATAACATCATATTAGAATTTGAGAAAATTTGAAATTTGAAAAATATGTTACAAAATTATTTATAATATTATTTTAATGTTTTCGACTAATATTTATGTATAAATAGTTTAATAATATTAAATTATAGTATAATATTTTTCATGATATGTATCAAATCTGGAATGTTATAAATATATATATTTAATTAATTAATTTTATAATTGATATTAAAATATTTATAAATATGTGAATTTAAATGTTTGTGTGTGTGTGTGTGTGTATTGTTATTATTATTGCTGTAAAATTTACATGTATAATATATTTTAAAAAAACAAACAACTTTAAATAATGTATATAGTCATTTATCAAATTAATATCTTATTTAATATATACAAATCTGTGCAGGTAATGACCCGCTATAACTTCGCTATATCTCATGGCGGATTTCTACCGCTACGATTTTTCTATATAGCCTCAAATATAGCCTTTCCGCTTTAAGTCCCGCTATATCCCATTATTTCCGCTATATTCCGCTATTTTCGCTTTATCTTCTTTAAAAGAAATGAATTGAAAAATGACTTTTATACATTATGATTATGAAATAAATTAATTTAATTAAATTTTTAATATATTTTCAGAAATGAAAATACTCTAATTTTCTACTAAATTTAATTCTGTTATATAACAGTTTTACGTTTATTTATAGTATGTTCGCACATGTTTTTATTTATAATTATTTATGTATTAATTATAATTCAATTGAATGTTAATTTTTCATTTAATTTCCATTTATATATTTGTAAAAACATCAAGTACGAGTTTTATATGCTATTTTAGAGTCATCCGCTATATCTCGCTATATCCCGCTATATTCCGATGTATCCCCGCTGTGACTTTTTGCACCTCCGTCGCATTGAATCTACCGAGCACTTTAACTGCACAGATACAAATATACATACAGATATATATTGTTTTAATACTCATTTAAATAACAAGTTTGTATATATACATACACATACATATATTTGGACAACATACAATACATATAAGATGAGCTAACATGTCTGTTGCGATGCAAATCCCAACATTTATATACGGGCATGTTATACCTTGCACGGATTGTTATGTTATATATGCACACATATACATATATGTATATGATACATATGTGTACCATTATACTTAAGTTAAAATAAATAAATAAAATTCAATCCATTAATTATAAATTAAGTGAAATAAAGATTTTATTTAAATTAAGTTTAGAAATGTTTTAAATAAATTAGACTTCATAGGCCAAAAAAACCTAATAGGGTAAAAACTATATTAAAATTCACCCATAATTTCCATAGTGGGCTGGCATAGTTCCAATAATTGTGTCAAAGCTCAGTAGCATATGCAGTCTAAATTAGTTATGTTAGGCTTAACTAATTAAAGCCTACCCATATAGTAGGGTGTTTAGAAAATTTATCAAATAAGTTAATCAATAAATGGAAACATGTATTATATATTATGATATATGTTATTTTATTTTAAAATGTTTAAAATAAAATAAATATACATGTACATATATCAAAAAAAATTGAAACTAATATAAAATAATTTAATTAAATAAATTAATAAAATTTTAATTAATTAAATAATATACACATGTATATGATATAATTGTTATACTATAAATGTATAATATATAATAAATAATGAATATAAATGTTATATTAGTATGAAATCAATTAAAATGTTAATTAAGTAAAATTAATTAAATATAGATTTAGTTAATATACTATTACACATAAGACTATTATATAAGTAATATAAAATATAAGAGTTAAAAAATAGTAAAACTTATATAATATGAATGTATAAATTAAAGGTGGAACGGTAAAGAAACCCTAACTGGACTTAAGGAATAAACACATACCTAAATGTATGTATACCATGATTTACGATGTGTCCAACACTTGAATCACGAGAGTAATATATAAGAATTATATATCTATAAGCCAATATCACTCAATATTGTATATACATTGAAGATTATGAATCTTCACTATAATTTTCTCCTCTACCACATATTAATAAATTACTTGCACTCCCTTAGTTTTTTAGCAAGCTCAAGCTAGGGATGTTATAAGTAGTATCATTAATATACTAAGTGGACGAGGTAAGATAACTATATGTATATGTTAAGCAAACTCAAGGTATATATACTATACATAGGTCATCGAGATATGGTAGGTACGAGTGAATAATCTGTTTCGATTTGTTGAGCAAACGCAAGGTCGAAATGAGATTAGGAAAAGGAATCATCGATTAGGAATTGTATATGACATGACCGATAAGGAGTTATCCATCGTCCTTGGTGCTATGATTTTCTGAGCAAACTCAAAGTTGGAATTCCAAGACGAACACCCGCTAGTGAAATCAAAAGACTTCTATGTTTCCTTAGGGTTTGGTGAAACATAAAAGACTAGTGGGAGCCTTATTAGAAAAATAATATGATAACATTTAAACTTTCTAATATTGTAAGAACATGTGCTATATAATGTTATAATAATCTACAATGATAAATTTGCCTAAATTTTCCTTTAATATGATTGATAAAATGTTTATCAACTAAGATATATAATTTAACTGAACTGAAGACTAACAAATAGAAATATAATATATACTTACTAATAAATGTTTCTTGCATGTTAAAGTTTTAATACCCATGCAAGCACCTAATTTTACAACTAAAAAACTCATTTGTAATTTGGTCGCTTACAAGCTTATTTGGTGGAGACCGTGTCTTGCATTCTATGAGTTTCAGACACTAAAAGCAATAAAAGGCTATCTATATTTGATCCATGTATTATCGCATATAAGTGTAATATTGGGAACGGTTATAGTTCATAATGTACGATACTTTAATCAAGTTAGTTCATTCGAGATAAGCCAATAAACAATACTGTGAGATCGAGTATCCAATTTGATTGATTATTGATGGATCACATTTTGTTAAAAGTAATAGAAGACCAAAACTATAATATAGATCTAAGAACTAGATCACTTAAACATCGGTCTGATCAGTTTACTCAAAGTGCAACATATTTAATGTACTTAAATGTTAAGGATAATCAAGTGCGCTTTTGTAAAGAGTTCATTATGATGTTATAGCAAGGACATTCTTTTGAATGGTTTGACAAAGAATAACAAATGTACAAGAGTAGATGTGATTTAAGGTACAGTTGAAATGAAGAGAGTGAATGGTCACTTCTGCTTCATAAAGAAACATCGAAAATGAGAATTGTGATAATAATTGATGCTTAGTATTGGAATAAGAAATATGATTTCTATTCCGAAATATTTTTTCATATAGATAACTGTTTTCTATGAGATTTATTTCTTTGAGTTCAAAATATTTGATCAAAGAATTCTCCATCGTAATATAGTTATAGTGTATGAAATAAATAATATATATTAAGTGAATGATGGACCTTCGACTTTAGTATGCTTTTATAATAAAAGTGGAAATAGTGGGAGCATGCCATATAGCACTGATTGATTACATCAAATTATGAAAATTGTTTTCATAAGACATACCAAACATTATTTATGAAATAATGACTATTTATTGGTCCTGACTGAAAATAGATATAGTTGTATTTCAATGTGAATATTATGAATATTCGTAATGAAATAAAACTACAATATGGTATTTGTTTTCACAATAAAAGTGATGCATTTGAAAATACTGAAGTATCTAAAGTTGTTTATAATTATTTTGGAATTATAGACTAAGCCATAGTTTTGAGACATATTTTTTATGTGATTTTGAATTTTATGATATCGGTTAACTACATTTCAAATAAATAAGGGCTATGCACCCATTTAATGGGAGCCTCATAATTATTGATGAACTCTTCGAATTGACATATATAGATGTACACAATCGTAAGTTTATTAGTGTCAAAACGATTCCATATACTTCATCATGTTCACTGATGAGTAACCACAGATGTGGACATGTGTTTTGGTACGCATATATAAGCCTACGATAAGCTCATAGAATATAAAATGGAAGTAAATAAAATAACTAGCGATAGAAACGATCCAATTTGATCGAATGGGTGAGTATATTGGAAAGAGTACCAAACTACCCAAAAATGGATAAAGATTCAATCTTACAAGTCACTCCTCCATGTAATACATAATGATGTATCAATAAAGAGTAATCGAACTTTTTTAGATAGAGTATGATTAATTACGAGTGAAGTTCAGTTAATTTCTTTCTTAAAGGTCATGTACTTAAAAGTAATACCCAAGGTTGATATTATGTCATCTAAATAATAATTTACAAAATCATACAAGATAAGGGTCTATAAGAAACTCCAACATATCCTAGGCCAAGGAGTTGGCAAGTCATACAAGTCGAAAATTTGCACACGGTAATTGTTCATGAGGGATCTTGTATGAATCTCACCAAAAGGAGTTGGGGAAAGACTGTCATTGGATGACATATTTATGTTTTGAACATAAGTTTTATAAACATAAAACTAAATCAGTGTTATATAGAAGCCAATTTATGAAGTTTTTATGAATACCTATTCCATTGCACTGAGAAACAGTTGTTGTTTCAAGAAATACCAACTTCATAGTGAAGGAATTTCTTTGAGAAATTATTGGTAGTAAAATGGAATTGGATATGATCCAAAGACAAAAATGATTACATAAGATGAAATGAAATTAACTTACCTAAATAAACACATAGCATTAGAGTGTTTAATAAGTATTCTTGCATATTGAATAGAAACTATGAGTTTCTTATCATTTCAAAAATATATAATCCTCGGTTGTTTAATTAAACTCTTAAGAGTATTGACTTTATGATATGGTACAGTACAAAAATCTAAAATAGATTCCAAATAGATTTTCAAAATATAATTTTGATAGTTGTATCTGAATGGATATGATATATTGGCCGGAAATGCATCTTTATGAGAAAGACAAATATAGTTGAGATATAGTGAATCACATTGATAAGAATATCACCATGAATTTCAATTGTTGAAATTACCATAACAGATTCACCATTTAATATGCTTAAGTTGGTTCAGATTTTACTTACAAAATCATCACATAGTATGATTTTATGTTTTGGTACATATATGTTGAAATGGAAAATTCTAAATAATGATTTAAGAGTAAAATTATTTAAGCATAATAGCCAAAGTGTCTCGAAGCCAGTGGAAGAAATATTGAGTTTGTGGGTTTTTGGATATGATCCAACAAATGATAGTAAGTATCATTTTAAAAGCATCAAAATTGAAAAAGGTGTTTTGATAGAAATATCAAATAGTTTGATTCACAATCAAAATGCAGAGAAAGCGTGTGCTCATAAGAAAGAACATTAAAATGTACATAGGTATTTCTAAATTGCAAGTAAACAACACACCACTAATTGTTAACAATGTACTTGTGTTAAAATCAGTTTTAGTTGTTTTTTTATACTCGATATTGGATTTTGAATGATATCTTTTATATTAGGAATGTCTCAAATCGATATGCAAGGGCACCTCATTAAAATATTTGATATAGAACATGTAAGATAAATTCCTTATACATTTGGCAATAGGAATTACCATATATGTTATATTGTCTATGATATCGTGATTTGTTTATGTATTTGATACATGAAGCAAATACCAGATCTAAATTGATATCACTAAATGGTTGTTTGAAATGTTCACTTGTATTTATAAAATACTAGAGAATTATTTACAGAAACAACAAACTCCTTATGAAGGAGTATTTGGACTCAAACTTCATAAGTGATCTTGAGTATAATATAACCTCAATAAATTCAAATTAAGAATCTTTAAATTGGAAATGTTCCAAATGAAAGACTGTAGGTGATTCAATAGAAAATGCTAAGTATATCACCTTTAATAGGCAGCAATATAGAAATGTGTATAAATGTAAATGCACAAATTTGTAACCGAGCCGAGGGTGATTCTAAATGTTGAGAATCCCACAACATTGTTATACGATAACAATGTCACTATATAGTTCGTAACAGAACTTAGAAATCACTGAAAGCCAAGAGACCTACTCCAAATTGTTCCACATGATAAAATTAGTTTATTAGCATCGGAGTGATTTGATTGACATAGTAGATAATAGAAACATAATAGCATACTCATTCACTAAGGGATTGACTTGATCGGTTTTGAGGAAACCGATTGGAGAAGTTAGAATAAGATTCCATAATTGACCTTAAGTGCATGTGGGAGATTGATAGAATTAGGGGTATGCCCTATGAGTAGGATCTAGATTAACCCTAGAGGGGGGGTGAATAGGGTTATAGCAAATTTTCTTGATATAAACACAGAAACAAAACACAGAAATAAATATGCTGAAAAGTAAATCACACACAAAATTTACCCAGCTTCGGCAACCCCTGCCTACTGCTGCATTCCCAGATTTCTATTAGAATTAAACAGTATCACGCTTACAAACACTCTACTAGACTCGCAAACATTTTCTCCCGCTCAAAACATTCTACTAGACTCGCAAACATTTGCTCCCGCTCACAAACACTCTACTAGACTCGCACACCCTGCTCCCGCCTATAGAGTTTCGTTTACTCGCAAACTCTGCTCCCGCCTACAATAGAACTTTGCTTACTCGCAAACTCTGCTCCCTCCTATAGAGCTTTGCAAACTCGCACACCCTGCTCACTGAACTAATTCTAACTAGACAATCTGACACGACCTAATCCCTAGGTGGTGATTTACAAATTCTTTGACTTGAAAAAATAAAAACAACAATTAACAAAAAACAAACTAAAATAGTTAAACCCTATTTAAATAAATATATTAAATCCCTTTTAAACATAACACAAGGCCGGCCCTATTCTCTTCTTCAATTCGTTCCTTTTTCTTTTTACTTGTGAAAATACGGCGGCCTCTTTTGTAACTTTGTTCGTTCCTCTATGGCGAAATTAGGGCTTGTGCTCTTTTTCTCCTTGCGATTCAAACTAGGGTTGTGAAAATTGAAGTGCCGCTCGATCTCGTTCGATAATAGGCTTTGATGCTCTTTGATTTGCTCACGGCTCTTCAATTTGGATCGAGTTCGATTTGCGATTTCGGTACGTAATTTTATCCCTTTTTCTTTACTGGTTGATGCTTGAACTCGATGCTCTTTAAACTGCCGATGATGATTGTTTATATAGGGTTTGTAACCCTTGAGTTTCGTTCGTCTACAGTTGTTTGAATTCGTCAATTTATTTTCTCTGGCCGCTTGATCTTGTATTGATGATTGAGATGTTTTCTGACTTGATCAAAAACGTATATTGATGGTCACGGCTTTGCTTGGTCACCACGGTATTAAATTCTGACTTGAATTTGTGACATTTGAATTGCCGTGCTCATCACGGTGTTGATTTTTGACTTCGTCGATACTTCATACTTACTTGAAATTTTTATCACTGCGTTGATTTGCTTTGACTATGTTGATTTCGTGAAATTTTTACTGCTGGCTTTTGGCTTTGAATCATTTCGTCTCTAGCCATTTCAAAGATACGCACTTTTTTTCATTTTTATACTGCGTTGATAATTTGCGTCTGCAATGTTATTCTTCGACTTGTCTACTGTCACTTCTTCGAGCTAAATTGTTGTTTGTGGTCAATTGCTTCGAGTTGATCTTCTAGCTGGTGCCAGTTTGCTGTGACATTGTGCATTTCATTCTGTTTGATGTTGCACTTGGTCATTTTGGTCATCTGTATATTGCTGCAATCTTCATTGAGCTTGTATGCTTCAAGTTGCCTTAACTGGTTCATACTTGTTGAACTGGTTTTGTTTGGTTATTTCTTGGTCATTGCACGGGTCATTGCTTATGAAGTTTGATATTGCATCATTATGTACTTGATAAATGCACTTCTGGTACGCTGCAGCTTGCATCACTGGTGCACTTTGGTCTTTGTGATTTCATTGCTGTTGACATTGTACTTGAGCTTTGTACATGAACTGTGTTGTCTCTGACCTGTGCACATTGTTGCATTGTTGATGTTGTGTCACTTTGATTTTGCATTTATAGATTCCAGTTGCATTCATTGGTCATTATTTTCTTGTGTGCTGGTTGAAGTTCTGATGCCTTTGGTTTGAACCATGCTTCGATTCATTTGCATTGTCACTGAGTTTATTTGAAGTTGTTTCACTGGTGGCCTATGTACATGCTTCACTTCATCTTGTCTTGTATCACTTGTGTCACCATACCTGTTATACATGCAGCTGAATCATGCCTGAAGTCGTTGCCTTGTTTCACTGTCCACCTGTATCATGCTATGTTTGAATATAGTTGTGCACTTGCCTTCTGTCTTTGTGGTCACTTATGCAGTTTGGTCTTGCTTATGATATCTTGTAGCCTGTTGGTCTTCATGTGTCTGGTTTGTAGGATCTAGATTAACCCTAGAGGGGGGGTGAATAGGGTTATAGCAAATTTTCTTGATTTAAAACTCAGAAATAAACTGCAGAAATAAATATGCTGAAAAGTAAATCACACACAAAATTTACCCAGCTTCGGCAACCCCTGCCTACTGCTGCATTCACAGATTTCTATTAGAATTAAACAGTATCACGCTTACAACAACTCTATTAGACTCGCAGACCCTTTTGCTCCCGCTCACAAACACTCTACTAGACTCGCACACCCTGCTCCCGCCTATAGAGTTTCGCTCACTCGCAAACACTGCTCCCGCCTATAGAGCTTTGCAAACTCGCACGCTCTGCTCACTGAACTAATTCAAAATAGACAATCTGACACTACCTAATATCTAGGTGGTGATTTACAGATTCTTAGTTTTAGAAAGTAAAACAAAAACAATTAAAACAGTAATTAAGAAAATAAATAAAACAACCCTAATAAAATAAAACAAAAAACAAAAACCCCTTTTTTTTTCTTTTTATATGAATAAGGCCGGCCCTTTTTTCTTCAGCCCGTTCACTTTTGTTTTTCGTTCGTGAAAAAAGAAATGGCCGCTCCTCTTCTGTTCCTCTTTGCAATTTAGGGCTTCTGTAAATTGTCTTTTCCTCCTTGCGATTCAAACAGGGTTGTGCAAATTGAAGTCGCCACTTGATATGATTCGTTAGTAGGTTTCGTTGCTCTTCGATTTGTTCACGGCTCTTCAATTTGGATTGAGTTCGTTCTGATTCTCTGGTATGTGTTGTTTCCTTTTGCTTTTCTGGTTTTTGGATTGTTCGAACTCGATGATTAAAATTTGCCGATGATGATTTTCTTATATAGGGTTCGTAACCCTAGATTTGCGTTCGTATAATTATTTTTGAATTTGTCAACTGATTATTTTGGCCATTGATTTTCGCTTGTATGTTCATGATGATTTCTGACTTCTTCAAATCACTTGAACAACACGGTTGCGAATTTATGTGTTGACCACGGCTTTAAATTGATTTCGTGATTTGTGATATTTGACTTTGTCAATTTCGTATATTTTCGATTGTTTACACATGAATTTCCTCGTTGCCACTGCAGAAACTACTGCTTCAACTTGTCACTACATTTGGTTTTGTTGTTGATCTTCATGTGTTGGTTACTAATGCATACATGATCTGTGTACACTCTTTGTTCTTGCATCTTCACCTGGTTGTTCCCTATACTTGTGTTTCTGGTCTGTATCATGATTGAACATAGCATTCATATTGTTGTTGGATACTTAGAACTGTTGACAACAATTCGACTTCGACTTGGTCTTTGGGCATTGCATTACTTCATGTATGCTGAGCTCTGGTCATTTGCACTTGCACACTCCAGCATTCCATTTCACCTCTGACCTGTTGGTTCATTGCTTGGTCTCTGTTGTTTCTTTGATAGTTGCACTCTGTTTTCACTGTCCATATATGTACATTTGTTGTAGCCGTGGTCTTTGCATTGCATATGTTCTTGAATTTGGATTTGAACTGCTTCATTGTTGTTGCTTCACCACTGAATATTTGTCACTTCACTGTTGTGCTTTGAGTCAGTTTCATTGTTGCTGTACTGATCCTATGTTCATGCACTTTTGCACTTTGACTGTACTGTTGCAGTCGAGTTGTACTTGTGGCTTGAACTTGGTTCACTTCATGTTGTTGTTTGGACATTTGCATTTGTACACTCCATACTTTGTTGTGCTGGAGTCTTCAATGTACTGGTGACATGTGCATTGCTTCATGTTGCCTATGTATCACTGCAGTTTCACATTGCTGCTTGTAGCATTGGTCGAGTCCATTTGCATTCTGCAGGCTTGTACTGTCCACTGCCATCTGTTGTACTGTTGTTTCATTATCACTGCTCTGTGTTGTCACTTGATCTTGTATTACTGCCCTTGTGTCTGCACTTGTGAACTTTGTTGCATTCATGTCTTCGACTGTTTGGTTCACTGTGTCATTGTGCACTTTTGTGCTTTGCCCCATTCACTGTTGCTCTTGAGTTTTTGCTTGCATTGTCACTTGATGTTGCTGCAATCTTCACTTCTGGTTAGCCACTGTTGCATTACTATGTCTTGTGGCATGTTGATGCATTTGCATGTTTGGTTTGCTTCTTTTCTGGTTGGTGTTGCTGTTATGTTGATGGCTAACCTTTGCTAGTTCATTCATGACATGTTGTACTGATTTTGCTTGGTGGTCTTGTACTTGTATACTGCTGGTTTGAGGCTGTGTCATGTTTGAACATAGCATTCCTGTCATGTCGCCTTGTGTTGAATCCAGTTTTACAGCTCGGGTTTGACCTTGTGCTCGTGTCGTGATTTTAAATATATTGCACGTGAGTTGAAACCCGGTTTTTCATTTGGGTTTGACCTGTGCTTGCCTGTCCCTGTAAATCAATCAAGTGTATATATTGGCGTGCACGGCCTTGTGGCATATACAGTAATATACTGTGTATGTCACAAGTAGTTCGTATATGATGAATTCAAATTTAAATGATGACGAACAACCCAAATAACTGAGGCAAATATTATTTTCAAAAACCATATTTTATTTTTGAATTGCAAAAATATTTCTTTTTCAATTTTACTGCGTTAGTTTATATTTTTGCAGATTGCTCAGATGCTGGATTCAAACCGGAATGCAGTTGAAGACAAAAATACGAGTGTGAGTGATATGTAGTGAGGTTATCAATGTAAAAATATTTGTGATGTAATCGTGATGTAATCAGAAATGTATATGTATAGTGAGAGCATGAATTTGTACTATTCAAGTTTGTAATAAATATTCGTTTGAATAAAATATTCGTTTGAATTCAAAAACTGTGTAACTTGTTCTGTTTGAATTCAAATTCAAATTCTGTGTAATTTATTTTATTCAACAGATATTTATTTAACCAAATACATACTATACAAAATATTTGTTTGAATAAAATTTCTGTTTGAATTCAAAATCTGTTTAACTTGTTTTGTTTGAATTCAAATTCAAATTCTGTGAAATTTAATTTTATTCAACAAATATTTATTTAAACTATGAAAAATAAAATAGTACATTACCAAATACATTTATATGAATGTATATATGTTTATTATCATCAAACAAAAATCATATAGCGCAAAGCGCATATTCAACAATCTCCCCCTTTTGATGATAACAAACATATATTTAAGATTTTGAATATATTAAATGTATTTGATAGTTTCATTTGCTCCCCCTTTTTGAATGCTTCCTTTATATGTGATACTCCCCCTACATATATGGCTCCCCCTACATATATGCATACAAATAAAAATATGTAAATGAGCCTATATGCAAATTGAAAGTTATTTGACCTTTGCTTGATTCTATTTGACAAAATCTTAACTTTTCTCTCCCCCTTTTGTTATCAGCAAAAGAATAACAGTGTTATAAAAATAGGGATGAAGTGATAGACATGAATCAAACATTTAACTCAATTAAATATAAATATCAAATTTCAATAAAACTCAAACAAAAATCATAATTACCCTTATCAAACGCATATTCCACTTTCAGAAGTGATGGAGATAGAATCATCAAAAATTCATATAGATATGTCTATTTGTGGTATATTTATTTCTGGAAATTTGAATATCTACTAACCATGCATAACCGTTAGGACTTTTAAATGAGATTAGTAGTATTCCAATTTAATTTAAAAAATGAAATCAAGTATCTTCTAACCACGCATGACCGTGAGGACTTTTAAATGGGATTAGAATCAACTTGTCTATTAAATCAATTATTTTTAATATGCGTTCCATACATGCATAACCGTGAGGACTTTTAAATGAGCATGGAAGCACATAATCAAAAAATCCAAGTAATTCACCCATGCATGACCGTGAGGATTTTTAAATGAGAGTGAATACTTTGGATATTTATTTTTTAATTGCTGAATATAAGAAATTGAAGCACAAATAATTTCCTTCACCGATTTAAAGATATTGAAGAACAAATGATTTCCTTTATAAACTACCACAAATTTACATATTAAATATGATTTTGATGAGTGATGTTCGATAGAAAGATGATAGAAATAGAAATGGTCATGGAATTATTATCCAACAAAAAGTTTTTATAACTCTTGTTATGAAATTCTAAAGAAATTTTTAATTGTACTTTCTCGAGTTATAATATATGATAAATATCAACACTTATCTCTTTTTCAATCACTATTTATCTTTTCGATAATCAAAGGGAGTCAGATTAGTCAAACTTGTCATTTAAAATCAAATTAAAAATTATAAAATCAATTTTTCAGAAAATAATTAAGCTGTAAATATGGTCAAACATGATTTCTTGAGGGGAGTTTTATAAGAAAATTTTCTGCTATTTGAAAATTATTTCAAGTGAAAAATATGCAGATATTTTCTTTTAAAAAAAAACGATGCAGCAAATAAATGTTTCACAAATTAATCACGTTACACTAATAATTTTTCTATCAACTATATTACCAGTGTAATCCGCATCTGAATTTAAATTTCACTCAATATTCACTTGTTGAATCAAACCATGAGATGTGTACCAAAAATTTCAAAACATCATTCTTTTGAATTTTGAATTTAAACCGTGTTAACACTCAAAATAAATATCATGATGATAAATTCAGAAACCAGAAGATAAACAATTATTTTCATGAGTAATCAACAGTCAATCAACATCATAATTATTTCAAAAACAATTTCTTAAAATCCTTTTTCTCATGAATTTGAAATCGTGCAAATTTACAAGCAGTGATCAAAATGTCAGAACCAATATATCTACGTGTAGCATGAGTAACCAGCATTTGACTGAACAAATTTATATAAATTAGTTCAGAAATTTAAAATCTGGTTGGTCATCAATTAAGTACAAATTAATGTCATAAATAAGAACAAGTCAAAAAATCATATCAATTAAGTCCGAATCAGTCAACCATCATAATTACTCCAAGTAATTCTATTTAAAGATGGTTAGTCATTATTATTTTTTTAAAAAAAATCATAGCATCAAAATCATCATTTTTTGTTCATCTCAATATTGGCTGATTTTAATTTAGAGTATGGTGCAGATAATCACATTTAAAAAACAATTACCCGTTTTACCTTTACGATAATTTTTCGTGATTGCCCATTGTGATTCTGTCACCTTTATACTAGGCTAAGGAACTTTGTTTTGTCGCCCGTTGTGCTTCTGGAACAGCCGAAATCCAGAGAACACTGTTGTTGTTCCTTAGCCTGCCACCACACCTACACGATAAAAGATTTATGTGACCTATTTGTTTTTATAGGTCCATTGTTGTTAGTGGCAGAATATGAAAAATATGTTTTTGGAGACTCAAAACTATTTATACATGTTCCTTTTGGCACCCAAACTTGTTTGACTTTCAAAGATTTTATATTTGTGCCTTTTGGAACCCAAATTGGTATAGTTTTCACGTGTTTGGGTTTATACCAACAATTATTTCGATTATGTCCAAATTCTCTACAAAACGTGCTCATTAAATTGACTTGATTAAATTTTGTGTTCCTTTGACTATGATTTTCAACATGATTTCCAATTATTTCAGATCGAGCAGCACTTTTACCTTTATCATCATCTTGTGATTTTCCAAAACCTAGTCCTTTTCTATTGTTAGCAAAAATTTGATTTCCCAATAGCATGTTGAAAGATTTTTCGCCTCTTGAAAAGTTATTCAAAGATTTCTCAAGATTTTGGACTTTGGTTTTTAATGTTGTATTTTCAGCGACAAGTGAGGTGCATCGATTTATAAAGTCTTTTTTTCTAGTATCAATGTTTTCTTTAAGACTCAAGTTTTCTTTTTCAAGATTCTCAGAGTTATTCCTAATTTTTGATAGTTCCGAATCTAAAATTTTACATTGGTTACATTCTAGGTTTTGAATATTTTCAAGTTCAGTTTTTAACCTAAAATTTTCACGAGCAAATTCTCTCCTATCAGATTTCAGTTTTTCAATTTTAGATTCAAGAGTATCCACTACCTTAGTAAGATCAGAACACATATAAACAAGTTCTTTATAAGAAAACTCACCTGCCTCACTAGATTCATCGGAGATTGCTTCTGATTCTGATTTTGCCATGCAACACAAGTTAGCCTCCTCTGGGCTGCTATCCGAAGCTTCCTCTCCTTCTTCATCATCCCAAGTCGCTGCAAATACCTTCTTCGCCTTTTTCTTTTCTTTGTTGTTTTTGAGAAGTGGGCATTTTGGTTTGATGTGGCCAGGCTTGTTGCAGTTATAACATATCAGTTCATTATCGGAATTTTCGGAATCTTTTGACCTATTGCCCTTTGTTTTCTTCTTGCGTGGCTTGAATCTAGACCATCTTCTAAGATTATTGACAGCCATTGCAAGCTCTTCAATTGGATCTTCTTCATCGCTTTCTTCTTTACTTTTTAAGGCAATCGTCTTCTTCTTTGGTTCGGAGTTGTTGCGTTCTTCCTTTGCTTTTAACTCAAGCTCATATGTCATCAAGTTGCCAATCAACTCCTCCATGCTTAGTTTGCTCAGATCTTTTGATTCTTGGATTGCTGTGACTTTTGCCTCAAAGTTCATTGGTAAAACTCGTAGTATCTTCCGCACAAGCTCTACCTCAGTGAATACCTTCCCAAGCGCTCTAGCATTGTATACCAAGGTTGAAAAACGTCCAAACATATCCTTTATGCTCTCGTCTTTGTCCATCACAAAGTTTTCGTATTCATTGCTGAATAGGGCTAGCCGAGACTCCTTGACTTGAGAAGTTCCTTCGTGTGTCACCTCCAAAGTATGCCATATTTCCTGTGCTGTTGCACAATGAGAAATTCTATTAAATTCATTTTTATCAAGAGCACATATCAAAGCATTCATGGCTTTAGCATTTGTCGTTTTTAATTTCTTATCGTTTGCATCCCACCTATCCTTAGGTTTAGGAATCTCAGTACCACCAACGATTATAGTGGGAGGTTTATAGCCAGTTTCAATAATATCCCAAACATCATAATCAACGGAACTAAGATAAATACTCATCCTAACTTTCCAATAAGCATAATCGTTCCCGTTAAACATGGGTGGCCTAGCAATAGATTGCCCCTCAGAAAAAGCATTATTTTGTAGACTCATGACTCTAGAGTTAAATAAAAAATAAACCGGGCTCTGATACCACTTGTAGGATCTAGATTAACCCTAGAGGGGGGGGTGAATAGGGTTATAGCAAATTTTCTTGATTTAAAACTCAGAAATAAACTGCAGAAATAAATATGCTGAAAAGTAAATCACACACAAAATTTACCCAGCTTCGGCAACCCCTGCCTACTGCTGCATTCACAGATTTCTATTAGAATTAAACAATATCACGCTTACAACAACTCTATTAGACTCGCAGACCCTTTTGCTCCCGCTCACAAACACTCTACTAGACTCGCACACCCTGCTCCCGCCTATAGAGTTTCGCTCACTCGCAAACACTGCTCCCGCCTATAGAGCTTTGCAAACTCGCACGCTCTGCTCACTGAACTAATTCAAAATAGACAATCTGACACTACCTAATATCTAGGTGGTGATTTACAGATTCTTCGTTTTAGAAAGTAAAACAAAAACAATTAAAACAGTAATTAAGAAAATAAATAAAACAACCCTAATAAAATAAAACAAAAAACAAAAACCCCTTTTTTTTTCTTTTTATATGAATAAGGTCGGCCCTTTTTTCTTCAGCCCGTTCACTTTTGTTTTTCGTTCGTGAAAAAAGAAATGGCCGCTCCTCTTCTGTTCCTCTTTGCGATTTAGGGCTTCTGTAAATTGTCTTTTCCTCCTTGCGATTCAAACAGGGTTGTGCAAATTGAAGTCGCCACTTGATATGATTCGTTAGTAGGTTTCGTTGCTCTTCGATTTGTTCACGGCTCTTCAATTTGGATTGAGTTCGTTCTGATTCTCTGGTATGTGTTGTTTCCTTTTGCTTTTCTGGTTTTTGGATTGTTCGAACTCGATGATTAAAATTTGCCGATGATGATTTTCTTATATAGGGTTCGTAACCCTAGATTTGCGTTCGTATAATTATTTTTGAATTTGTCAACTGATTATTTTGGCCATTGATTTTCGCTTGTATGTTCATGATGATTTCTGACTTCTTCAAATCACTTGAACAACACGGTTGCGAATTTATGTGTTGACCACGGCTTTAAATTGATTTCGTGATTTGTGATATTTGACTTTGTCAATTTCGTATATTTTCGATTGTTTACACATGAATTTCCTCGTTGCCACTGCAGAAACTACTGCTTCAACTTGTCACTACATTTGGTTTTGTTGTTGATCTTCATGTGTTGGTTACTAATGCATACATGATCTGTGTACACTCTTTGTTCTTGCATCTTCACCTGGTTGTTCCCTATACTTGTGTTTCTGGTCTGTATCATGATTGAACATAGCATTCATATTGTTGTTGGATACTTAGAACTGTTGACAACAATTCGACTTCGACTTGGTCTTTGGGCATTGCATTACTTCATGTATGCTGAGCTCTGGTCATTTGCACTTGCACACTCCAGCATTCCATTTCACCTCTGACCTGTTGGTTCATTGCTTGGTCTCTGTTGTTTCTTTGATAGTTGCACTCTGTTTTCACTGTCCATATATGTACATTTGTTGTAGCCGTGGTCTTTGCATTGCATATGTTCTTGAATTTGGATTTGAACTGCTTCATTGTTGTTGCTTCACCACTGAATATTTGTCACTTCACTGTTGTGCTTTGAGTCAGTTTCATTGTTGCTGTACTGATCCTATGTTCATGCACTTTTGCACTTTGACTGTACTGTTGCAGTCGAGTTGTACTTGTGGCTTGAACTTGGTTCACTTCATGTTGTTGTTTGGACATTTGCATTTGTACACTCCATACTTTGTTGTGCTGGAGTCTTCAATGTACTGGTGACATGTGCATTGCTTCATGTTGCCTATGTATCACTGCAGTTTCACATTGCTGCTTGTAGCATTGGTCGAGTCCATTTGCATTCTGCAGGCTTGTACTGTCCACTGCCATCTGTTGTACTGTTGTTTCATTATCACTGCTCTGTGTTGTCACTTGATCTTGTATTACTGCCCTTGTGTCTGCACTTGTGAACTTTGTTGCATTCATGTCTTCGACTGTTTGGTTCACTGTGTCATTGTGCACTTTTGTGCTTTGCCCCATTCACTGTTGCTCTTGAGTTTTTGCTTGCATTGTCACTTGATGTTGCTGCAATCTTCACTTCTGGTTAGCCACTGTTGCATTACTATGTCTTGTGGCATGTTGATGCATTTGCATGTTTGGTTTGCTTCTTTTCTGGTTGGTGTTGCTGTTATGTTGATGGCTAACCTTTGCTAGTTCATTCATGACATGTTGTACTGATTTTGCTTGGTGGTCTTGTACTTGTATACTGCTGGTTTGAGGCTGTGTCATGTTTGAACATAGCATTCCTGTCATGTCGCCTTGTGTTGAATCCAGTTTTACAGCTCGGGTTTGACCTTGTGCTCGTGTCGTGATTTTAAATATATTGCACGTGAGTTGAAACCCGGTTTTTCATTTGGGTTTGACCTGTGCTTGCCTGTCCCTGTAAATCAATCAAGTGTATATATTGGCGTGCACGGCCTTGTGGCATATACAGTAATATACTGTGTATGTCACAAGTTGTTCGTATATGATGAATTCAAATTTAAATGATGACGAACAACCCAAATAACTGAGGAAAATATTATTTTCAAAAACCATATTTTATTTTTGAATTGCAAAAATATTTCTTTTTCAATTTTACTGCGTTAGTTTATATTTTTGCAGATTGCTCAGATGCTGGATTCAAACCGGAATGCAGTTGAAGACAAAAATACGAGTGTGAGTGATATGTAGTGAGGTTATCAATGTAAAAATATTTGTGATGTAATCGTGATGTAATCAGAAATGTATATGTATAGTGAGAGCATGAATTTGTACTATTCAAGTTTGTAATAAATATTCGTTTGAATAAAATATTCGTTTGAATTCAAAAACTGTGTAACTTGTTCTGTTTGAATTCAAATTCAAATTCTGTGTAATTTATTTTATTCAACAGATATTTATTTAACCAAATACATACTATACAAAATATTTGTTTGAATAAAATTTCTGTTTGAATTCAAAATCTGTTTAACTTGTTTTGTTTGAATTCAAATTCAAATTCTGTGAAATTTAATTTTATTCAACAAATATTTATTTAAACTATGAAAAATAAAATAGTACATTACCAAATACATTTATATGAATGTATATATGTTTATTATCATCAAACAAAAATCATATAGCGCAAAGCGCATATTCAACATGGTTTTGTTGCTCTGACCTTTATCACTTGATGTCTTGTGCTTCAACTGTGCTCGAGCTCATATCACAGCAAACTGCATGTTATATTTCTTGATCATGTTGGCCATTTGGTCGAGCTGCAGTCCAGTGCCCCCATGTCTTGTGTCTTGCCATTCTTTGTTGGCACTGGCTTGAACTTGATATTGTTGAACTTGTAGTTGATGTACTTGAGTTGACTGCATGTCCATTGATTTGAGGCTGTGTCATGTTTGAACATAGCATTCATGTGTACTTTTGATTTGCACCTGAGTTGAATCCAGTTTTAAAACTCGGGTTTGACCTTGTGCTGAGAGTTGTGATTTTCAATGTTATTGCACGTGAGTTGAACCCGGTTTTTCATTTGGGTTTGACCTGTGCTCACCTGTCCCTGTAAATCAATCAAGTGTATATATCGGCGTGCACGGCCTTGTGGCATATACAGTAATACACTGTGTATGTCACAAGTTGTTCGTGTATGATGAATTCAAATTTAAATTATGACGAACAACCCAAATAACTGAGGAAAATCATATTTTCAAAAATTATCTTTTATTTTTGAATTGCAAAAATATTTCTTTTTCAATTTTACTGCGTTAGTTTATATTTTTGCAGATTTCTCAGATGCTGGATTCAAACTGGAATGCAGTTGAAGATAAATACGAGTGTGAGTGATATGTAGTGAGGTGCTGATGTAAATGTGAAAAAAAGATGTGATGTAATCAAAGTTGTATAGTTATAGTGAGAGCTTGAAATTGTACTATTCAAAATTGTAATAAATATTTATTTGAATAAAATATCTGTTTGAATTCAAATTCTGTGTAATTTATTTTATTCAACAAATATTTATTTAAACCGTGAAAAACAAAATAGTATATTAATAAATACATTTAAACGAATGTATATATGTTTATTATCATCAAACAAAAATCATATAAGCGTATATTCAACACTATGGTCAATTATGTAATTTGTTACATATATCTAACTCGATAACCGATCTTTTTCGATATAAAATGTGTTTTCTTTCTATTACATATCCATAAATTGTATATTTTGTGGTAGCGGTTACAAAGTATTGTAACCGTGAGTAATTTATCACAATGAAAATAAATATATCATTTTCAATGTTCCTAGTCAAGATGCATCGAGACTGAATATCGATGTATTCGTTGAGTCTAGAGTACATAACGCTCTCTATATGTTAGGCGGTGTATTACTCATGGCTGCTAGAGGCACCTAGAGGTTATGTACTGATAGTTATTGGATAACTATAAAACGAATCACTCGATAGTTTTCTATTGGTTAATACAACTAAGGTCAAACAGAAAATATCGACGTGATTGATTTACACAGTTATCTCAACTTAAGAATACTGTGGAGCTTCAATATGAAAGCTCCGCTTCGATTATAGTCAATTTATGGCATGACATCCATTGAGTGATTATAATTGGGTCGAGTGGAAGTATTGGAAGGAGCACTATTCAAGAAATGATTCGTCTTCTCAGTTATATGTGGTTAGTATCATGGTTAACTTAAGTCAGCTCAAAGTCAGAATATTTTGGTTAATAATAATTGTATTATTGAAACAAGGACTTTGTGTTTTGACTATAGAGTTTAATATGGACGATTTTAGAATTTTGACAATCACCAAATTCAATAAGTCCAAAGCGATACAGTTTTGACGAAGAGAACTGGTGTAAATAAATGTCATAGCCGGATAACGTGTAATAAAGTGAAATTGGATTTTACTGAAACTAAGTAAGTAATAAATTTGGCTAAAATGTCACACCACCTGCTAAGTGACGTGCAAACGTTAACATTCGAATAGTTCGATATTAATCGCTGACCAAATTTACACCTAACGAGTCACAAACCTATATGGTGAATTTTCCTTAGACCAAACGATTTAATTATTTTATAATTATTATAAATTAATTAATATTTATGAAATATTAATTATAAAATATTGAACATGATTTGAGGAATAAATATTATTGTATATTTATAATGGTCATCAATATATTGGTCGATATGCGATATCGATAGGCAATTAAATTAGATTTAATTAATAATATTTATTTGGGCTTAAAATGGATTTAAAGCCTATAAATGGGCAAGAAATTTCGATCGAAAGGATGTAGGGGGTAACTAAAAAGTGAGATAGGGGTATTTTAGATGGATGGCTTAGGTTTAGGGGGAATGGGTAAGAGATATGATCCACCTTTCTCTCTATTTCTTCCATTATAAAAGGACTCCTAACCCTAATGCATAAAAATATTTTTTGGCCGCAATTTTTACATATCCTTGCTGGCCGATGACACATACATAAAGCTACATCAAAGTTTGTCCCAAATCAATTTCAAATAAACAACTATTGGATGATCAACGGTATGCAATTCAAAGGTTAACAGTCTGGCGAATTAAGAAGAGTTATAATGAGGGATATTCATCATAGCTAGGTGTACTTTAAGGTATAATTTTGCTATGTTTTATTATTTCATATAACTTACCGTTTATGTATAATATTTTATTACTTGTATGTATATATAATAATTATCTTGTTAGTTAAGTGAGATTCCTACATGTATGAATGTTGTCACTATTGAATGGTTATGTGTGTGTGTGTATAGTAATAGTAAAAATAATTTTTTGTTTAGATCTGATGTATATATAGTCGATATAATTTATTTTAATTTATATATGTTTGTTAATTAATTATATTTATATTAACAAGTCATACTAAATAAATTTAAATGACTTATAATTCAATATGCAACCATATCATGTTAAAAATTGTTCTTATATTTTATATAATAAAATTTATAGTAAGTATAATTTTAGGCAGTAGAAAAATATTTTTGAGTAATTATTTACCATTTTTAATACTATTTAAATCAAAATAAAGATTATATAATTAATACAAAATTATATATGTTTAAAAAATATATTTTAAATCTTATAAAAAATTCATCGTCATATTATCTTTCGGCCGAAATTATAGAATTTAAAAATCAGATTATTATTTTTAGAAAAACCACTTATAATAACAGTCGAAATTAATCAAATAATAAAAAATAATTTTAACTTAGAAAATTATGAACTTTTTTGTGACCTTATAACATTATATTATAATTTTAAAAAATTTACAATTTGAAAAACATATTACGAAATTATTTTTAATATTATTTTATTTTTTGACTAATATATTTATATATAAATAATTTAATAATATAAAATTATAATAAATTATTTTTATGCTATGTATAGAATTTAAAATATTATATTATATATTTTTAATTTTAATTAATTTTATAGTTAATATAATTATATATATAAATATATACATTTAAATTCACATATTTATAAATATTTTAGATATATTTTATATAATTATAAATAAATACATATATATGTATGTATATGTATATATTTTTTCTATAATATATATATGTACAATATATTTTAAAAAAACAAATACAATTTGCATAATATATATAGTTATTTATAATATTAATATCTAATAATATATACAAATATATATGTATATATATATATTACATTTATACAATATGTGTGTATATGTAAATATTTCTATTATGCTAATACTCATTTAAATTACAAGTTTGTCTGTACACACACATATACATACATATATTTGGATAACATACAATACATACAAGATGGGCTAACACGTCTGTTATGATACAAACCCCAATATTTATATACAGGCATGTTATATCTTACACGAACTATTATGTTACACATGCACACACATACATATGTGTACCATTATACTCGAATAAATTAAATATAATTCAATCCATTAATTATAAATTAAATGAAATAAAGATTTTATTTAAATTAAATTTAGAAATGTTCTATATAAATTAGAATTCATAGGCCTAATAAAGATCCAATATGGTGAAAAAAAATAAAATTCATTCATACTTCCAATGCGGGCTGACTCAGTTCCATAAAATCATACCAAACATTATTCATGAAACAATAACTATTTTTCATTGTTGACTGAGAAATCGACATTATTTTATTTCAATATGAATATTATGAATATTCGTTATAAAATAAAACTGTAGTAGTAGTATTTGGTTTCATAACAAACGTGATGCATTGGAAATTACATAAGTATCTCAAATTACTTGCAATTATTTTGGAATTATAGACTAAGCCATATTTTTTTAGAAATAATTATTTAATTATATGATTATGAATCATATGGTGCTAGCGAATTTTATCTCAGATAGTTAAGGGTGAAACAACCACTTAGTAGAAGCATCATAAGAGTTAATGAACTCTTCGGGTCAATACATATAGATGTATACAATCAAAAGTCTATTTATACCAAAATGGTTTCATGTACCTCGTTGTATTCATTAATGAGTTATAACAAACATGAAAAAGTGTTAATATACACATGTAGTGTGTCTATGATAAATTCATAGAATACAAAAAAGAAGTAAATAAAATTACATGCACTTGAAATGATTCAATTTGATCGAATAAGTGAGTATATTGGAGAGAGTTTCAAACGTACCTAAAAATTAAATAAAGATTCAATCTCAAAATTCACTCCTCCCTATGATACATAATGATATTTCGATAAGCAGTAATTGAACTTTGTTGGACAAAGTACGACTAATAATGAGTGAAGTTGAGTTAACTTCTTTCTGTAAGATCATGTACTTAAGAGTTGAACACATGGTTAAAATTAATTTCATTTAAAGAATTAGTTAAAAAATCATACAAGATAAGAGTTTATGTGAAATGCCAACATATCCTAGACCAAGGAGTTGACAAGTTGAGCCAGTCGAAAAGCTACACGTAATAATTGTATGTGAGGGTTCTTGTATGAATCGTCCCAAAAGAGTTTGTGAACAATCGCCATTGGATGACCAATTCATGTTTTCAACACAATGATCATAAACTAAAACCAAGTCAGTTTTATGTAATGCTATACACAAAATTTTTATGAATACCTATTCGATTAAACTAAGAAGAAAATTGTTGTTTTAAGAAATACTAACTTCGTAGCGAAAAAAATTCTTCTAGAAATTATTGATAGTAAAATGATTTTGGATACGATCTAAAGATGAAACTGATTACGACGAATGAAATGATATTAAGTAAACATAAATAAACACAACGCATTAGAATGTCTAACACGTATTCTTGCATATTAAACACAATGAATTTTAATACTTTATTGCTGATTTCTGACTTGGAGGTAGAAGTTCTTAAGAGTTAGTACAACTCCAGCACTTAGATTTTCAGAATTATAAGGATATAAGATGGAACAGAAATAGAGCCAAAAGATCCTAAAAAATGATCCCTACCCCCTATTTATAGTGTTAAGGAGCCTGTTATTTTTCACAAAATATCTTCTAGCCATTGTACACGATTTAGACCAATTCTCCCAAGAAAATAGGTGCCACATCATCAGGTTGGATGGTTCGACATGACTTCAAGGGTATGGGTCGGTATTGACCACTAAAATGGCCAAAATGAATTCCTTTAACCTTCCAGCTCGGTTCGTCTTGTGGTTAGCTTCATGATTCTATAGTTTTTACATCAATATTAACTTGTTTTCGGGTCCAAATGATGGAGTTATGGAAGAGCAAAGTTGAAGTTTCAAGTGTTCGTGAAGATCGATGGATAATTGCATTGATTTAACAAAATGACTTTGGAGATAGACTTTTGATGTGCAGACAATGGGATCCATCCAAGGCGGAACTGGGAGTTGGTATTGGTCCCCAAAGTGGGGTGTGTACCGATCCCCAACTTGGGTGGATTATTGCTTGTCTTGGCACTTTTTAAGTTGTTGATCTTGGTTGGAGTCCGACCCGAGAAATTTAGGCGTTTACTTAGGGATTAACCAGAGATTATTCTAAGATTTTCGTGTTTAAAGTTTTCCTTCGCCTGCTTGGAGTCAGACCTAATTTTTTTGAGTGTTTGCTCTAACCCATCAGGGGCCATTACCGTGTTGAGCCCAAGGGTCGGTACTGAGTCCACTCAGGGTCGCGCTTGGGTTTTTTATGGATTGCTTCGGGTCTAACTCAAGGAGTTCTCATGTCTATTCTGCTTCGAGTCATACCTGAGGATTTTGTGGGTTTGCTTCGAGTCGGCCCCTCTAAAAACTTAACTTCCAAATTTTCAAATTTTTTGCTCATTTTTCTATATTTCTTTTTTATTGCCTTTTTATGATATTGCCAATGTCCTTATGTCATTTCTCCATTATCCGTTCGTCCGATTCGATCGTTTAAGTCTATTCAAATATGCTTGGTCAAAAGGCCAGGCAACACTTGCCTCCTAAGGTAAATCTTGTTGTAAACATGATGAGCTTTGAATCGAGATAAGTTAGGACTCCTAGAATGGATTTCACTCAGTACCTCAAATTGTCGTTATCCTTTCGTCGAGTGGCTTTCATGAAGAGTCGTATCTCTAACTATTCGCTAAGATGCTTAGTCGGTATTTGACATTTTAAAATCGAAACGAATTCTCTCAGTGATTATTTATGCTTGATTCCATTCAGCTGGTTGATTGAATTAGTAGGCCTCGGTTCTCTGAACTGGTTTCTTTATGAAAGTCCCATGTAGGAATTCAATTTCCGTTGATTCAGGAAATTGCTTGTCGAGTATGCATACTTGTTCGTACGTCCATGCACATACCTTTGCCAATTGCTCTCAAGCATGTTCATGTACCTATAGATCGTTGCCAAGTTCCATGGAATTGTAATCAAAAGTTGTTTTTTATCCTAAGGCATTCTTTTGGTCGTAGCCTTAAGTCGTATCGAACACTAAGCATGGGCTAAAGTGTTTAGCTGTCGTGTCCAGCTTTTAAGTGATTATACTCGTGCCCTCAGTCTTGGGTTAACGAGGTTAGAGCATTGACGGTCGAATCTCATCATATTTTTCCCATCGGGTCTAAGTCTGAGTTAGCGAATGGGTGGTCAGGTCACACCCATCTAGGATCGGACGGTCAAGTTACACCCACTTTATGATTTTTGCTCTTCCTATCGAGTCAAGGAAAAGAGCTAGGAGCCAAATGGTCAGGTCATATCCGCTCTAAGTTCGACGACGGACGGTTAGATCATGTCCTTTCAGGTTTAAACTCCCTCCGTCAGGTCAAGGGAAAGAGTTTGGAGACGGATGGCTAGTCATATCCACTTGTTTATTGTTTAAGCTCCCTATGTTGGATCAAAGGAAAGAGTTAAGTTGATGGATGGTCAGTCACATCCATTTTGGTTTGAACTCCCTCTTCGGGTAAAGGGATAGAGTTGAGTTGATGGATGGTCAGTCACATCCATTTTGGTTCAAACTCCCCCTATCGGGTCAAGTGATGGAGTTAAGTTAATGGATGGTCAATCACATCCATTTTGGTTTGAAATCCACCTGTCGGATCATGAAATAGAGTTAACTTGATGGATGGTCAGTCACATCCATTTTGGATCACATTCTTGCCCTCGAGTTATAGGCAAGAGTTGGTTGATGAGCAGTTGAGTCATGCTCGCCTTAGTAGAGCTCCATGGTCTGATCATGGGCCATGGAGATTTGGTGGGCACTTGACTCTGGGTACCTGCACACCTTCATTATTCATATGCAGGTTCATTTGAGTTGGTCGTGGTTCGCAACAAAATTGCATAAAGGTAAAACTGCATGCTGAAAAGCTGTTTTATTGAAAAATAACAAAGTCTGTCTTATGAAATAATTCAAAGAAAATAGGAATAAGTTTTATTCTTAAGTGAAATAGTGTCATAGATGCTCGCTGTTCCATTTCGCTTCAGCCGTTCACGGCTGGAAGATGACCATTAACTGTCTAGTTTCTAATCAATCTCCATTCAGGCCGCCTAGGTTCGTCGGCACTATGAGTGGTCTGTCCTCGTTAGGGGTTGGATGTTCATTGGCAGTTGATCTAAAGATGAGATGGACAATGGTGGTAGTTGGGTAAACCACATAGTCGCTACTTCTTCTAGGAAAATAGGAAAGCAACTACACTTGACGGCATCCGTGGCCTTGGTAGAATCCATATGCCACTCATACTTCATAAGGTGCTGTCGGGGTCAGTCTTCCCTGAATATGCTGGCATTGTTGGTATATTGAATCTCATGGATACTCTTCACGCAACATGGCTTTAGTGTAGGGATTTCGAATCGGGGAGGTACCCCAGTCGTTGTTGGTTTGACCTTGACTTTCTCTCACAAGTTGTCTCGCCATCTCGGCCAAGTTTGGCTCTTGGGTAACTGCTGGGTTGCGATAGTCGTAATCTATTACTTGTGCTTAGCCTGGTAAACGATCCTGGTTCATGAATCGTCACCTAGGTTCTCCAAACTACAAAATAATCATTTTCCTAGCAGCTCCATATTCATTCCTTAGGGGAAATTCAGCAGCAAACTCTTGACTTTCGACGTCCTGGTCAGTCGCAGTGCACCCATTCTGCATGCAATCACCGGCCCAAGTCCCAACACTTGGTGAGCGGGTTTAGTACTGAACCCCATGGTGGTTTGGTACTGACCCCTGTGCTTTGATGAGGAATGATTACATAATCCAGCCTAGAGATTCCTGCTTCATATGCCTTCGTCCTTTGCCTTCCATTCCTCCAGTAATGGTCAGATGATGAGGAACTTCCATAGTCTGAATATGGAGGACTCTGCTCTCTCCTAGTCTTCCTATGGTGAGTAGGCAGCTGAGTCATCAATTTTCTATTTTCTTGGATTTGTCGGTTCAACTCTGCATGGCTATCCTATAGCTCCTTCATCATACGCTCAAAATCAATACCGGTGATAGCATTTGAAGGATTCTAGACATTAACAGTTTCTTGCTGCATATCTTCATCCAGGTGTGAAGGTTAGCATTCTCTATTTCAGCAATAACTCTTGAGGATGCAACTTCTTTGTCTTTTCTAGGGGCCATTGAAGAAAGCTTCATGTAGACTTTTTTCAAATCGGAGTAGTAAGGAAACTAGTTGAGAAGAAACTGGAACTCTTACTTGGATTGTAGGCAATCCAGTAGTTAGACAAGGATTCAAATAGCCCGAGAGTTGGTTTGTCACGATCCAAATTTCAACGTTCGAAAATCGACACCCGTACTTCACTTGTACTCAAATGCGGCAGATTCAACCGTTGAAATCTGACTCGTGCCGGAGCTTATAACACATTAAGTACAACAACACAACGGAAGAAAATGAATAATATCATTGATACAACAATGAATACAATATCTGATACAATATGATACAACAATATCAGAGACAATAACAATAGTGGAAAGGATAACAACGAAAGAGATAACACCAATATGATTTCCCAAAAGAATCCAACACCACCAAGAAACTCCATCTCCAAAACTCCAAACCAAAGACAGCATGAACCAAAAGCTCGAACCACCATCCATGCCGGAGTGAAGCAACTCGATCCAAATGCGATTTCCAACATCCAGAGATTGAAAGCTATCGAATCTACACCTACTATTTGATTATCTGAAAAAACCCAACTCTAGACTGCCCGTGTGGAAAATTGTGGGGACCCAGAATTTAAGAAGGGAACAATAAACTCTGGGTCAGTCGTGGGACTGGTATGAGCAAACAAAAATAGTTTTATCTTTAAAACAAACAACAAAAGATTTTAAAATAAATCCGCAAAGCTTTTTTGGAAACTGAAACTACCATAAGGCCTCCCACCGCACACACAATGCAAACGCAGAATTGGAGAAGATTTCTCCTTATGATAGTCAAACATGCTTGATACGCAAAATTCTTTTGATATTATTATTAGTGCATAGTGCAGAAAAATCTTTCGAAAGTACAATATTAATCTTAGCCAGCATACAACCATTATTGTATGCCTACTGTAGCTACCATGTTCATTAGCGGGTTACCGACTAAAACCGTACAGGGCTCATATTATTTTGTTTGGGTTTTCAACAAATGGTCAGACAAAGGAACTTCCCACACAAAATGGAACGCCTCTGGAGGGACGTCCCCGAGAACCTAACTGGATCTCTGCCAATACAAGGCCGGGTTACCTCTGTAACTAGGTAACTACTGACATGAGCATGCCATCCCCCGGGCGTTTGCAACCTTTATTCGAGGTACCACTCAAACAACAACCACAAAGCAATAAGTTCGTAGCATCCACAAAGTTAAATATCTGGCTCCATACCATGATACCACTCATAACCCAGAACGAAATGGACATACCCTCAGGGGGGCTACCCCCAAATAACCTTGCTTCCACGATTCTTGTTTCGACCATAACCGGGTTGTAAGGCTCGACGAAGTCTCGTCCACAAAGCTACGCTTTACACAAAACCATGCTTCGATCAACAAATGATCTGCAGCACTTCGTATGCCACATTACCAAATTGTGAATTATCACTAGTAACCATCAACTACATAACCTCTGAGCTCGCACGTCTCAGAGAAGGGTGTTAACCTAAGAGAATAAATTCTCCACCATCAAATAGAAATGTATTTGATAGAAACCGGTTTTACATCTCAAAGTGTAATGTCAGACACACATCCATACAAGTCTGTTCCGGGTTCGAACAGAACCGAAGGCATTTCCAAAGAAGCCCTTGCAAATCCGGGCATCCTCAATCCCGATCAGACTCCCCATCACATATGGAGATCTCTATACCGGAGCAACTCAGTACAGAGTCATTCGACAGGTTATCCTATCGTTCTCGAAGACACCCAGTCTTCACCACCATCTTCAAATGCTATCCATTTCATCGTATCACTATTCGGAATGGGTTATATAACACAAAGTCCTCTCCCGGCTAAACCGAATAGTGAGCACTTAATTTTAAAACATATGGATAATGGGATCTTAGTTAAGTCACAACTTTTTATCCGAAACTTTTCTTTCAAATGGTTCAAACAAATTACCATTTCCAAATCTTTAAACAAAAAGATTCACTTCATAAAGTTCACCCATCTTTCACAAAGATTCATCCATAATATTTAAACAAAAGATCTATCTTTGAGATCCTCTTTTGTTTGAAACAAAATTCACCAAATATTTCACAAAGATTCCTTTATAGCTTTTGAAACAATTCCATTTCAAATCTTTTATACAAAGGAATATACCTTTAAGATCCTCTTCGATTCAAAACAAGGTTCACAAAATTTCATAAAGATTAATTCATAGTTTTCAAAACTATTTCAATTCCATTTCAAACTTGAATTCTTTCAACAGAAATTAGAAATCCTTTATTTATATGAAAGCTATTATTATTTGAAAACAAATAGTTTTCGTTTCGAAAAAATACGATTTCATTTGCCCGAGTTAAAGCCCTTCAAGTATAAAAAATAGGGTTAAATTCAAATTCCTAAACTAATACTTTCAAAATGGTTTAAAACCCATATAAACACATTTACAACTTGTATATTTTTTTATCATAGTTTCCAAACATAGAATTCAATTTCAAATTTTGAATTCAAATTTAAATTTCAAACTTTATCAAGTTATTCAAAGTAACTTTTATCTTCAAAACTCCTTTTCAAAAGCTTTCCATATTTAATCCAATCCATTTCCAAAACCATTTGGATTCAAAATTCAATATTTAAACAGAATAATATTTAAATTTCAAAATATCTATGACTTAATTGATTTCCTCATGCAGTGTGTGTATAGTGTGGTCCAGGGGTTTTAATCAAAGTGCAACATCATCAATCATCATAGAGCAACAACAATATCGATAAGCGGTATATTCTTATAACGCTTATTTTCATTCCCAGGTTCACAGATAAATAAATTACATTCATCACAGCTTAAATTAAAACAATTCATATCACAAAGCATCACACAGTAGAGATATCAAACAATTTCGAGCATTCAATACAATTCAAACTTCCATAAGTAAGGTTAATTAATTATCTGATTAATTTAAATCAGATCAATTACTTATGAATAAACACTAATCTTGGTTAATTAATATTAATTAATTATAAACCATTAATCATTAATTAACCTTTAATCATTTATTAATTAACCTTTAATTATTAATTAATCAATCTTAATTAATAAATAAAACAACCTTTAATCATTAAATAATTAACCTCTAATTATTTAGTTATTCCTTAATTAATTATTCTTAATTACATTAATTAATTAACCCTTAATTAATTACCATTTAATTAATTATTCTTAATTAATTATAATAAGTGATTATCACTAATTACTTATATTCATAAATCACAATTTAATTACTTTGAGTAACTATCCTTTAATCGTTTGATTTATCAACTTGTTAATCATTAATTAATTACTTTTAATTAAGTAATTATCTTACAGTAACTAATTACCCTTAATTAAATCACATTTATTAATTAACCACATTAATTAATTTTCTAAATTTAACTTAAACCTTTTTAAGTTAATTGATAATCAAAATCATTATTTAAGGTAAAATATTTATCTTTAAAATCTTTTTAAATAATCTTTAAAAAAATTAAACATATGAATACAACTCAAAATACTTAAGTTAATCAAAACCGTTATCTTAACTACTTAAATACACTATTTAAATTGATTTTAAAATAAACTTAAGAATCCCTTTAAAAATAAACAATTTAAAACACTTGAACTTAATAAAAATATAATATAATTTAAACTTTAACTAATCCCAGAACTAGTATAAAATCCTTTAATTAAGAAAGTGATTAAAACTTGATTAAATTTAGAATTTGAGTTTTAATACAAACCGGAGACGACTTCGGGTTTAATCCCGAGTCAAATACCAATTTCCTCGAGTAACCACCCGAGTTTCTTTTCTTCTTCTTAAAACTTTGTTCTGTTAATTTTTTTTTAAATCTAAAACCTGGTATAACTTGTAAATGTTCGCGTGCCAACATGACAGATTGCTCGAGCCAAAACACATTTCCTCGAGATACTACCCAAGCTTCACTTTATCTTCCCCGAGCTTACAACTAACAGACATGCCACTGTACTCGTGCACCTGCACCGTCGATCGAAGCTACTTCGACCATCGCCACGATCACCCACACATCCCCGTTGATCATCTCACCCCAAACAACCACACAGTTTCGACGAATCACCAGAGAATCGAATTTTGAATGCGTCGACACCACCATCATTTCAAACCAGTCATCGAAATCCTCGTCCCGCCATCAGCTCTGATCATCTGTTCATGAGCCACCAAGCCCAATGTTTAACCACGTCGTGATGCATTGATCCATTCCCTCGCGATCGATTCCGATTACCCCACGATGCCGCAATTTCCTTAGAAACCCCGCAAGCCAAATTTGGGTACAAAACCATAAAAATCCTTTGCGCCGCCGCCATGATCATCAGAAAAACTTCCCACCATTTTTCCCGCGGCCTACAACCATCCATCTACCCTCGAAGTCAGGCCCGACTCTCCAGACTTAGACGATCATCAGAATTTGATGAAAATGCATTATCCATTTATCACAGATCCTGAATTTTATATTAAAATTCATCATTTTCGATTACGATCATACTCATATATTCAAAACTTAAAAATTTAGAAATTTGATTTTCTGACTTTAGAGCATTATCACTGTAATTCTTCAATTTCCAGTAGTTAATTGGTTAAATACACTCAATTACATTTTTATAAGTAATATTATACGCATATAAACATTTTTCATTCAGCCATCAAAGCATAATGTGGTTGGGTTGGGATGATTTAAGTTTTAATACAGGTTCTAAAACCAGGAAATGATGAACAGAGGCAAGTTTTCTTGCCTGTTTCTAGACGTATACACGGGTATTAATACTCATATATACAAGATCAACATGCACGTTATAATTCATAGCATACTGCAAAGATCATTACATGTAAATCAGATATATCAAGTTTTAAAATTTTATAAGGGTGATTTGCTCACCTGTAGATGGGAAGAACAGAGAACTTAAGAAGAATTTGAGCCTAGTACTTGCATGCTTTGATTTGTTTAAAGCTTCCAGTTTGAAGTTTGTTGTATTGTATTTGTTTTCCATGTTTGAAATTTGTCTGAAAGCTTGGTATTGATGATCTGAATCTGATTGCTATTGAAATGAAGCTTGTTTGATTGCTTCCAGATTTCAGATTGAATGAAGCTTGAATGGTATAACTTGCATTCAAGTTACTGATTCCAGGTTGTAAACTTGTGAAAGTTAAATTGTTTTCAGGTCTGAACTTGGTTTTGATTTCCATTTTCTTGCTTTGATTGGGTTTTATTTTCAGATTTGATTCTCTGGTTTTGGTGTTCTTCTCAAGTTGAAGATTTTAGGTTGAGAGCTTTTCAGATTTTTGATTTGAATTTGTTTTTTTCCTTCATTAATATATTATCTATGATTGAAATTTTACAGAAATTTGAGTGTGCCACTTGTTAATCTTGCATGCTAATTCATCTACACGTGTTCAATTACAAGAATAATTAATTAACACATGTTAAGTTTATGTTTAAACCCTATTTGATTAAATTTACAAATTTTGTTTTTTAAAACCTTTATGCTATTATAAATTTATGCAATATAATTACATAAGTATTATATTCTATACTTATTACTTTCAAATGGCAATTCAAAATTTAACATATTAAATTAAAATTTTAACTTCCAAATAGCGATTGAAAATTTTCTATATTGAATTTCAATATAACTTTCAAATTACATATATATATTATTTACTAACTATATTTATTCTCAAATATATAAGAAAATCATTTTAAATCTTAAACTAAATCTTACTTATATATTTACAAACCAATTTTATTCAAATATATATATATATATATATATTCTTATTAATTTCCAAAAGATGTGTATATTTTAAAACTTTCATTAATTCTTATAATTAGAAAACACATTCTATTAATTTCAAAATATAAAGTTTTAAATCCAATTTATTTTAAAAACACTTATGCTTGAATTTCTAATCCAAATTCTATTTAAAATATCTATTGTGAGTTTCAAATTCCAAATTTCAAATTTTAAAAATTTATTTATATAAATAAACAAGTATATATCTTATTAATTTTGAAAAATTCAAATTAATCCACAATTTAACCCAAAAATTTATTTTAATTACAAATTTAAATTCGTCTTAAAAGCGGGATCGTTATAGATTCTCCCCTTAAGAAAATTTCATCCTCGAAATTTGCCAAAGAGACTACAAAGGACATATGAACACATCTGAGACAGAGAATTGATTTATAAGATCAAGCTGAATATCCATTTTGCATTTGGCACACCAAATCAGAATATCACCAATAATTATGAGAACAAACTCATTCAATATTACACAAGATACTCGGGTCACCAGATCTACGAAATATATAGGGCATTGGTTAGTTCGAAGGACAACTAACCATTCGTAGAACATATCGAGACCCCAAAGAATAGATAGATAGATTCAATCTTCCATAATTCTCAAACACTATGTATGGATTCCAAATTCAAGTCGGAATACCCCAATATATATAACTTGTCCCTCTCCGAACTTTGATACTCACAAGAAATTACAACAGAATTGCAAATTTGGTTTTACTCGAAATCGTTTTATCAATACATATCTTCATATTTAACTTCAAATTTAATTTACTAATTTATTTCAATAAAATTTCAATTTCGTTAAAGTTTAAAAACGAAAGGCTGGTAGAAATTTGATGAAGAGAATACGAAATAGAAATTTATCTATAACGATTCGTTGGGCCATCACCACATCGAAGCTTCTCCCTCAAGCTGCCATGAAGTAATCAAAGAATTAAAGCTGGATCAAAGGAAATTGATAGAGAAAAGATTGTTTCCGCTGTTGTAGGGTATTGACCATTTGTAGTGGTACTCCCATGTCCCCTATCTCGTCCTCTTCTTGCACTCGTACTTACTATCAATGGATAGTAAGAGAATTTACTGAGGCATACAGATGGATATCTTAGGGATATACTCATTCTAGGGTATACTTCACCCTATCTCTAATGAGTTACCTAATGTGTTATACTCCTGAGCTAAAGTTTCAACCTTCAGCCCTAATATCAAAATGTCACAATCCAAATTTCAGCGTTCGAAAATCGACACCCATACTTCACTTGTACTCGAATGTCGCAGATTCAGCCGTTGAAATCGCACTCGTGCCGGAGCTTATAACACATTAAGTACAACAACACAGTGGAAGAAAATGAATAATATCATTGATACAACAATGAATACAATATCTGATATAATATGATACAACAATATCAGAGACAATAACAACAGTGGAAAGGATAAAAACGGAAGAGATAACACCAATATGATTTCCCAAAAGAATCCAACACCATCAAGAAACTCCAAACCAAAGATAGCTTGAACCAAAAGCTCGAACCACCGTCCATGATGGAGTGAAGCAACTCGATCCAAATGCGATTGCCAACATCCAGAGATTGAAAGCTATCGAATCTACACCAACTATTTGATTATCTGGAAAAACCCAACTCTAGACTGCCCGTATGGAAAATTGTGGGCACCCAGAGTTTAGGAAGGAAACAATAAACTCTGGGTCAGTCATGGGACTGGTATGAGCAAACAAAAACAGATTTATCTTTAAAACAAACAACAAGAGATTTTAAAAGAAATTCGCAATGCTTTTTGGACAATGAAACTACCATAAGGCCTCCTAATGCACACACAATGCAAATGCAAAATTGGAGGAGATTTCTCCTTATGATAGTCAAACATGCTTGATATGCAAAATCCTTTTGATATTATTATTAGTGCATAGTGCAGAAAAATCTTTCGAAAGTATAATATTAATATGAGCCAGCATACAACCATTATTGTATGCCTGCTATAGCTAACATGTTCAATAGCAGGTTACCGCCACATTCCATGGCAGGTCATACAACTAAAACCGTACATGGCTCGTATTGTTTTGTTTGGATTTCCAACAAACGATTAGGCAAAGGAACTTCCCATACAAAATGGAATGCCTCTGGAGGGACGTCCCCTAGAACCTAACCGGATCTCTGCCAACACAAGTCGGGTTACCTCTGTAACTAGGTAACTACTGACACGGGCATGCCATCCCCCGGTCATTTGCGACCTTTATCCGAGGTACCTCTCAACCAACAACCACAAAGCAATAAGTTTGCAACATCCACAAAATTAAATATCTGGGCTCCATACCATGATACCACTCATAATCCAGAAGGAAATGGACATACCCTCAGGGGGCGCTATCCCCAAATAACCTTGCGCCACGATTCCTATTTCGACCATAACTGGGTTGTGAGGCTCGACGAAGTCTCATCCACAAAGCTACGCTTTACACAAAAGTCATGCTTCGATTAACAAATGATCAGCAACACTTCGTATGCCACATTACCAAATTAGGAATGTATCACTAGTAACCATCAACTACATAACCTCTGAGCTCGTACATCTCAGAAAAGGGTGTTAAACTAAGAGAATAAATTCTCTGCCACCAAACAGAAATGTATTTGATAGAAACCGGTTTTACATCTCAAAGTGTAATGTCAGACACACATCCATACAAGTCTGTTCAGTGTTCGAACAGAACCAAAGGCACTTCCAAAGAAGCCCTTGCAAATTCGGGCATCCTTAATCCCGATCGGACTCCCCATCACATATGGAGATCTCTATACCGGAGCAACTCAGTGCAGAGTCATTCGACGGGTTATCCTATCATTCTCGAAGACACCTGGTCTTCACCACCATCTTCAAATGTTATCCATTTCATCGTATCACTACTCAGAATTGGTTATATGACATAAAGTCCCCTCCCGGCTAAACCGAACAGTGAGCGCTTAATTTTAAAACATATGGATAATGGGATCTTAGTTAAGTCACAACTTATTATCCAAAACTTTTCTTTCAAATGGTTTAAACAAATTACCATTTCCAAATCTTTAAACAAAAAGGTTCACTTCACAAAGTTCACCCATCTTTCACAAAGATTCATTCACAATATTTAAACAAAAGATTTATCTTTAAGATCCTCTTTTGTTTGAAAACAAAATTCACCAAATATTTCACAAAGATTCCTTTATAGCTTTCGAAACAATTCCATTTCAAATCTTTTATACAAAGGAATATACTTTTAAGATCCTCTTTGATTCAAAACAAGGTTCACAATTTTTCACAAAGATTAATTCATGGTTTTCAAAACTATTTCAATTCCATTTCAAATTTGAAATCTTTCAAAACAAATTGCAAATTATTTATATGAAAACTATTATTATTTGAAAACAAATAGTTTTCGTTTTGGAAAAATCCGATTTTATTTGCTCGAGTTAAAGCCCTTCAAGTATAAAAACTAGGGTTAAATTCAAATCCCCAAACTGGTACTTTTAAAATGGTTTAAAACCCATATAAACACATTTCCAACTTGAATATTTTTTTATCATAATTCCCAAACATAGAATTCAATTTCAAATCTTGAATTCAAATTTAAATTTCAAACTTTATCAAGTTATTCAAAATAACTTTTATCTTCAAAACTCCTTTTCAAAAGCTTTCCATATTTAATCCAATCCATTTCCAAAACCATTTGGATTCAAAATTCAATCTTTAAATAAAATAATATTTAAATTTCAAAATATCTGTGACTTAACTGATTTCCTCGTGCAATCTATATTTGTGTGTGTATAGTGTGGTCCAGGGGTTTTACTCAATAGTGCAACATCATCAATCATCACAGATTCAAGCAACATCAATATCGTTAAGCGGTATATTCTTATAATGCTTATTTTCCATTCCTTGGTTCACAAATAAATAATATTAATTTATCACAGATAAATAAATTACATTCATCACAGCTTGAATTAAAACAATTCATATCACAAAGCAACACACAGTAGAGATATCAAACAATTTCGAGCATTCAATACAATTCAAACATCCATAAGTAAGGTCAATTAATTATCTAATTAATTTAAATCAGATCAATTACTTATGAATAAACACTAATCTTGGTTAATTAATATTAATTAATTATAAACCATTAATCATTAATTAACTTTTAATCATTTATTAATTAACCTTTAATTATTAATTAATCAATCTCAATTAATAAATAGAACAACCTTTAATCATTAAATATTAACCTCTAATTATTTAATTATTCCTTAATTAATTATTCTTAATTACATTAATCAATTAACCCTTAATTAATTACCATTTAATTAATTATAATAAGTGATTATCCCTAATTACTTATATTAATAAATCATAATTTAATTACTTTGAGTAATTATCCTTTAATCGTTTGATTAATCAACTTGTTAATCATTAATTAATTACTTTTAATTAAGTAATTATCTTGAAGTAATTAATTACCCTTAATTAAATCACATTTATTAATTAACCACATTAATTAGTTATCTAAATTTAACTTAAACCTTTTTAATTTAATTGATAATCAAAATCAATATTTAAGGTAAAACATTTATCTTTAAAATCTTTTTAAATAATCTTTAAAAAAATTAAACATATGAATACAACTCAAAATACTTAAGTTAATCAAAACCATTATCTTTAACTACTTAAACATACCATTTAAATTTATTTTAAAATAAACTTAAGAATCCCTTTTAAAATAAACAATTTAAAACACTTGAACTTAATTAAAATATAATTTAATCTAAAACTTTAACTAATCCCAAAACTAGTATAAAATCCTTTAATTAAGAAAGTGATTAAAACTTGATTAAATTTAGAATTTGAGTTTTAATACAAACCCGAGACGACTTCGGGTTTAATCCCGAGTCAAATACCAATTTCCTCGGGTAACCACCCGAGTTTCTTTTCTTCTTCTTAAAACTTTGTTCTGTTTATTTTTAAAAAAAAAATCTAAAACCTAGTATAACTTGTAAATGTTCGTGCGCCAACACCATAGATTGCTCGAGCCAGAACACATTTCCTCGAGATACTACCCGAGCTCCACTTTATCTTCCCCAAGCTTACAACTAACAGACGTGCCACTGTACTCGTGCACCTGCACCACCGACCGAAGCTACTTCGACCATCGCCACGATCACCCATACATCCCCGTTGATCATCTCACCCCAAACAACCATACAGTTTCGACGAATCACCAGAGAATCGAATTTTGAATGAGTCGACACCACCATCATTTCAAACCAGTCATCGAAATCCTCGTCCCGCCATCAACTCTGATCATCTAGTCACGAGCCACCAAGCCCAAAATTTCACTACGTCACGATGCATTGATCCATTCCCTCGCGATCTATTCCGATCACCCCACGATGGCGCAATTTCCTCAGAAACCCCGCGAGCCAAATTTGGGTATAAAACCCTGAAACTCCTTCACGCCATTGCAATGATCATCGGAAAAACTTCCTACCGTTTTTCCTGTAGCCTACAACCTTCCATCTACCCTCGAAGTCAGGCCCGACTCTCCAGACTTAGACGATCATCAGAATTTGATGAAAATGTATTTTCCATTTATCACAGAAACACCCGATATATACAAATCTAAAAATCCTGAATTTTATATTAAAATTCATCATTTTCGATTACAATCATACTCATATATTCAAAACTTAAAATTTTAGAAATTTGATTTTCTGATTTAGAGCATTATCACTGTAATTCTTCAATTTCCAGTAGTTCATTGGTTAAATACACTCAATTTCATTTTTATAAGTATTATTATACTCATGTAAACATTTTTCATTCAGTCATCAAAGCATAATATGGTTGGGTTGGGATGATTTAAGTTTTAATACAGGTTCTAAAACTAGGAAATGATGAACAGAGGCAAGTTTTCTTGCCTGTTTCCAGACATATACACAAGTATTAATACTCATATATACAAGATCAACATGTACATCATAATTCATAGCATACTACAAAGATCATTACATGTAAATCAGATATATCAAGTTTTAAAAAATTATAAGGGTGATTTGCTCACCTGTAGATGGAAAGAACAAAGAACCAAAGAAGAATTTGAGCCTGGTACTTACATGATTTGATTTGTTTAAAGCTTCCAGTTTGAAGTTTGTTGTATTGTATTTGTTTTCCATGTTTGAAATTTGTCTGAGAGCTTGGTATTGATGATCTGAATCTGATTGCCATTGAAATGAAGCTTATTTGATTGCTTCCAGATTTCAGATTGAATGAAGCTTGAATGGTATAACTTGCATTCAAGTTACTAATTCCAGGTTGTAAACTTGTGAGAGTTAAATTGTTTTCAGGTCTGAACTTGGTTTTGATTTCCATTTTATTGCTTTGGTCAGGTTTTATTTTCATATTTGATTTTCTAGTTTTGATGTTCTTTTCAAGTTGAAGATTTTAGGTTGAGAGCTTTTCAGATTTTTGATTTGAATTTGTTTTTTTCTTTCATTAATATGTTATTTGTGATTTAAATTTTAAAGAAATTTGAGTGTGCCACTTGTTAATCTTGCATGCTAATTCATCTACACTTGTTCAGTTACAAGAATAATTAATTAACACTTGTTAATAAAATTAAAATTGTGTTTAAACCCCTATTTGATTAAATTTATAAATTTTGTTTTTTAACCCTTTATGCTATTATAAATTTATGCAATATAATTACCTACGTATTATATTTTCAAATCCATACTTATTACTTTCAGATGGCAATTCAAAAATTATCATATTAAATTAAAAATTTAACTTCCAAATAGCTATTGAAAATTTTCTATATTAAATTTCAATATAACTTTCAAATTACATATATATATTATTTACTAACTATATTTATTCTCAAATATATAAGAAAAGCATTTTAAATCTTAAATTAAGTCTTACTTATATATTTACAAACCAATTTTATTCATATATATATATTTTCTTATTAATTTCCAAAAGATATGTATATTTTAAAACTTTCATTAATTCTTATAATTAGAAAACACGTTCTATTAATTTCAAAATATAAAGTTTTAAATCCAATTTATTTTAAAAACACTTATCTTTGAATTTCTAATCCAAATTCTATTTAAAATATCTATCGTGAGTTTCAAATTCCAAATTTCAAATTTTAAACATTTATTTATATAAATAAACAAGTATATATCTTATTAATTTTAAAAAATTCAAATTAATCCACAATTTAACCCAAATATTTATTTTAATTACAAATTTAAATTCGTCTTAAAACCGGGATCGTTACATGGTTTCTCAGTGAAAGCATCAAAATGTTTGAACCAAAAATGGCACAAACACCCAAAGATTTAAGTAGAGAATAAAAGTGAAGAATTAAATGAAAAATGAGCGAGAAATAGGTAAATAATGAACATACGGTGTTTATAGCAGTTTGGCAAAGCAAGGCCTACGTCCACTTTAATACTTTATTGCTGATTTCTGACTTGGAGGCAGAAATTCTTAGGAGTCAGTACAACTCCAGCACTTAGATTTTTAGAATTACAAGAATATAAGATAGAATAGAACTAGAGCAAAAATATCCTGGAAAATGAGCCCTTCCCCTATTTATAGGGGTAGGGAGCCTAATATCTCGTATAAAATATCTCCTAGCCATTGTACATGAGTTAGACCAATTCTCCCAAGAAAATAGACGCGACATCATCAGGTTGGATGGTCAGCATGACTCCAAGGGTAGGGGTCGGTACCGACCCCTAAAGTGACCAAAATGGCTCCCTTCAACCTTCCACCTCGGTTCGTCTTGTGGTTAGCTTCATGATTCCATAGTTGTTTGTATCAATAATAGCTTGTTTCGTGGTCCAAACGATGGAGTTGTGGAAGAGCAAAGTTGATGTTTCAAGTGTTCGTGAAGATCGATGGAGAATTGCATCGATTCAACAAAATGACTTTGGAAATAAGATTTTGACGTTAAGTAAGGCATGGAGGTAGAAGATGGGGTCTATCCAAGACGGAACTGGGAATCGGTACCGATCCTAGAGTGGGGTCGGTATTGATCCCCAATTTGGATGGAATATTTCTTGTCTTGGCTTTTTTGAAGTGGTTGAACTGTTTGGAGTCTGACCCGAGAAATTTGGGCATTTACTTGGGGCTTAACCATAGATTTTTCTAGGATTTCTATATTCTGAGTTTTCCTTCACCAGCTTGGAGTTAGACCCTAGTCTTTGAGTGTTTACTATGAGCCATCAGGGGTCGGTACCGAGTCGAGTCCAGGGGTCAGTATTGAGTCCACTCTAGGTCGAGCTTGGGATTTTTTATGGATTGCTTCGGATCCGACTCAGGGATTTCTCAAGGTTGTTCTGCTTTGAGTCTGACTTGAGGATTTTGTGGGTTTACTTCGAATCGGCTCCTCCAAAAACTTAAACTTCCGAATTTTCAACTTTTTCCTTATTTTTTATAGTTTTTTTTCTTACCTTTTGATGATATTGCCAATGTCCTTCGGTCATTTCTCCATCATTCGTTCGTCCGATTCGATTGTTTAAGTCTGTTCGAGCACTGCCAGATTAAAAAGCCGGATAACACTCGTAAAATTATCGCTTCGTATGACTTTGTGTTTTGGTACATATGAGTTGAAACATAAAAATTCCAAATAACGATTTAGAATATATTATTGCACATAACAACCAAAGTGTCTTAAAGTCAGTAGGAGCGATATTGAGTTTGTAGATTCTTTGATGTGATCTAAGAATAAATATGAAAGTATTGTTCGGCAAGCATCTCGGGTTGAACAAGTATTTTGATGGAAACACTAGATAGTTTGATTTTTAGTTAAAATTCAAAGGAAGTGTGTATCCATAAGAAAGAATATTAAAAGGTACATAGCTATTTCCAAACTAAAAGTAAACAACATATCACTGGTCGGTAACGATATAATTATGTTAAAATCAGTACTAGTTTGATTGCTTAATACTCGATATTGGATTTGTAGATTATATCTTTTATAATAAGTATAAAAGATGTTGGGAATGTCTCAAATGATATGCAAAGACATCTTCTCAAAATGTTTAATGTGAAAGATGTAAGCTGGATTCCTTATGCATTAGCAATAAGTATTATCATACAAGTTGTATTGTTTACATTATCTTATTTATTTAATGTATTTGATGCATGGAGAAAATATCAAATTCAAATTAAGATCACTAAATAGTAGTTTAGAGTGTTCTCGAGTATTCATGAAATACCAGAGAATTGTATACATAAAAAACGAACTCCTTATGAAGGATTATTCAGACTCAAATTTCATAAGTGATATTGAATATAATATGTCAATGTCAAGTTCATATTCAAATTATAATGAGCTTTATGTAGAAAATGTTCCAAACAAAAGCACGTGGTTGATTCAACAGAAGGCTGAGTACATCACCTTGAATAATGCCACAATAAAAGCAATGTATAAATATAAACTGCAAAAATTTATAACTAAGCTAGGAGCAATTACAAGTATTGAGAATACTACATCATTGACTATGTAAGAGCTCATTAGATGTCGAGAAACATACTCTGAATGGTTCCACATGATAAAGAGTTTATCAGTATCGAAGAAAGTTGATTGATAGATTGGAGAATAAAAACAAATAGCATACTGATTTTCTAAGGGATTGACTTGATCAGTTTTGAGAAACAAGTTGAAGAAGTTGAAATAAGATTCCATAATTGACCCAAGTGCAAGTGAAGGATTTATAGAGTAATTGATATGCCCTATGGACAATTTTGTAATTTGGTACATTAATCTAACTCAATAATCAATCTTGTTCAAAAGAAAAGGTGTTTTCTTTTTGTTACATATTGGTCATAATGTGTTGTAAATAATTGATTGTTCAATTTAAGTATATTTAATAGAAAATCCATAAATGGTATGTCTTGTGATAGTAGTTACAGTGTGTTGTAACCATGAGTAATTTATCATATACCATTTTAAATATTCCTAGTTAAGATGTATCGAGACTAGATATCAATACATCTATTAAGACTAGAGTATGCAACGCTCTTCAAATGTTGGGCAATGTATTTTCGTGGCTGTTGGGAGCACCAAGGGGTTACGTATTGATAGTTATTGGATAACTATGAAATGACTTACTCGATAGTTTCTGTTGGTTAATATAATTAAGGTCAAACAGAAAATATCGATATGACAATATTACACAATTCCCTCGACTTAAGAATACCGTTAAGCTTCAATATGGAAACTCCGATTTGATTGTAGTGAAATAATGGAACAACATTCATCAAATGACTATAGTTATATCGAGTGAAAGCATTGGAAGTGAAAGACTATTCAAGAGAGAACTCGTCTCCTCGGTTATATAAGGTTAGCATCACAGGGTCTACTTAAATCAACTCAAAGTCAAGGTCGCTGGGTATAGCAGTACAGTTAATAATAATCTTTATTATTGAACCAAGGATTTTACGTTTGGACTTATACAGTTGAATGTAGACAATGTTGGAATTTTGGCCAAAACCAAATTCCATAAGTCCTACTGTGATATAGTTGACGAAGATAATTAATGTAAATAATAGTCACAACTGGGCAATGCTTAAATAAGTAAAATTGGATATTACCAATAATGACCTGTGAGCGAAATTCAGCCAAAATGTCACACCAATAGGTAAGCTGATGCGTGAACATTAATATTTGAATTGTTTAATATTAATTGCTAACTTAATTTACACATTTGAGTCATATAATTGAAATGATAAATATTCCGAATGATTCCCATGATTTAATTAATTTTTAACCAGTAAAAATTAATTAAATTAATTAATATTTATGAAATATTAATCATTAAATTTTATTTGACTTGTTTGGATACCATTAGTATTTTACTTATGTGAAAGTTATAAGTGCACTATTATAATGTGATATCGATAAAAGATTTAAATTGGATTTAGGAAATAATACTAATTGGTTTTTGGAAAATTTCTGGGTCCTAAACAAGTCATGTATGGTCGGCCATGCTTTCAGAAAGGGGAGGAGTTACTTGAACTAGAATGAAAAGGATAATTCTAATTAAAGGATAGGTGAGTCGGCATATCATTATAAGAGCTTTAATTCCTTCTTTATTAGATTAGCTTTTTTCATTTTTGTTCTCTCCTTAATTTTGAAATCTAGGCTGAAATTTTTTATGGTGGAAACGGTACAAAATTCCAAAATCAAACAAGATAAAAAAAAATGAAATGTAGTTATCTCTCTAGTTCTTGCAAATCTAGAGATCGATCTATTGTATCTAGGAATCTTCACATCTTCAAGGAGTTCCTCTTGGCTTCATCTAAAAGGTGAACTCCTATTTTTTTTGTATGTTAATTCATTATGATTATATGTTTCTATTCTTCACCTATTCCATTCATTCATTCGCCTATATTTGGACAATGTTTAGGATATTTTATTCATTTCCTTGAACCAACTTTATCCTCATCATGTTAATATGATTAAAATTATCTTGTTTACATTCATTGTTATTCACATGTCACCAATGATAATGAATTTGGATCTATCCCTGTTTTGTTTGGTTGTTTATGTTATGTATTTAATTAGATATGTATTCCAATATCATAATTTATACATGGTCATGCAGTCTAATTCTTTCATATATAAACTCTTGTTTGGATAACTTTTTGAAATAATTTGTTTACATAAGTTTAGTTTCATATTTAAAATTAAAAATTGAAGATTCTCTATCATGTCTTCTCGAAATAATGTTTATTTGTTGTTTACATTAAATTTTAGGCAGACGTGAAATTTACAGGTTGATTAAAAAAAGGTTAACGATTCGATTGAAACCTAACGTTAAATTAGCAAATATTTTTTTTTTGTTGCTTGTTACGTAAAAATACAAAACTTGAAAAAAAAATGTTATTTGTTTGAAATTATTTAGAACATGAGTATAGGTTTTGTATGGTTGTTGATTTGGATATAAATCTTTTCATCATTGTACACATTAGTAAAAAGGAAATTTTTATTATAAGTGAATTTTTATGCAAAATGTCACATGCCCTTTTTAAACCCCTTTTGTTAAGGTTGGATTTTTTCTTACTAACCATAATATATATATATAATTACATGTCCCTTTGACTTAAAGTTAATAAATAGATTCTTATATGTAATCATTATCATTAATTTAGTTTCAAAATCTCATCAAATTAGATATTGTTTTAAGTTTTGATTTCATAATGTGTAAACTGGTTAATCTTAATTTTAATACACGCACAAGAATGAAATAAATATATATGTTTTATCAGTCAAAGTTTTGGACAACAAAGGCATGTGTGAATTCAGTGGTAAATGTCATTTAATATGTCAATCAATTTAATCAAAGAGAGAGAAACAAAAAATTTCTCTCTCTAGATTTATAACCTCATCTTCCCCTACTTACTTAACTCATATATATATATATATATATATGTATGTATGTATGTATGTATGTATGTATGTATGTATGTATGTATATGCGCACTGCTTATATGCTGCACTTACCACTCAAACATATGAATGTATTCGATACATTCATTATATTACATACAAATTTATATTAAATTTAAAATTCCTTTTAATCAAATTAAAAAAAAAATATGATTTTATTTAAAACATTATTAGATTGGACTTAATAATATTTTAGACTTCATAGACCTAATAAATTCGAAATTGGATTTTCTTTAAATATACCTATTTCATCCGCTTTCTATTGGGCTGGTTCCTTCAAGTCAAGAAGCCCATGTATATAAAGGTAACCTATTATAACAAGGTCACTATACTTAATTGCTCTAGAAGTGGATAGGTAGACATATAATCCTCTAAATTTGTTGTAAGTCATCTACAATTTTTTTGGCATCAATTTAAATTATTCGTTTGTATATGTGTAATGAATATGTCATTAAATATAGTCAAAGACCATGTCTGAGTGGTAAGTCATTCAGAGTTAAGTTCTGAGGTCACGAGTTCCAATCTTGCATAGCGTGATTCAAAACTTGGACATATTTAGACTTGCGGTGTGTATATACTAATTAAGACATGTTTTACCAATAGGTTATCGAACTCTATTAAATACAAGTTTTAAAAAATGACACTAAATATATGCAACATACAACACGAGAAGTATGAAGTCTACGTCTCCAAACTAAAAAACAATAGATAAGGGGCCTTAGTCGAGGACATGAACCACATGTTTAGAGAGCTCATATCGACCAGACATGTGATTGAATTCAAGATGGACACGCATGCTAGGTTTTAGCAATTCCTTAATAGTTGGTTGAATGATTGATTATTGTATCCAGTATTGATTTGTTGCGATTACTGATGAGAACGTACTTGAAACCATTGTTGCGAGTGTTGTTGAAGTTATGGTAACTTTGTCGGTTGGATGGACAACAATCGTCTAAATTTTGGTTGAATGATCAGATGGTAGGGTAGGCCAAATTCGATGGTTCTTTCCTCTTTCGTTATTTGACATCATTTTGATAAACAAGTTTTAATTTTAAGAGAATGAATAATATCTAATGGAAAAAATAAGATATCATATAAGGAATTAAACAACGGTAAAAAATATTACAGCTGCCTTATCCGACATTTATGATGCCATAAAAGTGGGGAACATATTATTTTGTTACCATTATATATGTAGTTAGCTGACATTATAAATGTTTGTTAGGGATGGATCACTAAGTGACCCACCTGCTATGTGATGACGGTTGGACCAAACTCCACATCTTTAGCATGTGGTGTATGCATATGAGTTCGCACATAATTTGTTGTAACTAAAGAAATCCCTATTTTTACGTGCCTACCAACCCATATTTATATACCACATCTTCAAATTATTTAGCGATGTGGGACTATTCCAATTTCAAACCATCATTCTTTCTTGACACATGTAAGACAACCTTAACAATCTTCCCATGAGTCACATCTCCTAGGAGTACTTTTGAGAGTATCCTTTTGTCTGCATGGCCCAGTTCGTAGCCTTCAGCTCTAATACCACTTGTTATGTAATGATAGTCAGACCAAATTCTCCATCTCCAGCATGTGGCGAATGCACATGAGTTGGTACATGCTTTGTTGTAACTAAAGGAATCTTTAATGTTACATGCCTACCAACACATATTTATATACCACTTTCAAGTTATCTAACGATGTGAGACTATCCCAATTCCAAACCGTCGATCATTCTTACCACATGCAAGACAACCCTAACACCACCCTTGTTGGATAAACTATTATCGAATTGACTTAGAAGCATAATGCGAGGGTGATATGGCAGGCAGTGCTACAAAGAATTTTCAAATGCCCTTCCAAATATATGGATTAAGGAGCATATAGAGGCTTAGAATTCTCATGTTATTTTATTATTAGCTTTTCTATTTTCATCAAATTATGGTTGCACTAAAGACCAATTAGCAACAACTTTTATCATATTAACAGCAAGAATCTATGGCCATGAATAGATCTATAAACTCATTGGTCTACTTAAGCATAAAATTGTTACTCCATGTGTAATAAAAGCTGGGAAACATATGAAAAGTTTGAATACAAAATCTTCTTCATGCTTTTTCTCTACCTCTCCTCTGATCTCCTTCCTCAATAAAAAGTTCCCTCAACATAGCATAAGCCTTATCATTTTTTGTGCTTTCACTCCTACTCCACCATTCTTTTTCCTTCAATGTGGTTTAAACAACCAGCACCCACAACTGGCAACTTGAGGACACCTTTCACCAACATCATGCTACCAATGACACCATCTCCAATACCCTTTCCACCCAACAAACTTCCATCACCAATCAAGAAAAATGCTCTCACCCCTAACAATCCGACATCAAAACACACATGGCCAACCACCAGCTTTCTATCCATCAAATTACTCAAGCATCAAATTACTCAAGCTTTAGCGAAATCAATGTTAAACTCCCATCACAAATTAATAATTTGTTGTTTATAACTTATAACAAATTTCATAAAATGATTTAAACAAATTATTTTGTTATTTTAACTTAAAGGTGAAACTGTATCAAAAATCTTACTTATAATATTTTAACTACATAAAACCCCTTTCAAAACAAGTCAAAAGGAGTATTGCTGGTTATGTTATATATAAAAAATATAAGTTAGTTTTCAAACCAAGTAAAAAAACTTATTAGTTGTTTTGCTTTATTTCAGTACCATTGTTCATTGCAGTCGGCAACTTGATGCCGTATGTAGTGAGAAAAAAAAAATCAGATTTCTTCATTATAGACGACACCGAATTGGCGACATGAACGAAGGCCGTAGATATTCGTGGCTAAAAATAAGCGATTGTAGCATTGCAAGTGATCTAGCTCTTTGCTTTAGATCTTTAACTGTCTCTCATTTAATATGAACAATTAATGAATTATTAATAATACTCTTATATATTAATTAATTTTTGTAGGCTCTATCTATTTTCATCCCTACATTTGCCTTTCACACCCGTATCCTTTTAAAAAAAACTTCAAGCCCCAATATTTCTTTTTCTCACCCTAGTATGTTTCAAAAGTACCCTAACAATTTTTATCTCCTTTCTTACTTTCCATTTTACTTTTTATTGCTTTCATTTTTCTATCCATAAAAAAGTTTGCAAATCCTACCTTACCTGTCAAGTGTTCGCAGTGAAAATATCAATTCCCATGAAATTTTCAAGTTTCTTTTTCGAAATTTCAATCCAAAAAAGGTAGATGAAGTACTGATAAAGGTTAATTCTATTTAAACCTCAAAAGTCGCTGAGTAGCTCGCCACAAAACTAAAAAATCTAACATACCTATGATTTTGTTGAATGTACCCATTTTATTGTCAAACTTTTCCCTTTATACCCTTTTGTGGTAAAAATCAACTTCTAAAGGAGTTTCGCCATAGAAAAAATCCCTCTAGCAAAAGAATTTCACTATTGAAAAATTACTTCAGCAAAACTTTAAACTAACATATAATTCAAGTTTCAACTCTCCTTCGAAACCGCTTCATTTTCAAATTTCAAAAAAAAAAAGAGCAACATAAAATCCTTTCTACCTCTTCTGATTCCGTCAGTTTTATATTATCATCGTCACGATCCATTGTTTCAAGCACAAGATTTGAGAATCCAACTAAATTAGATTGTTATGGTTTATTTGATAAGAGAAATAGAAGAAAGAAAATATGATGCGAGTTAAAAAAGATAGATGAATGACAAAACGGATAATTTTGTCATAGTTTTTTTTTCAATATAGGAAGGAGACAATATCACGTGTCTAAGTAGAATTATCCGTTGACAAAATATCTAATTAACTCCTATGGGTAAAAACGGTATAAAAGTTTTAATGTAAGAAGGTGAGACGCAAAGCAGTTGACGGGTGGTTAATAGATAACCCCTTTTGTGCTAATTTTGGTTCCTTCCCTTTACAGGAATGAGCGGTGTTTTGCTCCGTCGGGGCTTGTTCTTCTTCCTCCTAATCATTTTGCTCCAAAAACAGTTATCTGTTTCCCATTTCTCATTTCTTTTGTGAAAGCTTGGTGGTTCTTCTGTTAAAAAAATTGAGCTTTTCGCATCGTCAGTGAAACGAGATGGGCTTTAGAAAATCGGACGGTAACTTTTGGTTATTTCATTTTATAAAGTTTTATATTACGATGTAGATATATGATTTTGAGACCTCTGCGATGTAGTTGGTTTTCCTGCCGTTCTCAAATTTCTATTTGTCCTCAAGAAGGGCCGGTAGAAGGCTTCCGGAAGGCAAATTCTACTAGCACACCAAAATTCGACAACAATTATTTTGCAAAGACAATCTGTTACTAAATTAACCTTCCTTTTAATTGTATTTTTTTGACTTTTTCTTATAACCCATCCAATTAGAACATTAGAATTAGTGATATTTAATCAAATCTATAAAAAAATTATCAAGAATTTAATGACTCTTTTACTGTGAAACTGAAAATATCAGTTAAGATAACTTTCACAATTAACTACTCTAATTTAAATGAACTCAAAGTTTTCTTTAAAAAAAATAGAATTGATTTTGTTGAAATTAAAATTTTTTAATTAAAAACATAAAAAGGCTACAATATTAGTGCCAAAAATAAACTACATTATATTGGATTTTGACTTAATTTAGCGCTAGAAATTCTTAGTTTTGTGTAAATAAGTTTTAAAATTTTAAAGAAGGGATATGATGAAGACGAAAACAAGTGTAATTTTGTAAAAGAGACGTTCGTCGTAATGGTTTTCTTGGTGTATGGTGGTTATTATATTTTTTGATGTATTTTAAAAGGTTATTGGTATACGAATAGAATTAGCCTTACAATTTTTGCTGTTGTGTCGATATAAAAGGAAAATGTTAAAAGGTCTGAAACAATTTTGAGTATTTTTGGCAGGTATAGATGGAGATAATTTTGCACTTCTGCATTCTTATTTTTCTCCTAAAAACATGTATTTGCTCTAACTTCTCTGATCTACTTATTTAAACCTCCTCGCACTATTCCAATATTATAATACTTTAATAATTTACTTTTGGAGTACACAATACATTTCTTTTAAAAACATATCTTCCAATAGTATAGTACTTAAATAATTTCCTCCTAAAATATTCTGAAAACTTTAGCTTAATTAATAATTTACCAAAATTTCTTATGGGAAAAGCAAACAAAACAATTATGCAAGAAGGCAGAGTTTGATATTTTCTCCATTTCGCTTAAGATCTCCACGAGGATCCTATTTTCGCACTTGAGCAAAACCGAAATTTCAAATGTATTTTTTTACCTTGTTTAACACTCATGTCTCCCTCGATATAAATCAAGATATTAAACCCATATTTACTATGAAGTCCGAGATTTTAAATCTTGAAAGAATGCATGGGCATGTTAATCTAAAAGTCTAACCACAAGAAATTTTTACCAATTTATTAAATTAGCCTTCAACATATCCAGTCTTCCTAATTAAAACAATTTCTCATATTGACTTTTAGACTTATCAAAAAATTAACTTATGATCACACAATTAAAGGGGCATCAAAATAAGTGGGGGCAATCAAGCATAAAAGGCAACCAGGAAAGTGAGACATGGTTGTAGAACAATGGTGAGAATGGAGATCTTAGTAACAAGAAAGCAATAACCGATGAAGAAGGCATTGATGGTAGACAACATGAATGAAGTGGTGTTGGGCAACAACATTGAGTCATAAGATGGGGAAATATCGAATGTATTGTATTTTTATTTCAAACCCTAATTTGTTCTTGGGGTTGCCTACAGGTGAGGGGTTGCCCACGGCATGGCGTAGGCCAAGCATGGGATTGATTTGAAGTAAATGAAATGTGTGATTTAATTTATGTAAATGCTTTTTGAGGTTGAAATTGTTGTGAAAGTTATTACAAAAAATTTAAGTATTTGGATATGATGTATATGTTATTTACTTAAGATTTTGTGGATGGTGAAAATGACATGTTTTATTTGAATGAGCTATTTTAGTAAGAAAACAATCATCGGATACTTATGGCAAGGTCCTTCGATCCAAATGGTTGGAACTAGTTCTATCAATTTATACTCGGAAATTCCAGAATCCGTCCGCATTCGTATTCGAAAAGCGGATAAATATCTGATACCCAAAAAACGGATACGTATCCAGTTTTTATCAAGATTATAGTTGATATTTTGTGTACTTTAGTAGATAGACGTGTGTTTATTTTTTAATTAAGCTAATAATTTGTATTATATGAATTTAATGCATACTAATTGCTTAGAACTATTTATTATCATTCGATTTGTTTATTTTTCACACTTTTATAATCAATGAGATTGAAAAAAAGTACGTTAAATCAAAAATTTCTATTTGTATTTCTCGATTTATCGATCGTTAGTGGATAAAATAATTATTTGATATTCATCCGTATCCGATGATGCGGATGCGGATATGACACTATCCGTATCCGAAAGTTTCCGTTTACAGTCCTATTTGGAACAGTAACAAATATATACTTATAATTTAAACAAAAACAATTGCCTAATCATTTGTTATATAGTGGAAATCAAACACGGCTCTTGGGCTCGACCTACTAGGCCATTTTCCTTGGACAACCCCCAAAACAAACTAGGGTTTGAAACAAAAATGGTATTACATTCAATTTTTTCTCCCTCTTTCGCCTCGCCTCCATGATATTACGCAACGCCACTTTGTTACCGTTTTCCGCCATCATTGTTTGCTCCATTGGTCACCATCTTATTGTTCTAAGATCTCCCTTTCCATCACTGTTTGACTTCTATGTTTTGCTTTCTTGATTACCATATATGTTTGACTACCTCACTTGTTTTGGTGTTGTTTAATTGTGTAATCATATGGTATTTTGTTTTAAAGTTAATATAGTAACTTGCTTTGATTGGGAAGATTTGATAAGTTGAAGGCTACTTTAATAAGCTGGCACAAATTTTCGATGGTTAGACTTTTCGATTAACATACCCATGCTTTTTTGCATTATTGTTTTCATTTGCTTTCGACATTAGGTCCGTGAATTATTAATTAAGCTAAAGGTTTCACAATAATTTTGTTCTCTTAGATAATTGATTTTTTTGTTGAACAAAGTTCACCGAATTGTTTTGTATTATTAAATCAATTGATTTTTTTTTTTTTTTTTGAAAATAAGCGTGATGCTTTATTCAAGCAGATCACTTATTTTGATATCTCGGTGGTTCAAGCACAAGACCTTTAAAACCTCAGCCTAAAGCGTTTTCCCACTACCACTTGAGTTAGTGGTTCTTAACAAATCAATTGAATTTTTAAATGTTCCAATTCAAAAATATGTATGTACAATCAATGAAATTTCTATTTGTAGAAAATAACTATTTTTTAATGTTTGTCTTTTGAATTTTGGAGTTTGAAAACATATCGGTACGATGGAATATTTTTCTAACATTTGTGTTACATACTAAATTTTATTGAATGCTCAATTATGTTTGCTGTGGGTTAAATTTTCCGAAGCTTCAAGAAAGATCGAGTGAATAATGTAGTTATTTACGACGCATGATGTAGAAAGGTTCAAAAACTTCTTGAAGCTTTGGTGCATGGTGCTGCAAAAAGCTCATGTCCTTTTAATTCACTGTACATGTACTAAATAATAATAATATATTTATTATACATCATAATTTATTAAACAAGACTTGCATTTTTTTTTTTACTAATATATATTAAAAAACCATTTTGCAAAAATATCCTCAGATTATGTCATATGCATAGAATGTCTTTTAAATTGCATAGTTCAATGTTTAATCATTTAAGTTAAATTTTGAATTAATACTTATAGCTATTGTTTAGCAATTAATTTTATGTATAAGGTTATAGCGAATTTTATATGTCTCAAGTGAGGAAAAAGAGAAGAGAAGATATGATATTTCTTTATATTCGGTTTGTATGCTATTGTTTTGGTAAATTATTTTGTTACTTGTTAGTATAACTTTGATATGTTTAGTCAACGGTGTATTTTCCACTTTATATTTTTCAACAGTTTTTTGATATATTTTGATCACGTCAACGTGAATATTAATTCGTATAAACATGATCACTGTTATATTACAGCTTGTTTTAAGAATATTACATAAAAATGTTATGTTTCCTGTAACAATAGCTACGTGTGTTTGCTAAGAAAATTTAGGACAAAAGCATTCCTTTAGAACTTGAAAAAAAAACAGATTAATTTGTAGATGCAATCATATGATGAATACTAATTTTTATGCATTTTTGGATCATGAAAATGAATGAAAATAAAATAAAAATTAGCAAAAAATGCAAAAGGCATGCCATTTTTGCTTCATGGACCATGTGCGTCTTTGCGCCAAATGTGCAATGTGATTTGCCTGTTCGTATGCGCCGTGCCATGGGGTTGAAAGGTGTAAGCCCCGCGTCTCACCGTGCATTGTGCCATGGTGTGTGCCATGACACGTCCTTCGTAACTATGGCGAATGATAATGATTTCAATTGAAGGTAACACGACGAAATAATTAAACATTCTTCTTAAGAAAATGCAATAAGTTGTTGATAAGATGGATTGATATGCTAACGTTTTTATAACAAAGTTTGTAATTTTACCTAATGTATTGTGTACTCCAAAACCACTTTGGTTCTCTAAACCTAAAGAGGTAAGATGTAACATTATAATACTGATACAGAATTGAGTCTTTATAAAAGGCAACAAAAATTGTAATTGCCTCAAGCAACCCGAAGTCTTGGGTCAGCTAAGTAAAAATCATCATCATAGTCTAGTTACCCAGTAAATTTCTTTTTCAAATTATTTTTCTCCATTATATCGTGATTTGTCGCAGGCTGCAAAGATCATAAAATTATAGATGCTGTACAGTTTAGTTATATTGTTTGCATTATAACAGTAATTAATAATCACAATTTTATAAGCAGGGACAAACTGATGCCTAGATCGTCACTCTTTAGTATCAAAGCGAGGAAAATGCTCTAATTAGCACCCTTTGGATCAACAAATAAAATTGGGATCTCTTAGATCATCTTATATAACAACTTGGTATATATATATAATATGTATGTATGCATGCATGCATGCATGCATGCATGCATGTATGTATTTGCTGATGGGATGTACTGGACTCAAGCCTCATTCCGTTGACCAATTTTGTTGTTCCTCTAAGAATCTTCTAACAAATAACCAAAATATGCATGCACACAATGCATACACATACATGAATATTTATGCTCTAGTCTTCAACCTCAATGTTATACATACTTGTTCTTCTCTCTATCACCTTTTCGTGTCAATTAATTTTTGAACGAGTCTAATTTTTAAGGCATGACTTTGTTAGCACGTAAACCGTCTCTATCTACATAAAATAATAGATTATTTTGAAATTTTTGTACTTTCAAAGCTCTAAGTCAATAAGGTTTGTTAATAATATATTTTTAACCATTGAGTGAAATTATTATTTAGAAAAGTTGCGTATTTTGAAATAATCTGGCTTTTATACAGATAAACATGGTAAAAAGATCATGTCTATGCGAAATTTACTCATATATATATATTTTGTAGTTTGCATAAAGAAACAAGAAGATTAAATGGGAAAATGACTACATATTGGATGTAGAGACAACCCTTTTGTTATGTTGCATTAATTAATAGGCTTATACTGTTTATTGTATAAGATCATTGTCTTGTTTCTTATATGTTCAAATCAAAGCACGCCTAATTGTTGGTTTGTTAATTGTATACTTATCCCTATATCAAAAATATAAAGCATTACTTGAATTAGTTATTTGCAAATGAAAGGAAATAGATTATGCACATAAAGATTAATGAATTAAAGTGTAAACTGCCTTAGATGCTTAGTTCATGCTTTGTTCAAGTGACAATTAGTTTTTGGATAATTTTTACCGTCGGTTTACAGGACTACAGTTGCATTGTCAAAAGAAAATATGTGTGCATAATATGTTCATATATCTGATGGATTACCGTTCTTTACGCGAAACTGCTAAAGCTTTTAACAATATTCTCATGTTACTTTTTATAAACACACCTTTTTACATAAATTTCTCCTTTTTCGTAACAACTGTTACATGCTTGATTTGGACATGAAACATTTGTAATTTAATTTTCAAAGTTTTGACTAGTTATGTTCCATTAATTAAACGACTCTTCCTATAAACTAAATCAAAATAAATAAACAATTACCAACTATGCACGAGCACAGTTTTCTATGTCAAAATTTCAAATAGACAAGGCATGCCAATATTTAGATCATGTAAATAAAAATAGAGAAGAAAATTAAACTTTCGTCGACCATATCAGAGAATACCATTTGTAAATCAGACTAGTCAAAAATAATAATATAAAAAATGCGATAGAATGTCATAGAAAAGAAACGACAGATATTTCAAAGAAAGCAAGCATCACAAATCTAGTCAAAAACTTTTATTAAGAGAGGAAAGAGTGTATGCTCTTCAGTTAACTTTACTCTCTTTCTTACTTAATATGCACAGTTCAATGTCTTTTCATTTTTTATTTTTTTTGTGTGTTTGAGTTTATATATTAACAGATTGCTCGCACTTTTCTTTTGTTGACAAATTCAACCGAAGAGGTTGTTTTGTTGTTGAAAGCATCTAATAAAGGTGCAAAACGAAATCCTTATAAAGGATTTATTTATTGAAATTGCTAAAAGGACCGGATATATACCAATTAGGAAGAGAGAAGCCTAATCCTCCTGAATTACGCCTAATTTCGTTTCTCCCTATCTACTTCGGATTTCAATCCTCCAATTTTTGTAGCAAGAACCTTCAATTATCTTGGATAATTGGCATGGACTTATCAGTTACTAAGCCTATGTTAATTATGTTAAAAAAAGCAAATTTATATATCATCAAACTACATCATAGCCATATTAACTTTATATTGAGTATTTAACTTATAATTTAAGGCCTGTAAGGTGTTTTTGCCGCAATAGCCTTCTTGCTTTAGCATTAAATATGGCTAATATGTGTGTATAACATGTTAAATATGTTTTTATTGTTAGTTATAGTTTGTTTACTCTCCACGTATTTATAAAGAGTGATTTGTTGTTTAGAGAGGTAGATATGAGATATTATAAGAACGTTTCGTGATATTCATAAGTTGAACTTCAGGCAATATATTTTAGAAATATCATAAAATGAATGTTAGTGATCTTTCTTAAGCAGTTGGTTTTTTAACAAGAACTTTATTTTATTTTACTTTAATAGTTTGTCGCAGACTCGCAAGTTTTATAATTTTTGGGATAAAAATCTATCTAATAAATTAGAAAACAATAATAATTTACTAAAATAATGGAACAAATCTAGGGGTGGAGATAAAAACAATAATTGGTTTTTTCTTCCTCTTTTACTTCCACGTACAATTTCCATTTGTTTCAAAATTAAGTTTGAAAGTTCATCCTTTTAATATTTGATTTCGTACATTTTTAATTTACTCTCTCAACTCTTTGATTATGGTCATTTTATTCACAATATTTATTGTGTTTTAAATAACGAGACAAGTTTGATTTTTGATTGAAAAAGATAAAGATACAAAGATCAACGTTTTCAAAATCCTATGGAACTCCGTTTCAAACTGAATCTCTTCCATTAGGATTCGTGTTGAAATAAAAATAGGTCAAGATAGTTAATTCCCGAATCATAATTTTTTTATTTTTAAAATAAATTAAATATGAGAAGAGAGAATTAAATTTAGGTAGAACCTCAAATATCAAATTCAATTTTAAAAATTAAGTAATTGCTATGGATAAGGACCACATATTTAAATGCCATTTGACTTTCTACATAGAGCAAACTTACTAAAGTATACGTGCGTATGTAATATGAATGTTTTAAAACACCCACCTCGATACTCGCCCCAAGACAATGGGAGATAAACTCCTTGAGACTTTTCTCAAAAGGCTTTTTACTTCAGATGATTATGCCTCAGCAACTTGAGGCGTATGAAGCTTACAAAATATACGCCTCGAACGCCTCGAATTGCCGAGGCATGCAATTCAATAAATTATTTTAACTTCAATTGTAAATATTGGCACTAATAGAAGTTCTAAAACTATAATTATTTAATAGAAAACAAAAAAAGAACAAGACTTAAGAAAATTGAAGTTAGTTTTTTTACTTTTCAATTTAAATATCGACATGATTAAGTAAGATCGTTATTGAAACAATGATCGATGAGAGCTACGTAATAAAATTTTCTCATATGCTATTTAATGAAGATTTTTGAATTGTCATCATTGAACCTTTGAAGAAATTATACTAATAGATTTAAACTGGTAGAAGAATAAATAAATAAAATAATAATTTATATGATTTCCTACTACTGTTAGATTGATTCCACTAGAATAAAAAACCATTGTATAAAAATTTGAAGACAAACGAAGGAAGGAAGAAAAAATGAAACACATACTATTACGGAACCACAGCTGAATATGAATTCTTCAAACGTACTAATAAGGATTAAATCATTTATATATATGTACATGTGTACGTGCATTATATCAACTGCTTAAATTTAATCTATTATAGTTTAATTATTCATGCTTTTATGAATGAATAATGAAAAATAATTAAAATTTAGCTCTTTACAGTTAAGTTTTTATATTGTTATTTATATGTAGTTTTATATGATCAACCGTTAACTTTTATTTATTAATCAAAAAGTAATAATAACTAAGCAATAATAACATATGGCTCAATGTTTACCCGAAAAACTTACGCGTCAACGTTTTGAGGTTTGCACCGTGCCTTGCAAGTAAGAAAGCCTAGTGCATGCTTTTGCATTTTAAAACTATGGTAATATGTAACTACTACTTATGATTTAAATCTTGTTTCAGTTTAAAATCGAACATCATGATTTACAATTTGAATTCCATTTCGTGAACCTTGATGGAGACTACATTCAAATTTTACCAAACATTCTGTTATCATAGGTTATAATTGTTATTAACTTGCTATTTGTCTACATTTTTTCATTTTATTCCAATATTTTGAAAATACAACATATTTGTCCTTGACTAAAATTCACTGTTACTGATATTAACTACTTGGATGATGTGGGAATGCCTATTAATGAATGGTTATTAAATTATGCTATGCGGAGAGCACATTTTGTTAAAAATATGTTATTCATTTTGGGTATAATTAGTGTGTTCTTTCTGCCTTTGTTTTAAGTTTGGGGCTGCCTCTTGAAATAAATATTGTAGACGAAGAACATATTTACCGTGGTTACCCTTACAAACCCTCGCATGGGATAAGTCTATCTATGTGTTATGTCAATGCAGCATTAGTATTGTTGATGTTATATTATTTTTAATTCCATAAATGGAGTCATTTGATTGTGGCAAGGACTACAAAACGGAAATTTGAACACATCTCTTGCTTTTTATATTAAAAGAAAAAAGAAAAAAATCCTTTAAACATTCATTCCATTATTTATGCTTATTCTAATCATCTAAGTTAATGAAATTAACATCATCCACAGTCCTAATTTTGATTTAACTTTTAATTGTTGATTCCGACCTCCATAGTCATCTACAATCGCTCCAACCATAACAAGTCGGTTCCTTGTCAAAGTCCGCACCTTCTAACGTCCATCTGAACTTCTTTGATCGTCGTCTTTATGCTTATATTTCAACTATTTTCAGTAGGAATTGCTAATTTCGAGCACCATGCGTATAGTTACGTCCAACGACATCTTTTATCTTCACTAGATGCGTCAAATCAAAGATTGTTGGAGTATTTGATGGAGTTCGCTAGATATTAGTTCCAGGAAAAATATTTTCCATGCAAATATTTATCTTGTAAATCTTTGACTTGCAAGAACTTTGTGGAAATGCAGGTGTTGTTGCATGAGTCTTATTTTGAAGTGCGAACCTTCTGCGTATATTTGCGTTGTTGCACAAAAGATTTGCACTTTTTTGTGTTGTTGCACAACGAATGTTGGCAGTACACTAAAATTTTTTGCATGACATAATTTTTGCCAATTATACCGCATGACATGACAATTATATCTGCTGTAAAAATTCTTCTAGCCCTCCGCGTAGATGCTAGGCGAGGCTCCATCCGCCTAGGCCCCCCTAAGCAAGTCTTAATGCCTCACTTAAGAGTTCAAATGGATATATAGGCACTGTTTGGACATTAGTTGACGCTTGATACATTGAATAACTATTATTTATGTGCTAATTTTTGATGGTATTGCCCACTTGGCTGCTCCTCAAACTCTCCCAAATTTTCAATATTGATCGATTAATACTAAACTAAATACTAAAACTTTATCCGAAATACATGAGTTAGCAGAAACACATAATTCTGATTGATCCCTTCATAAACGCTTAGCACACTTGTTGTTTAGTGTATGCCTTGCAAATTTCTACAATCTTGACTACTATAATGCATGACAAATGTTTGCACTGTAGATTGACAATGTTCTTCGACATATAAATAACAGTTTTTGAGTCCATCCAATTCAAAATTCGACGTTTCAGAAACATAAGAATATATATATATATATATGTGTGTGTGTGTGTGTGTGTGTGTGTGCGCGCGCGCGCGCGCGCGCTGCGTGGGGGGTGTGTGTATGTGTGGGTTGTGGGCCGGGGGGGGGGGGGTGTTGGGGGGTGGGGACATAGGATAGGACAAAATATTTACCTGAACAAAATCTCCCAATTACAAATTTGATTTCAAATAATGAACTTGGTATACATTTAATTCTATGCATTGAACTTTAATTTACATTCAGTTATGGTGGGTGTACATAGGATAGGATAAAATATTTACTAATTAAATCGACTCATTAATTTTTTTTTTCTTTCTCCTGTTTATAAATTTCCTGTCCTTCACTCAAATGATCAACTCAAAACCTTTTCCCCAATTTCACTTCAAGATTTCAATGGCAATTTTTCCTGTTGTTGAAGTGGAAGAGATTGGAAATTCCAGAGAATCCATACTAAATCTGTTGAAATCGCAGAAAGCTCTTTTTCATAGTCAGATCAAAGAGTTTCATAGAGTTGTAAGCCATCAGTGCAAGCTTACTGGAAGCGATCTTTTGTTTCAGGATATAATTGCTAGTTCATTGAACCATAAGCCTGGGAAAACATCAAAAGCTTCACTCAGCCCTAAGGCTGTGAAGTATTTGCACTCTGTATTTTCTATAAAGGATACAACTAGCAAGAAGGAGATCCATGAAATCAGCACTCTGTGCCAAACGACAGTTACACAGGTGAGAGAATTCTTTAAAACTGAACGTTCTAAAGTCAAAAAACTTGTTCAAAGATCAAAAAATCTATCGAGTACAAAAAAAAGCAAAGTTAGTGTAAGGTTATCCAAATCATGTTCAGATACATCCAATGTGAGTGGAAGTATATGCAATGTCAGTGTGGATTTTGGTGAAAAGGAATTTATAGACAAGATTTTGAGCATGATGGGTAAAGAAGAAACCTTTTCGGGTTGGGTGAAACTTATGGAATGGGTCCTTCGGATCCAAAATAAAGCTGCCCTGAGCCGGTTTTCTACTAAAGGTGGAATTAGCACTTTAGCTTTGTGGTTAAATGACGCTGCACTTGAAGAACAAACAACTGTGATTTCTGTCATTTTTAAGGTTTTTTGTCACATTCCCTTTGATAAAGCTCGGCGAACACAAGTATCTGATGTCTTGCAAACTGTTAACAGACTACGATTTTATAGAAATCCAGACATATCAAATAGCGCAAAGGATCTTCTATCTAGTTGGAGCAATATGTTTATGAGAAGACGAGAACTTGAAAATGATAGAAACCGTTTCATAAAGGTCTCTGCTTTGGCGCAAGATGCAAGTGATCGCAGGGGACCTAAGCCTGGGAATGGACAAAAGCTGCTAATAAGTTCAAGTGATACAAGTGAAAAGCATGAGCTATCTATGTCTGCTGAAAGAATAGAAGAAAGCGGGAGAGTTCAAGGTGCTGGTTGAGCATCCTGATAGTAAATTAGGAAGAAACAGGCCAGTAACAAAAGCAATCAGAGCCGTCCACTGTCAGCAGATGACATAAATAAAGCGAAAATGGTAGCAGTGTACACGCAAGAAAAAGACGGAAATACCTCTCCTGATGTTAGGAAACCTCCACCGAATAACCAAACCATTTCTATTATTAATGCAGGTCAGGTTCAGACGGAACAAGAGTCAATTTACAAAACTGGCCACCAAATTCAGCCCAATCCAAAAGAACCAGAAGGTTCTGAAATCAATTACAATGATGCCCTCACCCCAGTTATCCCAACTGAAAAGCATGCAGATGACACAGCAGCAAATGTCAAGGTGCCAGCTGCCATTGATTTCACTGAAGTTGGCCCAGACCTGCTGCAAGTGCTGTTGAATAATCCAGAGTTGGTCAAGGCTCTGACTAGAGCAGGTCAGAATTTAACGCAGAGGTAGCTCAGTGTGCTTCTTGAGTCAGTAAAGAAAGCAGGTTCTACCCAGCCTGTACCTGTATCCAGACCCGTGTCCTTCTCCAAGCCCAACTGGCCTATAAGAAATAACCAAGCCCAACTTGCGTCGCCTCGTAAGGCTATTACCTATAATAGTCGTATTACTCGGAATTTGGACTATGCTCAGCATCAAGAACCTCTCCCTATGCTCTAGTCAAACACATGGACTAATTTCAACACGCCCCGGCTGTACCTGGTTACTCTAGGCCATAATTTATAATGTATGGTCGAGGAAAGGGGTACTATCAGAGTAACCTAAACTTTGGTAACCAGGTTGGGGAGAAGAGATTGCCTGGCCCACATTTTAGTTGGTTGGAAGAAAGCAGTATTGATGTTTCTTGCTTCTTCTTCATTCCATTTTCATTAGAGAGTTGGCTAAATAATAAAATTAATCCTTGCAACTCTTGAAATAGCTGTCATAAGAGTAATTTTTGTGTAATCTTTTGACTTTTTATGGCCTGAAAATAGTTTTTATGAGGATTATTATGTGAGCTATGTTACGTGCCTGTGGCTCGATTTGAAAGCCCATAATCAAGTGCTTTTTAAAAATAAAATAAAATGTGTAATATGTGTTTAGTTATTCCTGTGACCGTTTTACAACAATCGGCAGTACCCATCCTCATGCATTTCTGATGTAAAAGCATGTTTGTATCATCATCTCCACTGTAATTAAAGTAATTTTCTCATAGCGATGTATTATTATTATTATTACTGCAGCTGTTGGAAATGACGTCAGAAATAGTGGAAATGCAATGGATGAGGGTGGTTGTTGATGGGGCAAAGACTAGCTACCGTTGGGTATGTTATACACCATTTTTTTGCCTGGTTTTACAAAATTTTGGCAGTGAATGTAGTGATATTTTTTAACTTAACATGAATTGTATGTTGTGAAATTAAACTATTTTCATGTTAAATCTTTGTATTTAAATTGAGTTATCTGAATAACTAAGTTGTGAAATCAAACTGTTGTAAAACTGTATGTGAACAATAGAAATGATTAATATTTAATTAAGATGAATCAAATTTGTTTGACATATCTTACATCTCCACTGCTTAAATATCTGGCGAGAACTATCATAACCCTGATTACTTTTTGGTTCTATTGGTCTGCTTCAGACATTATGTTTACAATATTTATCAACAGGTGACTTCACAGTATTCTTTCATCTAATTTCAGAGGGTATTTCAAATATTACAAGGCATGTACATTAAGAACTGAAACATGGAATTTGAAGTAAAATTCAAGTGTAGACAAGTCAAAATTATCACTATGTTTTCTCCTGTTATCATCAATATTTCCACACACAAGCGCATGTGGAAATAGCAAATCAAATGCATCTTCTGATGGTTCGGTTCCTGAATTGATTTTCTAAAATGGAACCATTGCTACCAGTGCTGTGATATGAAGATATTGCTTACTAAGAAGGTGCATCTGGATTTTCTATTGGCAAATCAGGTGATGATTATGAAAGAAATGTTTCTCCCTGTCATACTAAGGTGGATAAATATAACAACTTTGGTGTAGCAGATAAAGTCCGGATTTGAGAAAACTTCGGATTGGAGAGCGATTTTACTACCATCTTTACTGGACCCAAGTCTTTATGTGATTTTGTGAAGGATATGTTGATAAACTTTGTTTTCTTTTCTTAAGAAGGATACATATATCTGTAAATTCTTAGAACATTCGAAACAACTTTTGTGACTGATTTACAGTTTTCAGCCAATAAAGTTAGTACCTCAGCATAAAGGCTGCTGAGTTATTGTAGTTGCCTGATTTTTTATGTATTATTCATGATTTTTTGCTATTTTTTTAAAACCAATCATTCTGATGTGAAAACATGGTCCGTTGTTATTTTTACCCTCTTGTATGGATTCCTGATGTCAATAATATTAGATGGCCTAGCTCATAACCAAATTATAATTATAAAATGATCTATGCTTTTTGCTTTGATGATGTTTGAATTTCATGTACCTGTGCAACCTTGGAATTTGTATTCTACAAACAAAATTAACTATATGTTTTTGCCATTTCAAAATCAATAGGATAAAATAGCTTACTTTTAAACAAACGTTTGCAAACATTCATTATTCAATTCCTTAATGTCACAATCAAAATGTTATGGTCCCGTTTAAGGATAAACCATACTCTCAAGGGAAAGCCAAAAACATGGTTACGTCTGCAGTTTAATGAAAAACGTTTGCATTTTTCAAAACACTGGTTGGGAATGACATAACTTTTACGTCCGACGTAATCCTGATACATCGGACGTAAATCAAAATATAAGTAAACCTATAGCTGCAATTCCTAATAAAATCTAAAAATACAATTCATCTTTTCTCTCTTCTTTAACCAAACAAGTAAAAAATGGTTTCATTAACTTTTGCTTCATCTAACAAAAAACAATTCTAGTACCGTCTATAGTGGAAATTGGCCAGATTAATTGATGCGCGCTTTTTATTACATGCAGTTTTTCGACTTTGGTAGAAGATGGAACTTATGTTTGAATTTGTAGTAGGTGTTTTAATTTTTATTTAAATTTGAATTTGAATTTCTATTATTGCTTGTCAAATATTAAATGCGAAGTATTTATTATTCAAATTTATTAATTACTCATTAGTAATTATTAATAAATAATTATTACAAATAAAACATAAACACTTTACATTATACAATACTTTATATCCAACTTCAAACCAATTTTTTGTGCACGAATGTCACAACCTCTAATCTCTAACTTCTAATTCAATTTGTCTACGAACGCACCCTATAAAGGAACAAACATGTAAACTACTCGATTGCAAAATTTTAAGTATATTGGGTTCAAATGCTTAGTTAATCGCATATCTAAAGCAAAATAATATTGATTTTTCAACTTTGATAGAGATGAAAAATTTGGTAATGAAACGTAGCACTATTGAAAAAATTGAAGAACAAAAGTTTTCTCGCTATAATTTGGAAAAATAAACCATTCTTAAAGTAAATACGCCGAGGAAGCGACAATGAGGTTGACTAAAGTAGGATGGTTGAAAAATGTAGATTTGGTTATGTATACCTTAGCATAAAGATTTAGTATGCATAATCAAATCCATATTCTTCAACCATAAATAAATTAATAAAAACCTATTCAAGTGTGTCACATAAGCACCACTAAAAATGATTGGATTAATAACTAACATAAAGTCCAAATCAAGACTTTTACAAAAGAATCTATCAAGTGCATCACAAAATCCCCACCAAAGCTAGTCATGGATTCATAAGACCAACATTTCATCAACACTAAAATAGGATGGGAAAGAGCAATCATGTATGTTTGTTTGAACGTCATTGTCTATCCAATGCATTTTCCTCTCATTTTTCTCTCCTTTAGGCCTGAGGTATAACCCATGAAGATTCAAGGACCACATTTTTTGGCAACCCTTCCTTTTCATTTTACATATTCCAATGTAATCACCCATTCCTTTAAAAGTTTCTTGACTGCTTTGTGTTTGACAAGGATGTGCCTTCATTCTATTATACATGACCGCTATTCTTTGCAATTCCGATGGAGGCATGCGAATCAAAGTTCATTGAAACTGGAACATTTAATTGTTCTTATAGTGAAATATCAATAAATCTTTTAGTCATTCGACTTGATCTGCTAACTCAAAAGCAATAAACTCGAATTTCATGGTAAATTGTGTCATACACGTCTATTAGAGGACTTCCATGACATAGCACCTTCAATTAGAGTAAACAAATAGCTTCTAGTAGGGCTAAGTTCATCATTATCAATAACCCATTTTGCATCGCAAAACCCTTCTTGGACAATGAAAATTTGTTAAAATGTAAACACCGATCAATTGTACCCTTAGGGTACATCATTAAATGATGAAGAGCATCTAACGTTCTGTTGGAATTGGACCAACACGTAGCAGGTTAAATGAGTGAATTTAAAAAAAAATAAAAATCATTTTAGATCTCATTGACCAATGAAGTCTAAATTGATCTAGATCAAATCTAAATAAATTACAATAAAACCTTTATGTTATTTAATTAACATAAAGGTTTGATATGTGTGTGTGTGTGATCACTACTAGAACAACAGTAAATAACGACGGAAGCTTTCGACGGACGTCGACGGTTATTTCCGACAGCTATCGAAGGCTGACGATCTCCATGGCGTTTTCGTAAATAAAATATAGTGGTCATCGCAAGCCGTCGAAAACCGACGTAAATTAGCCGTCGGCGGCCGTCGTAAACCATCGAAAAAAAACGTGTATACAGGCTCCAGGTCGAGAGCAGCTTCATTATCTCATTTCCCTCAAAATTCACCAAAACCCTAATTCCACCACCTGCTCCCCGTCGTCAGCCAGCCCCCCGGCCTCCTCGATCATCTCCAACTTCATCATTCTCCACTCTCGACAAGCGTAGGCCCTTCATCAATCTCCAATCAGGTTTTGTTTCTAAACACTAATTAATTTTGATTTGTTAAATTAGGGTTAATTTGTTGTTATAGTTGTATAATACCTCATTGATTGTTTGTTATACCCTATTGAATGCTAATTATGTTGTTATTATAAATATTTATCATTTAAGTGTTGAGAAAAAAAATTAGTATATATGTACGTTAATTAGTGTATATGTGTTGATTAATTAGTGCATATGCGCATTAGGGCTAGTTTGGATTAATTAAAGTTCATGTTTATGATTTAGTGTATGTGTTTTTAAGATGACGAAAACAACGATTTGGTGCATGTGTTTCTTAGAATGTAAATAAATTATTGTAAAAATTGTTGTATAATACGTTTTACTTATTATAAATCCCTTAGAGAGTTTTTGACCTCTTCTGACAAGTACTGTATATGATCATTGTACGAATATTCGTTTTATCACAGAACGGAAATTTATATTCATCAGATACAATATTTGTCGGATTTTTTCCTGTATCGGACAAGTTACAAACATAATAAAGTAATTATATTTTGCAAATCATTTTATTTTGAACGGTTCACAAAATTTCGACAACACTTTCTTTTTGTTCCCTGTGTACACACATATGTGTATAGTACAAAGAACAAAGGGGAAGTGCTGCTGAAATTTTGTTGAATCGTTTAGAATGAAACGATTTAGAAAATATAATTACAACTGTGTTTGTAATAGGAAGTAGGATGACCAACCATCAAAGTGTAAAACAATAACCTAAAAATTATAGATTATATTCATACAATAATTTGTCTAAGTCCATTTGAAAATATAATTAAATGTAATAATATTATATATTTGTGAAAATTTAAATGTATGATTTAATTGAAAAATAAAATGTCAATACGTAAATGATTAATACATTTATATGTTTTAAAGTAGGAAAAATGGCCAATTATTTTATGATCGAAGCTGGATGTACCAACAAAAAAGAAAAATGGAGGTTTAATAGGTGAACATTTTCAGAATGGTGTATATGCCTTTATTGAATTTGCTTTAAGTAATAATGGGAATGACGAAGAAATTCATTGTCTATGTAGTATGTTCAAATTATTGAAGTATTTGATAATGAATATGGTAATAGTTCATTTGCGCCAATATGGTTTTGTGCCGAATTATTTGCTGTGGGATCGTCATGGAGAACTCATAGCACCTAATCTCGTACATTCGGAGGAGGAGGTGGATGCTGAAATTGTTTCAACGAATCTCGTAGAAAATATGGTTGAAAATGCAACACGTTCAATGTTTCCTACTGTTGAAGTTGATGGTAACGATGTTAATGCCGAAGAAGAACTAAATATTGGAGCAAAAAAAAATTATGATTTATTGGAGAAAAAGAAAATTTATGATTTACTTGAAAAATACATCTGTGTATTAATTATAATGCAATATATTATCTATATATACAGTATTTACAAATCATAGCATCCAAGTGGCGATATCAGCAAAAAATTTGTTACTTCATTTTCGAACCACGTATATGATCCGGTAAATTGTGTAGTCGACGTAGGGTTGAAGCATCTTGTCATGAGACCAAAAAGAAAAGTCAAGACATATCTAATATTTTTTGTCAATGGATACAAATTCAACACCAAAAAATATGAGGCTAAAAATTTAACTAACAGTACCGTGTATATGTTATAGGTAGTGATGATCCAAATGATCACATAAATGATTTTTATGGTGTGTTAACTCAGGTTTTGCAATTAATATACTTCCAGACCTATGGAAGAAGTTTATTTATTTAGATGCAACTGGTTCAGTACTGTTCCAAGTTCTGGAATTGACAAGTACCAAAAATATAATATTATTGAAATAAAGCATACATCACGTTATCGTAAGTACGATACGTTTACACTAACAAAACAAGCCCTATAAGTTTATTATGCTTCTTAACCATCTCTAAAAAGAGATAAAGCAGATTGGTTGGCAGTTTTTAAAACGAAGACAAGATTTACATTTGAGGGAAAGAGTATTCCAAAGGAACAAGCGCACCAAGCGGATATTGAGGAAAATGACGAAATTACAATAACAGATTATCAAACCGATTTTGGACCTCTAAACGATGAATCAAATGTATTAGATATTTGCGACCATAGTGGAAAACAATATTGAGTATGAGACCGAATCTGAATTAGAAAACGATGAGGACTGATTTAATAGTACACATGTTGAAAAAAGGTACTTTATGAGAGTATTGATGTTACACCTTTTTTGTATGTTATATACGATTATTGATGTTAAATCTTGATATGTTTGCCCATAGTTGAATAATATGTACTGCCATAATAAAATTATATGTATATGACAAGTATTACAGATGTCTTTCTTTAGACGACGGAGTTCTTCACAGTTCGGTTTCCCCTCTTTGTCTCAGAGAGGGACCATTCACAGCGGAGGTGATGACAGCGGCCCGTCGTAAGAGGCGCCGCATATGGTAGTTAGATTGCTATTGAAAGCAGATGGCTCGTAAGTATTAAATTTACTTCATCGTTATAAATATTTTATATGATATATTAGTCATGATTTGTGTGTATCATATTTAAAGCAGGGGTTTTGAGCTTGAGCCTTCAAAAATGGTGCTCAGCATATCTAAGCGGGCACACATGAGCCGTTTGACCGCGTGCTGGTCGAAATGGAAGAGCATTTGGCAGGACCTTCCTAGTAAGTGTAAAATTATATATCATTATATATAATCACTTTACAATTTGTCGACTAATTAAAATATATAACTTATATTTTTTTCAACATATATATAAGGTGCGGTAGACCTACAAGAAGATGATGTTTTCCTTTGTCAACGTCACTGCACTATAAGAAAATGGTCTATTTATAGCAAATGGGGATTGCATCAGAACATGACTTGCCATTGTTGGTCATTTACGTTAAAACATACTCTCAGTTCACACTATTATTAACGAAAAGGAAATTTTGGCGGTATATCTTTTCGCCCCCCACCCCGGCCCCCCACCTCACAAAAAACCACAAAATTCCTATTCCGCCATGATTCCCCTTTTTCCCTTCCAAAACCCTAGATTATGATTCTCGTCTTCACTTAAAAATTCTACGACTCCAGACCCCAGACTCTCTGACGATGACTACGACCACTCGACGAGCAGCGACGACTCCAATTCGAAGGCGACGACTGCAGATTCCACGAGGCAGGGACTCCAGTTCGAAGCGATGATCCTACATTCCATAAGGTAGCGATTGTATTGCTAGAATCAACACGGATGCATCTTGAAAAGGGGTAAAATTCTTTCTACTTATTTGGAAATTGGCATAATATTTTGATTTCCAAAGTCCGTAAATTATTAAATTACCAATGTCCCTAACCTTTTCCTAGCATTAGATGTATTCATGTTTCTCCTTCTAATTTTCTAACATTTGGCATCCTTATTTCACACTTTTTTCCATTTTAGTTCAGTTTGTAAAAAGATGTAAGTGATGTATAAATATTAAAACTGAATCGAAGACAAAATTGGCATTGCAATTTACATCTATACATGTAACTATAATTTGTTTTACATGCTTGCATGTATATTGGTTTTAAAGATTTAATTTGATGTTTAAAGGTTTTGCATACACCGTGTATGCCTTGCTTGGGGATGTGTGCTTGAAGAGCCTACAATGACAGACAGTTCCTCGACAAATATGGGAGGATCTATTTTTGTCTACGTATAAGATGCAGGCCATGTATTTTTTACTTAATTTTTGGTCATTCAATAAGCACGGGCTTGTATAACTCTTCATTTCTATGCTTTTTTAGAAAATGACAAGAGAATGTTTCATGCATATATGATGATGAAGTTGAAGAATTGCTACTATTGCAGCACATCATTTTCATATATCATGTGTTGCACCAAGCCAACGTTTAAAAATTTACAATCATATGCACTCCGATAATGCAGCAAAGCACTTAAAAATTATGACTTACCATGATTTAGGGATAATTCACAAGTTTAAATGCTATTTTTGGCTAATGCGATTAAAATTATTAATTGGGACAATTTTAATTTGAGATTTGCTAAACACTTGAATTATTGTTAAAAATAAGCTGTTTCTTTTTTTCCTCTTTTCATTATTTATAAACAATATAAATTATTTAAATGATTTAATTAACAATAATGGTATTAGTTTTTGTATAAGGTCTTGATTTTGCAATCGGCTTTGGGTACCAAAACTCATAGGACCAGCCCTCCTCCAACCCTGCTGATCACCTTGACGAGTTCAGTTGCGCATCTCTAGTCCACTGTTTTCAGCATCTGTGTTGAACTAGAGCGTACAATTCACAATGATGGTGCACCTGAGTAAAACACAGTTATGCTTAAGCTTGTTCAAGAAAGAAAGGCCAATGAAGTTATTAGTGGTCAGGTAAGTTTATGCTTAAGCTTTTTTCACGACATCACAAAGTTTGCCTTTTCTTCTATTTATTATTTGAAAAATATATTTTGTCCAATCAACGTATATATCATAAATTTGATGACTGAAATAAATGCTTTGTCTTAATTCTTTACTAGGTGTACATAACAAGTTTAACACAAATTATATTTGATTTGTTCAAATTCAATTTTTTTTCCTGTCTATACTGAACTAAGCAAATCTTACCATGGTCGAATAAATTATGTTTAGTTGACTAATGTTTGGTATAAGTTCAGTTATAAAACTACCAACACTTTCAGGTGAACATCTTGTTGCCTTAAAACTGATAAACATTAGACTATTATATGCTTCAAATTATCAATACTAGCCACTTTGTTGGTAGCTAAAAAAATACATATAAGTTCTATTAGTATTTATATAGTTGGAAATCACTTGGCCTCTAGGGCACAGGGGCCGCGTGGCGTAGGATAGCAAAGTAATATAGGAGATGCTAACATTAGCGGGCTAAATTTTAAGGGAAAAAATAGAATGACAGTATTATTTCTCTATACAATGTATACATGAGCAGTATGCATTCAGTACAGGTTGCCCATGCTACTGCTACATCCTCCATAATTGAGCTTGTTCATTTGTACATTCCTTTATTACTACTATTATTTTGTTTTTTCTCTTTAAAATTGTATTTTGGTTTTCATCTTTGTTGGACTGCAGGACATATTGAAATTTGAATATTGTATTTGGGAACTTTTGAAATTTTGAGTTTTGTTTAAAGGCGTTTGATTGACTGATGAAGTATTTATACCTTTAAAAATTAAAAGCTTTTCCGGATTAAAGTTGAGCTTGGAATTTGGATAAATATACTATGAGTCAGTGAGAACGAGTCCATGCAAGAATGAACTTGTGCAATTTCTGAATAACTTTGTCCAGTCATTAATCAAGTTTATTTGCTTATTGTTAGTAATAACGAAAATTAATAAACAATTAAAGAGCCTAATGATTTTTTTTCATCGTCATAATTTTCATACCATCAAGAATCGATTTTTCATTCAAACTTGTTGTCTAGGCAGATATAATTTGGCAGTGAACTGGTTAATTTACTTTGATAATGTTGATTACATTTTTGAACTAAATAATATTTTTCACATCTTTTTATCTGCTCACTCGTCATTTTTTATGTTATATGAAATTGTCATTTGTCATCCAATAATAATAAACTACTAGACTAAAAAGGAATTGGATAACACAAATATGGATCTGAGTAGCAAATAATCAATCGAGAAAAGAAATCTTAAAAGAATGACGGTAAAAGGAAAAAAACACCACATAATAAGTTTATAACAATTGACATGCAATTGTTGAGTAAAATATCTAAAATAAAATATAACATTAACAAAGTTATCTAAGTTTTATAAAATTAACCTAATTTATAAGAAAATAACTAATTTTATAGAAGTTAACTAAGTTTTATAGAAATTAAGTAAGTTTAAATTTTCAAAATAAACTAAATTTAAAAATATAACAAAGTTAATAAAATTTAAATAAGTTTTATAAAACTTGACCAAGTTTTATAAACATCCGATTAAATTAATTAAGTTTGGAAAATTTAACCATGTTTTATAAAAAGCTAACTATGTTTTATAAAAATTTAATTAATTTTTGTAAAATTAAACTAAGTTCGATAAATTATTTTTTGTAAAATTTAACTAACTTTTATAAAAATTAATTAAGTTTATAAAATTAACTAAATACAAAAGAAGAAGAAGAATATAATATAATAATAGTAGTAGTAATAAAATAATAATATAATAATAAAAATAATAAATTAAATAAGTTTAAATTAGGTAACTAAGTTAATTAAGTTTTATACTAATTAAATAAAAGTTAACTATTTTTTTTAATTTTACTACAGATTGAGCTTAGTTATAAGTAAATTTAACGATTGGTTGCTTAGGGGTAATATTATCTTGCATCACGATCATCAATTTGTGAGGTGATTCTTCCTATAGATTGAGCTGGAGGCAAAATAATCATCTGTAGACTCACACAAACACAACTTATAGTATTTATAAATGTTAAGCTTTTATCATTTTGTAGGAGTTATGAAATTGGAATCAACAAAATTCGGGCCAAGAGAGGTAGTGAGACATGTACTTCAGACAGCTGCTACATCTTTGAAGAATGAACTTATATTGGAAGGGGATGTAGCTGAAAATGTCCCAACTGAGGTTAGTTTCCTCACTCAAATTTAGTTTAGCTATTAGCAGTCTGCATTTGTCATGTTTACTTAATTTTATTCTTGTTTCAGTTTGTTTGCTTATTTTATTCCTTAATCATTGTGGCGTCATGTATAATTTGATCCAATATACTTTAAGCGATATTTGTAGACTTTTTATATATATTTTTTGTATTAAAAAGCAAAACAGTTTATGCCAATAACCGTTTGACATTTGTTTGTAACTGTATTACTCACAGTATCTTATAGGTAGTTGGAGATGTACTCAGAATTCGGCAAATTCTAACCAACTTGATCGGGTAATTTATATACCTTATATGTAGTTGGCGAAAACTCTTATTCGATGATCGAAGTAGTGTCGATTTAAGCTTCATAAGTGTGTCGATAACATTCTTCTAATTCCATCGCATCTGAAAGGTAAAAGATTCAAAATGTGGTTGTAAAATTCAGTCTTTTTTCTGCATATATGAGAATTAGATAAGTAGGTCAAGTGTGAAAGTCGCTATGCTCTGATACCAAATGAAAGTCGCTATGCTCTGATACCAAATGAAAGTTACCGTGGATCGTGCTATATGGAATTATAATATACTAATGCGGAAATAAAACAAAAATACTGTAGCAGAGTAAATAAGAAAAAATAAAACAAGCACACCAGGAATTTTTATACTGGTTCGAACTTCCCGTTCTACGTCCAGTCCCAGACTCCTTCTGGAATTTCACTAACAACAATCCTCACTTAACCCGGAGGAACGGGTTTACAACAACCCTTGAACAGCCGAACAAGGGACCTGAGCAGCAGAACAGGATTTCGCCTCAACAGCCGAAGAGGACTTCACTTGCCTGAACAGCAGAACAGAACTTCAACTTATACAGAAAGTATATGACACAGTGTGTTCTCAATAACACGAATTTGTCTCTTGATAGTACAATCTTCATATAATCTTTCTCCTTTATGATATATGTATGAATGCGTGAAGATTAAGAAAGTAGAATTTGAATTTGAATGATATTTTTAGCACAAATGAGTTAGAATCAAGAATTTCAATAATAGAATAATAATCAATAGAAATTGGTGTTTTAAAAACTTGATTCTAATGTGTTTATATAGGTAATAAATGGTTGTAATTGTTCATGAAGAGTTATCATCAAAAGCTGTTGAATTAAAGGTCGCAACTCTTCATGAATGGAAATGCCTTTTCAAAAAAATAGCCGTTGAAGAAGTTCAGCCGTCTGAAAATAAATTTCAGACTTCTGAAATTTAAAACGTGCAAACCAGAAAAGAAATAGGCTATTTTTGCCCAGATTCAGACGTTTGAAATGGTCAATTCAGACGTCTGAATTTGACCTATTACTAAAAATTACCATAGCTCAAATGGTTAGAGCACTTGCCTTCTGAACTAGTAACCCGAGTTTGAGTCTTGCTCCATGCAATTTTTGAAAACTTGATTTTTCATTTAAAATATGAATATATATGTGTGTATACCATTTGGAGAAGATTTTAACATTTGTAAACTCTAGACACGACACTCTATGACTAATAATACTTTGTTTGTCACCTTTGTCTTGTCTCCATCGTATATATCTCTTCTTGTATCTCCATATACATCCTTTTATTCTTTTGTACTGTGTATCTTCATTTGAATGTATTTGATTATCTCTTTTTGATGCCCATGTACCTTCAAATTAGCTTAGAGATTCTTTGACATAATTGTATAGTTGCTGTCATTAAAATCCAACAATTGAGGTTCTAACATTCTCCCCCTTTTTGATGATGACAACTATACAATTTTTAAAAAATATTCATTCTATATAAAAAATAATATTAATATGTTTAAAGCTCCCCCTAAGTATAACATCTCCCCCTAAGTATAATATCTTCCTCTATTAATATGCATATGAATTTCTCCCCCTTTGTCATTATCAAAAAGAATGAGGGAATATATAAAATTATATAAAATATCTTGTGTATAACGAGATAAACTCATTATTAATTATGAAGGAAAAATAAAATAAATTTTACCATATTTACCGAAGTCCATATTTTATTGTAAGCACGTAATTCTATTAAACGTATGGAACATTCTTTAAAATTCCAAAATCTTTCCTTTTCCTTTTGTTTCTCTGAGTACCTGCAAAAAATAATAATAATTTTCGGTACCCACTTACTATGTTAGGGTCCGGGGGGTTAGGTCTTTGGAAACCATACACATTTGGGTGTGGTTGAACCTTTATAAATATAATTTTCATTACAAATTACATTCTTATAATGGTTGCTAATATAAAGTTGTTTATCATGATCAATCATATTAGCTGGAATCCATATCTTAATACTGTTAGTCATTAGCTTAGTACTTGAAGAATAATTTTTATCATTTCTAAACAAAGTACTATTATGACTATAACTGGTTTTAAAACTATCTTGATTACTAGTACTAGCACTAAAGTTAGTATACATGAATGCAAATCTAGTACTATTTTTACTTTTAGCTTGTTTATAGCCTAAACCGCTTTTATCATTGTGAGCTTTTGAATTCTTAACATAACCTAATCCCTTCTTATTTGAAGCAGGTTGAGAATTTTCAATAATCCTGGATAAATTTTCTCTCCCTTTATTAAAATTGGAAATATTTTTAGTAATGTCATCAAGCTTAGTTTTGAGACTAGTGTTATCTAACTCAACAATTTTAATTTTTGTTTTTAACTCATGATTTTCAGAAGCTAGAGCATTATTCTTTTCTTTTTGAGCTTCTATTTCTTAACTTAATAGAGCGAGTTGAGAATTGTCCGAATCTTGAATTTTCTCAAGTTCTTCTTCTAATATTCTCTTCTCGTCTTTAAGCATATCTCTTTCGAATTCTGCTTTCTTCTGATTTTCCAAAGCTTCCTTATATTTTCTTTTGAGACTTTTTAAAGTGTCTAGAAGTTCTGAATTTATTTCTATCATATCATCAAAAGTTAGATCATTAACCTCATTATCTTTTGCCATGAAGCATTTGTTTGTTTGCTCCTTTGATTTTTCTTTGTTGCTCTTCCTCTTCTTATTGCCTTGACTAGATCTCTTTGTAGCCATTTATTCTAGGATGTTGTTACGATCTCTAGAAAACCAGGCTCTGATACCAAATGAAAGAATTGGTATGCTCTGATACCAAATGAAGTCGCTATGCTCTGATACCAAATGAAAGTTACTGTGGATCGTGCTATATGGAATTATAATATACTAATGCGGAAATAAAACAAAAATACTGTAGCAGAGTAAATAAGAAAAAATAAAACAAGCACACCAGGAATTTTTATACTGGTTCGAACTTCCCGTTCTACGTCCAGTCCCAGACTCCTTCTGGAATTTACTCTTGAAATCCATTCTTGAAAAGAAATAAAATTAAGATTCTGAGGACGTTTGGGCAAATTCATCAACCCTAATGTTTTGGAGCCAAGTTCTTTTATGGGTGAAAATTCGGATTCGGGAAAAGTTACCCCATAGTGTCTAAGAATTTTCATAATATATGCTCCGTAATGAAACGTTTTATATCGGCGACGGCGATTAACATCCATAAATTCTTCAAGAATACCTTGCCCCCAATTAATTGGTTGTTCGGAATAAATGGCATATAAAGCTTGGAAGTTCCGTTTGTTTATGACTTCATAACTTCCGGTTCGTGGTAAAATGGAACGAATTAAAGCACGATGAAGAATACGGGCTTGAGGCCTTAGGTTGACAGAAGTTAACCTAGTGATATCATCAGACAGAAATCTATGAGAGACTTCATCTCTATTTTCTAGGGAGAGTGAAGCATCAATGTCATCTAAATCAGTCCCGGATGAAGGGCATTGCAAGATATCTCAAAGACGAACTAATGGGAGATATATTTTTACTCCACATACCCAAGTCCAAATACAATTTTCGCGATTATGTGGATGATGATGATCCAAATTCATGTTTGCATAGAATAACTTAACCAGTTGATGATTTATTTTGACATTATTCGCAGAAAATGACAATAAAGATTCTAACCCGCTTGAATTGGCAATTTGTTGAATCCTATAGGGTTGGAATTCATCAGATTTCACAAAAGCTCCTGGAAAGAAGCCAGATCTGTCCATCTGAGCAAACCTTTTCTTGGCTTCATTATTCCACAACCATTGGTCTATATTGGGTGTAGAAGATGAAGTTGAAGCTCTTGGTCGCTTTGCTTTTGGAGCCATTTGGAGTTTTTTGGTGAAAAAATTGAAGATTGGAGATGAAAAAATGAAGTTTTGAAGGGTGATAATGGTGCTGATTCGGTTATTTGGGGGAAAGGAGGAAGAAGATGGAAGTAATAAAGGTGGTTGGTTGGTGGAAAATTTCTAAAAAGCCCTTGAATTTTTAAGCACCATTTGAATTCAGACGTCTGGAATTTAATTTCAGACGTCTGAAATGTTAAAATTTTAACCAGAAAAGAATTAGTTCATTTTTGACTTGTTTCAGACGTCTGAATCTTCAGTTTCAGACGTCTGAAACTGTAGAAATTTTTTTATTTTTCTACAATATTCAGACGTCTGAACCAATAGTTTCAGACGTCTGAAACTTAAAATTTCAGACATTTGCATGAAAAATTAAAAGTAAATGATAGAAATAATATATATTAATATTGAACAGAAGGAGAAGATTTTCAAATATTTAATAAATGATAGAAACAACAAATAGAACAGAACTACAAGAAAATAAAATTAGAAGTTAATTTTCAGAAGCATTTGGAGATTTGCATTCTTCTGGTTCGATTTTTGTAATTTCTGTGAATGGTTGTAAAGGAGACCAGTATGACGTTCGTTCCCACGAGTTTGGAGAAACTGGAGGACGTTGTGGACTTGGTTCCCATGGATTCCAACCTGATGTTTTTATTTGATGAGAAGTTGACGGTTTGACTACGTCTTTTTCTGGAGATGTACCACAAAATTTAAATGCCATTTTTTCAATGAAGCTAAGTCGTTTAGCATTTATTTTTTGTTCATAATACATCTCACGTTGCAAATCCAATTGCTCTTTTTGATAATGATGAATCTCAAATATTTTTTCTTTGGTTGATGGAGAACCAAAGAAAAGAAATCGTCGAGATTTCTTCTTATCTGGTGTATTACCAGAGTGTTCACGTTCAGGACGAGCTTGTTCACGAGGAGTTGGAGTTGCTAAAATCTCGAAAGAAGACGTTGAATAAGCTGATGGAGAATTGTCAGAATTAGAAGCCATAGAGAGAAGTAAAATAACTAGGTTGAATTTCATTGATGGAGAATTTTGGTGTTTTAAAATGAGATGAAAGAAATAACTAGTTTGAATATATAAATAACAGAAAGGAAAAAAACTATTTAAAGAAATTAGTTTTATATTAATGGTTACATATAGTTAGTTTTGTTTAGTTACTAACTAATGGATAATAAAATTTTAAAAAAAATGGAAGGTTAGAAATATACATAATAAATGGAAGGTTAGAAATATTTGTTACTAATTTGTTAGTTATGAGATTTTTAGAGAATAAACACATATGTTGGGAGCAAATATAATGTAGATAGTAGATGTATGACTATATAAAAAAATCGTTACAGAATTATAAATTTTTAACAGAAACAATACCAAGTTCCCGTCTTAGCTTAATAAAAACGTTTTCTAAAAGAGGTTTTGTAAAAATATCAGCTAACTGATTTTCAGAAGATACAAAATCTAAAATTATTGTTCCTTTTTCAACATTGTCACGAAGGAAGTGATGACGAATGTCAATATGTTTTGTTCGTGAATGATTGATAGGATTTTTAGACAAGTTAATAGAACTCGAGTTGTCACAGTATATTGTAGAGTTTGATAAATTAATATTGAAATCTTTGAGTGTTTGTTGCATATAAATTACTTGAGTACATGCTAGAGCAGCAGAAATGTATTCTGCTTCGCATGTAGAAAGAGAAACACAATTTTGTTTCTTACTAAACCAGGATACGAGAGATTTCCCAATGAAATGGCACGTACCACTCGTACTTTTTCGATCTGTTCGAGAACCACCAAAGTCAGCATCACTATATGAGACTAATTCGAATGGACATCCTTTTGGATAAAACAGACCAAAATCCTTTGTGTTTGTAAGATAACGTAATATCCGTTTTACTGCTTTTAAATGTGATTCTTTTGGATTAGCTTGAAATCTAGCACACAAACAAACACTCATCATTACATCAGGACGACTTGCAGTTAAATATAGTAATGATCCAATCATACTTCGGTATAGTTTCTGGTCAACACTTTTGCCATTGTCATCTTTTTCAAGATGTGTAGTTGTACTCATTGGAGTTGGTTTGGCAGAAGTATTTTCCATTCCGAAACGTTTGAGTAGATTAATACAATATTTTTCTTGATTAATAAAAATGCCATTTTGAAGTTGTTTTATTTGTAATCCAAGAAAATATGTTAATTCACCCATATGAGACATTTCAAATTCTTTGGTCATTATTTCTGAAAATTCCTGGCATAATTTGTCATTCGTAGAACCAAAAATGATATCATCAACATAAATTTGAACTATTAAAATATCCTTTTTAGAATGTTTTATAAAAAGTGTTTGATCAACTTTCCCAGCTAGGAAACCCGAAGAAATTAGATAAGTCATTAGACGGTCATACCAAGCACGTGGTGCTTGTTTCAAACCGTAAAGTGCCTTTTTAAGTTTATATACGTGATCAGGGAATTTTTCGTGAATAAATAGAGGAGGTTGTTCAACATACACTTTTTCTTTTATGTAACCATTTAAAAAGGCACTTTTAACATCCATTTGATAAAGTTTGAAATTATGAAAACATGCATAGGCCATTAATATTCGAATTGCTTCTAGTCTTGCAACCGGAGCAAACGTTTCTTCATAGTCAATTCCTTCCTCTTGATTGTAACCTTGTTCAACTAATCTTACTTTATTTCTAGTGATATTTCCTTGTTCATCTGCTTTATTTTTGTAAACCCATTTTGTTCCAATAACAGCCTGATCACTTGGTCTAGGAACTAATTCCCAAACTTCATTCCGTTCAAACTGGTTTAGCTCTTCTTGCATTGCTATTATCCAGTAGTCATCTGTGGAAGCTTCTTTGGGATTCTTTGGCTCGATATTAGAAAGGAATGCTACGTGGCCCATTTGATTTAGTTGACTTCTAGTTTGAATATTTGAATTAATTTCCCCAATAATATTTTGTATAGGATGATCCCTTAATATTTTTGGTGAATTCCTTAATTCAATATTATTGTCAACAATGTTTTCATTATTTTCAAAATTTATAGTATCTGTATTTGTAATGTTATCTGGAAAATCATCATCTTTTTGAGTACTTGGTTTTTGTAGAAAATTTTCATCGAAAGAAACATTTAATGTTTCTTCAATAATATTTGATTTTTTATTAAATACACGATAAGCTTTGCTGCGATCCGAATATCCTAGAAAGATTCCTTCGTCGGATTTCGCATCGAATTTTCCAAGCTGATCTTTTGTATTTAATATAAAGCATTTTGAACCAAATACTTTAAAATAAGAAATTTTTGGTTTTCTTCCAGTAAAAAGTTCATAAGGAGTATTTTTTTGTTAGAGGTCGAATAGAAACACGATTTAAAACATAACATGCAGTTGCAACAGCTTCTGCCCAGAAATGTTTTGGAAGATTGCTTCCATTTAACAAAGTTCGTGCACATTCTTGTAAAGTTCTATTTCTACGTTCTACAACTCTGTTCTGTTGTGGAGTTCTAGGAAACGAAAAATTATGAAAAATTCCTTTCTTTTTACAAAAATGATCAAAAGCTTCGTTTTCAAATTCTCTTCCATGATCACTTCTTATATTTTTTATTTTTAGACCTTTTAAATTCTGAATACGTTTAGCAAAAATTTTAAACTGCTCAAACGTATCATTTTTGTTTTTCATAAAAATAGTCCAAGTATATCTAGAGAAATCATCTACTATTACAAACACGTATCTATTATGGTTAATGGATTGAACTTGGGTTGGTCCAAATAGATTCATTTGTAGTAGTTCAAGTGGTTGTAAAGTAGAGATAACCTTTTTTGATTTAAAGGATGATTTTGTTAATTTTCCTAATTGACATGCATCACAAATATGATTAATTTTAAAGTTTATTTTCGGTAATCCTCTGACTAAATTATTTTTGGAAAGTTTATTTATAGTTTTGAAGTTTATATGACAGAATCTTTTGTGCCACAGCCAAGGATCATTTTCATTAGCTATTAAACACATATCTGAATTATGATTGATTTTCATATTCAAAACATATATATTTTTATCTCTATATCCTTCAAAAATAAGATTTTGATTTTTATCACGAATGCTACACTTATCTTCAGAAAAAGAGATTTTGAAACCTTTGTCACATAATTGGCTGATACTTAAAAGATTGTATTTTAAATTTTTCACTAATAAAACATTTGAAATAAGAGGTAAATCAGATGTACCGACATTGCTGACTTCGCCTTTTCCAATGATATATCCTTTGGAATTGTCTCCAAAAGTGACAGAGCCTCCATTTGAGTAAGTGATGTTTGATAACATATTTTTGTCTCCAGTCATATGTTTTGAGCAACCGCTGTCGAGTATCCATTTTCCTCTTTTTAAAAGTGGATCCTGCAAATAATAATAACAACATTGGTACCCACCTTTTATAGGGTCCTAAGAGTTAGGTCTTAGGAAACCAAACCCAAGTAGGTTCAGTATTCCCTTTAAATATATAATTCTGATTTTTATGAACAGTTTCAAAAAAGAGATTTATATATTTATTTCTAATTAGATTATTGTTTGTTTTGGGAACCCATATTTTTATGGTATTGGAATTTTTAGAATTTATATGAGAATTATTTCTCCTAATTTTCTTTTTAGATAGAGATTTCTTAAAATATCCTAGTCCATTCTTATTTGAAGTGGACTGAGATTATGTGTGTATACCATTTGAAGAAGATTTTAACATTTGTAAACTCTAGACACGACACTCTATGACTAATAATACTTTGTTTGTCACCTTTGTCTTGTCTCCATCGTATATATCTCTTCTTGTATATCCATATACATTCTTTTATTCTTTTGTACTGTGTATCTTCATTTGAATGTATTTGATTATCTCTTTTTGATGTCCATGTACCTTCAAATTAGCTTAGAGATTCTTTGACATAATTGTATAGTTGCTGTCATTAAAATCCAACAATTGAGGTTCTAACATTCTCCCCCTTTTTGATGATGACAACTATACAATTTTTAAAAAATATTCATTCTATATAAAAAATAATATTAATATGTTTAAAGCTCCCCCTAAGTATAACATCTCCCCCTAAGTATAATATCTTCCTCTATTAATATGCATATGAATTTCTCCCCCTTTGTCATTATCAAAAAGAATGAGGGAATATATAAAATTATATAAAATATCTTGTGTATAACGAGATAAACTCATTATTAATTATGAAGGAAAAATAAAATAAATTTAACCATATTTACCGAAGTCCATATTTTATTGTAAGCACGTAATTCTATTAAACGTATGGAACATTCTTTAAAATTCCAAAATCTTTCCTTTTCCTTTTGTTTCTCTGAGTACCTGCAAAAAATAATAATAATTTTCGGTACCCACTTACTATGTTAGGGTCCGGGGGGTTAGGTATTTGGAAACCATACACATTTGGGTGTGGTTGAACCTTTATAAATATAATTTTCATTACAAATTACATTCTTATAATGGTTGCTAATATAAAGTTGTTTATCATGATCAATCATATTAGCTGGAATCCATATCTTGATACTGTTAGTCATTAGCTTAGTACTTGAAGAATAATTTCTATCATTTCTAAACAAAGTACTATTATGACTATAACTGGTTTTAAAACTATCTTGATTACTAGTACTAGCACTAAAGTTAGTATACATGAATGCATATCTAGTACTATTTTTACTTTTAGCTTGTTTATAGCCTAAACCGCTTTTATCATTGTGAGCTTTTGAATTCTTAACATAACCTAATCCCTTCTTATTTGAAGCAGGTTGAGAATTTTCAATAATCCTGGATAAATTTGCTCTCCTTTTATTAAAATTGGAAATATTTTTAGTAATGTCATCAAGCTTAGTTTTGAGACTAGTGTTATCTAACTCAACAATTTTAATTTTTGTTTTTAACTCATGATTTTCAGAAGCTAGAGCATTATTCTTTTCTTTTTGAGCTTCTATTTCTTGACTTAATAGAGCGAGTTGAGAATTGTCCGAATCTTGAATTTTCTCAAGTTCTTCTTCTAATATTCTCTTCTCGTCTTTAAGCATATCTCTTTCGAATTCTGCTTTCTTCTGATTTTCCAAAGCTTCCTTATATTTTCTTTTGAGACTTTTTAAAGTGTCTAGAAGTTCTGAATTTATTTCTATCATATCATCAAAAGTTAGATCACTAACCTCATTATCTTTTGCCATGAAGCATTTGTTTGTTTGCTCCTTTGATTTTTCTTTGTTGCTCTTCCTCTTCTTATTGCCTTGACTAGATTTCTTTGTAGCCATTTATTCTAGGATGTTGTTACGATCTCTAGAAAACCAGGCTCTGATACCAAATGAAAGTCGCTATGCTCTGATACCAAATGAAAGTCGCTATGCTCTGATACCAAATGAAAGTTACTGTGGATTGTGCTATATGGAATTATAATATACTAATGCGGAAACAAAACAAAAATACTGTAGCAGAGTAAATAAGAAAAAATAAAACAAGCACACCAGGAATTTTTATACTGGTTCGAACTTCCCGTTCTACGTCCAGTCCCAGACTCCTTCTGGAATTTCACTAACAACAATCCTCACTTAACCCGGAGGAGCGGGTTTACAACAACCCTTGAACAGCCGAACAAGGGACTTGAGCAGTAGAACAGGATTTCGCCTCAACAGCCGAAGAGGACTTCACTTGCCTGAACAGCAGAACAGGACTTCAACTTATACAGAAAGTATATGACACGGTGTGTTCTCAATAACACGAATTTGCCTCTTGATAGTACAATCTTCCTATAATCTTTCTCCTTTATGATATATGTATGAATGCGTGAAGATTAAGAAAGTAGAATTTGAATGATATTTTTAGCACAAATGAGTTAGAATCAAGAATTTCAATAATAGAATAATAATCAATAGAAATTGGTGTATTTAAAACTTGATTTTAATGTGTTTATATAGGTAATAAATGGTTGTAATTGTTCATGAAGAGTTATCATCAAAAGCTGTTGAATTAAAGGTCGCAACTCTTCATGAATGGAAATGCCTTTTCAAAAAAATAGCCGTTGAAGAAGTTCAGCCGTCTGAAAATAAATTTCAGACTTCTGAAATTTAAAACGTGCAAACCAGAAAAGAAATAGGCTATTTTTGCCCAGATTCAGACGTCTGAAATGGTCAATTAAGACGTCTGAATTTGACTTGTAATTAAAAATTACTGTAGCTCAAATGGTTAGAGCACTTGCCTTCTGAACTAGTGACCCGGGTTTGAGTCCCGCTCCATGCAATTTTTGAAAACTTGATTTTTCATTTAAAATATGAATATATATGTGTGTATACCATTTGGAGAAGATTTTAACATTTGTAAACTCTAGACACGACACTCTATGACTAATAATACTTTGTTTGTCACCTTTGTCTTGTCTCCATCGTATATATCTCTTCTTGTATCTCCATATACATTCTTTTATTCTTTTGTACTGTGTATCTTCATTTGAATGTATTTGATTATCTTTTTTTGATGCCCATGTACCTTCAAATTAGCTTAGAGATTCTTTGACATAATTGTATAGTTGCTGTCATTAAAATCCAACAATTGAGGTTCTAACAAAGTGCTTTGTCATCACTACCCAGGCATGCACCTACATGCATGATTGAAATGTATGAACTGTCGACATATGATAATCCTGTAAACTAAGCTAAACTAATTTGCAAGGAAACATATCTTATTTATAGTCCTAACTAGTTAATTAAATAAAATGAATAATTATATACGTAATATATCTGTTTACAAATGTAATTAAACAGATTGTGGAAGTTCCGAGTGAGCCAACACTTATACCTGGTGATGCACCTGATAAAAAAAATGAGTTTACTGAGTTGGAATGTGACAAAAGCGTAGCTAAATCTGCAGAAGAGGTAAATTTATTTATCTATTTATTGAAGTACCGTTGTTATAGTTAAGTTTATGTCAATGTACATAAATAATTATTTTGCTGTAAACTATATTCAGTCTTACGAGATGAAACAACACTAATAAGATTATGTATATGAATTTAATTGTATGCATATTTTTATATACATGTAATTAAAAATGTGTTCAAACTTAAACATCAGCCTAACTCTGTTATATCCTAAGCATCTTATATTGCAATTTAAAGGAAGCATCTGGTGCATCATTCAATTTTATAGATGATATGTGTTCTTCGTTTTAAGGTTTTGGATATCTGGCACGTTTTTCCATGTGAAAAAGATATTATTGTTATATAGATGCTATTAGTGTCAACCTTGGTAACTTACATTACATGGTATAGACAGTTTTTGAGTTAAGACTGAAAATGCATACATGTGAAAAACGAATAATGGTATATGGTTCTATACTTCCATTGAGTGTCTATATATGCTTGTATTGTGATGTGATTGCCATCACCATTGTTGCTTTAAGCTAATATGAGGTAAAATTTGTATTCTATTAATCTATTTTAGTTGGCTAAGTGTTACTTCTGTATTAAATCAAAATTTGTACACCTATAATTGATTAAGGGTTACTTCTGTACTAAATTAAAATTTGTAAACGTAGAGCATATGATACATAGGTTCCATATTTGGGTCTGCAAATGGAAATAAGATATAAATGTTGCATTCTCAATTAAAAACATAATGCTTGAGATGGGTTTTTATTGGTTGAAGACAACGGGTCCATTAACTGACGCTCATGTGTCAAATTTGATTGATAATATTGGCATTCGCATCTTTTGCATAATTACATTACTCTTTTGTAGATTTGCATCCTAATTATTCCCATTACTTTTCTATATAGGTACATAAAGCATTCATTTGCTATATGGAAGATTGCTAAATAAAGTTGCTAATAAAATGTATGTTTTTATGCATTTGAATGTATACGCTATTACGAAGTATATTTTGTTATATATGATACAAATCCGATCTTGTTTGGATCGTGCAAATGTGTATTGAATTGGGATGTGCAGGAAAGCACTAACCGCGCAAAGGATGTGCTGTCGAAAATTCATGAAATCCGATAAGTTTATAAAAATCAACAACGTTTATAAGAATTAAACTACGTTAACCATGTTTTATAAAAATTAAATAATTTTCTAAACATTAACTAAATTTTATAAAATTAAATTAATATCTAAATATTAATAAAATTTTATAAAATTTAAACAAATTTATGAAAAATTAACTAAGTTTAAAAATTTAACCAAGATAACTAAGTTATATAAAAATAATTAAAAAATTTCTATAAAAGTTAGCTACGTTATCAAGTTTTATACAAATTTAACTAGATTAACTAAAAGTTTATAAAAATTAACTAATTCTTATAAAATTTAACTAAGTTATATAAAAATTAACTAAAATTATTTAATAATTTGTAAACAAAGTCTTATAAATATTCAACTAAGTTAATTGAGTGAGTTTTATAAAAATTAATTAAAGGATATAAAAATTAACTAAGTTAATTGAGTTTTATAAAAATCAACAAAATTTGATTTTTTTTAATTACATTAACTAAAGTTTATGAAAATTAATTTAGTTTAAAAAAAATCATGTTCTCTATTTTGGAATCGTTGTTAAATTTTTATAAAAATTGACTAAATTTGTCAAAAATTAATTAAATTAACTAAATTTGAAAGAAGAATAATAATAGGAATAATAAAATAATATTATATTAATAATAATTTAACTATGTTAATAAAGTTTTATAATAATTAAATAAGCTAACCATTTTTTAAATTAAATAATTTTATAAAATTTAATTAAGTTTTATAAAAATTAGTTTCATAAAAATCATGTTATCTAATTTGAAATCTTTGTTAAATTGTATAAAAATTGACTAAATTTTATAAAAATTATCTAATTTTATAAAAATTATCTAATTTTTTATAAATTAACTAAGTTAACTAAGTTCTACAAAATTAATTAAGTTTATAAAAAATAACTAAGTTAGAATAATAATAATAATATAATATAATAGTAATAAAATAATATGATGAAATTAATAATATCAATAATATAACAACAACAACAAATTAACTAAGTTTAAAATAAGTAACTAAGTTAAGTAAGTTTTATAATAATTAAATAAGCTAACTGTTTTTTTAAAATTAAATAAGATTGTAAAATTTAATTAAGTTTTATTGAAAATTAATAAGTTTATAACAATACACATGCAATTGTTGAATAAAGTATTTTAAACAAAATTTACATCCATTTTAGGAAACTCCATATGTTATTGATATCATTTCCATATGATTATATAAATTAACTAAATTTTATAAAATTAAATAAAGTGTGTGTATATATATATATCAATTTAATTTTATAAAAATTAACTAAGTTAATCAAGTTTCATATAAATTAGTTAAGTTCCATATAAATTAATTAAATTTATATAATTAAGTTTCACACACAAATATGTATGCATAGTTATAATTGCTGACTGTTGAATTTCTTTTTCATAGGTATTACCCATCTACGATGCATACAAGTGGCAACATACTGCGGTATATTTGCGATTTGAAGTTCTTTTGAAGTAGCGACTTTATTGGTTTGCACATTTAATCTTCATGTGTAGTACGATCTTTTTACCACTTGTATTATTTACACTTCTAATGGAATTTCATTAAATATTACGGTATGTTATGCATTAATCTATGTGAATGTTGAATGGTTAGTTATTTTTCGTTTAATGCGACCTATAGGATTGTGTTTAATGATACATCGTGTTTATGTAAATTTTTCGATTACAATGGGATAATGGATATGTACGTACTATAAAAATGTTTTTTAAAACGCTATTAAAGGATTTGATAGCATATTAAGAACGTCATTAATAAGACTTTTTATAGCATGTTGAAAACGCTATAAAAATCCTGTTTTCGTTTTTTATAGCATTTCTTCTGTTGCAATAATAGGTCATTGATTTATTACAACTTTTTTATATCATATTAAGAACGCCATTAAATAGACTTTTATACCATGTTGAAAACGCTAAAAAACATGTTTTTATGGCATTTCTTCTGTTGCTAGATCATTGATTTATTACAACATGTTGATTTACAGTGTTTATAAAAACGCATCTAGCGTTTTTTAAACGCTATTAAAGGGTCCTTTTGCTGTAGTACTAGAACTCCAAAGTTGTAAAGAATTACCGTGATACGATGTCTACCATCAGAAAATCCACGAAGAAGTCAAATTGGATGGACGCCAATGTATGAGATGCTTGGGTCACATAGTTGAGTAACGATGAATTCAGGGTAAGTCTATCAGATATCACCTTAATTGTTCAGTAGAGAATACATAATTTATACCTGTAAAATATAATCTTAATTTTTAATTTGCAGACAGAGTCAGACAGGAACTCGTCGAACAGGTAGAAAAATCCAATCACGCACCGTGGTGGCGCGAAATCATTTCAGCATCATCGCGTGGACCTGGGAAATTGATCAATTGAAATTACGAACAGTTATTAATTTTTTTTGTACAAATTTGTATGTACAACAATAATATACACCAATTATTGCAGCAAAAGAGCACGTGGGGCTCCTGTCTCGTATATAGACGAACATACGCATGCCGTCAGGCAGACCGACGACGAGGGATCGGTAACGTATGCCTGGCATGAGGATGGTAAAGCATACACCGCATATGTAAGTATATTTTAAGTTATAAGTTATTAATAATGAATAATTTAATTAATTAGTTATAAAATATTATAATAATGTCATATAATATTTAATTGTATTCAATTTTGTATTGCAGGAAAGATTTATACAAGCACGTACGCAGATACTTGAGTATTCGGGATGGGAGCAATTGACCACTAATGAGGAGGATGCTACCTTTGACTTCATTATGGACTCGACGCGGAGAAATAGACGCTATGGCTTGGCACGAAATTGCTAATTTATACAAATTAACTAAGTTGTAAAAATTACTTAATTTTTATTTAAGTTATGCAATAACTTAAACATATTTCGATTTGTTTTGTAGGCTCGAGCCTCACAAAAGGCCTATCAAAAGACTCAGAACAATGCTGAGATTAATGAGCTTCAACAGTAGATTGCACAGCTGCATGAGGAGGACTGCCTTCGAGCAATATAAATGGAGCAACTGAACCAGCGTTTGGCCGAGTATATGGAGTGTCACGGAGCATTCCCTCAGTCTGGTGGTTCCGGAGCCGATGACGAGTTATAAGGTATGTTTTGCAGTTTTTGCTTTTGAAACTTGTGTATATATACAATGAGAGATGGTGAGGTTAATTTATGGAAATGTGGTGTTTGATGTTGATTAGTAGGGTTTGATGTTGGATATGTATATTGTACACCGATGTTGGATGTAATATTGTAGTTAGGTTTTGCATTGATTGGAAATATTTGAGTTTGAGATGGTAATGTTTGGGTTTTAGATTATTATTGATATTGACTTTAGCTTATATATAAGATATATATATATTGATTTTGATGTGTTGTGGTATATATATTGATATTGATGCGTTGTTGGGCTGCTAAAATTTTTTTACCCAAATTTCCGGCGCCTTATAGGTTGAAATATTCTGATGGCTTCCAATGGTTAACCGGTTGAAAACTCCGACGGCTTTCGACGGTTTTCTAGCGTGTTTTTAAGTCATGTGGACATCAGCACTGTCGGAAAAAACTTCGGAACTATCGTCGAAAAAGCCATCGAAGGCCGTCGCAAAGCCATCATCGATTCCGTCGAAAATGGAAGAAATTCGTGTTCTGTATTCCGACGGGATTTCCAACGGCCGCCGACGGCTTTGAGCCATCGAAATCACCATGTATCTTGTAGTGGATATATAAAGTGTATATGTGTATCAACTATACACATATGTGTGAGTGCAGGTGCAATATATAGATATGTATAAGGTTTAATATGCCTATATATAAGTGCTAAAATTTACATTGCAATGGACACATTAGCCCATTTGTATACGTACTCGTTATCAATTATTATTTTAATATTAATATAATATAAAGTATACTTACACAAAAAAAAACAATTTGTATAAATTAAAAAATTAAATATATAAACCAATTCACATAATTCATATTTAATATTTAAACTAACTTAGGATAAATTCAAATTTGAAAACAAATCCAGATCCAAAATAATATTTATTTGAAATTTAAACTCAAATTTAAATATTACGATATATATATATTCATTTTAAATATGTTTTTTATATTACGAAAATATATGAAACCACATATATATTTATATATTCATAAAATACTAATTTGTAAATATATGTAATATTATATATTTAAACGTATAAAATATAGTTTTTCATTTTCAATCGAAATACATTTTAACAAAACCAGGTTTTTTAAAATTTAAAATCTATGCTTATTAAAAACAAATTTTTTAAAAATCTATACAGATTTCAAACTAAATATTTTTAGCTATAAATTCCAAATATAGTTTAGTTTTGTAATATATTTATATATACTGTCACACACACATTATAATTTGGAACACATTAAATATGTATACATGCATACATACATACATACATGTATGTGTGTGTGTGTATTAATGTATATAAATCATTATTTTTATTTCTACTTTTATTATATATACAAATATTATTTTTTTAAATATACATACACATACGAAAAGTTATATCTATAAATTTAATAAATAAACTTATATAAAGTATGTACATAGTAACATTTTTAAAATTTTCAAACTTCGATTTAAAATCATAATAATTTTGGTTTCCAATTTTATTATTCTTTGAATGGACGGAAATGTAAACACATATACACAATAATTCATTTTATTTTGTATCAATATATACATATGCAAATTTGATAGCAACTAAGTATATAAATTCGTGATAATATATAATCCTAATTTATACATATAGTGACATAAATGTATATATAAATATGTAAATATTAATCAGATGTTACCTATATTGTATCTTTGATATTGCATCTTGAACATTGAATCAGAAAACTCCTTGAATTAGATTTGTTCTCTCCTAGAAAAGCTACTAACTAAAGATATCACACCACCTTTGTATTTTATTTTGATTTGATTTGATTTTGTATTGGAAATGAAGAGAACGAGGCCTCTTTGATTTTCGACCAAGGGGGTATGGGGTAGGAGGCAAAAACTTTGAAAAAATAAAGGGGACGGTGAGTTTAATTAAATAAGAAAAGAATGGAGAGAAAAAAGGGGATCTAGATTTCCCTTTTAACATTTTCTTTCTACTAATTCAAACTCATATTTCAAACAAAATATCTTACCCCATTCCCTCCACATCATGGCCGCCTATACCCATGAGTTTATCGGCCCAAATACATTTCCAAATTTATTCAATATTAATACATTTTAAATCAAATTTAAATGTTTATCGATATCTGTTACCACCATTCATCATTCCGAAGGCATGAAGGCATGTCGATAACAGGGATGTCAAAACCAAAGAATATAGCACTATTGAAAGTATCTTGTACCAATATAAGAGTAGTTGACGTTGAACCTATTGCCAGCAATACCGCGCCTTAAGGAATATCGCACATCATTAATGCGATATGGATTGCCGCACTTCATCAATATGAAAACCTACTATATGATATCATATACTATCTTCTCCGCACTTTACCAATGTGATAAAGAATGTCGCATCCCATCGATATAAGTAAGGGATGTTGCCACATAACAACAGTGTATAGAAATATGTCGTAATTCATCAGTATGATTGGAGTTGTCGTGTTCAAAAGTTACAATTACCAATGGTTTTCTGATCTTCCATTCAGAAATTATTATTGCCAGCAGGTTTTTTGGTCTTCTATTCAGAAATTATTACAGCCATATAGTTTTCTAGTCTTTTATTCAGAAATTATTATTACCAAAAGATTTTTTGGTCTTCCATTAAGAAATTATTCTAGCCAGATGGTTTTCTCTGTCTGGAATAGGTTATTTTTAAATACCTCTATCTCATCATCCTTCTCATGGATCATGTCATCCTTTTCCTTGAATTACCGTTAAGCCTGAGCTATCTTAACTTTTGTGTTCATGAGAGAGGATTAAAATGTGTTATACGATCAGTATACCAAAGCAGAGACCAATATGTTATAAACTCGTCACACAAGTTTACAAAACAGATTTCCACTATTTTGGAATTCTGTATTAGCTATTTTGAACAACAACTATGTTGTAATTAATTTACAACAACAAACTATAGCAATCACAACAACAAATTGTTATATTAAGCTGATAAACAAGCGTTGTCCTACTTCGTAGAAATAGCACAACGTTGAAACAGAAAGATTACAGAATGATGTATATAAATATATAAGTAAACGGAAAACTTACCGGATGAAGAAGGAAATTACGTCTGAGGCTTGTCGTAACTATTTTCTTAACACTTTATTCAAAGTCTCCCAAGATACAATAGACGTGATCTACTCAAGTTTCTGAGGAGCATGATCTTCTGTGTAATATGAAGAAGCGCACGGATCTGGAGATTAAGAAATGAAGAGGAAGAAGAGAAAATTTGAAGTTATCTACTGATCAGGTTTCCTTCTCCTTTTATAGGCTAGTTCCCAACGGTTATGTTTGTTAGGAATAGTCGCATCTCTTCGTCTGCAACGGTCAAAAACTATCGTGGTTTGCAACAGTCGCCTCTCTTCATTTGCAACGGCCAAGAACTGTCGCGGTTTGCAACAGTCGCGTCTTCATTAGAAATGGCCAAGAACTATCGCGGTTTGCAACAGTCGCGTCTCTTCATTCGCAACGGCCAAGAACTATCGCAGTTTGCAACAGTCGCGTCTCTTCATTCGCAACGGCCAAGAACTTCTTTGCAATGTTTATTTTGAAAAGCCACGTCCAATCCACTAGTCGCTTTTATTTGAATTTAAATGGTAGAAAATTGTTTACATCTGTGCAACAAAAATATAACACGGTCCACTCTAATTGGACCCGCACCCATACCTGGTCGGTATGGGATGGGCGGACGGCCCGCGCGTGTGTTAGTTTATGGCCATATAGGTCCTCCCTCTCGCACAAAATTACCCGACCCTAAGAGCCAATATAGGTTTGAGGAAAGTAGTATATATGCATGAACATTAACTTATTTTTGACGATGTGAGATAATATCTCATTCACTTTATAAGGGTCCTCTAACAATCCTCCACATGAATGATGATATATGTCTCCCCCACACAAAGTGTGATATCACACAGTTCATATGAAAATAATGCTATGTCGAGGATAAGTAGATATTTCACTTTGTCTTTCCGTAGATAAAACTTATTGGATATACTTGGCTGATCGGTGAGTTATTTCATCTTGAACCGTCAGCCATTTGTGCATAACCAGACAATAAGCTTTACAAAACATTGTTTCCCTTCACATCCAATCTCTTGATTTGTTCATTTTGGTCCTGAATTTTTTTGGTTCTGCGAGTGTTTTAGAGAATTTAAGCCTTTAACATTCTCATAGAGCCGACCCAGCTCACACTAACATAGGTGAATGCAACCATTAAGAGCATCCTATATATACCCCACTTGTTAATTCCAAGATATGGTCATCATTAAAAAGCACGGCTTTATCCTTTTAATACTTCTGTAGGCATCCATTCTATTGTGCACCATAGGAATGAAGTAGGACTAAGTCCAAAATGCGTTACTTCTTAAGTTACTCAGAACTGGCTTGCCTATTGATCCTAGACTATGGGATCTTTAGTCGCTAGAATATGTTTTCATATAAGATAAATCTTGTTGTTTTAGGCTTTTAAACCCATTCCCCTCGATGTGCAGTCAATTTTCTCTCTTGATAATCCTTTAGTAAATGGATCTATAAGGTTATCAGTAGTTCTCACATAATCAATGGAAATAGTTCCATTTGAGAGTAACTGCCTAACTGTGTTATGGCGTCGACGAATATGTCGTGACTTTCCATTATATACAAAGTCCTGCACTCTGTTTAACGCTGCTTGATTATTACAGCGTATGCATATGGCCGGTACAGGTTTAGGCCAAAATGGAATGTCTTCTTAAAATTGACGAAGCCATTCTGCTTCTTCATATGCTTTATCTAAAGCGATGAACTCTGATTCCATTGTGAATCTAGCTATGCACGTTTGTTTAGTAGACTTCCATGACATTGCTTCTCTTGCTAGGGTAAGGACATGACCACTAGTTGATTTGGATTCCGCTGAATCAAAAATCCAGTTTGCATCACTATATCCTTCTAAGACGGCAAGATATTTTTTGTAATGTAGGGAAAAGTTCGTGGTACTTTTTAAATTTTCTAACACTCTCATTAGTGATTTCCAGTGCTCCTTCCCTGGGTTGCTTGTATATCTGCTCAGTCGACTTACTGCATAAACTATATATAGTCTTGTGCAATTCGTAAGGTACATTAGACATCCTATTATACGAGAGTATTCCAGCTACATTACACTCTCTTTAGTGTTTTTGTGCAGTACTTCTGATGGATTAAAAGGTGTTCTTACTCCTTTAATTCCGTAATTTTGGAATTTTTCAATCACTTTTTCCACATAGTGTGACTGAGATGGATCAATTCCATTAGGTGTTTTTATTATTTTGATTTCCAAAATAGCGTCTGCAACTCCTAAATCTTTCATGTCGAAATTGTTGATTAACATTTTCTTTATAGTTTTTATTACTTTACTATTTGGACCAAAGATTTGTAGGATCTAGATTAACCCTAGAGGGGGGGTTAATAGGGTTATAGCAAATTTTCTCGATTTAAACACAGAAATAAACTGCAGAAATAAATATGCTGAAAAGTAAATCACACACAAAATTTACCCAGCTTCGGCAACCCCTGCCTACTGCTGCATTCCCAGATTTCTATTAGAATTAAACAGTATCACGCTTACAAACACTCTACTAGACTCGCAGACCCTTTTGCTCCCGCTCACAAACACTCTACTAGACTCGCACACCCTGCTCCCGCCTATAGAGTTTCGCTTACTCGCAAACACTGCTCCCGCCTATAGAGCTTTGCAAACTCGCACACCCTGCTCACTGAACTAATTCTAACTAGACAATCTGACACTACCTAAACTCTAGGTGGTGATTTACAAATTCTTTGACTCGAAAAGAAAAAAAAAACTTCAAAATTAAAACCAGGAGCAAAAATTAAAATACAACTTTGGACCCGTAATTTTTGCTCAAAATAAAAACTAAAAAACCCCCTTTTGATAAAACCCTAAATAAAACAAAATAATCCCCTTTTAACAAATATAAGGCCGGCCCCTTATTCTTTGATCCGATCCACTGTTATTCGTTGACCCACAGATTATATTTGTCGACAAATGCAAAATGATATGGAGTTCCTTTCTTTTGCTCAGTGAAGAATAATGCGGCCGATTTCTTTGCCACTAATTTAGGGCTTCTGTCTTCGATTCAAAATTGGGGCTTTCTGATGATCGGTTCTCTGACTTGCGTTGCTCTTGCTCACGTTCGTTCTCTGATGATTTATGCTTGTTGCTAGCTCGATCGAGTTGTTGATGATTTCGGTATGTAATTTCTTTTGTTGCTTGTTTGATTGCTTGCTCTTTAACTCGATGCCGATGATATACTCTTGGGTTTGATATTTATATGAATTCGAGACACTTGTTTTCGTTCGTATCAATTTGATACTTTCCTAATTTTCTGTTACCTGATGCGCACGGCTTCTATTCTGTAGCGTTCGATTGCCTTGAGTCATACGGCAAAGAAAACTTTCTTGTTTTATTTGTTATGACTTTTTCGAAGATTGCAGATACACACTTGTCTTGATTTTGATCTCGGTCAATTTTGTCTTTGTGAATTTCCTTGTTGACTTCACTGTATGCTTCCATGATTTCGACTTGGACTTGTTTATTGCTTTCGACTTTACTGACTTCACTGTTGCACATGCTATATTGTATACTTATGTTGTCTCTTTGATACTGACTTTACTGTACATGCATTCCTGTTGTTCATCTTGTAGTTGCTCATCTGCAAGTGCATTTTTCGATTCACTGTGTCACTTGATCTGTTGCACTGTTGCATACATGAGCTTGATACTGTTGGTCGACCATCTCCTTGAGTTGCAGTGAGCTCGACATTGTTGTTTACTTCACTTGTGGTCTTCATTTTTGATTTAGAACTTCTGTCATTATGTCTTTGACTGCCATGTGTATACATACACCTATGTATGTATATATGTGCTGCATTTACTTGTATCTATACTTTGATGGCTGATCATTTATTGTTTCTCGACATTGACTTTGAGCTGGAATTGTTTCTTTGATATTGAAACCTGTACTTGCAGTTGTGTAGTTGTTGACTACATCACCATATATCAATTGCTCGGCCTTTGGTTTCATGTGCATTGAGCTTTGACCCTTTGTTGTTCATCTGCATGTAATTGTTGGCTTAGTTTCTGTTGGTCGTGGCTTGGTATATGTGAACACATTTGTGTTGCATTGCATTGATGATTTTGTATGCTTGTAACTTCGGTTTTATACTGCTTCACCATGTCACTTGAGGTCTTGCAGTTTGGTTTATTGATGCATTCATGTACACTGCATTCATGTTCAAAGACTGCTACTTGTTTTTGTACCCTTTGCATTCAGTTTATTGCACTGACATGTTGTAGCTAGTCTTTGTATTGCTTGGTGGCATTGTGCATCTCAACTTGTTCTTGTATTCACTGTTATATTTGGGCTTCTGGACTTGTTGTACATTGCATAGTGCATTGCCTTATTTGTTGAAGTTGTAACTGGACATGTTGCCTTTATTACAGTGGTCTGACTTGAACTTGATGACTTGACTAGTTCATCTGGTTGCACTTTGGTCTGCTGCCGTGTTGCTTGTGCACTTGCTTGAGTTTTACTACCATACTTGTCGTTGTGCACTGATTCTTGATGGCTTGCATGTTGATTTTTGAGATTTCTTTGTGGTCTTTGGGATTTGCACTTGTACACTTGCTCTTGTTGGCTGCGCACACGAGTTGGCGAGGCAGTGCACACGTGTATGAATGTACACGTGTGTATTGCAGCCACTTATGGTTACCTGTCCCTGTAATATCTATATGCACGACTTTGTGATGAAATCAAGTGTGAATGATGACGAACAACCCAAATAACTGAGGCAAACCATATTTTCAAAAATCGTATTTCATTTTATATTGCAAAAATATTTCTTTTTCAATTTTACTGCGTTAGTGAATATTTTTGCAGATTGCTCAGATGCTGGATTCAAACTGGAATGCAGTTGAAGACAAAATACGAGTGTGAGTGATATGTAGTGAGGTTATTAATGTAAATCAAATTGTGATGTAATCAAAAATGTATATGTATATTGAGAGCATGAATTTGTACTATTCAAGATTGTAATAAATATTTGTTTGAATAAAATTTCTGTTTGAATTCCAAATCTGTGTAACTTGTTCTGTTTGAATTCAAATTCAAATTCTGTGTAATTTATTTTATTCAACAAATATTTATTTAATCTATGAAAAACAAAATAGTACATTACCAAATACATTTAAATGAATATATATGTTTATTATCATCAAACAAAAACATATAAGCGCATATTCAACAAGATTAGCATATCGTCTACATATAAACAAATCATCATGTATGATTGTCCAATTAGTTTATAATAAATACATTTATCACATTCATTTATATGGAAACCATTTTTCATCATGACACTATCAAATTTTGCATGCCATTGTTTTGGAGCTTGTTTTAATCTGTATAATTACTAATCTACATACTTTGTTTTCATTTCCGTTGGAAATAAAAGCCTCTGGTTGCTCCATGTAAATCATCTTATCAAGATTTCCATTTAAGAATGCTGTTTTTACATCCATTTGATGAATCTCTAGATTATATATGGATGCAATTGTTATTAACATTCTTATAGAGGTTATTCGTGTAACCGGTGAATAAATATCAAAGAAGTATAAACCTTCCTTTTGATGATATCCTTTGGCTACCAATCTTGCTTTATATTTGTCAAAAGAGCCATCTGGTTTCATCTTCTTTTTGACGATCCATTTGCAACCAATCGGTTTTAATCCAGGCGGAAGATCAAATATTTTCCAAATTTTATTACTTAGAATTGAATCAATTTCACTTTTGATTGCTTCTTTCCAACATGAAGATTCAGAAGATGATATTACTTCTTTGTATGTTTGAGGTTCGTGTTCTAACACGTATGTTAGAAAATCTGAACCAAACGTCATGGACATTCTTGCTCTTATGCTTCTTCTTGGTTCAACTTCCTCAATTTCACGATGAGTTTCATCGTCATATGGCTTGCTCGATTCTTCTCTTGTCCTTTTAGGGACATAATTTCATTCATTCCTTTTGTGCGGAAACACGTCTTCAAAGAATAAGGCATCCCAAGACTCTATAATTGTATTGACATTAATATCAACTATATCAGACTTGAATACCAAAAATCTTTAGGCACTACTATTTAGGATGGCCATAGATAGTAACAGTCTACAGTTTTTGGTCCAAGTTTGACTTTCTTGGGAGGCAGAACTGGAACTTTTGCCAAGCACCCCTACACTTTGAAGTATTTGAAACTTGGTAAGTGTCATTTCCATAACTCATATAGAATTGTTTCTGTTTTATTGTGAGGAACCTTATTTAATATGTGATTAGACATATTTAAGGCTTCCCCCCACAAGTTCGTCGGTAGACCAGAGGTCAATAGCATTGCATTTATCATATCTTTTAATGTTCTATTCTTTCTCTTGGAAATAACATTTTGTTGTGGTGAATATGGAGCTGTTGTTTGATGAATTATACCAGTATCTGCACAGAATTGTTCAAACGGTGATTCATATTCTCCACCTCGATCGGATCTCAATATCTTGAACTTTTTATTTAATTGATTTTCTACTTCAGCCTTATATTTTATAAAGATGTAATTGCTTCATGTTTACTATTCAAAAGATATATATAGCAATATCATGTATGGTCGACAATAAAAGTGATAAAGTACTTTTTCCCCCTCTTATGGGTAATGATTTAAAGTCACATAAATCAGTGTGAACTAGGGCTGTCAATTTCCTACACGACCCGAAACCCGCACGGAAATTAGCAGGTTAACCCGACCCGTTTAAGTTGGCGGGTCATTTTCGGATCAACCCGAATTTGACCCGTTTATAAACGGGTGGGTTTCGGGTTGACCCGCTGACCCGAAATTGATCTGTTAACAACCCGTTTATACTTATACAGGTTATACGGGTTGACCCGACCCGTTTACGACCCATTCCGACCCGTTTACGACCCGTTCCGACCCGTTTACGACCCAATTATACCTTATACGGGTTGATCCGACCTGTTTACGACCTGTTTACACCTTATACGGGTTGACCCGACCCATTTACGACCCGACCCGACCCGTTTATAATCGGGTTACACGGGTTGGGTAGGTCAACCTATTTATAAACGGGTCGGGTTCGGGTTGATTTTTTATGACCCGTTTAATAAACGGGTTAACCCGACCCATTTAAAATCAACCCGAACCCGACTTGACCTGACCTAAACCTAACCCGACCCGACCCATTGACAGCCCTAGTGTGAACCAAACCTAGTGGTTCTGTACTTCTACCAACAGTATGAAATGGTTTTTTAAATAATTTTACTTGTACACATGTCTCATATTTGTAGTTTTTATCTACATGGATTTTAGGAATTAATCACAAGTTTGCTAATTTTCTCATTTTTCAAAAATTTATGCATCCTAATTTATCATGCCATAGTAAAATTCCATGATCAACCAAATAAGAAACTTCCTTTTTATTGATAGCATAATCAAAATATATAGTTTTATTGCCGACTACGGCTACATTTGCCTTAAATAGGCCATCACATAAATAATCTCTTCCTATATAAATTCCAGCCTTAGACAGAACTACTTTATCTAACTCGAAGACCAGACGGAAGCCTTTCCTTGAGAGCACAGGTTCAGAGATTAGTTTCTTGCGAATATCCGGAACATGAAGAACTTCACTTGGTGTCATAGTTTTTCCAGATGTAACTTTGAGGATGACGGTGCCGTTACCTTCGATCATGAAAACTGCAGAATTACCCATGTAGAGTTTTTCTTCCTGATCGTATATCTTGTAAGTGGAGAATATGGATATATCAGAACAAACATGAGGAGTAGCGCCTATGTCTACCCACCACCATGCAGGGTTCTGTACGAAACAACTCTTGAAAAGTTCATCTCCTCAATGGTTTAACTCAAATTTTCAACTATATTTGCCATCGATTTGTAATTCGTCTTCTTGTGCCTACAATCTTTAGCTGCGTGTCCAGTCTTTCCGCAGATCCAACATTCGCCTTTGAAATTCTTTGTTTGCTTATATTTGGATTGATTATTCGGTACCTTTCTCTTTTTCTTTTTGTTGTTAAAGTGTCCTTTCTTTTTTGACCCTTCTGTAACAAGTGCCTCTTCGCCTTTGGGTTGTTTATTCCACGATTATCTGCCTCAATTTTTAATCTGACAATGAGATATTCTAAGAAAATTTCATTTTTCTTATGTTTCAGATAATTGCAGTAGTCTCTCCAGGATGGTGGTAATTTTCCTGTTATTGCTTCAACAAGGAACGATTCTCCAACTTGATGTCCTTCTGCTTCAAGTTCATGAATCATAAGTTGGAGTTCCTGCACTTGACTAGTAACGGATTTGGAATCCACCATTTTGTATTCCATAAATTTATCTACTATGAACTTCTTCAAACTAACATTCTATGTCTTGTATTTATTTGCAAGTGCAGTCCATAGGAATTTTGCTGCCTGCTATGGCTGATATACTTTATATAGTACTTTATCTAGACAGTTCAGAATGTAATTTCGGCACAAGAAGTCCGAATGCTTCCATGAGTCAATTTCGAGAAAAACAACTGCGTCTTTTTCTCTAGTTTTTCGGTCTTTACGCTTTGGTTCATCCTCCTCAATGCACTTGTGCAGCCCTAACGTGGTGGGATAAAATAGCATTTAATTCCGCCACGTTATGAAGTCATCACTATCTCCTTTAAACAGATCAGGCTTGTTGTGGGTAGCACTTTTTGCTGATAGTTCAACTGTCACCATCTCTGTATTTGTGAAAACAGGAAAGTCTTAAGATGTTATACGATCAGTATACCAAAACAGAGACCAATATGTTATAAACTCGTCGCACAAGTTAATAAATCAGATTTCCACTACTATGGAATTCTATATTAGTTATTTTAAACAATAACTATGTTGTAATTAATTTACAAGAACAAATTATAACAATCACAACAACAAATTGCTGTATTAAGCTATAGCAATAAACAAGTGTTGTACTACTTCGTAGAAACAGCATAACGTTGAAACGGAAAGATTACAGAATGATGTATATAAATATAGTAGTAAACAGATATCTTACCGGATGAAGAAGGAAATTACGTCTGAATCTTGTCGTAACGATTTTCTTAAAACTTTATTCATAGTCTCCCAAGATATAACAGACGTGATCTGCTCGAGATTGTGATGAGTATGATCTTCTATGTGATATGTAGAAGCGCACGGGTCTGGAGATTAAGAAATGAAGAGGAAGAAGAGAAAATTTGGAGTTATCTACTGATCAGGTTTCCTTCTCCTTTATAGACTAATTCCGAATGGTTATGTTTGTTGAGAACAGCCGCATCTCTTCGTCCGCAACGATAAAAAACTGTCGTGGTTGGGAACAACCGCATCACTTCGTCTGCAACGGCCAAGAACTGTCGTGGTTTGCAACAGTCGCATCTCTTCATTTGCAACGGGAAGAACTGTCGCGGTTTGCAATAGTCGCGTCTCTTCATTCGCAATGGCCAAAAACTGTCTCGCGTCTGTTCATTCCAACGGCCAAGAACTGTCGCAGTTTGAAACAGTCGCATTTCTTCATTCGCAACGCCAATTTTGAAAAGCCGTGTCCAATCTACTAGTCGCTTCTATTTGAACTTAAACAGTAGAAAACTGTTTACTTCCGTGCAGCAAAAATATAACATGGTCCTTCTAATTGGGTCCGCACCCAATTCGGCACGAGACGGACGGGCGGCGCACGCATGTTAGTTCATGGCCATATATGTCATCTCTCTCGCACAAAATTACTTAAACCTAAGGGCCAATATAAGTTTGAGGAAAGTAGTATATAAGTATGAACATTAACTTATTTTTGGTGATGTGTGACAATATCTCATTCATTATATAAGAGTCTTCTAACATAATGTAGCAACTTCTACTTGTAGGATAGATGCTTTCTCTGACTTGATGTAGAGGTGCTCAACGTTCTTTAGTCTTCTTATGTTTTCCTAGTTCCGCCCGTAGTGCGACTAAATTTTAGGTAAGCTTGTTGGTAGAGGCTTTGTCGATCATTTGATGTGTAAATGATCCATTCCGTCTAAAGGAAGGAAATGAGAATATACTTGGTGAAAGTACTATATCTTGGCACCACCTGTGCTTTGCTACAGTTGCAAACTGTATAAGATCTGATATTGCATTTTTGATTAACCTGTTAGCCAGACTTAGTTCAAAACTAACAAGAGACAAATAGAATCAAGCATATCAATGTTATTTTCGTGGTACAACCAACATGAGATTATCATACTCGAAAAATTCATGATAACAACATATAGGCTTTGTAGATGCTAGATACTTTTCTGATCCTCATAAAGATCGATCATAAACGAGTTATGTATTCATGTGTAGAAGTATATTTATTTCTTCCAGTTCGACAAAGTAAACATTACTAGCCACATTATCCAACTATTCCAAGACCTTGGTGCTACATGAAGTGGGTAGTGACTTTAGCTAGGAGAAATGGTAAATTTCTACAAATAATAAAAATTTGAGCATAACATTTGAGATAGTGCTGCGTGTATCATTAAGATCAATGTAGTAAGAACAAAGCATAGGTTACTAAAGTTATTCTACATACATGAGATGCAGAGGAATGATTAAACTGAATTTCAATAAGTACAATCAAATGGAAATCTTGCTGACTTATTTCGTCAATCTTCAAGAAATTTGTTTATGGCATCAGTTTTGAGTGCCTTATAAATCAGTTGTTTTTTCTCAACTTATTAAATCAGAAGTTTTGGCCATTTCTCGTATTATCTTCCAATTTTACGCTTTATACAACTTTTTTTAAATTACTTCAATTTTTTGGTTGATAAAAATTAGAAGTATAAGTTTGATTTATATTTTCTACCTTAAAAAACCATTGAAAATACATATTATATAATAGGTGATACATTAATTTTGTAAAGAAAATTAGAAAACTGTCAATTTACAAATTTTGGACTTATACATTATATATATCATCTTCTAATTGAAATATTGATTTCTTTTTTTTCTACGATATAGTTTATTATGCATTTATAATACAACTCATATCTAACTTTTTAATTCTGTTAATTTATATTTGTTTACTTTTAGGATGATTTCCACAATCCATGAAAATAAAACTCCCGGACATGGTTTATATCTTACAAAATTGGTCGTGGAAAAACCTTTGCAAAATCGAATCTTGACGGTCAAAATCAATACATCCCAAACCTCTCACGTCATTCAAAACCCCTACTAAACAATACAAGGGCACTCTCCGTCCGAGCCTTGGTTAGGATGCTTATATACTTGCAAGGTCTGTTTTAGAGTTCAATTTCAAGTTTATACTCTACAATATTATTCCAGTTATGTTTTTAATTATATTTTATTTAGTTTATTTTTAAACCACAAAATATATTGGTAAATTTAGAAAATCCTCTTCTCAATTCCATCATAAACCACTGGCTTTCTGCTTGAATTTAGGCATTCTCCCACATAAAATGCACCACCATTAAGTCAAATCCCAACAAACCTATAAATACTTCAATTCTCCTACTGTGCATGTCATTCCTCCGAGAAAACTCCTACCTTTTCCTCACCAAAACGCAATAAAAAACAACTTTTGTTCTCGCTTGCTCTCTTCGACCAGGAACAATGGGCGCTTGTGCAACAAAACCCAGAGACCTGGAAGGCGAGGCTCCTGTCGAACTCCCTGTAGCTGCCCAAGAAACCAATGCTACTGCTCCGGCTGCTGAGGAAACCACTCCTGTAGAAGCCACTCCCGTTACAGAGGTACATTTTCTTTTCTACGTACTCTCTTTGGTTGACATGCAAATGCATCGAATTTTGCATGTATATCAACTTTGGGCTGAGCTAAATTCAAAGCCCGTTAAAATTCAGCCCATGCAAGGAAATGAATAACATAACTGTTGACTAAAGGTGTCTTTTACGACTTTTCAATCATAGGCCGTGGTGGAATCAAGCGAGAACAAAGTAGAGAAGGAAGAGGCACCTTTGGTCGACCTCTCCTCGCCAAAGCCCGAGGAACCAAAATCCGAAGAACCAAAGACCGAAGAAAATGCCACAGTCGAGGCTGAAGTTGTCGCAGCCCCCAAGGAGGAGGAAGCAACCGTAACCGAAACCGCTGCACCCGTTGTACAAGTCGAAAATAAAACCGAAGAGAAAGTAGACGAGGTTAAGCCACAGGAGAAGGAAACCCCTAAAGCTTAATTCATCCATTTAAACAAGTCATATGATAGGCTTATTTGTTTTGTCATAACATTTGTTTTCCTAATGTAATGTTAATTCTGATTCTTTGATTATCTGAATTGGACATTGGGTGTTGCTGTCTCTGCGTCTTCTTTAAGATATTGAATAATTTTCAGTACAAATGTAATAAAACTGATACACGTCTCATCAACTTCTAAAGTTCGAGAATGTTCGGAAGAGCTAATTTCAACGTATATTATATAACTTCAAAGATACTAAAAAGAAGATGAGATCAAATAGGCAACATGCAAGTTGTCGGTTAATTGAAAAGCAGCTGGAAAGCAAGACCTCGGTTACTGGTCTAGATCGAAATCGATAATGTTAGCTGTATTGGTTTTAAGAAATTATATAGTTATCAGTAACAACTATTCTAAACAAACATTGAATGTGTGTATTAATTAATAGGTCGGTAGCTAAAACCAGATGTGGAATAGTACTTTGATGCAAATGAAAGTCTATGCATCGTAGAAGAGGTTACACGTGGTCCACGCTCATGTAAGGTCGAAGGAAACATCCTGGGATCAGATTGTTTCACTTGGTCGTACATGTATAGCGTTGACGATATAGTGGTGCAATCTGGGATTGATGGACAACGATGGTTTATCCTAACCATGGCCGCGGTAAACTCCTGAGGAGGGTATAGTAAAGCCGTCCGCTGATCAAAGCCCGCATACCTCCAGGTAAATTTACATAGGATAGAGAAACGCGTGTTAGGTCGAACCTGAGTCTTTTTTATCAGAATTCGAGCTTCATTTCCACTGCGCCGCAACCGTTGACAAACGTTAACTATTTTTAAATTTATGTTACTAGCGTAGTCCTATGCATTAAATGTAAACTTTGGGAATATTAAATACAGCCGAAAGTTTTCAAGATGAATGTTTCAATGGTAAGTACTATGATATTAACATTAATTTTATTCTACTGTTTATTTTTGACAGTAAAAGTACTTTTTAACTTCATTTAGTTGCTTAGACACCGATCAATATTTTAAGCAATTACAGAAAATAATTATATCAAATTTTTTCCCAATACACAAATGATAACTAATTGACATGCTTCAAAGTTAAGAATATATCCTAGCTTAATTTATGTATGATTATTACTATCCAATATTACAAAGAAAAGTAGTCAGAAATTGAGATTCAAAAACATAGCAGATCAATAAAATTCTTTCTATAATGTGTACTTGTAACGACCCAGAATTTCTGTTAATTAAAATTTCTATACTTAATTAATTTTAAATATTAATAAGTGAAATTTATAAGTCGAATAAATTTTATTTCGAATAATTGAATTTAATTGGATAATTAAATCGATAATTTAATATGTGAAAATGCAGAAATAATTAAAAATTGGGTTAAATATGATTGAAAATGATTTGTAAAATTTTATTTAATCATATTGAAGTTATAGAGATGTTATAGAACTTTTAAAATTGAATTTAAAGTTTATTTGTGAAAATTGAATATTTTAATATTTAATTATCGACAGGAAATTACCCATTTTTCGAACAGTCTCAGAATTGGATGAAACTAGTTCCATTGGATCCGTAATAGTTTTCTATTATCGGATTTCAATTTTTGTAACAATCGGAGTTTTCGTTTGACCGTGGCAGCTCGAAACGCATCGAAAATGTTTTAATATTAATTTGGCGAGTTAAAATAGTCATTTTTCAAACAGTCTCGGATTTCGACGAAACCAGTTTCATCGGATCCATAATGTGATATTATTGTATGGTTTCAAATTTCGTGTCAATCGGATTTACCGTTTGTCCGGGGCAAGTTAAAACGCACAGAAAATTGATTAACCGATTTAATTATAAATCGATCGTTTATTGCCGTAACTCACACAGATGGTCGAATTAGCCTCCGAAACCTATTCCATTGTATCCGGAACGTGGGTCAAACCCTAGAAACGCAGGTCACCGCGCGAGATTTGGAGTTTAGAAAATCGAGTGAATAGTAATTTTTGGAAATTTTCTGTAAGAAGGAACCCTCTCTTTTCATTTGAGGAAACCCTAACCCTAAATTCATAGCCGCCACTTAAAGCCATCAATGGCTGAAAATCACCAGTGTTCTTCCCCAAATATCTCGCAATCCACTAACAATTGGGAGAAATGTCCAACAACAATATTGTAGATCTCATCGAGATCTTTCAGATCAACGGTGATGATCGTTTAAGGTCGAGTAAATCAACGGCAAACTTCGTTCGAATGCACACGGTTGCGCATGCAATTCGAGAGAGGAGGCGGCACTAGGTGGGGCCGGTCTCTGGCCGAGCATGGAGTGGTGGGTGGCGCTTCAAATGGTGGTCCCTGATCGAGGCAGAAGTCGTCGTGATGGCTGCAATATTTAACCCTAGAATCGAGCATATGGGTTTCTTGCGTGATGTATTACCTGGGAGTGAAACGCGTGAGGGAGGAAGAAATAAGGCACGGTCCAGATGTCATCAAAACTAAACGTGCGGCCCAGAGGAGTAGAGTTTAAAAAAATAAATTAAATTTGTTAATTTATGTATTTTAATTCGTACGAACTTTAAAATATTGTAACTTCTTCATACGAGGTCGAAAACGCACGAAACCAGTTGCATTGGAACCGTATTGACGAGCACTACGCTGTGGAAGTGCTGGAATCGTTTGAAGCTAGCGAAAATTTCGAGTAAAATTAAACGTCCGTTTAATTTTATTCGAAATAAAAGCTGAAAATGAAATGGAAAGCAAGGTGAGAACTTCTCACTCAATCGAATCGGTTTCGATTTAAATTTTAAATAGTTAGATTTAAAATTATTGATTGTATGTTGAATGATGATTGTTATCTATTGATTGTTAAAATAGACATTATGCGCCATTAGTAAGTTGATGTTATTTATTAAAAACATATACCGCGAATATTTCACCCTATAGTGAAATTGGTATTATATATGTACTTGGAGTTGATTTTCCGCATTATATAGCGGATGAGACCCCATTGCGCCGTCTATTAAGCGGATAATATTTTTATGAATCCCATATACCGCGATAATTTCGTACTGGAACGGGATTGATATTGTGCTAATGTTTGTGGATGCAGGGAAACAGGTTGGAGGGATCCAACTGGATTCCTCAACTGTATTGATTTATTTACAGATATTGTGATATTTGTTGATTATCATATCGATATATGATATTTGGATGTCGTGATTGACTACTCGGTGTTGTTACATCATTGGATCCATTTTTGAAGTTTTAAAGTAATGATTTTGGTTTTTAAAAGAATTTTTAAAGTGATTTATGAAAGTATACGTTTTATTAAATTTTTGAATTGATTCATTTTAAATAATTAAAATGTTATAAATTTTTATGTTATTAAAAATTAAGATTTTTGTGAAATATAACCAAAAGGTGATTTTTGAGATAAGTAGTTAATAAATTTATAAAATAGTTAAATTGGGATTTTTTTTTGAATTATTTTAAAACGGGTTATATGAAAGATGTATAAATTTGATATTTTAAAATTAAAAATATTAGAATTATAAAACGAGTTTTTATAAGTGTTAAAATGAAGTATAAATAGATTCATAAGTGAATAAAATTTTATAGATTTATGAATTGTGAAGTTATAAAATGAATAGATGTTGTAAGACAAAAGATTTTAAGGAATTAACTTATAAATCGGATTTTTGCATTTAAATTGAAATCTTTGATGAAGCAAAAATGGTTTATAGTTGAGATTTATAAAATATATATTTGATAAATCAAAATAATAGAATTTTAAAAGGAGTTCTATTAATGTTGAAAATAGGGTTATAAATGAAATCTTATAAGTAATAAGATTTATAATTTGTGAAGTCTTAAAAGAACGATTTTGTAAATAAATGGATTATAAGCATTTGACTTATAATATGGACTTTTGGTATATAATTGAGTTATATAAATTGAATTGGATTAATAAAGGAGATTTATAAATCGAAGCTTATAAATAGAAATGGAATTTATAGACATTGTTTATAAATTCAAAATCAATGGAATTTGATAAATTGAAAGTTGAAATTGGTTAAGGAAGTATATTCACGATTTTGGACAGTGAATATATTATCAAATAAAATGGATATGCTTGGGAAAATGAATATTATAAAATGAAGTTCATCGTTTTAACGATGTTTTAAATTGTATTATAAATCGAATACATAGATTTCAACATTCATTGTTGAAATAGACGTTTTCGAGAAATAAGGAAATGGTGGACTATAACACTGTTGTTATAGTAAAATGGTTTCCGAAAGGAAATATTTTGTATAGTATTGGGATTTATATATCTATTTTAATTTTGAATCCCTATACTAGTGAATTTGGATTGTCGTAACGGTGTTTTACGCAACATTCGTTTTGACTCAAATAAATGTGTTTAAGTGAATGTTTTCCTTAAAGAATGAAATATATACTTAATTTCTATATTAAGTATATTGAATATTTTCTAAGTATTGAAAATAAATGGATTTGTGAATTACTTATTAATAAATAAGTATGGAAATGTTTTTCCAATGTGAAATGAAACGTTTTGAGAATTTATCTTTTTGAAGACAAATTGAAAATGAATATTAGAAATTGATTTGGGAAACATATATTCATAAATATTTTGGAATGTAAATTCATTATGGAATTTATAAATGAAAAGGGGAATTTGTTTAAAAATAAACGTTGATTTATTTTTGAAGTGTGGGAATAAATTTACGGATTTGGAACGTAAATATAAAGTAAATCGGTAAGGATTTATTTAATGGGTTTAAATGAAAAATGTTGAAATGAAAGTATTTCGCATAAGGAAAATGATTGAAATTTGTTTTCAAAAGTGGTAAAGGTGAAAAGTGATTTGAAAATTAATTTTCAAATGTTGAAGTGTGGAAAATATATATATCTTGTAAAGATATTTTGGAAAATAAATAATTTGGAAAATTATTTGGAATCTGGTGATGTTGAGCATGCCTATTGATAGTTAAATAATCCGACTATCAATATTTAAATTTAAATAGGTGTTGTTGTGACTGCTTGAATTTGAATGCCACACTTATTTTTAAATAAGCGCTCACTATTCGGGTTAGCCGGGAAAGGACCTTGGGGTCGTATAACCCATTCCGAATATGTGATACGTCGTAATGGATTGCATTCGATGACCGGTGTTGAAGACCGGATATTTTTAAAACGGAAGGATTACCGTTGAGTTGCTCTGCATCGGCTGATCTCCGATTTAGAGGTTTTATCACCCTTAGTGACGGGAAGTCCGGACGTGATTAGAAATTATCCGGAATGCAAGGACTTCTTTGTAAGTGCCTTCGGTTCTGTTCGAGCCCGGAATAGACTTGTATGGATGGTATGTCTGACATTATAAGTTGAGATATAAAGCTGATTTCTTTCAAATATATTTCTGTTGGTGGCGGAGAATTTATTCTCTTAGCTTAACACCCTTCTCTGAGACGTATGAGCTCAGAGGTTATGTAGTTGATGGTTATCAGCGATATATTCCCAATTTGGTAATGTGACATGCTGAGTGTTGCTGTGAAATGATCATTGTTTGATCATTTGTGATATGATCATTTGTTTGATCATTTATCTTTGTGATCATTACTTTGATCATTTGTTGACCCAAAGCACAGCTTTTGTATAAAGCGTGGATTTATGGACGAGACTTCGTCGGACCTCACACCGCGGAAATGGTCAAAACAGGAAGGATGCAGCAAGGTTATTAGGGGGTAGCGCCCCTTTAGTGTATGTCATTCCTTCTGGATAGAGGTGGTATCATGGTATGGAGCCCAGATACTTAACCTATGTGGTTGCTGCAAATTTATTGCTTTATGGTTGTTGGAAATCGAGGATCCTCGGATAGATCGGTTACGATCGGGGGATGACATATTCGTGTCAGTAGTTACCCAGTTAGGGGTAACCCGGCCTTGTGTTGGCAGAGATCCGGTTAGGTTCTCGGATCGTCTTTCCAGAGGCGTACCCATGTGGCAATGGGAAGTTCCTTGGTCTGGCCATTTGTTGGAAATCCAAAGAAACAATACGAACCTTGTACGGTTTAGTGTAGAACCTGCCATCTAATATGGTAGCTATGGTAGGCATAATATAATGGTACATATGCTGGCTAAGATTTATATTCTACTTTCGAAATGTTTTCTACACTATGCACTAATAATAATATCAAAAATGATTTGATTTTACGTAGTAAGCATCTTTGACTATCATAAGGAGAAATCTCCCCCAATTCTGCGTTTGCATTGTGTGTGTGCCGGGAGGCCTTATGGTAGTTTCATTTTTAAAAGCATTGCGAATTGACTTTAAAAATATTCCTCTACTTTGTTTTAAAAAAATAAACTGTTTTAGTTCTCACACCAGTCACATGACTGACTCGGAGTTTATTGTTTTCCTTCCTAAACTCTGGGTGCCCACCAATTTCCACACGGGCAGTCTAGAGTCAGGTTATCAGGATATTCTGGAATTTAGGAGTTGTTGGAAGCAAGTTGGATGGCATGGCGTATGCACTAGTATATAGTATTTCTTTTCTGCTGTTTGTTGTTGTACACTCTAATGATGTAATGTGATGTAATGTAATATGATGTAATGAAATAACTGATATAGTTCTTTTGTTTAAAGATTATTCATTTATATATTATATGTTGTTCAGCTGCGATTGTGAGATTCTGATACTGTCTGTTGTTTCTTTCTGTTCCGTTCTATCTTTTTCTTTCTTCTTCTACCCTTTTCTTCTTCTTAAACCCTAATGGTTCGTATTTCCGTTCATCTTTAGTTAATCGATGGAGATTAGTGTCTATTCAAGGGGTACGAAAAAGCGAACTATTACATTTGGTATCAGAGCATATGGTTAAGCGACAACCATGGCTCTGTTGGGAATTACTCATTAGAGATGGAGTCAGTAGTACTCTAGAATGAGTTTGAGTGTAATAATAGCTACGAGCGCGTATTTGTTAGTGAATATAAATTGTTTTGTATTGTGTTGACTTATCGATTGATTGTTTATAGATTCCGATCGATGTAGTCTAGCTAACTATCGTAGATAGAGGTTTCTAAACTCTTAAACAAGATAAATCGACACGATATTGTTTTAAATTGGGTAAATGAAATAATTTTACCTTGATTATATTTTATATATAAAGGAATAATTTTTCAGAATTATTAAAGTGTATATAAGTTGATTGTTTGGTTGTTGAAAATGTAAGAATATACATATAAGTTAATTAAAAGATGTTTGAATAATCTAAATTAAAGAATAATTGTATAAGTAAAAAGAATTATAAGTATGAAATTATAATTAATGTGATTTACAATTGTGAAATAATCTTTTATATATAAGAAGTGAAACTACATGAATATATTTATGAATATGAGTTGTAAATAAAAAAATGAGTTGAATAAGTGATGAAATTTGACTTTGGTAAAGGTTAAATAAAAATTTGCTTTAGAATTGGAATCTGAATTGATTTATAAGTGGGAATTTAAGTTAAGTAAAACCAAATAATGTTTAAATGAAATATAACTTAAGAGATGTTGAATGAAGTTGATTTTGGTATCGAAGTAAATTAATAAAGTTAAGTGATAAATGTGAACTTGAGTTATGTAATGAAATTCAACTTTTGTAATTGAATTGAATGAATGGATTGAATGTTAATCAATTGAATGTAAATTAAGTTGATATGAAATAACGGATGTAGGTGTTAATTCATTAAAATCTAATGTTATTGGAAGTTGAATAATTGAATGAAAATCAATTTAATTAAACCAATTGAAAGTAAAGGTGTTAAACCAAATTGAATGAAGATAAGCAAATGAATTTGGTTATGTTGAATATACATTGGTTGTTATATGATTGTTAGTTGATTGTATATAATTCATTAAGTATTAATGAAATTGAGTTAATGAAATTGAAAGCTAAAGTAATTGAAATCCAATTGGAAGTTAAGTGAATTTGATTTGGAAGTGAACCAACTTGAATATGAATTAGTGAATATAAACTAATTGAAAATGAATGTTAGTTAAAAACATCCACTGTTAATGAATCGAATGTGATTAAATTGAGAACCCATTTCATTGAATATTAATGAGAATATGAATGAATATTTATTGGTTATGGATGTTAGTTGGATGATAGTTGGTTGATGGTTGAACATATTGCTTTTACTGCATTTGTTATGTTGGCATATATAGTTATTATGTTGCTATATGTTGTATATCGATACTATTGTCTATATACATGTTTTTCATCTGTTTGTTGAGTGTTTAGTAGGTGCCGATCGCGTTTGCTACGCATTTGGAGCTCGCTTTCGCGCTATATTAGTCGTATATGCTCGCTAATAATAAATAAGGTACATATCTCGGATTACATACCGTACTTTACAATTTTTTCCCTGCGGGATGCCTCATCACTTGATGAGATGTATATTTGTGATATATATACTGTCATTTTTTTTTCGGATCGAGCCGCGCAAAGGAGAATATGGCAAATTTTTCCGAAAATTTAGGGCGTTAGAATATTTTTGAAATAAATTGGAAAATTTTGAAAACTATAAATTTGGTTTGGAGTTGAAAGTTAAACGATAGTAGTTGTTTTTGAAAAGAAAACTAAGTATGATTTGAAAACTTAGTAAAGTTATTGTAAGAAGTTTAACTATGGATTTATGGAAAGTTAATAGATTCCGTAATTTTTCTTACATGGTAATTTCGAGGACGAAATTCTTTTAAGGGGGGAAGATTGTAACGACCCAGAATTTCTGTTAATTAAAATTTGTATATTTAATTAATTTTAAATATCAATAAGTGAAATTTATAAGTCGAATAAATTTTATTTCGAATAATTGGATTTAATTGGATAATTAAATCGATAATTTAATATGTGAAAATACAGAAATAATTAAAAATTGGGTTAAATATGACTGAAAATGATTTGTAAAATTTTATTTAATCGTATTGAAGTTATAGAACTTTTAAAATTGAATTTAAAGTTTATTTGTGAAAATTGAATATTTTAATATTTAATTATCGACTGGAAATTAGCCATTTTTCGAACAGTCTCATAATTGGACAAAACTAGTTCCATTGGATCCGTAATAGTTTGCTATTGTCGGATTTCAATTTTCGTAACAATCGGATTTTTCGTTTGACCGTGGCAGCTCGAAACGCATCGAAATTGTTTTAATATTAATTTGGCGAGTTAAAATAGTCATTTTTCAAACAGTCTCGGATTTCGACGAAACCAGTTTCATCGGATCCGTAATGTGATATTATTGTATGGTTTCAAATTTCGTGTCAATTGGATTTAACGTTTGTCCGGGGCAAGCTAAAACGCACAGAAAATTGATTAACCGATTTAATTTTAAATCGATCGTTTATTGCCGTAACTCGCACAGATGATCGAATTAGCCTCCAAAACCTATTCCATTGTGTCCGGAACGCGGGTTAAATCCTAGAAACGCCGGTCACCGCGCGAGATTTGGAGTTCAGAAAATCGAGTGAATAGTAATTTTTGAAAATTTTCTATAAAAAGGAACCCTCTCTTTTCATTTGAGGAAACCCTAACCCTAAATTCATAGCCGCCACTTAAAGCCATCAATGGCCGAAAATCACCAGTGTTCTTCCCCAAATATCTCGCAATCCACTAACAATTGAGAGAAATGTCCAACTACAATATTGTAGATCTCATCAAGATCTTTCAGATCAACGGTGATGATCGTTTAAGGTCGAGTAAATCAACGGCAAACTTCATTCGAACGCACACGGTTGCGCACGCAATTCGAGAGAGGAGGCGGCACTAGGTGGGGCCGGTCTCTGGCCGAGCATGGAGTGGTGGGTGGCGCTTCAAATGGTGGTCCCTGATCAAGGCAGAAGTCGTCGTGGTGGCTGCAATATTTAACCCTAGAATCGAGCATATGGGTTTCTTGCGTGATGTATTACCTGGGAGTGAAACTCGTGAGGGAGGAAGAAATAAGGAACGGTCCAGATGTCATCAAAACTAAACGTGCGGCCCAGAGGAGTAGAGTTTAAAAAAATAAATTAAATTTGTTAATTTTTGTATTTTAATTCGTACGAACTTTAAAATATTGTAACTTCTTCATACGAGGTCGAAAACGTACGAAACCAGTTGCGTTGGAACCGTATTGACGAGCACTACGCTATGGAACTGGATTGGAATCGTTTGGAGCTAGCGAAAATTTTGGGTAAAATTAAACGTCCGTTTAATTTTATTCGAAATAAAAGCTGAAAACGAAATGCAAAGCAAGGTGAGAACTTCTCACTCAATCGAATCAGTTTCGATTTAAATTTTAAATAGTTAGATTTAAAAGTATTGATTGTATGTTGAATGATGATTGTTATCTATTGATTGTTAAAATAGACATTATGCGCCGTTGGTAAGCAGATGTTATTTATTAAAAACATATACCGCGAATATTTCACCGTATAGTGAAATTGGTATTATATATGTACTTGGAGTTGATTTCCCGCATTATATAGCGGATGAGACCCTATTGCGCCGTCTATTAAGTGGATAATATTTTTATGAATCCCATATACCGCGATAATTTCGTACTAGAACGGGATTGGTATTGTGCTAATGTTTGTGGATGCAGGGAAACAGGTTGGAGGGATCCAACTGGATTCCTCAACTGTATTGATTTATTTACAGATATTGTGATATTTGTTGATTATCATATCGATATATGATATTTGGATGTCGTGATTGACTACTTGGTGTTGTTGCATCATTGGATCCATTTTTGAAGTTTTAAAGTAATGATTTTGGTTTCTAAAAGAATTTTTAAAGTGATTTATGAAAGTATACGTTTTATTAAATTTTTGAATTGATTCATTTTAAATAATTAAAACGTTATAAATTTTTATGTTATAAAAAATTAAGATTTTTGTGAAATATAACCAAAAGGTGATTTTTGAGATAAGTAGTTAATAAATTTATAAAATAGTTAAATTGGGATTTTTTTGAATTATTTTAAAACGGGTTATATGAAAGATGTATAAATTTGATATTTTAAAATTAAAAATATTGGAATTATAAAACGAGTTTTTATAAGTGTTAAAATGAAGTATAAATGGATTCATAAGTGAATAAAATTTTATAGATTTATGAATTGTGAAGTTATAAAATGAATAGATGTTGTAAGACAAAAGATTTTAAGGAATTAACTTATAAATCGGATTTTTGCATTTAAATTGAAATCTTTGATGAAGCAAAAATGGTTTATAGTTGAGATTTATAAAATATATATTTTATAAATCAAAATAATAGAATTTTAAAAGGAGTTCTATTAATGTTGAAAATAGGGTTATAAATGAAATCTTATAAGTAATAAGATTTATAATTTGTGAAGTCTTAAAAGAACGATTTTGTAAATAAATGGATTATAAGCATTTAACTTATAATATGGACTTTTGGTATATAATTGAGTTATATAAATTGAATTGGATTAATAAAGGAGATTTATAAATCGAAGCTTATAAATAGAAATGGAATTTATAGACATTGTTTATAAATTCGAAATCAATGGAATTTGATAAATTGAAAGTTGAAATTGGTTAAGGAAGTATATTCACGATTTTGGACAGTGAATATATTATCAAATAAAATGGATATGCTTGGGAAAATGAATATTATAAAATGAAGTTCATCGTCTTAACGATGTTTTAAATTGTATTATAAATCGAATACATAGATTTCAACATTCATTGTTGAAATAGACGTTTTCGAGAAATAAAGAAATGGTGGACTATAACACTGTTGTTATAGTAAATGGTTTCCGAAAGGAAATATTTTGTATAGTATTGGGATTTATATATCTATTTTAATTTTGAATCCCTATACTAGTGATTTTGGGTCGTCGTAACGGTGTTTTATGCAACATTCGTTTTGACTCAAATAAATGTGTTTAAGTGAATGTTTTCCTTAAAGAATGAAATATATACTTAATTTCGATATTAAGTATATTGAATATTTTCTAAGGATTGAAAATAAATGGATTTGTGAATTACTTATTAATAAATAAGTATGGAAATGTTTTTCCAATGTGAAATGAAACGTTTTGCGAATTTATCTTTTTGAAGACAAATTGAAAATGAATATTAGAAATTGATTTGGGAATCATATATTCATAAATATTTTGGAATGTAAATTCACTATGGAATTTATAAATGAAAAGGGGAATTTGTTTACAAATAAACGTTGATTTATTTTTGAAGTGTGGGAATAAATTTACGGATTTGGAACGTAAATATAAAGTAAATCGGTAAGGATTTATTTAATGGGTTTAAATGAACCATGTTGAAATGAAAGTATTTCGCACAAGGAAAATGATTGAAATTTGTTTTCAAAAGTGGTAAAGGTGAAAAGTGATTTGAAAATTAGTTTTCAAATGTTGAAGTGTGGAAAATATATATATCTTGTAAAGATATTTTGGAAAATAAATAATTTGGAGAATTATTTGGAATCTGATGATGTTGAGCATGCCTATTGATAGTTAAATAATCCGACTATCAATATTTACCTTTAAATAGGTGTTGTTGTGACTGCTTGAATTTGAATGCCACACTTATTTTTGAATAAGCACTCACTATTCGGGTTAGCCGGGAAAGGACATTGGGGTCGTATAACCCATTCCGAATATGTGATACGTCGTAATGGATTGCATTCGATGACCGGTGTTGAAGACCAGATATTTTTGAAAACGGAAGGATTACCGTTGAGTTGCTCTGCATCGGCTGATATCCGATACAGAGGTTTTATCACCCTTAGTGATGGGAAGTCCGGACGTGATTAGAAATTATTCGGAACACAAGGACTTCTTTGTAAGTGCCTTCGGTTCTGTTCGAGCCCGGAACAGACTTGTATGGATGGTATGTATGACATTATAAGTTGAGATATAAAGCTGATTTCTTTCAAATATATTTCTGTTGGTGGCGGAGAATTTATTCTCTTAGCTTACCACCCTTCTTTGAGACGTACGAGCTCAGAGGTTATGTAGTTGATGGTTATCAGCGATATATTCCCAATTTGGTAATGTGACATGCTGAGTGTTGTTGTGAAATGATCATTGTTTGATCATTTATGATATGATCATTTGTTTGATCATTTATCTTTGTGATCATTACTTTGACCATTTGTTGACACAAAGCACAGCTTTTGTATAAAGCGTGACTTTGTGGACGAGACTTCGTTGGACCTCACACCCCGGAAATGGTCAAAACAGGAAGGATGCAGCAAGGCTACTAGGGGGTAGTGCCTTTTTAGTGTATGTCATTCCTTCTGGATAGAGGTGGTATCATGGTATGGAGCCCAAATACTTAACCTATGTGGTTGCTGCAAATTTATTGCTTTGTGGTTGTTGGAAATCGAGGATCCTCGGATAGATCGGTTACGATCGGGGGATGACATATTCGTGTCAGTAGTTACCCAGTTAGGCGTAACCCGGCCTTGTGTTGGCAGAGACCCGCTTAGGTTCTCGGGCCGTCTTTCCAGAGGCGTACCCATGTGGCAATGGAAAGTTCCTTGGCTTAACCATTTGTTGGAAATCCAAAGAAACAATACGAACCTTGTACGGTTTTAGTTGTAGAACCTGCCATCTAATATGGTAGTTATAGTAGGCATAATATAATGGTACCTATGCTGGCTAAGATTTATATTCTACTTTCGAAATGTTTTCTACACTATGCACTAATAATAATATCAAAAATGATTTGATTTTACATAGTAAGCATCTTTGACTATCATAAGGAGAAATCTTCCCCAAGTCTGCGTTTGCATTGTGTGTGTGCCGGGAGGCCTTATGATAGTTTCATTTTTAAAAGCATTGCGAATTGATTTTAAAAATATTCCTCTACTTTGTTTCAAAAAAATAAACTGTTTTAGTTCTCACACCAGTCACATGGCTGACTCGGAGTTTATTGTTTTCCTTCCTAAACTCTAGGTGCCCACCAATTTCCACACGGGCAGTCTAGAGTCAGGTTATCAGGATATTCTGGAATTCAGGAGTTGCTGGAAGCAAGTTGGATGGCATGGCGTATGGACTAGTATATAGTATTTCTTTTCCGCTGTTTGTTGTTGTTTGTTGTTGTACACTCTGATGATGTAATGTGATATGATGTAATGAAATAACTGATATAGTTCTTTTGTTTAAAGATTATTCATTTATATATTATATGTTGTTCCGCTGCGATTGTGAGATTCTGATATTGTCTGTTGTTTCTTTCTGTTCTATCTTTTTCTTTCTTCTTCTACCATTTTCTTCTTCTTAAACCCTAACGGTTCGTATTTTCGTTCATCTTGAGTTAATCGATGAAGATTAGTGTCTATTCAAGGGGTACGGAAAAGCGGACTATTACAGTACTAGTTTTATTACTTCATTTATAATGTGAAATACAACAACACTGTTCAAAATTTTACTATTTCACAGCATGACAAGTTTTAACTTATAACTTTTAGATCAGGATACGATTATTTCCTTCATAATGTGGAGTATCAAAGAAACAACCTCTAAACTATCTAAAACGGTAGGACTTATTACATGGCATGACACTACCAGGTCCGGTCATAAGGTAAGACAAGTAAGATCTTCGCCTAAGCAACACCATCGAACATGGCCAAAGGGGCAACAAAATGTCCGATGTGCTTTTAAAAATATTGATCTGATCAAATAGAGGGGCGGCCTTTCAAATAAATTACTAGTAGTGTAATGGTTTAACTTGTAACTTTTAACCTTACAATCAGGGTTCAAATGCTGTCATCTGCAAAAAAAATCCCTTTGATCTTTTTATACTTAATGTTTTCTACGGTTCTGCCTACGACATTCATTGTGGTAGGGCCAGCACTAGACACTACTGTGAATTGCAAAGAAAATATGCATATAATTCATGCGAGGTTGCCTTGCTCTAGGGGTTGCTCTAGGTATTTGCCTTGCTTGCCTAACCATAAAATCGGTCCTGACACTAACCATAAAAGGATTTATGAAATAAATATGAAGGGAGTAAGGAAATGCGAAATGAAACTAAAGTTGAAGTGGTCTTGAGGTTTGAGTGAAGACGGAAACAGGAATCATTGTTTATTATAATTTGTTTAAATTTTAACGAGAGACAGTGTAACCTACCCAACCCGTCCTCCCCTATTTCGAAACTCAAAAATAGTACCCTAGTGTGCCGTGGTCACTTTAAAATTATCTTTCGACGACAAAGATTAGATCGGTTATATTATACATCTTAGGAAAACGTAACAGATATACTGAATGAAACACATCATTACAGATTTAATTTAATAATTGTTTTTCCATCCCAAAGTCGTGTCCACGAGGGGTCAAAATATACTATAACAAACCTATTGGGGTCGTGCACCACATATGAAGATGTGAACATGAATAATGAATGCAGAGGAACCAAAACAACACAAATATAACACCGAAGCCTCCTACTTCTGCTTGCATTATTTGATCATTCCAAAAGCAACATGTCTAACCTCATAAACTCGGCCACTCGAATAATTATCCATGAGTTTATAAGAAAAAAACAATAATAAAAATATGGATCAGACATAAAATCCGGTATGAGTAAGCATTATTCTAAGAGAGAAAATAGAAAGGCCGCTCCCTTGATATGTAGGGTGGGTTTTCTCTGTTACGATGCCAAAGTAATAAATCTGATTCACAAGTCACCCTAAGTTATTGGTTCGTTGATTAAATACCATTGATGGCACAACCGAAAGAACCCTCTCGGTCTGTCCAATAGAATCATCACATTGTTTCAATATAACCAACATACCATACCCTTCCCCTAAGGCCTTATGCACATTTGTAGCTGATATGTATATCATGAAAGTTCTACTATTCGACGGCCACTAAGGCTTTTGGCCTTGATACCATATAAATTTACACTTAGCTTTAGGCAGCCACTAAGGCCTTACGCCTTGTCGCCACTTAGGACTTCCACCAACGCCTTTGTATTTCGACTACCACATAAACCTTACACCTACTTCGCCACAATTCTAGATTTCGTTCTCAACCTTACGTTTATTACCATTCCCTTGGTTGTCGCACTACGCCTTACACCAATGCTTTTGATTTCGGTTGCCACAGCAGCCTTACATCTACGCTTTCCATTTTAGTTTAGCTCTACCTCTTGATAGAGTTAGGGATATGTCCTAGAGGTAATAATGTAATTTGTTACTTATATCTAACTCAATAACAAATCTTGTTCGAAATAAAAGATGTTTTCTTTCTATTATATACATGATATAATGTGTTATATTGATTAGTTAATTTAATTAAAAGTATATTTAATAGAAAAACTCATAATGGTATATTTTGTGATAGTAGTTACAAAGTGTTGTAACCGTGAGTAATTTATCACAACGAAATAATATATCATTTTAAATATTTCTTGTCAAACATGTCTCCTCTTCTACTTTCTTTTTTCCCTTCTTCTTCAATTTTGGACACTCATACTTATGATGTACAGACTTCCTACATAAGTAACAAATCTCTTTCTTATGCCCTTGAGGTTTGGATATAGACTTCGATCTATCATCGCCTTGCTTGGATTTGTTCTGCTTTCCCCCCTAAAAACAAAGCCTTCGGACCATCTCCACTTTCATTACCAGCCATTTTCCCTATCAATGCTTTGCTATGGAGCCATGCTTTAACATCAGCCAGGGTAATGGCGGTTCTCCCATAGATCATGGAATTCACAAACATGGCATACTCTGAAGATAGCGAGCATAACAGTATGACCGCCTGCACTTTATCTATAATGTTTACATCAATTACCTTCAACTTCATCACTAAAGTGGTAAGGGTATCTATTGCTTCGAAAGTGAGGTTCCAGATTTCATTTAAAGGCGTAAAGTTGTTGCTGAAGAACAATACGGTTTGCTAAAAACTTATCCTGATATGTCGTTATCAATGCATCCCATAGTTTCTTTGCTTCTTTTATATGAGAAAACTCCCTAAGGATCTCATCTGAAATGTACAACCGAATGGTTATAAGGGCCTCTTCTTCCTTCTCCTCTAATTCCTCCGATGATGAGCCTTTCAATTTATCCACTCTGAAACTATTTTAAAAGTCTTCTCCATTTTAAGCATTGCATCCAAAATCTTTTTTTTCATTGAATTAATTTACTACATAATTATTCAAACCATCATTGGATCCCGCCACAGTCAACTAATCTTCAATGACTCCCTAGCTTATTGATACCAACTATTAATGTAATTTTACTAAATCGATTTAGAACCATCGACTAGAAGACTAAAAGATCCGTTGATATGAATAATTATAGATTCAATAACAAGAACAAAATTGAATACAATTCTTTTCTTTATTAATGAATTCGAGGAGATACAAGAGAGATTACAAATCAGAAAAGAAAATTTGTAGATTAAATATATATATATATATATTAAATCATTTTATTTATTTGATTATAATGATTAAAGCCTATGCATTTATATATAAGAAGATGTCTTGCAGAGAAAGAAACTTCAGAAGTTTTCCGTTGAAAAATATCTTTTCTAAGTAAGATTTTAAACATTTGATATATTGTGACGAATAATTTCAACGATTAGATGAGATGGCTACGAGATAGAGCATAACATTCACGTTGGTCATTAGAATCACAGCATTGATTTTTAACCAGCTAGGTCTTTGTTTGTTGATCTAGGCATTCTTCTTACGCAAATAGCCTCGTGGTCGATGTCCTAAAAGGGCTAAAACGTCGATAAGAGATGCTTTAAAAGTATTACTCCATGTAAAATGAAACAAAAAAAACAGTGTTGAAATAAAACGAGGTTTTCCATACAATGGATGCCTGCCCACGTGCACTACACAGTCAAGATCCAAGTCCAAACTCCAACAAAAATTAATCAAGTCAACTATTCACCAACTCGTACGTCACAACGATCCAGAGACACGTGTATATAAACACCAGCACCAGTACTCCTACTCCTCACATCACTGAAGAAGAAGAACAAACCATGAAGCAACCCATCCTCATCACAGTACTGCTCTTCTCCCTGTCTCTCACGCCGCCTTCAGAATCCACACCACCCGCAACCCGCAGCCCACAGCAGCGGGCCCACGCAGCACTATCCGCAACGGCGACCGCAGCCCGCCAAACGACCACGTACGTGTCCAACCTGTCCTCCGACCGCAAAACCCCACGGACCCAAAACACGAACATCAACCAGTTCAGCGACTGCACCAGCATGATGGCCCACAGCACCAACCGACTCTACAAGGCCGTCCAGGAAATGAGGCTGGTCCAGAGCGACACCAGCAAGGACTACTTTCTCCACGTGAGCAACGTCCAGACGTACGTGAGCTCGGCCATGACGGACCAGGACATGTGCCTGCAGAGCCTGGATTCGGTGGAGAGTGGGGTTAAGGTGCTGGTCAAGAGGAAGGTCGTGGCCGTGAGGAAAAGGACTAGCGGTGCTTTGGCCCTTGTTAACAGGTTGAATTCCTAAGGTTTAGTTTATTAAGTTGGTGGTTTGAGAATTAATGTATTTGATTTTGTGTTAGGATTTTGGTAATCTGTAGATGTGCCTATTTGTAATAACCTCGAGGTTTTTTCTATCTGCTGAATGATGATAGTTCTTTTAATTTCTACTTATCTTTTACACTCTTGTTAAGTAGAAAGAATCAAACTCAATTACTCAATCAAAGAGTAGGTCATCACCTTTACGATATTTGATTATGTAATCCAACGTCCTGGACTCGGTCACTACCAAATTCCTTTTTTTTTTCTTTTAATAAAAAGGTCGCTTATATTGTCATACGTATAATCGATAGATCCGTGTATTACTCCTTGAACTTAATCAAGTGGAAGAATATTTTGAAAATGATAACAGATGGGCCTTAGTTCCATCTGTTGTGGAGAAATATGGGGCCCGTAAACCATTGAAGAATGGTTTTTCTTTGAGATGTCAAACATCTCGCAATTATCGTACTAATTTAACATCCTAAAGAAAATAAAAATGAATTGGGTCTATGGACTCCACATCATTTTTGAGCTGGCACTATATTTTTTTACTTCACATTTGAAGGATTTCAAAAGATAACAATTCTATTCCATCTAAACTCCAGGTGTGGGTATATCGATTTAAGAAAGGTCAATGTACTTCTAATGGTACATGGGCTACAGCCCAGATCCCTATCTCAAACTATTAACGCAACCTGGCAATCAGAGTCGAACACTTGTAAACAGTACAATCGGATTAAAATTATTTCTAAAAAAGAAAAAATTCAGTTTAGTTATTTTATTAGTTTAGTTAAATATCAAATGACAGTAGCAATGAAATTTTATAGAGTCTTGAGAGATGTAAAGAAACATAAGTGAAAGAAACGAAGTAAATATAATTGAAGAGATTCATCAAGCCAAGCCATGTTAAAAACATGTCTTTTTTTTGGTTTCATACAACTTGATTTTAGAAGCCTACAACAATAGACAAACCTCTATAAAAGTCGATTTGATTAACCTCAATTACATTTTAGAGTCTAGTCATTAATAAAATTTAACGTCTTTTAGCGCCCATGCAACATACTTTAGAGTTATGAGCGACTTCCCACATAAGAAACAAGGTGACGTAACACTAAGAATCAAGGATGATATACCACCTAAGAGGTAAGGATGTGCCATAGGATCACAATGTAATTTGATTATATAACTTAACTCTTATAGGGAATAATGTTCGAAATAAAATAAGCTTTAGGTTATTTTTTTTGAATATTCAAGGAAGGATTCGTCTAATTCAAATAGGATGTTAGTAACACTGTAATTAGTGGTCATCTTAAGATTAAAGTCTTTAAGCAAAGCAAATCAGCTAATCGATAAATGTTATCGGATTGAATCATGAATTTTAAAATTGGACGTTGAATTAACCACCGATATTATTACAGTTTTCACCATCGATCAAACTCTACATATCTAAGTGATACGGTGACGATGAAGAGAAAACATGCATAATATATCGACTTTACCTAATGATATGTAAGAAACTAAACTCATATTCACTGCTATGTTTCTACAAAGTTCGTATAAGATTTAATATCTATATTGTTCAAATATTACTACGGGCCAAGTCGCATCTGAGATTCAGACAAAAGTATTTAGTAACATATTTCCAAATTCAACTTAGTCGAATTAATTCGCAAATGTTATAAATTACAGTGGAGGAAATTAATATAACCGTTGCATTTTTTATGATTTTTTATTTATTTAAAGCCTTCATATCGATTACAGTAATATATAAATTGAATATATATATATATATATATATATATATATATATGTATGTATAATCAAATAAATGAAATAAAATATATATTTAATAGCAACAATAATAATAACAATGGATATTAGTTAGGTCAAAAATTGACAAATGGTTTGTAAATAAAGAGGGATGACCACAGGTGAGGAGGCGTTTAATTTACTTATTTGAATAAATATTAGATCTAGAGCAAAATGAGGAGAAAGGAGGGAGACTTACTTGATATTTTATAGCCATTTTATGTCCACAAATAGAAACCTCCTCTCCCATTATTTTCATATTCTCAAACAATAAAAAAGGAACCTCCACAGAAGAGAAGTTGGAGCCTATAGCTTAGGCTTGCAAACTAAGCTAGAAGAAGAAAAGATATAGACTTCAAGGAGAAAATAACTTACTTTTGAATAAACTAATTAAATCAATTGGTCAAAAGAAAATTAATCATTTTTGTTGTATGACTTTTGGATGTAAATCTAATCAGCAATTAATATTCACATATCACTTAGCAGGTGGTGTGACATTATGGCCGTAACAACCGAGATTTTTGAATAAACTAAATTAAATAAATAAAGATTAAAATAGGAGAAAATAAATCATTAGTTTGGAATTTGTAATCCTTTATTTTATTATAGGGTGATAAATTTTAAATCGTTGTGTAATTAGGAAGGTTAATATTTAATTTTGATAAATTCCAAAATTTTAAGAATATTAAAGAAATTAGAATTTTAAAGTTTTAATTAAATAGCAATTGGAATTAGAGTTGATTGGGATGTTTGATTGATTTAAATCTTTTATTTTTTAGTTAAAAGAGAATGTTTATTTGCACAGTTTAGCATAAGAAAATGGTTGAAAGAGAAAATAAACAAAATGGATTTCATTTTTATCTAAATGTGCTTTGTCAAACTCAAAATTCATTCTTAAAAGAAATTAGAGAAAGAAGGTTTCTGTCTTTCTTATTGTAAAGCTCTGTACGTTCAACTATGGAAAAAATTAGGGAATTTCCTCTTAAATCAATTCAATCAAAACTTCCAAATTTATGTAGAAATATAATCGAGAAAAAATCAAATAAAATCAAGATAAGATTCTCAAGCCTCGATCTGGTTTTTGGACTACTTAATTTCTATTTTGTAGTGTTTTGATTTTCGGTTGTTATTTGTTTAGGTTGAGAGACTTCTAGGGTTTGCTATATTGAGAAATTGGATACACTGTGTTGTGGTTGTTGTTGAATTGCTTGGAAAAGAGGTGAGTTAATTCTCATACACCTATCTCTAAATAATTAGTTGCATGCTTAGTGATTTTAAAGTGAATAATTGAGATTTTGGTTAGAAAATGTGTTTTGTAGTTTATAACTTTTATTCTTTTCTGTCGATTTCAGTTTACTGTAAATCAGCTTTCAACTTCTCTTCGTGTTTTGATTGTTGTAGTAAACTATTGGATGCTTACACGCTGAATTTTGGATCCATATTGTAAATGGGAATAGCCAGAATGAATGCTCGTCGGATCGGAGTAACTGAGAAATGACGGTTGATAGAATAGCATTTGGAACTTGCTTTCCTGGTGGTCCATCGGTCGTAATAAACCGATCGACCGGTCAGAGGCCTAGAACGCAAGTTCCAACTCTCAGCCTATCCACCCTGCTCTATTGGTGCTAGTATATTTACCTGCTTTGTTTTGTCAATTCTGAGTGAATTTTTGTTGTTAATTTTCTGAGTTTGGATTCACAAATGGATGGATTAATTTGGATTGAGTTTTGGGATTTAATTGCTTTGTGTATATGTATATATAGATATAGATTTTTAAACTTGTTTTCCAAACAATCTTATTTACATTTTTAAATAATTTCAAATAAGTGTTTATATATCTATTTTAAATATTGTCAATAGAAAGGTTGTAGATTTGGAATACTGTTTTTGGAATATGAGTTTTGAAAATATAAAACCTAAGTTCATTTTAAATTAATATTTGATTTCAAAGATGGGTTTAGAATATGATAAATTATGAATTTTAAATAAATGGTTTGTAAAATATATAGTTTTTGGAAAATTATTTGTAAACTATGGATTTCTCTTTAAATAGGAATTTGGAATACACACACATCCACAAATATATACATATACATATACATATATATATATATATAAGTATTTAATACAAAAATAGGACTAAGGATATATATATTATTAAGAAGAAAAGGAGTTTATGAATTTTAAATAAGAAGTTTAAATCTTTATATATATAAAATATTTTAAAAATTATTCCTTACATGGTAAAATGATGGTAATTGTTTTCAAAATATATATTCTTATTGGATTTTATTAAATTTAACCTTTGGTTATTTATATACCATTTTGGAATTTTTGTGTGACTTTTGGGATTTGGAGAAGATTTTTTAAAATGTTTTTAGAATCTTAATTCTATATTTTAGGGAATACTAATAATCGACTTGGTGTTATTGATTGGTTTTAATGCTTTCAAGTAATTCCTCATCGAATAGTATAGAACTCATTGAACAGAATGTTTGAGTGATACTTACTAGTCCACTAGCGAATACTCAAATTTCGTCAATGGGATGCCATGGTTAAATTTTTGTGATTGCTATTAGAAAGTATTTAACACTTTAGGGTTGTATTCCCTTTGTTGTTCAGTATGGGGCTAATAGATCCTTAAGAGAATATAGTTTAGGTTTTCCAGTGGTATCCGTAAGGAGTGAGATTTACTAGCTTATAGTAAATACTTGACTTTCAGTAGGCGGTATGGAACGTTTTGGTTAAGTTCTTGTGATTATTAAAGGTGATAGTAGTTAGCACTTTAGGGTTTACTTTCTTTTGGTGTTCGACAGGATCGATAGATCCTTAAGAAGTATAATCCTGGATTTTTAATACGATCCTTGTGATCGGAATGAGTTATATGTTCTCCGGTCTAGTCTTCATGGATTTTGAGATATAATTTTCACGGTATGGATGATCATTGGTATCTGATCGGTATGAGTGATACCACCTTTTGTTTTTCCACAGTATGGTTAGGATCATTGAGATCATTTTGTATTTGGTTTTCTTGGATTTTTGAGATTTTTCTTTGGTTTGGAATTTCTTGGTTTTCGATTTATTCTATGTTTTAGGATTTAAATATTTTTGTGTTTTATGATGGATTTGACGATTGTCATTTATTTTGTGTTTTGTGAATTTGGTATTATTATGCCTTAAAATGTAACTAGAGCTGTACTATTCCCTTGGCTTGTTATATATACAATACTTGTATTTATCTATATGTCATATATTCTTATGTTACATTTTATTCTTACCATTTTGGATATTTAGAGATAGCCTGTCCCATTTATTTTCAATACTCGGGTCAGGCCGAGGCTTTTCAGATTACGAGACGAGTTAACATTTGGATGGTTATATTAGCAAGGAGACAAACATTTTTAACATTTGTTCTACCTTATTTAATATTTTTGTGTAGTATATGAGATGTATATTTCAGTTACAGATTTGAATCGGATGTATATTATGTGAAGCTAGTGTTATATTTTATAGATTCTCAGTTGTATATGTATATATTGTTTATTATTCTGTTGTGACCTATCACTATTGTTTATATGATACACTATTCTGATTCTGAGATACCATTATGGGTATTCCATAGATTAAGAAAAAAATCGTAAGTATAACGTGTCAGTGTTAGCTTAAAAATATATTCACAGTCGGCCACCCTTATCATGCCATATTCTATATATTATTAGACGACATTATTTATAATGTTCTTTAATAATATGGGCATAGCGGTGTGGTCATTATAGTTGCCAAATTTGTCGCTTACTCAGTTTTATAAAATCTAATTTCACTTTATTAAGCGTTACCCAATTGTGAAATTTATTTACACCAATTCTCTTCACCAGAACTATATCACTTTGAACTTATGGAATTTGATAATGATCAAAATTCCAATATCATCCATATTCAACTGTATAACCCAAATACAAAGTTTTTAGTTCAATAATAACAATTATTATTAATCGAAATGCTCAATTCGGAGACTTTGACTTTGAGTTGACTTTGGTTGACTATGATACTAAACCCATATAATTGAGGAGACGAACATCTCTTGAATAGTGTTTCACTTTCAATACTTCCAATTGATCCAATTATAGTTACTCAATGGAACGCCGTGCCATGATTTGACTATAATCAAAGCGGAGTTTTCATATTGAAGATCCACGCAAGTTGAGAGAACTGCGTAAATTAGTCACATCGATATTTTTGTTTAACCATAGTTATATTAACTAACAGAAAACTATCGAGAGAGTCGTTCCATAATTATTCAATAATTATCAGTATGTAACCTTTAGGTACCCCAACAGCTATGAGTAATACAATGCCCATCATTTGGACAGTGTTACGTACTCTAGTATCAAAGGATACATTGATATCCAATCTCAATGCATCTTGACTAGGAACTTTTAGAATGATGTGTTTATTTTTACTGTGATAAATTACTCACGGTTGCGACACTTTGTAACTACTATCACAAAACATACCATTTATATATTTTTTATTAAATACATGTTTAATTAAATTACTTAATTAATATAACCACTTATATCAAGTATATTATAGAAAGAAAATACCGTTTATTTCAAACAAGATTAGACAATGACTTAGATATATGTAACAAATTACATAATTACCCCTAGGGTATACCCTTTACTCTATCACTATGATGTGCATGTAAAAATGTGCATTTTTACTCTCATACTTAATCCTTTTTATTAAAATAAAGGACATATTAGGATATTTTTACATGTTTTAACCAAAATACAAGTGTTTTCAAATCATCATCCACTCATTTACATTTTGGGCAAAATGGTAATTTTGTGTATGCATTTATTGTGAGAAAATTTATTTCCACATTTAATTTATTTTGTAAAGAATTGAGTGCAAATTAGATTAGGCTTCATGGATGTATGCATGGACATGTAGTGGAAGCTAAAAGAAAGAAGAAAAGAAATTACACTTCATGGAGGAGCCCACTTATCCACTTGCTAATGGACAACATTTAAAAGCAAAAACACATGTTAGTAAAGGATTAATTAATCTTTAATGATGAATTGGAGACGACACAAAGTCAAGGGCAAATTTGATAGCTCTGTAAAAGGTTTTAGGATTTTAGAACATGTATAGATACTCTTTTATGTTACATGCAATCGATCTTTTTTATGCATATGAGTTATAGCCATAAATCATAAATAAAAGTTCTCTTATCTTTAATGACTTCTTAGTCTTGTCTTTTCTTTTATGATTTTCTTTCATGCTCTTTTAAGCTTTCTTTTTATTTAATGCAAGCAGATTAGCCTTTTTATGCAAATTAGTGTAGATTTACTTTTCTAGTTAGCTCTCTTTCTTTTTAACTAGCACTTTCTTTTATTTTGTTAATGTTGGATCCACTTTTTGTTGAAATGAATTTGAGTATGAGAGACTGAATTCATTTAATCTAGGGGTAATGAAGCCCTCATAAACCATGTTAAGTCAACAAATTGGTTTCATTTATGATCTCGTATTTTTATATTTTATGTGAATTTAGAAGTAGATGGAAGTTTGGTGTTTACAATGAATTTGATAGTCTATTTTGTTAATCACAAATAGACCATGCTTAATCAAACATAACTTAAGTTACATCTTTTTCTAACCATTTAATTTTTATAATGAAGTTAAAAGTGAAATTAAAATTTGATGTTCTTATATTACTAAATCAAAGATATTAATAGATCATGCTTAAACTAAATTTTATTTTTAACTTCATAATCATTTTCATTAGATTTAACAAGTAGATTTGGTTGATGTATTAAAATTTGATGGTTTAAATTGTGTTTATTAATAACAAATAGATCATAATTAAAATAAATACATTAACTAATTCTACTTAGGTTAAAAAGAGAGATTATAAATTTTCTATTTGTTGATTTATTTGAATTTGTGAGTTGATTGATCTCTAAATTGCTTTCTATTCTCATTGTTTTTCTTCAAATTAGACTCTAGTTTTTCTAGAATTTTTAATTTAATTTTTTTTCAAACATTTGGGATAGTCTAGTTGAGTAATTTTGAAATTAGTGCTTTCCTTGTGGAATCGACCCATACTCGCATACGTATTACGATTGTACGTCGTGCACTTGTGGTATTTTAACTCATATAATTCGGCGATTTTCTAGTTAATATGAAATCCGACCGAATAAGTTTTTGGCGCCGATGTCGGAAAAATCAATTTAATTTTAAATTTACCTTTTGAATCATTTTTCTTTTCATTTGTTTATTTTATTTTGTGGTATCTTCAAAAAATAATAAAATAATATTATGCAAATTTTCTACCACATCTTTTTTAATTTGTTACACAATTTCATTTCAATTTTTTTTTGTACAAGGTGCAAGTTGCGACCTGTTACACATCATTTCTTTTTTGTTTTGTTGTTTTACTAGTTCCAATTAATAAAAAAACAGAACAACAGTGAGCATTTTAACTCAAAACTCAGCATTAAAATATGTGTTTACATTTCTAATTACATCTCTGTTTCCTATCACTGCTTCAACAAGTTGTTTTCTATTTTCATTTATATCTTTGTTTTAATCTCTATTGTGTATATTTTTGAGTTTCCGTTTTCTATTATTAAGTTTCCTCATTGCCTCACAAATCTTCCACTGCCAAACTAACCACCCACTGCCTTGAACCTTCACAACATTCAGCAAAACATACACCATCACCTACAACCCAATCACCAAACCTGCATCATCCCTCGCATCTCCCATCCCAAAACCCAAACTTCATTAAACAGTATAACTACCTCTTTAATCACTTAGCTTCACTCCCTGCATCACATGCCACCCCACTAAACCTCAGCAATCACACTTCATCATCATCAAATACCTCTGCAACCCACCTGAAACAACAAACTGCTTCAACTCCATCCACCACCTCTTAGGGCAACTCCAGTGGAAAGATTACACGCTGAATCCATCAAAAAAAATCTCCAGTCGTTGAATTCAACGTGAATATTAAGGCTAACGTTCAGGATCTAATTCAGGATCCTGAACTGGGCTTTGGCGCCCATAAAATGGGCGCCAGGGCTTGGGCGCCCAAGCTCCCCCCCTTTCCCCTCACCCGCCATCTTCGAACGGCTATACCCGGTCCCCGGATTTGAATCCCAAGGGCTACAAACGACCATATTTTGACCCCAATGGCTATAAACGGTCATATTTCAAATTACAACGGCTATAAACGGTCATATTTCAAATTACAACTGCTATAAACGGTCAAATTTAACATTACAACGGCTATAAACGGTCATATTTAAAATTACAATGGCTATAAACGGTCATATATTGAACTACATATATCAGAATGTTATCCAGATTGTAATACACACATCTCTTCTTCTATTACAATTCTATTCTCAATTCCTTAATATTGAAAGTATGTCTCATCCGTTTCAATCATATACCGAAGCGATGAATATAGATAGCTGGGATTTAGATTCTCAACCCTTTCAAAATGTTCATCCCAAATCCGCCCCCCTCTATCGTTCCATTCTTCTGCTCCATGGTCTGGCGATGAAGATAAGGATTTGTGTTATATTTATTGTCATTTTTCTAACAACTCGGTAAAGGGGAACGACCAAAGTGGAGAGGCGTTTTGGGCAAAAGTCATGAGTGCGTACAATAAAAAACATGTTGAAAAGACGAGGTCAATGTCTGCAATCACGGGTCATTTTGGGAAGATTAATCGACAAACACAATTCTACGAGTCGCAGATCCACAAAATAAGAACAGCAAATCCAAGTAGAATGGGTGGCGAAGCTGAATTGTTAGCGTTTTGTAAAATTTGATTTTTAATTTACATTCATCTCTAATCACTTTGTTAATATATGATTTTGTGTTTTTGTTTGTGTAGAAGAGAATGGCGAATGATCAATTCTTGAAATTATTTCCAAGAGAAAATGGTACAAAGAAACCCCACTACTATCAGTTTGCAAACTGCTATGACTTGCTTGTTAGTCAACAAAAATGGACCTCAAACACCGCAAAAGGCTTAAGAGATGTGCAGACGAAGTCGAAGGGGAAGAAAAAAAAACAAGTAGATCTAATTACAATTCTAGCCCAGGCAGTTCTTCTCATATGGACTCAAATGAATGTCCAGATAACGAAGACGAAGAAGCAGTTCCCGCATTTGATGAAGACGCTAGACCGATGGGGCAACGAGCAGCTAAGAAGAAAATTTTTGTTCAATCTCAAATCGATTCTCGTTTAGCCCTAATGCATGAAAAACATGCGAGAGAAAATGCAGAACGTCAAAAAGAAAGTGCAGAAAAGCTTGCCGTGTTAAAAGAATTGACTGAGATTGAGAAGGGCCGTTTTGAGCTAGAGCGGCAACGCCAAGAGATCATAGTAATGGAAAAGGATGTCACCGGAATGGACCCAATTACAATGCAATATTGGATGGAGTACAAACAGCGCATTGTTGAGAGTAGATCTGGAACAAAACATATGTAGTTGACATATTAATTTGATATTTCTAGTTATTGCAGTTTAAATATCCATGTACCTTCAGTTCATATATGCAATCAAGTGTTATTTTCAGTTTTACAATATTCAATGGTATATCATTTTTTCGATGCATTATGTAGGTATCAATATAGATTTACTTCATCAAACATAAATGACATTACAAACATAAAAATTGAAGCATTATACACTTCATTATAGAAATAAAAAAGGCAAACATATGTAATTAAACAAAGATCCACCATCTACAACTACTGATTTCCATAAGAATTCCAAATATGCTCCATTAAATCCCTTTGGAGTCTATTATGAATAGCTGCATTACGATATACTTCATGATGATCGTTATGAATTGCGTACTGTCCTTCATTTCGTAACGTGGTTGTGCGAAACAATTCGGAAGGTTGTCTTGCCCCCTCATACTCGAAATCGGGATGATCCATACCGCGTTCATCTTCAATGATCATGTTATGCAGAATTATACAACAGAACATAATTGTAGCCATTTTTGATCTCTTCCATAATCTACATGGATTGCTTACCATTGCAAATCTTGCTTGAAGGACCCCAAACGCCCTTTCTACGTCCTTCCTTTGTCCTTCCTGCATCGCAGCAAATTGTTTCTGTTTTGCCGTCATTGGGTTTGCAAATGTCTTTACAATCGTACTCCATTTGGGATAAATTCCATCTCCTAAATAGTATCCATGGTCATATGTGTTCTGACCAAGAGTAAATGATACGGGAGTTGACTTACCTTGCACCAAATCATTAAATAAATGAGATCGTTCGACAACGTTTAAGTCATTAAGAGAACCTGGCATTCCAAAGAAAGCATGCCAAATCCACAAATCATGAGAGGCAACTGCTTCTAAGATGCTGCTCCGTGAAAAGCTTTTGGACAGTTCTTCCACTCCCAATGCATATAATCTAGACTTCCAAGCATTCCAGGCCAGCCCTTGGTTTCATGCATTTCACGCTAGCGCGTTACATCTGCATCGTTTGGAGATCGAAGATATTCCGTCCCATAAATGTCTACAACTGACTGACAGAAGTGATCTAGGTTTTCCAATGCTGTACTCTCTGCAATACAATACGCATCGTCAAGGGCATCGGCGGGTGTGCCGTATGCTAACATCCTCAAAGTTGCGGTCATCTTTTGATGTCCACTTAAACCTTGTTTTTTTGCAGCGTCCTGCTTAAACACAAAATAATTATTATTCTGCTGAATACTACCGAGAATTCTTATGAATAATGGTCGACTCATTCTGAATCGTCGTCTTAACATCTCTGGACCGTAAGTTGGATCACGGGAAAAGTAATCTTGCATTAGTGTTTTGTGAAATGCTTGGTGGTTACGGTTGATATACTTCCGACCCACAGAACCACCATGTTTTTCAGAGATTGATCCGTATGCTTCACGGTTTATCTCCATCAATTCCTCCTCCTCTTGTTGATGCGCTAACGCATACGCTTCTTCTTCAGAGTCACTGTCGCATAGCAATACAGCTTTTATTAAATCTCCATACATTGTTTGATATTTGAGGATAGTTGTTTGATATTTGAATGTTTTGTTAGAGTAAACTGTGGTGAACAAGTATGACATACATATGGTTATATATATATATATATATATGACTAATTCTTCAGCGGAGAGAAGGTGTGTCAGTGTGCGGTCAAATCACGTACCGTAGCCACGTTCATTTGCCGGTGAAGATTCTTTGCTTTGTTGAGTGGAGAGAAGGTGTGTCAGTGTGCGGTCAAATCATGTACTGTTGCCACGTTCATTTGCCGGTTAAGATTCTCTGCTTTGTTTAGTGGAGAGAATGTGTGTCAGTGTGCGGTCAAATCACGTACTGTAGCCACGTTCATTTGCCGATCAAGATTCTCTGCCGGTCAAATCATTATCCATTATATAAATTCACAAATCGTTATATGTTTAAATCATTTACAAACCTAACATAATTCAAACTACATTGTCCAACATGCCATTTACTTCTCATGAATTGAAGTTGCTTATGCAGTACTACATTCAAACCGATGAGATGTGCGATAATCAGGAGTCAATGGTAATTAATTTTTGGGACACTCTGCCTGAAATCTACAACAACGACGTGGGCTCTCAAGTTAGACGTACGGCTCAAGAGGTCAGGACTGCATACAGAAACTTTACTAGGGCATGCACGCGTTACACAAAGATTATTAACGAGGTAATATTGGAAATGTGTTTGAGACTACACGTTCGACTTATGACGGTCGATACAATTTAAAATATGGCACGCCCTTCATTGCCCATGATGCGTACTTCATACGTCAAAACTGGCTAGAAAGATTTGGATGGCCTTAAGATAACAGTATTGCTAGTTGGTTACGTATAGTTTCTTCATATTTGCAGTCTATTATTACCGTGTCGTTTCTTATCAGTATTCTATGTTTGTATTTGTCACTAGTAGTTTTTTATGTCACTAGTAGGTTTTATAAGTTATCGATCTACGGTCACTATTGGTTTTGTTGTATGTTTATATGTAACTATTTAGTGCTTATAATAAGTACACCAACATATATAATTCATAGTTAAACAGACATCTACAATTAACTTTATACGCCAACATATATAATTGACAATACTCACAGACATATAGAATTCACAGTATACTCGAGAATTATAATCCAAAATCCAAGAAAGTGATAGCATATAAATATAAATAATACACAGTATACTCAAACAATGACATAAGTACATAAGCTATAGGCACTGCAACATGTCAGCATCAGCATCTAAAGGGATACAACTAAAAACATCTACTACGCATAAACTAAAAGGTATACAACTAAAGGGATGCAGCGTCGTCATCGTCAGCATCATCACCATCATCATCATCTCCGTCACCGTCATCATCATCATCATCTCCATCATCATCATCATCATCATCATCATCATCATCTACATCGTCATCATCGTCATCCCCATCACCATCATCCCCCTCGTCCTCATCATCCCCATCATCCTCATCTAAACCACCAGCATCATACCCACTGGGACCAGCTTCACCTCCGCCTTGTAATTCGAAAGGCTCATATACAGCAAGTCTAGCTGATAGCTGATCAATCTGAGCCTCTAGCATCTGTGTATGCTGCATGTACATGTCATGCATGGTGTGTGTATGTGCAAGAGTCATATCGCGAAACACACCAAACCCTACTCTGGCCTGGTCCAATCTAGCAGCATACTACATAAAGATGACATTCGACATAGTAAGAACCAAGCATAAAATAGAGGAAAAATCACAATAAACAACAAACATACCTCATACGGAGGATATAACCCGACTGAAGGCACACCAGGATAGTCGGGGTGATCTGGAAAGACTAAAGGCTGCTCAATCAAAGTACCTGTCAAGTCATATGCTCTAAAAGTAGTATCAGGCTCCAACTGCATGGGAGTCTGGGAGAACTGTGAGGGAATCGGGTCAAATGAAACCTGCGGTACCTGAACTCTACCGGCTGCCAGATGAGGTCCTATATGATCAGAGTTGACCCCACAAACATAATCTGGTACGATGAATCTGCGGGGGGCTACTCTAGCCCAATAAGCATCGTAATCCCCATCGATAAAAAAAGTACTACTATCCACCCATCCTGCCTGTCGTAGAGCATGTAAGTACTGATCACCGATCACCCTATGTCTACCAAACATGTCCTCGCAAGATAAGGGATCATATGGTATACGACGATCACCCATAATCTGATAGGCACATCTCTCTTCCAAATACCACATAGGCATAAATGCAGGTGTATGCAAAGCAACCCTACGTCTAGATAGTGAATACGCAACCATCAAGGGATGGTCGTCCACAAGAAGACCTGCATCTGCTAGATGAGTCCAATGTGAGGCCCAAGGATTCCGAATGATATTACCTCGACTACGCATATCAAGCTGTGACCTAGCCTCCATCAAGTCATGCCGTACACCTAAGGAGACATGATGTACGTACTGCATGGTCTCCCATCGTCTCATCCTAGGGAAGTAATGCTCAGCAGCCTGACTAGCCATGTCCTGGATGCGGGGATGCATGTTTGTCGTGTACTCGTAGTACCATAACGGCAAAATATATCAAAAAGCATACATCTGCCTGACATCGTCAAGCGTAAATGAATCTAGAGCGGTATATAGGGTGCCTAATATCGCTGTTCCCCAGTCAATAGTATGTAGCTGGTCTAATCTGGCAAGAGAAGCTAAATAGCCTAGTCTAACCGTACCTTTTTGGTTCAAAAAAGGTCGAACCAAACAGGTACAACAGAAATGCTCTAGTAACTGCATCCATCATATCGGCTCTAGCTATATAATTGGTGATGTAATGTTGCAAGTACTTCAACTTAACAGAACCACTAGAGACGCAGGTAACATCTATCAGTGGTAAAAAAACAGTAAACAAATTGGGCGACTCGTATAAATCATCAAATGGAAAAGGTCGAAGACCGTGTCGTCCAATCTCAATCCCAGTAAACATGTAGAAATCAACTGAGGTGATACCAAGCTCAAAATCTGAAAAATGAAACGTATGCGTGGTGGGCCACCACCTCTCAGCTAATGCCTGAATGAGAGGTCAATCAAAGGACTGAACAGGCCTAATCGACAAAAATGGACCAAAAGGGCTAGCCTGTAGCCTCTCAATAATAGGACCGGGAAGATAGTCATAAAACTGGGTAACGCACTTAGCCCAACTACCCCGACAGTGAATTTAATGGTCCTATAAATAATTAATGAAATAACAAATTTTGATAGCGTAAGCGTAATTAAATATGAGTATGTAATGTACATATCAAAATAACAAGTTATAGTAAGGTTTGATTTATACCTGTATCATCGTCAAAGCGGTTTCAGCTCTATGCCGATAACCATCTGGCAGCTCATGTAGAACACGTAGATTGTCTGGTGAAACTCCAGGTGGTGGCGGAAAGTGTAATGGTCCAGCTTGCTCCGCTGGATGTCTGTGAACTGTTCTTCGGGCAATTTTGGTTGGACGCGGCGGCATTTTGTTTAAATTTTCTAATTTTCAAAAAAAGGAAAAGGAAATGGGAGGAGAAAGTGAGGGGGAAGAAGATGCGGTGCCCATTTTATGGGCGCCTGAAATCAGGCGCCCATTTCCCATTAAATGGGCGCCTGGCCATTGGGGTGCCCACCCCCGTTACGGGCTGAATATTCAGCCCGTAGTCCACTGCAGTTGCCCTTAGCAAATTCACTCGAAGCACACCTAAACTAAAATCACTAGCACCAGACTCCCCTTTTCCATCTCCCACAATCCCACTTTTCAACCGAGACTAGAAAACTTCTGCAAATCACCTCACCTTCTCTTCCACTTTCACCCAAACACTTCTGCTACCACACTCCCAATCATCTACACCAACATCAGCAATCAGAAACCAAACCATCTCCTTTAAGCCATCTCCTCCACTTTAATCACTTCAAACCCACAGCCATCTCCATCTCCTGTACATACATGACCCACTGCCTCACCAACCTTTAACCCGCGACCACACCCAACAACCAAATCTTCCTTCACCCAAATCAGTAACTTCCACAACCCAAACTCCAGCCGTGACTGAACCCCGACAACAAACCCCACCAACCAGCGAACAACCAATCACATTCACCATCTACAGCAACCTTAAACCTCCAGTAAACCTTCAAACCAACCAACCTCCTTTACCCAATCTCCTCAATGCCGAAACTGCCGCCAAATCACCCAATCTCCTCCTACAAACCTGCAACTACTACTCAGACCACTCCATCCCCTGCTCGAACATCACCATCAATTTCTCCAATCGCCACCGAATCGATACAAAACAGAAATCAAACTCCAGTAAAATGAAGCCAAAATCAAGCGTTAATTCGTTACGGTATTTGTCTTCTGAGTTGCAAATACTCTTATTTTTATTTGGTCGAATTTTTTTTCTTTGAAATGTTGATTGGGGAAAAAACTACTGAGAGAATTGCGGGGTGGAATTTTGAGTGTGCGTTGTGTTGTGTGGGTAGGTAATTGAGCTTTGGGATTCTTATGTTGTGTTTGTTTTTAAATTCCTTTGTTTGAAAAAAATTCTTTTGTTTGTTTAAAAATGAAATTTTCTTTTGTTTGTTTATTAAAAAATTTCTGAATATGTATATACAAAAATTTCTCTTTAGAAAAAAAAATTTAATTTGCTTTGTTTGATTTTTTTTGTTTTATCCTCTTCAAAAATAAAAAATAAAGAAAAAATTCATGTTCAAAGTTTTAGGTTGCAAATTGCAGGAAACCAACAAAAAAGGAGTTGATTGCTAAATTGCTCTATTTTGCTTGTCAAAAAATTATGGTAAAAAAATTCGCCTCTTTACAAATTCTGCACGCTCTATTATCATGTTCTTATCACTTGCTTTTATTTCTCTTACATTGTTGGTTTCTTACATTTGTAAAAAAATAAAATAAAATTTTCATTTCTATTTGTATTGCTAACACATGTTTCATTTCTATTTTGCATCATTTCATACTTGTTTTATTTTCTAAGGACAACATCCAACTTCACATAAGGTGGGGATTTCATCACCCTTTCCTTGGCCCATAAATTGCATTTTGTTGTATAAAATTAAATAATAATAAAAATTAAATGTTGGACTTAAGGGTGTCGCGGGCTCATCTAGGGCTAATTTGTAATTTGAGAAGTTGATTTCCTTTAACAAACTAATTTTTGGTGTCTAAGACAAGGAAGAGTAACAATCATTTATAATTATTACGGTGCTTCGCAAAATATTATGTTGATTTCTTGTCTGAATATACCTAAACTTTCAGCTGTATCGCTACGGTAATTCGTGGTGCACTAATAACCCATGTCCATTACCGGGTAAGAATTGTTTCGTTGAATTGAATCAAAGTGCCGCTATACAATTTGAGGACAAAAATTACTAGGGATAGAAAATTTCTAACTAAGTCTTTACATTCATTTGGTTGCATGAGTTTCCTGCTTATATAAAAATATCAAAAACAAATCAAAAACTAAAAAATCAGAGAAAAAACATTTTTTAGTGAACAACTTAAAAACTCAGGAAAAACCATTTAAAAAAAAGAAAACAAAACAAACATTTTATTTTGGGAATATTTTCATTTAGGTATATATTTTTAAAGAAAGAAAAGAAAAAAATTCACTTCATTCTTATTTTCTTACCATTGTTTGTTCACCTCTTTCTCTCCTTAATCTTCTATCATATGCATGAGTGTTTGGACTTCTGACACATTTATGAACCGTTTAGTTTAAACAAACAAACATTCAACCATGGCAATTGAAAATCCGTCTCGAACTCTCATGGACAGAATCTTCCCCGATGGAGTTTCTGTCCCTTCTTGTATTAGTTTATCCACCCAACGGGTAATCATTTTGAAATTCATTCAAGTCACATTAACACAATTTAAAATTTTGGTAATTTTGAAAATGTCGATACTCGCATTTTTTAACGAAATTTGAAAAAAAAAATGCAACTATAAAACTGCAACAATTATGCGATGGTGGAATAAAACTTAGGTTAATCCATTCACAATTATCGGCTACGTCAAGAAATAGTTTTATATCTTGCCTTCAAATTTGATTAAAACTTGGAACAAATTTCAAAAAGTTTTTTAAAGAAATTTTACACCATAGAAAAAAGAACCAAAACTCAAAATGAAATCGTAAACTTTCATTAATTTAGGGGCGAATCTTTTAGAAAACACTTTGAAAGATTTAAGAAACTTTGGATAAAAGTCCATATCATAATTTCGAAAAATGGACTCTTTGCCAAATTTTATACAGTGGACTTGAAAATTACTCTCAAATGATGCTTGAATCAACAAGTCAATGAAATTTTTGAGCATAATATCACGATGCCTCTTGGCAATTTCTTGATAACTAAGCTGAAAAATCAACTCAATGAGAACGATCTAATGAGAAATCGATTTATTCACAATCAAGCCTACATTCAATAGGATCATTGCTAGCCTTAGAAACGAAAATCGATGTTGTAATAACAAATTTGATAGTGTTTTTTATCTAATCAAACAAACCAAGCTTCTCAAGTCTTGTGTTATAGATGTAACGATCCAAACCACATTGCCAGTCAATGTTCTTACTCGTTCGAATAAATCAGTGCTTACAATCCCAGTTGGAGAAATCATCCTAATTTCGCTTGAAACTAAAAATCTATAGGATCTTTACATAATGCAACTTATACATAAATGTGAGAGTTTATATTACTAATTACACTAAGTAGAGAATGGTAATTAAATTTAAAGAAGGTAAATAATAATAGCGAGCACACCAGATATTTTATACTGGTTCGGACCTTCCATCCTACTTCCAGTCCCGAAACCCCCCTTCGTATTTCCTTTAACTAAACAATCCTTACTTCGTTCAGGAGAATAGGCGAATATAAAAGTGTTTCTATAACAATGTCATGTTTCAAATAACATGGACTTTGACTAATAGTATAGTTATTCCTATGATCTCCTTTGAGTATGTGAATGTGAATACTTTGTGTTGTAGGAAGTGGTTTAACCAAAGTGATATTTTGGATGATAGATTGAGAATATATAAGGAAAAGATGCACAAATATGTAAATAGTGAGTAATAAGAAATCAAGAGAATAGTCCATAGTTAATTTGTAAATCTTAATCTTTGAAGTATTTATAGGATTAAAGAGATGCAGAGAGGAGTTGTTACTGTTAAATAAACTCTATTCAATTTAATGGCTGCAACCTTTGAAGAAGAGAAGAGATTATTCAATTTGAAAAGAAGCAACCATTCATAATACAGCAGTTGCCAGATGACAGACATCTATGGGAAAACCACAGACGTTAATGGCTTCAGGAATAAAATTCCCGAGCCTTCTCATAGATGTTTGTGGATTTTCCACAGACGTCTATGGCTAGCATTTCAAGATTTTAAATGTTTCCAGTGCCAATTTTGTGTATATGAATTCATGTGTGCATATATACTTAAGGAGACCTTGCAATGTTTATCTAAGACTCTTCATACACTAGTATAACCTTACTAATCATGGTATGGTTCATAAATCTCTGTTTGTCTTCAAGTTTCGATATCTTTGAGCATGACGATCTCTTGAGGTATACACCTGTAATCTTGATAAGATATATATTATATATTATATGTGATCGTAGTCATTGAAACCATAGAATGGAGGTTCTAACATTCTCCCTCTTTTTTATGATGGTAACTATACAATCATTAGTCATGATAAATCAACTCCCCCCTTAATTTAATCTCCCCCTATGTATATGCATATATTTCTGCCCCTTTATCATTATCAAAAATATAATAAGAGAACATAAATATATAGACACAGCAAATGAGATAGATAGATATGAATAACACATAAAGTTAAACAATAACAAAAAATAAGAATTTGTGTGTCAAATTTTCTACCAACAAAACATTAGTAATTATAGGAGAATTAGAAATATCGATATTGATGACTACTCCAATGTCGATGATAAATCCTTTTGAATTATCTCGTAGTGTCAAAGTGCCATCATCGATATATATTATATAATGCAACTTACATATATGTGCGAGAGTGTATATTACTAATTACACTAAGCAGAGAATAATAACCGAGTATAGAGAAGATAAATAATAAAAGCGAGCAAACTAGATATTGTATACTGGTTTGGATCTCCTATCCTACATCTAGCCCCGAGTGTAACACCTCTAACTTTAAATAACATTATTCAGGGGATTTAATTAGATAAATTAAATAGAATAATATAGAGATTAGAGTGATAATGGGATGGAGATTTGAAAACTAAGTAGAGGTCATGCCTTAAGTAAATGAAATCATAAGAATGGGTTTGTAAGTTAACTACTCAAGGGGATAAGGCAAGGGTATTATGGGAAATAGTTGTGTACCATAATCCCATAACCCGTAAACCCTTACCTCATTCCAATTAACGTTTTTCACAAAGAAAAAACATAAGCAAAGAAGCTTTGAGGCCAGCCATAACCCAAGGGGAAAAGAGGATCAAAATCAATTAAAAGTTAAGGATTTAAGCAAGGAAGAATAAAGCAAGATCAAATCCTAAGTTCCTTATCCAAACAAAGTGAACAATAATCAAAACCATCTCATTTATGTTTTAGTGAACATTTTATTTTTCGGTTTAAAGTTTAAAACCATTTGGATGATTTCAATAATGATATGCTTTGATTATATGCCACATTTGATTTAAACAAGTATGCTTGAAAAAGGTTTGATTCAATTTTAAGGTTAAAATCGTAAAAAATGGAATTCGAATGCCATGAGGATGTAATATGTTATGTAAAACATTATTTTGGAGATGAGTTTAAATTTCATAATTATTCGAGCTATGGATAATTTATTGTCAATTTGGAATGGAAGAAATAGATAATCTGGGTTAAAAATTAATTTCGGCGATTATATAAAGTATTTGGGTCCGAAACTTATATATGTTAGAAAATATATTAAAAGTAAATTAAGATAATTTTTGGGAATTTTTCTTAATTGATTTACTGTGGTGATTAAATTAATTGATTTTGAGGACTTAAATGTCTTGATTTTTTGTTAAGGGAAGGGCTTCTTTGCTAAATTTTTTTTAATTATCAATGGATGAATTCGGCTGCCTTTTTAGAAAAGATTTTTGTAAAGGATTTGGTTACCAATCATATTTTGAGAAATAAGGCAAGTTAAGCATAAAGGAATTTCTTTTAAAGGTATAGAAATCAATTTTGTTTTGAATTACAAGCTTGCCACTTCCATATGGTTTCTTTTGAAATCATCTCAGATTGCCTTTCGAACGTATTCGAAACCAGTGCACATGATATCAATCAGTTGATATGTAGCACACTAGAGAAAGGCAAAAGGCGAAAGGGGATGGTGTCGAAAGCTTGCTTTTGAAGGGGATGATACCATTTTTAATAGCTTTTGAAGCAACCCACTTGTTTTTGCTTTGCTTTTGAAAGAGATACTGCTTACTATGTTTTAAACAAGCTTTCGAAAAGGTTGAAGTTACTTGTAAATAGCTTTTGAAGAGGTTGTCGCTTACCTTTGTTTTAAATAGCTTTCGATGGAGTTGAGCATATTAAGTTTTAAAAATGATGTTTCAAAGGGGTAGTTATTTTTGAACCTAGTCGAAACCTTGTTGTCGTCTTCGTATCTTTCAAACGGGTTAAGGGAATTTTTCTTTATAGCCTTATAGAAATGCTTTGGAAAGGGAAACTTTTGTTATATTAATATTGAAGCCACTTCCAAATGCTTACGAAAGGGCACTTGTAGCCACTTTTATCAATGCTTTCAAAAGGGTGTTTCGAAGCCATATGTTCCCCAAATTCTTTTATTGAAGATCAAAGCTTTCAAAAGGGTTACTTTCGCTTATGATTCACTTTGCCTTAGAAGTTATATTTAATTTTAAACCCAAATATTTTAGAGATAATTTATAATGGTTTCGAAGCTATGCTTCTACCAATCCTACTTGAACTAAGTGTTTTGAAATATATTCTTTAATACTTTTGAAAGGAATGTTTCAATGATTTCGAAAGGAAGGTTTTGATGCTTTCGAAAGGGATATTTAGATTGTTTTTAAAGGCATATATTTAAGTGTCAAAGAAGATTTGATTATTTTCAAAGGATATATTTTAATGGTTTTGAAATAGAAGGTATAAGATTTCGAAAGCCTTAGTTATGAAAACAAAGGACCCAATCTCATTTTTAAAGAAAAACACATAGCTATATAAAAAAGTTTTGAAATGGCATTTAACTTTGGAGTATTCGAAGAAGCTTTCCTTACTAAAGGTGATAGGTTAAAGGTATTAACCATGTTCCATTTGAAAATGATTACAAGGGTATTACACCATGGATGATCGCATTATCATGTTATGATTATTTGTCATGTATGCTTGTTCTATAAATATATTCACTTTATAATTAAACCATAATGATATTTTGGAGTGTTAAGGGTAGAATTACTAGCTAGGTTGATCCAGTAATAAATATATATTATGTTAACTCCTGTGTGAGTAAATTTGCATTTAGTAGGTTAGATAGACTGGAACATAGGATGCCCAAAGACTGATCAAAGAGTTGTCAGTTTAGAAAGGTTCATAGTAAACCCATGAAAACTATGTTTGGGAAGTGTTATTGGTGGGGGCCAATAAGTTCTTAGTGATCTCATGAAAAATATATCTGGATTAATTTATTAACAGAGATCAATAGGTTCATAGTCAACCAATGAAAACCATGACATCGGAGAAGTTATTGGGGAAACTAATTGGTTTTTAGTGAACCTATGAAAACTATGAACAGGGCAGATAATCCGTAAGCTTTAAACATTTTATCAGTTAGCCCATGAAAACTAATAGGTTAATTGTGACCTTAGAAATTATAACTAAGACAGATAGTCAAATGAATGAGGATGGAAAATCTAGGATATGTTTCATGCTTGCATATCATCATAATATATTTTATCATGTTATGTTTTAACCATTGTGGATGCAGGGGCACAATATATGGTTATCATAAATTTTGGTTAAGATACCAGTGAGAAGAAAACCCGTTCCGCTAAGTAATGTGGTCTCACTAGATATCTATATGGTCTGAGAGGGTAGGTTATTATTCACACAAGGCTTTTTATCTGACTCAAAGTTTATGTTTTCTAATTAAACTCTCAGGTGCTCAATTAGTTTTGAGTAGTTTGAGAGTCAAGATTTTCAGGTTCTCCTTTAGACGAATAAGCTTCCAGAGACATGCAGGAGGCAAGTTAGCTATTAGAAGTTCTTTCTATTTGATTCCGTTATATTTTGATGTAACATCAAAGTTGTCAAATTGCCTATGTTTAGACTCTGATCAACTAAGAGGATATCTTCATATGTCGCTCTTGGCGTATTTTGTAATAATCGTATTTCTTTGAATGTGGTTTAAGAATTGTGATTATGTAATGAGTTTGACACATGATTTGATCTCGAATGAGAAATCTGCTTTATGATTTTAAAAACTTTTCATCTTCATGAGTTTCTATACATCAATGTATTTAGCATTACTGCCATTGGTCACCAAGAATAAATAACTATGAATGACTGCAGCATCCGTAGCCTTTAGTTTTGGGCTTTCAAATAGGGGACGTTACACCGAAGCTCCCCTTTGGTATTTCCATTAACCAAATAATTCTCCCTTTTCTCGAAGGAATAGGCTATTATAATAGTATTTCTCTGACAATCTTGTGTTTCAAATAACATGGATTTTAACTAATAGTGCAATTATTCCTATGATCTCCTTTGAGTATGTGGATGCGAATACTTTGAGTTGTAGGGAGTGGTTTAACCAAAATGATTTTTTGGTTATGATAGATTGAGAATATGTAAGCAAGACGGATGCATAAATATGTAAATAGAGAGTAATAAGTAATCAAGGGAACAGTTCATAGTTAATTTGTAAATCTCAAACTTTGAAGTATTTATTGGATTAAAGAGATGCGGTTGAAGAGTTGTTACTGTTAGATAAACTCTATTCGATTTAATGGCTGCAACCTTCGAAGAAGAGATGAGATTATTCAATCTGAAAAGAAGCAACATTCAGAATATTATGGTTGCTAAGCAACAGAAGTCCATGGAAAAATCATAGATGTCCATGGCTTTAGGAATAAAATATTTGAGCCTTCTCACAGACCTCTGTGGATTTTCCACATACGTTTATGGCTAGCATTTCTAGATTTTAAATGTTTTTCAGTGCTATGTGTATATGAATTTGTGTGTGCATATGTACTCAAGGAGACCTTACAATGTTTATCTAAGCCTCTTGATACACTAGTAAAACCTTACCAATCATGGTATGGTCCTTACATCTCTGTTTGTCTTTGAGTTTCAATATCTTTGAGCATGATGATCTCTTGTAGTATATATCTGTAATCTTGATAAGATATATAATATATGTGATTGTATAGTTGTTGTCATTGAAACCATAGAATGGAGGTCCTAACAGGAACCAAAACAATTGGAACAAGAATTTGGTTTGACCATCTTTTTAAGAATTTCCAAATAATGTTTCAAATCCTCCTTTTCAACCCAATTAATTTCAACAAAAAATTTCACCATCTCCTCAAAACCAAGCGCAATAACCTTTTGTTCCTCAATATGACAAGCGCATGTCAACAGTTGAGAAAAGTCGACTAAAGTGACCACTCAAAATTTTTAATCGAACAACAATTTGCAAAATTTGTTAACCTTGTACATGCAAATACGAGTCAATCGATTGCTAAACTCAAAATGCAAATGAGCTAATTTGCCACTTCAGTGAGTGAATGGACTGAGGTATGTTCCCGAATCATCTGATTCTAAACCCTAGGAATCAAAATACTAGCTAAAACAAAGCTCATGTCATTAGAGATGGCTAAGTGAATCAAATGAATGCTATCACCACTTTGCCATCCAATAAAAAAATTGATAACCAATTGGTAAATCTAAACGACTTACTGGAAGTTCCTCTTGACACTTCAAAAACCACAAACAATTCCGATCATAACATCGAGTTAACCCTCAAACCAAATTCCATATCTAATTTTTTTTCCAACGCAAGTACGCTAACCTACTAAGTTTCAAATTCCATTTCCGCATCGATTTCGACCTAAGGAACATTCATATCAAAGGAAAATATTTTAGAAATTTGCAAACAAGTCAAAATGAACATTTCTTTCTTGAATATCATCCAACAAGTCCAAACTTATGTTGAGTTTTTAAAGAACATGTGCATACAAAAATGACACACTTAAGCGCCTAAGAAAGTCTTCTTAACAGCCGATCTAAGTGAAGTCTTTTCTCACTCTATTCCTATGAAATACAAAGATCCAGGTCGCCTACAATATCATATGCGATAGGAGATAAGACAATTAATAAATGCTTGTTAGACTTAGGTGCGAGTGTAAACTTGATTCCATAATTCGTTTATTAACAACTATGCTTAAGTGAGCTTAAATAGACAAAAATTACACTTTAATTTACATATCATTCTGTAAAGAAACCCATACGAGAAATCAAGGACGTACTTATTAAAGTTGGGCAATTCTTATTTCCAATCAATTTAATCACCGTTAAAACACAACCCGTAAACAATCCTATCTGTCTAATCCCTTTGATTTTAGGACGACCTTTCTTGGCCATCTCGAATGTCTTTATCAATTGTCAAAATGCTTCAATGAAAATTTCCTTTAGATATTACCTTAGATCTTAATATCTTCAATTTAGACAACTAATCAAGCGAACCATTGACCATAATTTGGAAGTTAGCGCTATTCGAGAAAACTTTAAAAATAAAACAATTGACTTTAATGATGAACGCAAGGCCGAGTATGAACGGTTGTTGCATAATATGCCAAACACGCTTCCTTTCGAACCTCTCACGGTTAAGTCCGAAACTCGACCGATTTCTCTGATTGAGCAACCTCCTAGGTTAGAGCTCATACCTCTTCCTTCTTACCTTAAGTATGCATAATTGAGTGAAAATGAAACGTTTCCTATCATAATTTCTTATGGTCTTTCTCTTAACCAAGAACTATCTCTTCTTTCAATTCTTTTGAAAACAATGATGTGATTGGATGGTCCATCAATGATATTAAGGGAATTAACCCTGTAATTGTTTAACATTGCATTCACTTAATTGATTAAGAACAAACCTACTCATGATGCATAATGAAGGCTTAACCCTAAAATGAAAGATGCGGTTCAAGAAGAAAATTTTAAACTTCTTGATAACAGTATGATATGTCTCATCTCCGATAGTTCATGGGTTAGCTAAATTCATGTCGTGCCAAATAAATATAGACTCGTCATTATTAGGAAGGATGCTAACGAATTCATTCCAACTCGTACTTAAATAGTTTGGCGTGTTTGCATTGATTATCGAAAATTAAATTTTGCAACATGTAAAGATCATTTTCCTCTTCCTTTCATTGACCAAATGCATAAACGATTAGTTGGTCATGAATCCTATTATTTTCTTGATGGTTATTTAAGTTATAACCAAATTCCAATCATTTTCGAAGATCAAGAAAAACCGACTTTCACATGTCCTTTCAGAGCCTTTGCTTATCGACGTATGCCATTAGGATTTTGTAATACCCCCTTTCCAACGGTGCGTTGTCATCTTTTCTAAAACACTCAAACACTTTCCAGAAGTTTTATGGACGATTTCTTTATCTTTGAAGATTCTTTTTTCTGAGTGCTTACGTCATCTCAAGTTGGTTCTAAATTGTGTAAAGAGAAACATTTAACTCTAAATTGGAAAAACTGCCACTTTATGGTCAAACAAGACATAGTCCTCGGACATGTTATTTCAAATAAAGATATTAAGGAAGATAAAGCAAAAAATTGACGTCATTTCAAATCTATCCATTCCCAAGTCTGTTAAGGACATTCGATTATTTCAAAATTGCTTGACCTTTGACTACTCTTTTGGGAAAAGATGTTCCTTTCTATTTCAATTCTAACTGTGTCTCTTCATTTGAACATCTTAAAAATATACTCATTTCTGCTCCAATCATTTTTTTTCCTTATTGGGATCTTCCATTCAAAATTATGTGTGATGCTTCTAACTTTGTGATAGGTGCTGTCTTAGGAGAACACATTGATAAAATCCTTCATGCCATCTACTACTCCAGCATGACTTTAAACAATGCTCAACTAAACTATGCAACCACCTATAAAGAGCTTCTAGCCATAATTTTTGCACTCGAGAAGTTCAAACCTTACTTGATAGGCTCACACATCACAGTATACACTGACCATTCTGCTCTTAGGTACCTTTTTGCTAAAAATTATGTTGTCTCATTCAATTTGTTGGGACCTGGTTCCCAAGAATTTAATCTTATAATCAAAGATAAAAGAAGGATCCGATAATATCACAGCCGATCACTTTTCTTATCTTCCAAATGCACCGTCTTCTTTGGCCATCAATGAGAACTTTCCCGACTATTAACTCTTTTCAATTTCCATTAATCCGTGATATACTGATATAGTAAACTATTAGTCACTAAGGAAACTCCTTTGTTTTGGTCTAAACAAGAGATATACAAATTTCTATCCTAAGTGAAATATTTTTGTTAGGATGATCCATGCTTGTTTAAGCGTTCTGCATCCAAATCATTTGACAATGCATCTCTGGTAGTAAAATCAATAGGATTCTTTCTCTTTTTTTCACAACCAAGCATGTGGTGGATATTTCGATCTTAAGAAAACCACAGAAAAGGTGTTCTACTGTGGCTTTTATTGACTTACACTTTTCAAGGATGCGTTCAAATTCAGTAAGGCATGTGATCATTGCCAAATGTTAGTAAAAATTACGAAAGGAAACATGATGCCTTTGACCCCCATCCTTATGATCGAGATCTTTGACGTTTGGGAAGTTGACTTTATGGGACAGTTTCTTAACTCTTTTGGAAATCTTTATATTATTCTTGCTGTCGATTACGTTTCTAAATGGGTTGAAGTCGTTTCGTGTAAAACCAATGACCACAAAGTTGTTGTGAAATTCATAAAAGAAAACATATTTTCTAGGTTTGGTATATTTCGCACAATAATAAGTGACAACACAACCCATTTTGTAATTAATCTTTCCAATCTTTAATGAGGAAATAGTCAATAACCCACAAGTTATCCACTCTTTATCATCCTCAAACTTATGGTCAAGTTAAAGTTTAAATCTTCGTATAAAACAAATCTTTAAAAAATATCAATAGAAAACGAAAAGATTGGTCTCAAGAATTGACAAATGCACTTTGGACCTACAAAACTGCTTTTAAAACTAATCATTAAATGTCTCCTTTCTGTTAGTATATGATAAAGCATGTCACTTACTAGTTGAACTTGAACACAAAGCGTTATGGGCAATAAGGAACATAAACTTTGACCTTGAAAAGGCTGGCTAAAATGGAAAATTGCAACTCAATGAATTAGAAGAGATTAGGAACAAAGCATATGAAAATTAGAAAATTTATAAGGAAAAAATCAAAAAATTCATGATGAGTCAATCCTAAGGAATTTTTTTGCCAAATCAAAAAGTTCTTTTGTATGACACTTTACTTTATTTGTTCCCTAGGAAATTAAAATCGAGATGGACCGAACCATATATGGTACGTATTGTTTTTCAAACAGTGCAGTAGAAATATAAAAACTAGGAACGGATCGATTTTCAAGGTCAACAATCATCGTTTAAAGCTTTACTTGGAATTGGCAATTGATCGGGAGAAGAAGCTCATGATTCTTCTTGAGTCACACTACGTCTAGTAAGGAATTTCAGCCCTCTCTTGTAATTACGTATTTTTTTTCCTTTACACTTATTATGTCAAGCATTGACTGTGGGAACATGGTCAAAATCAAATGTGGGGGGAGTTTCATGTTTATTTTGATTCTACATAGTTTGATTTTTGCATTTTCTTTCCTTTTCTTTCAAAAAATCAAAACAATTTTTTTTGCATAATAATATACCTTTGAATAGGCATGATAAAGTAAGCATCTTGTTTTGGTTATTAGATTGAAATTTTTGGAAAATTACTTATGTCAATGAATAATAAAATAAAATTTTTGAATTACAAGCAACTATGGTGTAACTATAGTATCGGGAGATTTATAGGTGATGGTTATGAAGTTATTCTAAATTATAGTCTTTATTTAAAAAGTGGTTAATTTAAAGTGCACGCATTAACATTTTTAATCTTTAAAGTTAAGTATTGCTAAGATGATTTTTCATAACTCTCTCTTCTCCTGTTAAAAAAAGGAAAAAATTACAAAACAAAAAAAGGAAAAGAAAAAACACTTAGAGTTATGTGTCTACATATAGGTGCGTACGCTCACATATTATGTACTCTACTCACGTAAGCTCGCAAGGTAGTGCATGAACGGTATATTTGGCCTCAGTTTTCTGAGTTAGGCGTATGTACATAAAAGCTAAAAATAATAAGAACCTAAAGCCAAGTGTACACACCTAGGTGTGGACACTGGTCATGCTTTGTACTCTTCTGAAATAAACTCGGAAGGTAGTTCATGAATGGTATAGCCGGCTTCAATTTTCTTAATTAGATGTATGTAAATAATAATTATGTTAATAAAATTTTCAAATAAAGAGAGAGAGAGAGAGAGAGACAAAGAGACAGAGAGTAAGCAATTGAAATCCAAGCATTGCCCTAACTTTACAGATTTGACTTGTTATATAAATAGAAATGAAGATACCACTTTGAAAACTCTAACAATTAATTAAACAATTTATTTCATAGCTGCACTATGTTATCAACTGAAACAACTTGCCAAACCAGAGTTGAAGTGTAATGAAAACTTAAATTTTATTGGAAGTTTTGATTAGTAAAAGATTGAAATTTCTCGTTGATGACCAAGACTTGATATTGCCATCACATGTCAATTTAGAATAAATTCTTCATTTTCTAAGTAAAAAATTTGCATTCACATCTTTGTAAATAAATCTTACATTAGAAACTTTGTATATCGTATTTAGATTTTGTGGCTAGTATCCATAGAAAACCTTCACGAGACAACACTTGTTCTACTAGGGACATCTAGAGGTTTAACAGCTTGTTGAATACGCTCAATGTAATAGTGTTTATCTATGAAAGTGGATTTATCCTAATTTTACTTTATTTGAAGATGAATAAAAAGATAAGTATGGGGGTATTTGATGTGCATGTGAAAATGTATATTTCTACTCTCATACTTAATCTTCTTTTATTAAAATAAAGGACATATTAGGAAATTTTTACATGCTTTAACCAAAATACAAAAGCGTTTTCAAATCATCATTTACTCATATACATTTAGGGCAAAACGGTAATTTTGTATATGCATTTATTTTGAGAAAATTTATTTGTGCATTGTAATTTTGTTTTATAGGATTTTGAGTGCAAATTAGATGAGGCTTCAAGGATGTACGCATGCACATGTAGTGGAAGCTAAAAGAAAGAACAAAAGAAAACGAATTACACTTTATGGAGGAGCCTACTTACCCACTTTCTAATGGACAACATTTAAAAGGAAAAACACATGTTATTGGTGGATTAATTTTTTTTAATGATGACTTAGATGCCACATAAAGTCAAGGGAAAATTTGGTAGCTCCCTAGAAGATGTTAAGGTTTTAGAACATGTATAAATACTTTCTTATGTTACATGTAATAGATCCATTTTTTGTGCACATGAGTTGTAGCCATAAATCATAAATAAAATTTCTCTTTTCTTTAATGGCTTTATAGCTTGTCTTTTCTTTTTTTCTTTTTTTTATGATTTTCTATCATGCTCTTTTATGCTTTCTTTTCATTTAGTGCAAGTAGATTAGCTTTACTTTTATGCAAATCAGTGTAGATTTACTTTTCTAGTTAGCTCTCTTTCTTTTCAGTTAGCACTCTCTTTTATTTTGTTAATATTGAATCCACTTTCCATTGAAATGAATTCAAGTATGAGATGCTAAACCTCTTCAGTTTAGGGTAATGAAGCTCTCATGAATCATGTTAGGTCAGTAAAATGATATCATTTATGATCTCTTGTATTTTGGATTTATGTGAATTTAGAATTAGATGGAAGTTTGATGTTTACAATGAACTTTATAGTCTATTTTTTCAATCATAAATATACTACGCTTAGTCAAATGTAAACTCAAGCTACATCTTCTTCTAACCATTTGACTTTGATAACAAAGTGAAGTAACGACCCAAAATTTTAGTCATTCGAATTTGGAGTATTTAATTAATTTTAAATATTGAAAATTTAATTTTATATATTTAAGAACTTGGACTTCAAAATATTGCCATTTAATTGATAACTAAATTGTTAAATTTAATATTTGGAACTGTTTAAGTAATTGAATCTTGAATTTAATGTGAACGAAAAGGATTTTGAATTTGATTTTTAAATTCTACTTGAATAAGAAGAAAGATAAGAAACCTTTTTAATTGAATAAAAGGTAAATAAAATGGTTTTGGAAATTACTCATTTTATTAACGTGTAAAAATAGCATTCTAAGGCATATCTCAGATTTCGACAAAACCAATTTCATCAAATTCGTAGTACTGAATTAATATATGTCATCGAATTTCATGGCGATTGGACGTATCGTTTGCCTATGCGAATTTGAAGCGCGTATAAACTAATTAAAGGGATTTAATTAAATATAAGTCGATTTGAAAAGCTAACTTCTATACATGAGGGAATTGGGTTTCGATATATGTTCCATTGTGTTTAGAATAGCGGTATAGACTATAGAACATTGGATGGCATGCTTCGTTTGGAGCTTAAAATTTTTAAGTATGAATAGTGTCGATATATAGGGCCTCAACGTTTTCAATTGCCAAACCCTAACTTATAAACCATACTGTCATTAAAATTTAGAACCCTCCATCGAATGGCCTGAAAGTGACTATGTTATAGGGTCATGTAATATGGATAAACTATTTGTGCCTAGTATAAATTAAATAAGTAATTAAAGTAGTAAAAATAAATGACACCAGAGATTTTTATACTGGTTTGAACTTTCGTTATACGTCTAGTCCCACACTCCTTTTGGATTTAAACTAGCAGCCCTCACTTAACCCGAAGGAATAGGTTTATACCGCCTGAGTACCTGAACAGGACTTCTATCGCCTATGCAACCAAATAGGACTTCTACCACCTGAGCAAACGAACATGACTTCTTTACAAATAAACAAATGTATCTAACTGTAGTATGCTCTTTAAATAGCAGTAATGATTCAATTAAGTACAATCTTCCTATCATCTTCTCCTTTATGATATATAGTGTAATGTGCTTGAGAAATGTAGAAGATAAAGTGACCGATGGTTAGAGATTGTATGAAGTTTGAGTGCAAATTGAAAATAGAATAAAAGATAAGAATTCAAGAATACTAAAATCAGTTAGGTTAAATTGTTTGTTGAATTCTAAAATCTATTTGTAGAGACTAAAAAGTTGCAATCATTCATAAAAGATAACATTGCAAAGAAACAGGTGCAACTATTATTTGAAGATGTTTCTCTTCGATGAAGAGAAGTGTCTTTCCATAAAAATAGTCGCTGTAAATATTCAACCGGCTGAAATTATAATTCAGCCTTCTGAATTTGTTAAAATCAAAACCAACAAGGAAACATGCATATTTTGGCCAAAAACAGCCAGTTCAATCAACTCATTCAACCGGCTGAATATTGTGATACAATAAAAATGTTTCAGCAAACAGACGACTGAATGAGTCCATTTAACCGGCTGTTTTACCCTCTTGTGTGAGTTTAAGCATGTGCGTGGATGTTTATACACACACACACACACACACACACACACACACACACACACACACCCTATTCAGGAGAGGAGAGATTTTAACATGTTTCTAAATAGTATTACATACTATAAACAAAAGACAATTACCTTCAAAATATTCTAAATACGAAGCTGCAAAGAATCTCCTACATAAGTGATTAGTACATACAAATATTGATTTATATAGTTGTCACAATCAAAACAATGAAAATCGAGATTCTAACACGACCATGGTCATTGGAGCCTCTAGAGTGAAATTAGGCCACACCCCAACTAGAAAAGTGTAGAACACGACTATATGAAGGAAATCAACGGTTAAATCAAGCCATGGAGAGGCAAGATGGTCGAAATTAGCCACGTTCGAAGTGCATCACTTTGGGTTCGGTTCAATTTTCGAACGTTCGCGGATGTGCATGAGAGGCTATGGCCAGGCGCAGTAGAGGAAAGCAGCGGTGGGTGGCTGACGCATGGTAGGTGGTCATCGGCGGTCGTCGTGGTAGCGCTTTCATCGATTAATAAAAAAAGAAAGCTCATCCTGGAAGCGTAGATGAGGGAGAGGGAACATGCAATTTAGGCTTTAATTTGTAATTAATTTAAGTTATTTTAATTACCTTAAAAAGGTCCTCGGTGTTATTTTATTTAGAGCTGCACTGTGAAGGGCGGTACCCCAGTAGCCCAGTTATTTTATGAAATCCATTCACCAATAACCGTCGCAAGAACTTAGTTATGCCCAACTATGTTCAAACATGAGATGCAAGCATTTCAACTATATTCATATTTTACTTTGATCATCAACATTATTATCATATAAATGGATTTTCTATAGAAATTGTTATAGTTATCGTAAGGTGAAAATCCGTCAATGTTTATGTGCTGTGTCGTTTTACGAGATACTTCTGATTTTCAAATGATTTTATAGAACTTTAAAATCCAGTTGGTTGTGTTTTCTCACAATATTCTCCAACCTGACTCGAGTGTTCTTTTATTATAATGCTCGGGTTATACAGACGATATTACAGATTGGTTTGGACGCATTGGAGCTCAGAAGATAAGTTGGAGATCGTCAAGTCGTATTCGTGTATATATTATTTTTTTCCACTGCTTTATTGTTGAAATCATCAGCAATATTGAGGGTAGATTATTATAACTGTCCAGGCTGATGATTATGATTGCTGTTATACTCTGATGGATGTAAGTATATAACAGTTTCTCTTTTGTAAATATCATTAATATTATATTATATGCTGTTCCGATGCAATTATGAGATTCTGTGTGATTACCCGGGATTTTGAACAGCTATTAATAGGATCATTAACTGATTGTAAACTATTGGGATACTAATTTTATTTTAATAAATAAATGGAATTCTGATAATTTAGAGATATCTGGATATATAATTTTGAAAACAAAAAGCAAGACACTTTAACTATTACAAAGCTAATCAACAGAGAAATTGCTACTGTAATTGGAAGAATTCCGACAAAGAAACTTACCATTGCATCGGAACAAGAAAAACAACTACTGGAGAAGTTGAAGAAGATGGAATTGATCGAAAGAACTCCACCAGGGAATTGGCAGCCGCCATAATCGCCCCAATTTGGAAAGTATGGAAGTTATATTGACTGATCTATGTTATGTCGGCCTGTGATATATTTGTAATGCTATTGGGCCGCAAAGCCTGTTTAGTAATTCAATTAACCAATTTTCAAAAAAATAATAATATATATATATGGATTTAAGCTATAATAAATAATTATCTGGAAGTGATAAACCTGATGGTAGATTAAAATATGTTAATAGATGTGTATAAACTTTCTAATGTTGAAATATTTTAGTATATACATGCAAGTAAATAGGTGTGCATATATACATATATGTAAAATAATTGGAAGCATTGATTTGAATATATATATATATATATATATATAACAAAGTTAATTAAAGTAAATTGGACATTTTCAACACTAGTAATTATATATTGTTATCGATTTAAGTATAATAACAACTTAAGTATAAAATTAAAATAAGAATTAATAAAAGAGTTAATATTCTTCCTTTCTAAATTACATAATTTATATAAACATAAAACACATGTAAATATAATGCACATATATAAAGATAACACATAAATAAATATAATGTGTGACATTTAAACATGAGTAACAAATAAATGAGTTAAGGATTTAAACACAAAATACTTATATTTTAACAAGTGTAGTAAAATTAGTTCATGCCACTACATGTGTTTGCTTAAATTAATATGCGTAGGCTAACAAAATAACAAGTGTCAATTAATTTTATTTAAGATTAATAAAAATTAAACAACATGTTTTAAAGAGAAGAAACCAGTTTCATATTTTTCTTTCTCTCAATCTTTATTTTTAAATTTGAAAACTAGTAAGCAAAATCAGAGAGAAAGCAAACAACAATCTCTTCCAAAATTTCAAAACCGAAGCATTTCAAAACATCGACAATATTTTCAAACCTGGAGATCAGTTTCAGTTGCAACTCAATAATCAAAGCAAGATTCAATTAGAATCAAATCAAGTTTCAAAAAACAAAAGCATTTCCAGATCATCATCAAACCGTTCCCTGTTCCAGGATATAAGGTGAGTAATCCCTTGAAATCTGGTTTATCATGAAATGGCAGATGTTGATCCTTGAAATACGATTGAATTATGTTGTACATATTGATTAAAAATTATATATATATATATATATATATATATATATATATATATATGAGTGTTAGTATATGGGAACATGACTGGAACATGCATAACAGGCCTCTGTTTATCATTTCAAGCTTTAATCCTGACTCAAAATTCAAATTCTCTTCATGCAATTGCTTTTAGGGGTTGATTCCTAAATGAAAAATGTTGATATAAAAATAATATCAAGTCTAAAAATGGTTGCCAGAATTTTAGTTTAGTAATAACTCAAAAGTAAGAAAAAACTATAAGTAAATTTTTATAAGCTAAAAATCTATGACTATGATTTCATATTTGGATTTCGTGTATGGAAACGTGTTGGAGAACAATGAATTTAGGTATAGGATTTGAGATTTTTAATATTGATTTCTTCGAGAATTGGCGAGTTGATCAATAAAGGGGATTTCGTCGATTTTCGTCGACCGAAGAGGAATTGGACTTCGAAATTGGTGTGGAAGGAAGCTTAGGTGTTGGAGAACAACATAAGAATGGTCAGAGAATTTTTCATCAAACATGGTGGCCAAACAAGATGATTCTAGGGTTTAAGCCCTGTTGGGTTCATCTACATTCTCGAATCAATTGCTCCATCAAGGGTGTTTCGGACTTTATCGCTAGTGGGGAAATAGATTTGTGGGTCTACGGCATAGGTTTGGGAGAAGAGTCAGGGACTATGACGATATAAGGTGGTGGCGCGGTGTTATCTTCGTCAAGCAGTTCTGGTTTCAGCTAAATCGAATTGCTCGATTTCGTTGTCTAGCGCGAGTGATCATGCTGGAAGGTCAGATCGAATGAGGATGGTATCGCTGACGTGCAGGAGATCGGAGTAGGGATCAGATTTGCTATATTACAGCATGATAGGGGGTTCTCGCTTCGCGTTTGATGGCGAATGGGAGACTATTACCCCTACATGTCCCTTTGAGGTAGTATAAGGCCTTGGGTTGGTTTCGAGTCGAGAGGCTGGCCGTAAAAGCAAATTCGAGGTACCGCTGTTTGCCATGGCGGAGAGTGGCCGCTGTCGATGGTAAAAAGCCTAGACCATCACATTTGGTATCAGAGCTAAAGGTTAAGCGAGAACTTTGGCTCTGGTGGGTTTACTCATTAAGGATAGGGTCAGTGGTACCCTAAAATGAGTTGAGGGTATATATATGTATGTATATACATATATATATTAAGAGCGTACTTGTTATTTTCTTATATAAATGTTTTTAAAATGGTTTTGATGAATGATTTTTATAAAAGCTTATATTTTATATATAAAGCAATAGTTAGTTGTTGAATATTGAAACCGAATAAGAATTAAGTGATATATATATATTTCAAAATAGAAATTGAACAAAATGAACTATATAGATAAGATGGATTAGAATTGGTTTCAAACCAAAATATGGAATGATTATTGTGTTTAATAATGGGATTTTGTTTTCTCGTAAACATTGATAAAGCAAAATGAAAAAGTTTAAGGGAAGAAAACTTTTAGATAAGTATAACTTATAAATTGAAGTGGGTTTTAAATTGTGAAGTTTTGAATCCTAAGTATAGTAACATTTGAAATTGTTTTCAAAATGTGAAAGGAAATGATATTATTCAGACTATTTTGAATGTGATCTTATTTTAAAATAAGAAATGTTTGGAAAATTTTAAAGAAATTTGGTTTGAATTAAACCAAAGGTGGACTAAAATTTAAGTATAACTTGGTGTGCGAAGGAAATAAATATGTATATATGAGGGATATACATAATATCAAAGATGATCTGAAATAACGTGATATGGAACCCCAAAGTGATAAGTTTTTAAACTTATAAATGGGATTGGATATTAATATGTAGTTTAAAATTTGAAATGGGAATTCAAATTGGGTAAAGTTATCTGGATTAAATTAAATTAAATTCAACTTAGGGAAGTTAAATGGTTGATTTAAAATGGGAGTTATGAGTAATCGCAAAATGGGTTTGAGATCTGGAAATTGAAAATGGATGTTGTTATTTGGTGTTTGGATAAATTTGGTGTTTATTTATCCTGATATCATTCTACTGTTATAAATAATTTATGAAACTGTGAATTGGAATATCCGAAATGAATTAAGAAATGGATTGGAATAATATATATATATATCCATTGTAGAGATAAATGGAAAATGAAATTCACTTTGAATTTAAGATTTAAATGTTTAAAGGGAACTCGCAAATTTAAAATAGATAGAGAAGTGGAATTATTTTGGACTTAAGATTTGAATGTTTAAGACAAAACTTCAAAGGTTTGGTCTCAAAATTGAAATTTGGTGATAAATTGAATTTCAAAGATTGAGTTGTTTAAAAAGGATTTGAATTATTATTTGAACTTTGAAATAGGTTAAGTAAAGATAATTTAAAAATGGAATTTGGATTCAGAATTAAATGGTTTAAAGATATAAGTTGATTTGATTTAAAGGATTAAATCAACATTTACAAACTTAACTCGAATTTATATAATTCGGGATGGTTTAAAATTGAAATTTGAATTGAATTAGTTCAAATTGAATTTGATTTGAATTAATTGGAATTATGATTGAGGATGTATAAGTTTAAAAATTCAAATGGAAAATTTGAATTGGATTGATTTGAAATCAAAATTGAAGTTGAATGAGTTCAAATTCAAATGGGAATTGGGATTAACTCAATATGAAATTGAAATGAATTGAAATTGGTGCAGTTTGAAATCTATTTGAATAATTTGGAATTGTGATTAAAATTGAATAGGTTTAAAATTCAAATGGAATTGATTTGAATTTGGAAAGAAATTGAGGTTAATTCAACTAGAAGTGGAATTAAATCAATTTCAATGGAAATTGAAGTTATTTAAATTGGAATTGAGTCAATTTAAATGAAAGTGGAAATTTAAATTGAATTGATGGGAATGGAGATTGAGAATTGAACAGTTTGACTCTGGACTATTTTCAAAATAAATTGTTTTAATATAAACCTATTTTTCCAAGCTATTTACTATACAAATTTTATTTTTAAACCCAAACTATCTTATACTTGTTTTACAATTAATTTTGGAACTATTTAACTATTTTACAACAAGTTTACAACTGTTTTGTAAAATAATTACTATTTTTCAATTACTTATAATTAATCACTATTTTGCAATTATCTAACTACTTATAACTATTTTATAACTACTTAACTATTTTACAGCTATTTTACAAACTAATAATTATTTTTCAACTACTTATCTATTTTTAACTTTTTAAGCTATTTTCTAGATTTAAGCTGGTCAGAGTGCAAAATGTTTATGATTAAGTACCAACTGAGATAAGGATTAAAGTGATAACCAAATGAAATTGAAACAATTGTGAATAAGTGGATAGAAACTAAAGTGAATGTGAATAGAAAAGGAAATTGATTTGGCTAATAATCAATAGAGATAAATACGTAGGATGTACGTATATTATTCTGTTCGCATAACGATTGATCCAGATTCGAGCACAGAATTTCGAGATAGTATGTCGATCCAAGTTGGGATTTTCCACTCGATTTTCAACAGCGAACCTGGATATAGATTTTTGGTTGATTCTGAATATTCTCTATCATAGTTATGACTATGCAAGGAGAATGATGGATCAAGAAACCAGATCTGAGTCTGCACTAGGAAGTTGGGTGGACGATACTAGTTCGAAAGGAAAATTGTGTGATCGAGTGAGCGATCAGATTGATATAGCGTACGGATGATATGTGTACATCGTATGGTTTTGAATGAAATTGATGTTGAAAATTTATGGACAAGAACTGTAAAATGGTTTTTGAAATGAAAATTATATTTTGTGAAATATATGATTAAATAAAGTGGAAATTGGATATTTCTATGATTAGAACTCATTTTATAGAAAAGTAATATGGTTAATAACTTTATAAATGAATGATCAAATTTGAATATTTGATTTTGAATAAACAAAGTTATGTATCTTTGTTACATATATGATAAAACTCCCCTTGTCGATTCTATAACCATAAGGAAAGGTTTTTGAAAGTATCTGAAGTATAAAAAGGTACACAAGTATGAAATGATCCAAAGATTTTTCAAGGTTATATATATATATATATATATATATATATATATATATATATATATAAAGGATCTTATGAGAATGATTTTGGAGAAAAGGTTTTTGGAACCTATGGATGTTGGAAAGGCTTTTGATTTTTGGAGAAAAATCAATTTTGGAAATTTGGAAATCCTAGTTGAGAATTATCGATTTTAGAATAATCAATTTTGAGAATAGGAAATTTATATGGGATTCATACTAGGTGTATGATTTGGAAGATACTATATGTGTATAGTATAAAGTGTTTTGAAAATGGCTCTGGAGAAAAAGGCGCTCCCATGAAATGAACTTCTCAGGAGTACCGTAGGTGGGTACTGCCTTGAGCCTCAAAGGGAGGAGGCTCTAAAGTGGATCCTGTGAGGAAGTCTGAACAAACTGAAGTTCCTAAGGATTGTTGGGTAGCGAAGGTCGAGGGCGTTGATGCCTACAGATGCATTTGGGTCATGCTGTGACGACAATGTAACTCGATGTCGCTGCGATCTACTGTGGACCATAGCGGAAATCGTGTGGAGGTGAGTGTCAATGGTCTACGTTTGATTTTTCCAAGAAGGCAACGTAACATCGGTAAACCATGATCTATGGTAGAGTGGAGTGGAGAAGTTTCATTTTTTTGGCAGCGGAATTCGAGGGCATTGATGCCTACAATTATATGGGTTTTTTGTTGTGATAGCAACGTAACCCCAGATGCAGCTGCGATCTGTAGCGGGTTCCATGGCGTAATCGAGGGGTGCGGAGTGCCTACAATTATCTATGGATTTTGCCGGAATGGCAACGTAACCATCGGGTTAACTATGACAATGGATGGGGGTGATGATATCTAGAGCATTCTCACTAAAGATGTTTCCTCTATTTTAAAAATGTTTTCTATATTTTCAATAAAATTATTTTTCAAGTATTTTCACTAGTATTGAAAATGGGTCTGCTAAGTACTTATAGATTTTTAGTCCTACATCTGATCAACGTATGACCGAATTTTTGTGAGAACTAGGATGGACTTGTTGAAACATCGAGTTATAAAAAGTATTTTTATAAAACTATTTTATGTCATGTGGATTTTTATAAGTGTTTTAAAATTAATAAAAAAATAGTTTATCTAATGATAGGCATTTTAATACATTCTGGTTTCGTTCCTTTTTGTGGACGAAAAGATTCAAAGGGGGAGGAATGTGATAACCCGGGATTTTGAACAGCTATTAATTGGATCATTAACTGATTGAAAACTATTGGGATACTAATTTTATTTGGATAAATAAATGGAATTCTGATAATTTAGAAATATCTGGATATATATATATGGATTTAAGCTATAATAAATAATTGTCTGGAAGTGATAAACTTGATGGTATATTAAAATATGTTAGTAGATGTGTATAAACTTTATAATGTTGAAATATTTTAGTATATACATACAAGTATACAGGCGTGCATATATATATACATATACATATATGTAAAATTATTTGGAAGCATTGATTTTAATATATATAAAATAAAGTTAATTAAAGTAAATTGGACATTTTAACACTAGTAATTATGTATTATTATCAATTTAAGTATAATAACAACTTAAGTATAAAATTTAAATAAGAATTAATAAAAGAGTTAATATTCTTCCTTTCTAAATTACATAATTTATATAAACAGAACACATATGTAAATATAATGCACATATATAAAGATAACACATAAATAAATATAATTTCTGACATTTAAATATGAGTAATAAATAAATAAGTTAAGGATTTAAACACAAAATACTTATATTTTAACAAGTGCAGTAAACTTAATTCATGCCATTATAAGTGTTTGCTTAGATTAATATGTGTAGGCTAACAAAATAACAAGTGTCAATTGATTTAATTTAAGATTAATAAAAATTAAAAAACATGTTTTAAAAAGAACAAACCAGTTTCATATTTTTCTTTCTCTCAATCTTTATTTTCAAAACTGAAAACCAGTAAAAAAATCAAAGAGAAAGCAAACAACTATCTCTTCCAAAATTATAAAACTTTAGCATTTCAAAACATCAACAACATTTTTAAACCTGGAGATCAGTTTCAGTTGCAACTCAACATTCAAAGCAAGATTCAATCAGATATTAAATCAAGTTTCAGAAAACAAAAGCATTTACAGATTATCATCAAACTGTTCCCTGTTTCAGGATATAAGGTGAGTAATCTCTTGAAATCTGGTATATCTTGAAATGAAGATGATGATCCTTAAAATAAGATTGAATTATGTTGTGCATGTTGATTAAAAATGATTTATATATATATATATATGTGTGTGTGTGATGTTAGTATCTGGGAACATGACTGGAACAGGCATAACATGCCTCTGTTTATCGTTTCGGGCTTTAACCCTAATTCAAAATTCAAATTCCCTTCGTGCAACTGTTTTTAGGGTTTGATTCCTAAATGAAAAATGTTGATATAAATGTAATATCAAGTCTAAAAATGGTTGCCAGATTTTAGTTTAGTAATTAACTCAAAAGTGAGAAATAACCGTAAGTAAATTTTTATAAGTTAAAAATTTATGACTATGATTTCATATTTGGATTTCGTGTATGGATACATGTTGGAACGACGAATTTAGGTATAGAATTTGAGATTTTTAAGATCGATTTCATCGAGAATTGGTGAGTTGATCGATAAAGGGGATTTCGTCGATTTCGTTGACCAGGAGGAATAAGACTTCGGAATTGGTGTGGAAGGAAGCTTAGGTGTTGGAGAACAGCATAAGAATGGTCAGAGAATTTTTAATCAAACATGGTGGCCAGACAAGATGATTTTAGGGTTTAAGCCCCGTTCATTCTCGAGCCAATTGCTCCATTAAGGGTGTTTCAGGCTTTATCGCAAGTGGGGAAATAAATTTGTGGGTCTACGACGTAGGTTTGGGCGAAGCGTCAGGGACTCCAGTGATCTGAGGTGGTGGCGCGGTGTTATCTTCGTCAAGCAGTTCTGGTTTCAGCTAAATCGACTTGCTCGATTTCCTTTTCTGGTGCGAGTGATCATGCTAGAAGGTCGGATCAAACGAGGATGGTATCGCCGACGTGTAGGAGAGCGGAGTAGGGATCAGAGTTGATCAGCGCTGGTGTGTATGTGCACACGGTTTCCTTAGTGTCAGATGTTGATAGATACGTCGTGTTACTTTGAGGAAGACGAGGATTTTCCCGCAATCGAACTCAAGTCTTTTTCCAAGGGAAGTTTGATTGTTTTTTTGGGGCTCGAGTTGTTAATCGAGTTTCCTGGGTTTGGCCCTAGGATTTTTGAGTTATATTGGGTTTTTCTTTTGATAGATATATAAGGTTCAAAATAAAATAAAATGTTCAAGTTTAAAAAAAAGAAGTAAATCAAGTTTAGACTTTTTTCTTAAATAAATGATTATTTAAATATTGATAGATAAAAGTTAGATATTTTATTTAACTTAATTAGTTAAGTTTTAAGTTTATTTAACATGAATTTAAATAGAATAATTAATTAGTTAATTTAGAAGATAAAAATGTGTAATTCATTTGTCAATAACAAATTTTATTAACAAATTTTAAAAGGGGGTTTCAAACAAAGATATTGATCAAGTTACCAGGGAAGACTCAAAAGTTAAATTTCAAAGATAAGTTGTTTTAAGATTAGCTGATTTGGTAAATCATATATTGGGAAATTAATAAATCAAATCTCTAAGTATTTCAAAATAAAATTATGTAGATGAGTTAAGATAAATTTTGTCTTTGATTAACTAGAGATTAATGGAAGGATCATTAATTAGTAATTAATGGGTAATTACTAATGAGATTTATTAATTAATAAAGTATAATCACTTAGTGTAAGTAATTAAGGGATAATTACTAGAAAAAGAGAATAATTACTTTATGGAAGTAATTAAGAATTAATTACTTAATGTGATTAATTAAAGGTTTAATTAATGTAAGTAATTAAAGGATAGTTAATTATTGAATGTAATTAAATAAAAAGGATAATTACTTATGCAAGTAATTAAATGAAAGAAAATTAATGATTAATTACTTGGCATAATCAATTAAAGTGTTAGTTGATTAATATAAGTAATGTAAGGTTAATTACTGAATGTGGTTAGTTAAAGAATGATCAATTGAGAGAGATAATTAAAAATGGTTAATTAATTGGTTTATGATTAATTTATGTCAGGCAAGCAGGATTAAAAATAAAATAAGTAATTAAAGTTGGTAATTAAATTGGGATTGAACATCTGATTTAATTTGTTATGGATGTTTGAATGGTATGGAATGATTAGATTTATATCTAGTCAGATGGCTTGTAATGAATTGTGATATGCTATGATGAGTTGAACTGTGATATTGTGAGTTGTCTATCGATAATTGATTGGCTGTGTAACTATGATACCTTGTATTATAACGGATGTATCCACTTAATCTAGAATTAAGATGATTTTGAGTCGAAGAGACCGGGGCCGGGTATCAGTAAATACCCAAAACCACTTCGATTTGTAATCTGAAATAATTCTTTATGAATTAGATAATTTTGGAATTTTAGGTTGGAATGAAATAAATGATGTAAAATAGTCATTTAATCTGAGTAATAATGCTTAAATATGATTATAAGATGTGATTTTGACTATGGTAAGTTAAAAACTCGTGATAAGGTACGAGTTACCCCGGGTTTTAAATAAGATTTATGCTTTAATATTTTATGTTGGATGAGTTTACTCACGCTGGTTTCCAGCTTGACACGGGTGTTATTTTGCTCGAGTCAGACCGAGTGTTACAGATTTTCAGGTAAGGACATTCTGAAGCTCAGATGGCGAGCTGGATGGCAGGGACGTATAGAGTATTCCGCTGAGAGATATTATTGTTTATCTGGGACAAGTTATTTTAACTGTCCAGTGATTGTGAAAAGTTGTAACTCTGATGTATTAATGTAAATTAACTGATATAGTTTTCCTTTGTATAACTGTTATCTTAAATGATATTATATTTTGATCCGCTTCGAATGTGAGATTCTGTATTTTGGTGTTTCTATTTCTCCTTCTTCTTCTATCTCTTTAATTCTTTTCCCTAACTATCTGGAATTTTCGGGATCGAAAATTCCGGGTCGTTACATTCTGTATTGTTTTTAATTTCTTTTCTCCTCTCTTCTTCTTTCTTCTTTCTTTCCCATAACTATATGTCTTTCCGTATGATTTGGATTGGATGTGTTTGGTTTATTATTAACTTAAATAGTGTGGATTGGAGGGTCGTTACAAATGGTATAAGAGCTGAACGTTAAGCGAGTTGGCTTTGGTAGGGTAACTACAGAGATAGGGTAATAGAATGCCTTATGTAACGATCCTGACTCGACCTTCGAAAATCGGCATCGAATACGACACTCATATTTCAATGCCGCAGATCCAAACGTCGAATCTGGTTCGCCAGAGCTTATAACACAATTAAGTACGGCGCAACAGAAGAAATGAAATAATATCATAAACAACAGTTGATATAAAATTAGATACAATGATGATAGAATAGAATGATACAACTGCATATAAATGCTATCAGAGATACAAGGAATAGCAGCGGAAAGAATATCTTCAACGGGATACATCTCCAAAATGCAACTGCAACACCATCTCCAAAGTAAAGACAGCTCGAACAACCATCAAGTTGCACCAAGATAAGCAAGTATCAGTTGTGAAAGCTGAAGAAAAACTCCAAATGCTACCAAACCAAGGATTTCGAAAGCTATCAAATCAACACCTATTATGGGGTTATCTGAAAAACCCAACTCTAGACTGCCCGTGTGGAAAATTATGGGTACCCAGAGTTGAGGAAAGGAACAATAAACTCCAGGTCAATCACAGGACTAATATGAGTAAACAAAAATAGCTTTATCTTTAAAACAAACAAAAGAATTTAGATTGAAATCTGCAATGCTTTTTGGAAAATGAAACTACCATAAGACCTCCCACCACACACACAATGCAAACGCAGAGTTAGAGGATATTTCTTCTTATGATAGTCAAAAATGCTTGATATGCAAAAACCGTTTGATATTATTATTAATGCATAATGCAGAAAAACTTTCGAAAGTATAATATTAATCTTAGCCAGCATAGGCATTTCACACTTATGCCTACTATAGCTAGCATGTTCAATAGCAGGTTACCGCCACATTCCATGGCAGGTTATACAACTAAAACCGTACAGGGCGCGTATTATTTTGTTTGGATTTCCAACAAATGGTCAGGCAAAGGAACTTTCCACATAAAATGGAACGCCTTTGAAAGGACGCCCCCGAGAACTTAACCAGCTCTCTGCTACACAAGGCAGGGTTACCTCTGTAACTAGGTAACAACTGACACGAGTATGTCATCCCCTGGTCGTTACCCACCTTTATCCAAGGGCCCTCAATCCAACAACCACACAGTAAAGTATTTACGCTCCATACCATGATACCACTTTTCATAAAGAATCAACAGAAGTAAATATCCGGGCTCCATACCATGATATCACTTTTTTATCCAGAAGGAAACGGTCACACCCTCAGGACACTTTTTTATCCAGAAGGAAATGGTCACACCCTCAGGAGGAGCTACCCCCAAATAACCTTACTGCCACGATTCCTATTTCGACCATTACCGGGCTGTGAGGCTCGGCGAAGTCTCGTCCATAAAGCTACATTTTTTCACAAAGTCATGCTTTGATTACAAATGATCGGCAGATGATCATCAACACACAGCAGCACTTAGCATGCCACATTGCCAAATTGGGAATGTATCACTAGTAACCACCAACTACATAACCTCTAAGCTCGTACATCTTAGAGAAGGGTGTTAAGCTAAGAGAATAATCTCCGCCACCAACAGAAATGTATTTGATAGAAACCAGCTTTACATCTCAAAGTGTAATGTCAGACACACATCCATACAAGTCTGTTCCGGGTTCGAACAAAACTGAAGGTACTTCTGAAGAAGCCCTTGCAAATCCGGGTATTTTCAATCCCGATCGGACTTCCCATCACTTAGGAAATCTCTATACCGGAGCGACTCAGTGCAGAGACAATCGACGGGTTATCCTTTCGTTTTCGAAAATACTCGGTCTTCACCAACGTTCTTCAATTGCTATCCAAATCGACGTATCATTATTCGGAATGGGTTATATGACACAAAGACCTCTCCCGGCTAAACCGAATAACGAGTGTAATATTTAAAAATATATGGATAATGGGATTTCAGTCAAGTCACAACTTATTGTCCAAACTTTTCCTCAAATGGTTTAAACAAATTACCATTTTAAATCATTTTTAAATAAAAGATTTATTTCACAAAGTACACTCAACTTTCACAAAGATTCAATTATAGCTTTCCAAAACAATTCCACTTCAAATTGGATTAACTCATCCAATCTTTCAATTAAAGATTAAATTCATAAATCCCAATTCAAATCTTGTATATGGAAGATATACCACTTAAAATCCTCTTTGATTTCAAAACAAGATTTAATCGTCTTCACAAAGGTTAATTCATAATTTTACCCAAACTATTTACAATTTCATTTCAAACTTGAAATCTTTCGACACAAATTGAAAATCCTTTCTTTTTATGAAAGCTATTATTATTTGAAACAAATAGTTTTCGTTTTGGGAAAAACTAATTACAATTTACATAAGTTAAAGCCATTCAAGTATAAAACTTGGGTTTAAATTTTAAATTTCCAAAACCATACCTTTTTTAAAAGGTTAAAAACCTGTATAAACATCCTTATAACTTGTATAATCTTTTAGACCATAATTTCCAAATCATTGAATTCAAATTCCAATATTGAATTCAAATTTAAATCAAATTATTCAAATTTCCAATTTTATTAAGTTATTTAAACTAATTTTTATTTTTTAAACTCATTTTCAAAAGCTTCCAATTCCAATTCCAAAACTTTTTTGGATTCAAGAACTCAATCTTAAAAATTGTTGAAGATTTGGGACTTAGCCAATTTCCTCGTGCAATCAATATTTGTGTGTGTATAGTGTAGTCCAGGGGTTTTACACAATAGTGCAACATCATAAATCATCACATCACATATTTAAGCACATCAATATTGATAAGCGGTATAATCTATAACGTTTATCATTCATTCACAGATTCACAGATGAATAATATAAATTTATCACAGATAAATAAATTACATTCATCACAGATCACACTGAAACAATCCATAGCACAAAGCATAACATATCAGAAATATCAAACAGTTCAACAATCAATAGAATTCAAACATGCATAAGTGAACTCAATTAATTATCTGATTAATTTAAATCGGATGGGTCATCAATCATAATTAATTTACATTAATTGATTTCAAATCATTTGATTAATTGTCCTTTTTTCATTTGTTAATAAATCAACCTTTAATTATTGAATAATTACCTTTAATTATTCAATTATCCTTTAATTAATTTCCGTTAATTAATTCATTAACAAATTAACCAACCCTTAATTAATTACCATCTAATTAATTATTCTTAATTAATTACAATAAGTGATTACTCCTAATCACTTAATCAACTTTAATTAATTAATTACCTTTTTTCAATACTTAATCGACCTTAATCATGAAATTGATTAACCTTAATCATGAAATTGATTATTCTTTAATTATCCAACTCCCATAAGTAATTATCCTTTCATTAATCACTAACTTATTATTAAAATCTTTAATTAATCATCTTCGTAATTCATTGTCATTAACAATTCTTAAATAAACTAGAACACTTAATTATTAACTTCCAGATTTTAATCACAAATTGATAAACCCCTAATTACTTAATTAATTATAATTATAAATTAATTAACCATTCTTAATTACTTTCCAAAACAATTAATTAATAATTCATCTTAATTAACATTTCAAAATCTTCTTTAATAACTTTGAAATTAAATTATTACTAACTTAGAAATTTAACTTTAATTAAAGTTCAAAACTTAGCTTACATTAATTTCCTAATTTAAAGTACTAATTGGGTTTTTATAAAAACATTGTTAAGTATTCACCTAAATAATTTAAAATTTGTAATAAAGCTTTAACTTAATATTGTCAAACATTTATTAATCATCACTACTTAAAATTGTTTTAAATAGTGGCTTAACTTACTTTTCATCATACTGCAAAATCAAACCCGAGCATCCTCAGTTTTCACTCGAGTCAAACTCGAGCCTCTCCCTTCATTTCCCGGAGTCACTCTTTCGTTCCCTACATACTTCCTTCTTCTTCTTCTTTTAATTATTTTTTCCAGTTGAGTTTAAGTTTTTAACTTTATAACCTGGGAAGCGAACTCACGAATCTCGAGTACCAACCCGAAGCAAGCCTTCACTTTCTCGTGTATCAACTCGAGTTTTCTCTCGCGCTAAAATTCCCTGATACCAAATCGTCGCCGTGCACGTGCACAGGCACCCGCCGACGCTCCGGCGAACTACGCCTCCTCTGGCAAGGCACAAATCGCTATTACACTCGATAGCGATGATCGATTCGATGCTAACGACCCTAAAACGAAATCGAGCTTCCAATTCGAAACTCGAACCCATCCTCACCAGGAAAATCGCTTCGCCCTCGTCGCTCTGCTCCAATTTCGTACTCACCTCGCCGATCCCCCATGCTACCATCCCCTTGAATGCCACGCGACTCGATCAACCAGAGGTGGTGAACCACCTCATCTCCGACCTCGTCTAGATTCGAACGTTAAACCCTAAAGTTGCTTCACTCCATCAATTCCTGCAGTAGAATTTTTTTTGAACATTTTTCTTGACTTCACTATCAGTCGCACTATCTTCAATCAAAACTCAACACACAATATGCTTCCGATCGCCAGAGATCGACCGAAACTCCCTTTTTGATCAACTTCAAACTGCTCTTAGAATACGTAATGAAAAATCACCATTTTCATTTTAAACATCCTATCTTTGGATGTTGATTCAAGTTATATAGTCGAATTAATAATTTAAAATATTCAATTAATCGATATGATTTCCTTTTCACTGTAAAACTAGGTGTACAGAGTCACTACTTCAATACTGTGCATAAAACAGATTCTAAGCGAAAATTAAAGTTTAAATAAACTTTTTTTATTTCATACTTTAGGAAAAATAAAATTTGGATGAGGATGTATTTAAATTTTCTTGTTTATATTTACTCTATAACAGAAACAAGAAGAACAGACTCTTCAAAACTTCACAGTACAATAGATACAAATGCAAATCTAATTATTTAAAAGTACACAACCAAGCACAAAGTTATTCATGAATCAATACACAGCTTTTAAATTTTTAAAAGGTATGTTTACTCACCTTGCTTCAGAAGAAAGAACAGAGCTTGAATTTTTCCGAGCTGAAGATCTTCTTTTAATCTCTGAGTTGTATTGTTGTTTAAAGTTGAATTTTGTTTAAGATTTAAGATGATGCTTGCTTTAGATTCTCAGTTTAGAATGGTCGAACTAAAATGAGGAATTGATGTTGATATATAGGAAGAAAGTTTACAGGATAATCTTGTTTGTACAGGGTAATTATATTATCTTTGTACAATATACCTGAGATTTTTTTTCTTTGTTCTTTGACTATGTAGATATTTTTGAAATGGAGGTTATTTCGGTTGAGAAGATATTTCTTTTGTGTGCCTATGTTTCCATTTTTTTGTGTACATGAATCATTTCATTTGATTTTTTTTATTTGTATGCAGATATTTTTCTTTTTCCTTACTTACATTATTTTCTTTTATCTACTTCTTGCATACACTTGTTTTTATTTCTATTTCTAATCTACATATTGAATGAGTCTATTCTTAGATTTATATTTATTTCTAGTATAAATACTTGTTTTTATTTCTTTGTTTTAAAATTTAACTATCAAACCTAATAATTCATATTGACATATTTTATAATTATATTTTATACTTGTATTTTGTATTGATAAAATTTATTCCATTATAAATACATCTTCTTACTCAGTATTATATACACCTTATTTTAAAGAAAATGTTTTTAAAACAAGCTACCCATAAATAATTTACATAGATAATATTCCTAAACCCAAATCATTTTTCTAAGTCATTTATTTAAATTCAAATACAAATTCGATATTTAAATTCAAATTCTAAAGTCAAATGCGAATTAATTCCAAAATTTATTCCAAATTTACATTAATTATTAATTTAAATTCAATTCAAAATTGAGATCGTTATATATTCTCCCCTTTAAAAAAAATTCGTCCCCAGAATTTGCAGGCACGAAAATAACAAAGATAGATACACAAAGATAGAGAAACAGTTTTTCAGATCAAACTGGATATCTATTCTGTATTTGGCTCACCAAATCAGAATATCACTAATATGAGAACAAACTCGGTCAATACTACACAGAATACACGGGTCATCAAATCTACGAAATACGCAAAGCACTGGTTAGTCCGAAGGCATAACTAACCACTCGTAGGGTATATCGAGCCCAAAAATAGATAAATGGATTTAATTTTCCACAACTTTCAAACACTAGATATGGATTCCAAACTCAAGTCGGAATACCCCAAATTATATATATACTTTTCCCTCTTCGAACTTGATATTCACAAGAAATTACAATAGAAGTTCGAATTTGGTTTTAATCGAAATCTTTTTATCAATACAATTCTTCATATTCAACTTTATATTTAATTTACCAATTTATTTCAAATAAAATTTCAAATTCATTGAAGTTAAAATGAAAAGCTAATAGAAATTTAACGAAGAGAATATGAAAGAGAAACTTATCTACACGATTCTAGGAGTCACCATTACACCGAAGCTTCTCCCTCGAGCTGCCACAAAGCCAATCAAAGAATTGAAATTGAATCAAAGGAGATTGATAGAGAAAGATTGTTTCCGTTGTTGCAGGGTATTGACCATTTGCAGTGGTACTCCCTTGTCCCCTATCTCATTCTCTTCTCGCACTCATACTTACTATCAGTGGATAGTAAGAGAATTTACTGAGGCATTCGAATGGATATCTTAGGGATTACTCACTTAGGGTATACTTCACCCTATCTCTAATGAGCTACTTAATGTGTTATACTCCTGAGTTGAAGTTTCAACCTTCAGCTCCGATATCAAATGTAACGATCCTGACTCGACCTTCGAAAATCGGCACCGAATACGACACTCATATTCCAATGCCGCAGATCCAAACGTCGAATCTGGTTCGCCGGAGCTTATAACACAATTAAGTACAACACAGCGGAAAAAATGAAATAATATCATATACAACATTTGATAAAAAATCAGATACAATGATGATAGAATAGAATGGTACAATTGAATATAAATGCTATCAGAGATACAAGGAATAACAGTGGAAAGAATATCTTCAATAGGATACATCTCCAAAATGCAACTGCAACACCATCTCCAAACTAAAGATAGCTCGAACAACCATCAAGTTGCACCAAGATAAACAAGTCTCAGTCGTGAAAGCTGAAGAAAATTTCCAACTGCTACCAAACCAAGGATTTCGAAAGCTATCAAATCTACACCTATTATGGGATTATCTGAAAAACCCAACTCTAGACTGCCCGTATGGAAAATTGTGGGCACCCAGAGTTTAGGAAAGGAACAACAAACTCCAAGTCAGTCATGGGACTGGTATGAGTAAACAAAAACAGTTTTATCTTTAAAACAAACAAAAGAATTTAGATTGAAATCCGCAATGCTTTTTGGAAAATGAAACTACCATAAGACCTCCCACCACACACAAAATGTGAACGCAGACTTGAAGGATATTTCTTCTTATGATAGTAAAAAATGCTTGATACGCGAAAACCATTTGATATTATTATTAGTGCATAGCGCAGAAAAACTTTCGAAAGTATAATATTAATCTTAGCCAGCATAGGCATTTCACACTTATGCGTACTATAGCTAACATGTTCAATAGCAGGTTACCGCCACATTCCATGGCAGGTTATACAACTAAAAACGTACAAGGCACATATTGTTTTATTTGGATTTCCAACAAATGGTCAGGTAAAGGAACTTCCCACATAAAATGGAACGCCTCTGGAGGGACGCCCCCGAGAACTTAACCAGCTCTCTGCTACACAAGGTCGGGTTACCTCTGTAACTAGGTAACAACTGACACGAGTATGCCATCCCCCGGTCGTTACCGACCTTTATCCAAGGGCCCTCAATCCAACAACCACACAGTAAAGTATCTGGGCTCCATACCATGATACCACTTTTCATAAAGAATCAACATAAGTACATATCTAGGCTCCATACCATGATATCACTTATTTATCCAGAACAAAATGGTCACACCCTCTGGAGGAGCTACCCCCAAATAACCTTGCTACCACGATTCCTGTTTCGACCATTGCCAGGTTGTGAGGCTCGGCGAAGTCTCGTCCACAAAGCTACACGTTTTCACAAAGTCATGTTATGATCACAAATGATCAACAGACGTTCATCAACACACATCAGCACTTAGCATGCCACATTACCAAATTGGGAATGTATTACTAGTAACCACCAACTACATAACCTCTAAGCTCGTAAGTCTCAGAGAAGGGTGTTAAGCTAATAGAATAAATTTCCACCACCAACAGAAATGTATTTGATAGAAACCAGCTTTGCATCTCAAAGTATAATGTCAGACACATATCCATACAAGTCTGTTCCGGGTTCGAACGGAACCGAAGGTACTTCCGAAGAAGCCCTTGCAAATCCAGGTATTTGCAATCCCGATCGGACTTCCCATCACTTAGGAAATCTCTATATCGGCGTGACTCAGTGCAGAGACATTCTATGGGTTATCCTTTCGTTTTCAAAAATACCCGGTCTTCACCATCGGTCTTCAAATGCTATTCATATCGACGTATCATTATTCGAAATGAGTTATATGACACAAAGACTTCTCCCGGCTAAACCGAATGATAAGCGTAATATTTAAAAATATATGGATAATGAGATTTCAGTTAAGTCACAACTTATTATCCAAACTTTTCCCTCAAATGGTTTAAACAAATTACCATTTTAAATCTTTTTTAAATAAAAAGATTTATTTCACAAAGTACACTCACCTTTCACAAAGATTCAATTATAGCTTTCCAAAACAATTCCACTTCAAATTGGATTAACTCATCCCATCTTTCAATTAAACACTAAATTCATAAATCCCAATTCAAATCTTGTATATGGAAGATATACCACTTAAAATCCTCTTTGATTTCAAAACAAGATTTAATCGTCTTGCAAAGGTTAATTCACAGTTTTGCCTAAACTATTTACAATTTCATTTCAAACTTGAAATCTTTCGACACAAATTGGAAATCCTTTCTTTTTATGAAAGCTATTATTATTTGAAACAAATAGTTTTCGTTTTGGGAAAAACTAATTACAATTTACATAAGTTAAAGCCATTCAAGTATAAAACTTGGGTCTAAATTTTAAATTTCCAAAACAATACCTTTTTTAAATGGTTAAAAACCCATATAAACATCTTTATAACTTGTATAATCTTTTAGACCATAATTTCCAAATCATTGAATTCAAATTCCAATATTGAATTCAAATTTAAATCAAATTATTTAAATTTCTAGTTTTATTAAGTTATTTAAAATAATTTTTATTTTTGAAACTCATTTTCAAAAGCTTAATTCCAATTCCAAAACTATACTGGATTCAAGAACTCAATCTTAAAAATTGTTGAAGATTTGTGACTTAGCTAATTTCCTCGTGCAATCCATATTTGGGTGTGTATAGTGTAGTCCAGGGGTTTTACACAATAGTGCAACATCATAAATCATCACATCACATATTTAAGCACATCAATATTGATAAGCGGTATAATCTATAACGCTTATCGTTCATTCACAGATTCACAAATGAATAATATAAATTTATCACAGATAAATAAATTACATTCATCACATATCATAATGAAACAATCCACAACACAAAGTATAACATATCAGAAATATCAAACAGTTCAACAATCAATAGAATTCAAACATTCATAAGTGAACTCAATTAATTATCTGATTAACTTAAATCATATGGGTCATCAGTCATAATTAATTTGCATTAATTGATTTCAAATCATTTGATTAATTGTCCTTTAATCATTTATTAATAAATCAACCTTTAATTATTGAATAATTGACCTTTAATTATTCAATTATCCTTTAATTAATTTCCGTTAATTAATTCATTAACAAATTAACCAACCCTTAATTAATTACCATTTGATTAACTATTCTTAATTAATTACAATAAGTGATTACTCCTAATCACTTAATCAACTTTAATTAATTAATTACCTTTTTTCAATTCTTAATTGACCTTAATCATGAAATTGATTAACCTTAATCATGAAATTGATTATTCTTTAATTATCCAAACTCCCATAAGTAATTTTCCTTTCATTAATCACTAACTTATTATTAAAATCTTTAATTAATCATCTTTGTAATTCATTATCATTAACAATTATTAATTACAAATAAACTAGACACTTAATTGTTAACTTCCAGATTTTAATCACAAATTGATAAACCCCTAATTACTTAATTAATTATAATTATAAATTAATTAACTATTCTTAATTACTTCCCAAAACAATTAATTAATAATTCATCTTAATTAACATTTCAAAATCTTCTTTAATAACTTTGAAATTAAATAATTACTAACCTAAAAACTTTAACTTTAATTAAGGTTCAAAACTTAGCTTACATTAATTTCCTAATTTGAAGTACTAATTGGGTTTTTTTAACGAAACATTGTTAAGTATTTACCTAAATAATTTAAAATTTGTAATAAAGCTTTAACTTAATATTGTCAAACATTTATTAGTCATCACTACTTAAAATTGTTTTAAATAGTGGCTTAACTTACTTTTCATCATACTGCAAAATCAAACCCGAGCAACCCCAGTTTTCACTCGAGTCAAATTCGAGCTTCTCCCTTCATTTCCCTGAGTCACTCTCTCGTTCCCCACATACTTCCTTCTTCTTCTTCTTTTAATTATTTTTTTCCAGTTGAGTTTAAGTTTTAAACTTTATAACCTGGGAAGCGAACTCACGAATCTCGCGTACCAACCCGAAGCAAGCCTTCACTTTCTCGTGCATCAACTCGAGTTTGCTCTCGTGCCAAAATTCCCTGATACCAAATCGTCGCCGTGCACGTGCACAGGCACTCACCGATGCTCCAGCGAACTGTGCCTCCTCCGGCAAGGTACAAATCACCACTACACTCGATAGCGATGATCGATTCAACGCTAACATCTCCAAAATGAAATCGAGCTTCCATTTCGAAACTCGAACCCATCCTCACCAAGCAAATCGCTTCGCCCTCATCGCTCTGACCATCGGAGCTGCTCCAATTTCGTCCTCACCTCGCCGATCCCCCATGCTACCATCCCCTTGAATGCCACACGACTCGATCAACTAGAGGTGGTGAAACCACCTCATCTCCGACCTCGTCTAGATTCGAACGTTAAACCTTAAAGTTGCTTCGTTCCACCAATTCCTACAATAGGAATTTTTTTGAACGTTTTTCTTGTCTTCACTATCATTCACACTATCTTCAATCAAAACTCAACACACAATATGCTTCCGATTGCCAGAGATCGATCGAAACTCCCTTTTTGATCAACTTCAAACTGCTCTTAGAATACTCAATGAAAAATCACCTTTTCATTTTAAAAATCCTATCTTTGGATGTTGATTCAAGTTATATAATCGAATCAATAATTCAAAATATTAGAATTAATCAATATGATTTCCTTTTGCACTGTAAAACTAGGTGTACAGAGTCACTACTTCAATACCGTGCTTAAAAAAATTCTAAGCCAAAATTAAAGTTTAAACAAACTTGTTTTATTTGATACTTTAAGCAAAATAAAATTTGGATGAAGATGTATTAAAATTTTCATGTTTATATTTACTCTGTAACAGAAACAAGAAGAACAGACTCTTCAAAACTTCACAGTACAACAAATACAAATGCAGAACTAATTATTTAAAATTACACAACCAAGCACAAAGTTATTCATGAATCAATACACAGCTTTTAAAATTTTAAAATGTATGTTTACTCATCTTGCTTCAGAAGAAAGAACAAAGCTTGAATTTTTCCTAGCTGAAGATCTTCTTTTAATCTCTGAGTTGTATTGTTGTTTAAAGTTGAATTTTGTTTAAGATTTAAGATGATGCTTACTTTAGATTCTCAGTTTAGAATGGTCAAACTGTAATGAGGAATTGATGTTGATATATAGGAAGAAAGTTTACAGGATAATCTTGTATGTATAGGGTAATTATATTATCTTTGTACAATATACCAAAGATTTTTTTTCTTTGTTCTTTCACTATATAGATATTTTTGAAATGGAGGCTATTTCGGCTGAGAAGATATTTCTTTTGTGTGCTTATGTTTCCATTTTTTGTGTACATGAATCATTTCATTTGATTTTTTTACTTGTATGCAAATATTTTTCGTTTGCCTTACTTGCATTCTTTTGTTTTATCTACTTCTTGCATACACTTGTTTTTATTTCTATTTCTAGTCTACATATTGAATGAGTCTATTCTTAGATTTATATTTATTTCTAGTATAAATACTTATTTTTATTTCTTTGTTTTAAAATTTAACTATCAAACCTTTAATTCATATTGACATATTTTACAATTATATTTTGTACTTGTATTTTGTATTGATAAAATTTATTCCATTATAAATACATCTTCTTACTCAGTATTATATACACCTTATTTTAAAGAAAATGTTTTTAAAACGAGTTATCCATAAATAATTTACATCGATAATATTCCTAAACCCAAATCATTTTTTCTAAGTCATTTATTTAAATTCAAATACAAATTAGATATTTAAATTCAAATTCTAAAGTCAAATTCAAATTAATTCCAAAATTTATTCCAAAGTTACATTAATTATTAATTTAAATTCAACACAATATTGAGATCATTACTCCTTATTATGAGTTTTAAGTGTATGATATATATGAGAGCGTATTTGTTAGTAATATAAAAATGTTTTATATTATGTGAATTTATCCGTGGAGTGGTTTATGAATTCTGGTCGATGTGTGGGATGCTATATTATGGGTATGACTTTCTAAACACTTAAACAAGGAAAAATGATAAAATATTGTTTCGAGAATTGTAAATGAAATAATTTTGCAAAAATTATATTTCATATATAATGGAATAACTTTTTTTCACAAATTATTATAGTTTTGTATGGTGTGTTAGGTTGTTGGCAAATGATAATATTTGTTTACTATCATTTGATGTTTGTTGTTCTAATAAAGGTTGTGATTTTTATAATCTGAACAAAAATGAACAATTGTAAATTAAGTTATATAAGAAAATAAAATTATAAATATTAATTATAGAGTATTGATTATAATTAAAATAATCAACAATTGTGAAATAATAATGCATAAGAAGTGATATTTTATAGATATGATTTATAATGTGATATGTAAATAAAAAGGAAATGAAATATATTTATAATATGAGTTGTAAATAAAAATAGGTTTAAAAAAAAAGAAGTTGAGGAATTAAAAAGCCACTGGGCTTGGAGATGGTTTTTGAAAGATTTTAGAAAAATAATAATAGTATTATTTTGAAAAATATTTTGGTTAGAAATATTTTGAAATAGGGATTTAAAAGAGAATAGAAAGCACTAACTTGCTTCCTTCGTTGGAAAATAGTTTTGGTGATGAATGTGGCATCATCGATATTCATTTTCGAGTTTCTAAGTGAGGTTGCTACCGTTGAAGTTTTATTTTGGTAAAACAAATTTGTTTTAGATTCCAAAAGTGTAATTTGAAATATAAAGGAGTTATGTATATATATGATTTCAAAATAACTTGAAATAAAACCGGATGTTTAAATATCCTAGAAATTTCTATCTGAATGTTGAGAACACATAAGATAATAAATTTTTGAACTTATAAATTGGGAATGGCATAGAGAAGAGGAGAAAGTTTGGAATTGATATGAAATTTAAATTTTAACTTAAATAAATGTAAATAAAGTGAATTGTATGAAATGAAGTTTAACTTAATAAAGGTCAAATGAAACTGAACTTGATTTGTAGTAAATTAATGAAATGGACTAATGAAGTAAATTAGTGAAATTGAATATGAACTTGAGTCGTAGAATAGAATGAAACTTAGGTTGTAGAATGGACATGAATTTGAGTTGTAAAATGAATTGATGAAATGACTATATACTTGAGTTATAAAATGAATTAAATATGAAATAAAATGTTGTTAAACATAATATAAAAATAATTAAACATGAACTAATGAATGTGAATCAATTAGATGAAAAATTATTTAAGCATGAATGAATTGGATGTGTTGGGGTATTTGATAGAATTGGATTTGAACTTAAGTTTTTGAAGTGGAAATAAAATAAGAGATGTTGTATAAAATATTTGAAATAATCTTAAGTAATTGTTGATCGAATGGTTCATAATAATATTAATATTGTTGGATATACTAAATGATAGTGAAATAATACTTAACTTAGGAATGGTTAAAAATGTAATGATTTTATGAAATAATTCATAAACGAAATTTGGTTAACATAAATTGAATTCAAAGTGAATGAAAAGAAGTGAATGTCAATCCATTGAATAGGAATAAACTGAAAGTTAGTAAGAGATGAAGTGTATAAGTATAATGTTGACATTTGGAAATGAAAATTTATATGATGATAAATAAATTGGATGAATGTTATTTTTTTAATAAGTTCTCATGTTACATTCATTAAAATTACATATAGCTATGGCATAGTCTATGTTATATAGTGATATTATTTTCTACATACATATTCTCATTGGTTGTTGAGTGATTAGTAGGTGCGGATGGCATATGCTTTGCAATTGGAGCTCGCTTTCGCATTATATTGGTTGTATATGCTTTCTGATACTAAAATAAGATACATATCTTGTATTACATATCATATTTTAATATTTTTCCTTACGGGATGCCTCATCCACAAAGATGATATGTATGTTTATGATTATATATTATAAATTTTTAAGATCGAGCTACGCAAAGGAAACGCTGGCGAATTTTTTCGTAAATTTAAAGTGTTAGAAACTTTTTGAGAAATTTTGAAAATATTTTTGATAATTAAGATTTTGATTTTTAGTTATAACTTAGAATATATAAATGGATGGTATTAGTTGGAATCGATTAATGAAATTGAAGGACTTAAAAGAATTTGGAAACCAACTGCGAATTGGTTTTGAAAAATTAATGGCTTTGGGCATTTTTTTTTACCTTAGCAATTTTGGAGATAAATTTTTTAAGGGGGAATAACTAAGGACCCAGAATTTCAATCATTCAAATTTGGAATACTTTATTGATTTTAGATATTTAAAAGTTAATTTTATAAATTTAAGAACTTAGATTTCATAATTGCCATTTAATTGATAATTAAATTGTTAAATTTAATATTTGGTGTTGTTTAAATAATTGAACCTTGAATTTAATGCGAATGAAAATTATTTTGAAAGTTGATTTTTGAATTCTATTTGAATAAGATGGAAGATAATAAACCTTTAGAATTGAATAAAAAGTAATTAAACTGATATTAGAAATTACTCGTTTTAATTAACATATAAAAATAGCCTTTTGGGGCACTGTCTCAGATTGCAATGAAATCAGTTTCCTTGGATCCATAATAGTGAATTATTATACGCTTTCGATTAGACTTATCTTTTACCATGCGAATTCAAAATGCATAGAAATTAATTAAAAAGATTTAGTTAAATATACCTCGATTTAAAAAGCTAACTTCTATATATAACGGAATTCGCTTCCGATATATATTACATTGTGTTCGAAATAAGGGTATAGCATATAGAACGCTAGGCGGCACGCTTCGTTTGGAATTTGAAATTTTTAACCATGAATAGTGTCGAGTTTATTTTCTATATATAGGCCTTAACATTTTGAATGTTAAACCTTAAATTAAAATCCAGAGTTGCCATTGAAATTTAAAACCCTCTACCGAATGGCCATGGTCAATCGGAGCCTCTAGAGGCAAAATTAGGCCACAACCCCAACTGAAAAAGTGTAGAGCACGACTATACGAAGATAATTAATGGTTGGATTTAGCCATGGTGAGGCGCGATGGTCGAAAATTAGCCGTGTTCAAAGCGTAGCACTTTGGGTTCAAATTTGGCGTGTTCGAGCGCGCACCTGGGAGGCTATGGCAAGGCGGAGCAGAGGAGATGCGGTGGTGGATGGTCGGCGCACGGTAGGTGGTTGTTGGCGGTCGTGGTAGTTGCACATTCGTCGATTTAATAAAAAAAGGAAAGCTCAGCCTGGAAGCATAGATGAGGGAGAGAGGGAAAAGGAAAGTTAAAATTTATTTTTTAATTAATTTACTTTAAGTTATTTTAATTATATCAATTGTTAATAAATCCAAAACTTATTCATACGAGGTCCAAATTAAGCACCATAAGTCGCATTGCGATTACCGACGAAGGTTACGCTATGGGATTGGATTAGATGGATTCGAAGCAAGTGGAAATTTTGGGTTAAAATTGAACATCCAATCAATTTTAATAAAAAAATGAAATGTTTGACAACTATTAAAATCAATGTGAGTTAATCTTACCATTTTGGTTAACTATAATATTATATAGTCAATGAAATTTATTTATTGGATGTGAGAATATTTTATAGTCGATTGTTATTGACTGTTTGGATGAATTACTAATTTATATTGTTGGTTTGGATATATTCCTCCAATTGGAGTAATGAGACCCTATTATGTCCCGTGCAAGAGAAGATGACCTGTTGTATACGAATCCCGCCTCGAAGTGGTTGATTTATATTTTTATGATTATATATACTATATGTGATGTAGTGGGATATGTTGGAGGGATCCGATAGGATTCCTCACACTGTTAGTTTATTTTCATATATATAGTGATATATGACTTGTTAAATGCCATATTGATGACATAGATATGATTTTTCTTAATTAGTGCTTTAGTAGCACCGTGCTTCATTTTTTCTATTTTAAAATACTATAAAATAGTGATTTGATTTAAAAAGGAATTTCAAAGTGCTTTTGAAATTTTATATGTCAATAATTTTTCTGAAGAAAAGTACGATTTCTGAAGAAAGTTTGAAATCAGATTTTTAAATATGGATTCAAATTTACTTTTGCATCCTAGTTTAAAATAAATAAAGATTATGAAATTTAAATGTTTAAAAAAACTTTAATGTTAAAGTGTATCTTTTATAAAATGTTTTGAATGTAAATGATTTGGTTTAAAATTCTGATATAAAATTCTTTTATAAAGGTAAATGTTTTTCAGCATTTGATTTTAAAAAGGTTTTAACTTGGTTAAATATGTTAAAGTTAAATCTGTAATTATTTCAAATCTTTAATTTGAAATGAAATTTAAAAATGAATTTGTAAGTAAACTGTTTTCAAATGTGTTTGAGAATGATAATTAAACCATTAAAAAAATGATGTTTATTATAAAGTTAATTAAGATTTAATGATTTGTAATTCATTAAATAATTTAAGGTAATTAAAATGGTTAAATTAATAAGTTAATTAATTAATGATTTGAATCAATTAATTAAGTAATTAAGAGTTTAAATTAATAAATTAAAGATTTATTAATTTATTATTTAGAATCATTAATCAGATAAGATTGGATTATTAATTAATGATTAGGAATTAATTAATCAAGCGATTAAAGAATAATTAAGTTAAAATTTGGAAATTAATTATATAATTAGAAGTTAGATAAATTTGTAATTAAGGATTAATTACTCAAGGTTAATTATAGTTGATTACTTAGAAAAGTAATTAAAGGTTTGGTTAATATAGTTAATGAAGATCATTAATTAAGTGTTATCAAATGATTAATTAATGGAATTAATTAGAGATAATTAATTTTATTAATTAATTAAGGATACTCTATAGTGAATCTGGAAAGTATAATTACTCAATGTAATTTATAAAAGTGTAATTACTTGGTAAAGTAATTAATAATTAATTACAGGATGTAATTAATAAAGGGATGATTTATAAAGTGGAAGTAATTTGGGTTAAATTACTTTGTGGAATTAATAAAGGTTAATTAATCAGGGAATTAATTAGAGATAATTAATTAGGAAGTAATAAATTTTATTTGATGAAGTAATTAAGGGTAGTTAATTGCTGTTGTTATTAATCAAGGGTGATTGATAATTATGGTTAGTGATTAATTAATAAAATAATTAAAGGTTAATTACTGTATTTGGTTAAGGATAATTAATTTGTGAAATTAATTAAAGGTTAATTACTTAAAGGTAATTAAAGGATAAATAGAATGATATTGGAAGCCTTGATTAATTGTTATCCCTAATAGGTGGATCGTGATGCTATGTGGTATGATTTGTTTGATTTGTGAAGGTGTGGTTATCTATTGACGATGAATTACTGTGACATCCTGTATTAAAAGTAGAATTGTATTTCACTTGAATAACTTTAAGTTAAGCGGGCAATGGTTTCAAAGAGACCGGAGTCGGGTAATAGAGAATACCCGAAACCACTTCGATTCTTTATAAATTGATATGTGAAATTAGTAGGCTGAAATGGAATGATTTAAGTGGATTGAACCATTTAATCTAAGTCTTGGAGCTTAGGAATTGATGTATAAAATAGGTGATGTCTATAATAACTTGTGGAGTTGTAAATTGATATAAGTTACCCTGGGTTTATTTAAGTTGTATACTTTTGTATTCCGTGCTAGATGAGTTTAGTCACGCTGGTTTCCAGCCTGACCCGGGTGTTACTTTGATTTAATGCTCGGGTCAGACCGAGTATTACAGATTTTCAGGTAAGGACGTTCTGGTGCTCAGGAGACGAGCTGGATGGCAGGAACGTATGAGGTGTTTCGCTGTATTTATCTGGGACAAGTTAGTTTTTAATTGTCCGGTATTTGTATAATGATGTAACTCTGATATATAAAGATATAAGTGTAATGATATAGTTCTTCTTGCAAAACTATTATTTATGTGATATTATATTTTATCCGCTGCGAATGTGAGATTGTGTGTTTCTTTTCTGTTCTTCTTCTATCTCTTTCTTCTTTCTCTTTCTTCTTTTTACTAACTATCTGGAGATTTCGGGATCGAAATTTATAGACCGTTACATTTGGTATCAGAGCAGAAGGTTAAGCGAGAACCTTGGCTCTGGTGGGATTACTCATTAAGGATAGGGTAAGTGGTACCCTATAATGAGTTAAGTGTATAAATATGAGAAAGCGTACTTGTTATTTTCTTATATAAAGTTTTTTTTAAATGATTTCAAAAGTAAATGAATCTTATACAAGAAATAGATTATCTATTATATTAAAGGAAATTGGTTGTAGCATTAATTAAACTAAAAATAATAGTAAGAATTAAGAAGTAATATAATACAACCAAATTGAGATTAAATAAGCATAAGTTTGAAATGGATTCAAAATAAAATTGAAATCTTGAATTGGAGAAGTATTTCAAAATAAATCGAAATTAGAATTGGTTTCAACCCAAATAAATAGATGGTTATTGTGTTTAATAGTGGAATGATTGTTCTTCAATAAACAATAAAATATTTTAAGGAAGTAACCTTTTAAAAAGGAGAGTAACTTGTGAATTAGAAAGAATGTAAGTTAAAGAGGGAGTTACTTAATGAAGTAACTAGAGATAAGCAATTTAAAAGACAAATACTTAATTAAGGTAATTAAGAAATAAGTTAATTACTGAATGTGATTAATTGGAATTAATTAATGATGTAATTAATTTAAAATAAATAAATAAAATATTACTTAAGGAAATTGAATAAAATGGTCCTATTTCAAACAAGGGTTGTTTGAAATTTTAAAAGAATTTGTTTTGAATTAAAAACTAAAGGTGGTTTAAAGTTTAAAGGTAACCAGGTGTGTAAAGGAAATAAACTCTAAGGTTGAGTTTTAAATTTGGGATAAGATATGATACCCAAAGTGTTAAGTTTTTGAACTTAATAAGTGGGAAGATTATTTATGTAAAAGAAAGTTCAAATTGGGTAAGGTTGACTGGATTAAGTGAATTGAGTTTAACTTAGGAAAAAGTTAAATAAGTTCAAATGATCAACATGATTTGGGAATTTCAAGATAGAATTGGAATTTAATTTGGGAAGTTAAATGGTTAATCTGAATTGGGAGCTTGTGTGATCTCAAAATGGGTTTGAGATTCGGAAATTGGAAATTGATGGATGTTTTAAGATGAATTGGATGATATCATCCTATTGTTATTAATAATCTTTAAATTGTGAATTGGAATTGTTTGAATGAATGAGAAGTGAAGTGTGGTAATATATCCATTATAAAGATAATTTAAAATGGAATTTTGAGAACCTGACTCGAAATTAAGTTGTTTAAAAGCTTTTAATAAAGGTTAACTTGGTTTAAAAGGTTAAACCAACCTTAGTAAATTTAACTCGAATTTATATAATTCGAGATGGTTTAAATCTGGAATTTGAAATTGAAATTAGTTCAAATTGAATTTGATTTGAAGTAATTGAAATTGTGATTGAGGAGGTTTGAGTATAAAATTCAAATGGAAAATTTGAATTGGATTAATTTGAATCAATTTGAATTGAAGTGGATTCAATTTGAAATCAGTCCAGATTTATTTGAATAATTTGGAATTTGTAATTAAAGTTGAATAGTTTTAAATTCAAATGGAATTTGAATTAAATCTGGGAGGAAATCAAGAATAATTCAACTTGATTTGGAAATGGAATTTGAAATTGGGATTAATTCAACTAGAGTTGAAACGGATTGGAATTGAAGTAGGTTCAATTGAGTGGATATTAGTCCAAAGTGATTGGAATAACTTGGGATTGTAATTAAAACTGAATATGTTTAAAATCAAATGGAATTTGATTTAAATTTGAAAAGGAATTGAGAATTAATTCAGCTTGAATTGGGAATAAATCAAATTCAATGGAATTTAAAGTTATTTAAATTGGAATTAGGTCAATTTAAATGATAGAGGAAATTTAAATTGAATTAATGAGAATGGAGATTGGGAAATGAACAGTTCTGACTCTAGACTATTTTTAAATATAAATTGTTTTAATATAAACCTATTTTTCCAAAAGTTATTTATTATATATACAACCTTTCTTTTAAAAGCCAAACTATCTTATACTTGTTTTACAGTTATTTTTGAAACTGTTTAATAATTTTCTAACTATTTTATAAACTAATTACTATTTTCAACTACTAATTACTATTTTATAGTTATTTTGCAATTACTTAAAATTTCTATGACTATTTAACTATTTTCGAATTATTTTACAATTACTGAACTATTTTACAGCTATTTTACAAACTAGTTATTATTTTCGAACTACTTATCTATTTTTAAAAAAAATTCATGCTATTTTCTAAATTTAAACTGGACTGAGTTCAAACTGTTATTGGTTAAATACCCAATCGAGATAAGAATAGAGGCGATAATCCAAATGGATTGAAGCAAATGTGAGTAAGTGAATAAAAATATAAATGGACGTGAATAGAAATGAAATTAATTTGGCTAATAACCAATAAAGATAAATACGTAGGGTATACGTATGTTATTCTATTCGCATAGTAATTTGATCCAGATTCGAGCACAGAATTTCGAGATAGTATGTCGATTCGAGTTGGGATTTTTCACTCGATTTTCGACGACGAACCTGGATATGGATTGTTGATTGGTTCTGGATATTCTCTATCATAGTTAAGCTATGCAAGGAGAATAACGGTTTCTGATCAAGAAACCAGATCTGTGTCCGCACTAGGAAGTCGGGTGGACGATACTAGTTCGGAAGTGAAATTGTGTGATCGAGTGAGCGATCAGATTGGTATGGCGTACGAATGGTTTGTGTACATCGAACGGATATGAATGAAATTGATATTGAAAAGAGTAATCAAATTTAAGTATTTGATTTTGAGTAAACAAAGTTAAGTATCTTTGTTTTATAAAATGAAACTCCCCTTGATGAATCTATTGCCAGAAAGAAAGGATTTTGAAAGTGTTTGAAGTATAAAAGGATTTTTATACAAGTTTATATTGATCCAAAGATTTTTATCAAGGATTTTATATATATATCTGTATATATAAGGGATTATATGAGGATTTTGGAAAAGTTTTGGGAACCTATGGATTTGGAAAGGCTTTTGGTTTTTGTGTAAAATCAATATTATATTTGGAAAGCCTAGTTTGAGAATTATCGATTTTGGGAAAATCGATTTTGTGTAAAGGAGCTTTGTATGAGATCATACTAGGTGTATGATTTAAATATACTATATATATAGTATAAAATGTTTTGATGATGGCTCTAGGGAAAAAGGCGCTCCCTTGGAATGGACTTCTCAGGAGTACCACCGGGTGGTGCTGCCTTGAGCCCCGAGAGGGGGTTTTAAAGTTGATCCTGTGAGGAGTCCGGACAAACTAGTTCCTGAGGATTATTGGGTAGCGAAAGTCGAGGGTGCTGATGCCTACAGGGGCATTTGGGTTATGCTGTGACGAAAGTGTAACTCGATGTCACTGTGATCTACTGTGGAGACCATAGCGAAAATCGTGTGGAGGATGAGTGCCAACGGTCTACACTTGATTTTGTCGGGAAGGAAACGCAACATCGGTAGACTGCGATCTATGGTCAAGTGGAGTAGAGAAGTTTCATTTTTGGCAGCGAAATACGAGGGCGCTGATGCCTACAGTTATATGGGTTTTTGCTGTGATAGCTACATAAACCCAGTTGTAGCTGCGATCTGTAGCGGGTTCCATGGTGTAATCGAGGGGCGGGAGGCCTACAGTTATCTGTGGATTTTGTTGGGATGGCAACGTAACCATCGGGTTAACTGCGACCATGGATGGGGGTGATGATTTCCAGAGCATCCTCACTAAAGATATATCCTCTATTTTCAAAAACTGTTTTCTATATTTACAATAAAATTATTTTCAATTTCACTGAATGTTGAAAATGGGTCTGCTAAGTACCTATAGATTTTCAGTCCTACGCCTGATCAACGTATGACCGAATTTCTGTGAGAACGAAGATGGACTTGTTGAAACATCAAGTTATAAAAAGATATTTTTATGAAACTATTTTGACAATACTATACAGATTTTAAAGGTGTTTTAAAATGATCAAAGAATATTTTAACTAGTTTTAAATATTTAATAAATTATGGCTTCGTTCCTTTTCGGGGACGAAAAGATTCAAAGGGGGAAGAATGTAATATCCCAGAATTTTTGTCATCTGTTAATTGATAATTAGCAGAATTTAATTTATTTAAATAATGATTTGAAAATTAAAACAAATAAAATTTTAGTAATAAAAAGATATCGGGATGTATTTAAAACTATAATAATATTGAAATATAAATATCTGGAAATAATATATATTAATAGATATGTGAAAAACTTTATTATATTAGAATTTTAAGTATATAATTGCTCGAGTATATAAGTATATTTGTATATCTGAAAAATAATTTGAAAGCATCTAATTTGAAAATAATAATAATAATAATAATAATATATACAAGATTTTAGTTTATATATATATATATATATATATATATATATATTCATAACTTTTGAAATTAAATAAATTCTTTTTTTTAAAAGTTCTTTTTTAAAAAAATGCATACGAACTAAGCTATAAATATACTTAAGTTTAGAATATAAAACATAATAGTCCAAATTTGAATAGGATTTGATGAAAGATTTAATATGCATTTCAAGATAGTACATTTTTCTTAGTATGTTTACATATTAAAAAAATGAATGATGATCTATAAATTAATTAAATGAGAGGAGTTAAGTATAAAATCTAATAAAATTTACATAAGGGTTAAAAAAGAAAGTTATGAAATTAAATTTGAATAAGGACTTAAATACAATTAACTTAACAAATGACATTTGTAAAACTATGTATATGAGAAATAAACACTTGTAAGCTTATGATAACAAGTGGCAAAATATTTTCTCTAATAGAAATTTCAAATAATAAGAAAAGGAAAAGAAAAAAAGGGTGGGGGAAACTGTTCGTTTCAAAATTTTATTCCTACTTCATTTTCTTAACCAAAACCAAAATCAAAGAGAGGTTTAACAGTAAACAAATCTAAGAAGCAAACAACTATTATTTTCCTCTAGTTTTCAAATCTGAAGCCATAAACCATTTTAAATCAAAGTAAAAATCAAACAAATAAAACTGAGCATCTCTTCGTGAGCAAGGACCTGAAAGTATTAGCATGGAATCATTTTTTAAGACTGTAGGCAAAGATCAATCAAGTGAAAACCTGTGTATACCTCAAACTCAAGTTTAGTCAATTCAAGATCAGGAATTGCAGATCAACAAGTTCAAACTAAGAATCAGCTCCAGGCTTCTCTGTTTTTGAGGTGAACAGGTGAGTAAGCTTGATAAATATATGATTCTTGAACAAGTATGCATTGATCTTATAAGTATGATCTGAAATTATCTGTGCATGTTGTTTTAAAATAATTTTAAGCATAAATATATGCGTGTTAGCAAGTTTTAACTGGCTGGAACATGAAATGGAAATTTCTGTTCAAATTTAACAGTGAGTAAACATCTTGTTTTTAAGAACTTAAATAGGATAAAAATTGTTGTTTAAGTGGTTGCTGAGACTGGAATATCTACATGTGATGATAGTTGTATATAATTCTGTAAGTATGGTTGTGTTTAATTTCTGCATGCCAGAAATTGGCTTTCCTCTGTTCATTAATGTTTACAGAGTTTTATAATAAACAAAATTCAAGCTTTTCATATAAACAATTTGAAGCTTTGAATTTAAAACAAACTAGCTAGGTTATTAACTCATCTAGCTTATGAAAATATGTTTAAGCAGATTAAGATTTGAGATTACCTGAAAGCTAAAATATTACTGTGAAAACTCCTATAATGTAATAAATAAAATTTTGAATTTTATTGATTCATGTACATGTATTGAATCAGCATTTAAAATTATGATTTTTAAATCAAAAATCTAGATTTTTAAAAATGGATTGAATATGGATTTGGGCTTTGTTGGAAATTTGGGTTTTTGTAATTTGCCGATTACCCACGCTGTAATTTGGTTTGAAACTTGGGTCGAAGCATGCTTGTGAATCATGAAAGAGGGGAAAAATGTTCAAGATTTTTTTCACAGGCCGTGGTGATGGATTTAGATCAAAGTAGGGTTTTTCTTGTGTTTGCGGCTGGGCTTGGTTGCCGTGATCGTTGCGACTTAAACCTATGACCGGAAGTGATCGCGATGGTGCAGAAATGAGGCTCATGTTGTGGCAGTTCTATGGTTAGGACGGCGAGGTGTAGCGGCATCAAGATTTTGGTGGTGACTGGATTTTTGGTTCGAGTTGTTTACTGCAGTTTTTGGTTCGAATGATCGAATTTGATTCGCTTGCTTATTTTTTGATCTGGGCTTAAGGGGGTACTTGCGAGTGATTTTGTCACCATAGTTGGTCGTTGCGCAGATCGCCAGTGGCCGGAGATGGTGTGCAACGTGCACCGTGTTTGGATCTGTGCACTGGAAAATGGAGCTTTGGGTAAGACGATTGGAAACTCGAAGCAACATTCGCGTTATTCTCGCGAAGGACTCGAAGAATATGGAGCAGGGTTTTTCTTCGGGGTAGGCACGGGGTTTTTAGGTGTTTTACTCGAGTTTTGTTGGGTGGTGATTTTTAGATAAGTTCTGATTTATGATTTGAAACTAAAATCTGAAACAAGATTTCTAAACAAAGTTTGAAATCAGATTTTTAAATATGGATTCAAATTTACTTTTGCATCCTAGTTTAAAATAAATAAAGATTATGAAATTTAAATGTTTAAAACAACTTTAATGTTAAAGTATATCTTTTATAAAATGTTTTGAATGTAAATGATTTGGTTTAAAATTCTGATATAAAATTCTTTTATAAAGGTAAATGTTTTTCAGCATTTGATTTTAAAAAGGTTTTAACTTGGTTAAATTTGTTAAAGTTAAATCTGTAATTATTTCAAATTTTAATTTGAAATGAAATTTAAAAATGAATTTGTAAGTAAACTGTTTTCAAATGTGTTTGAGAATGATAATTAAACCATTAAAAAAATGATGTTTATTATAAAGTTAATTAAGATTTAATGATTTGTAATTCATTAAATAATTTAAGGTAATTAAAATGGTTAAATTAATAAGTTAATCAATTAATGATTTGAATCAATTAATTAAGTAATTAAGGGTTTAAATTAATAAATTAAAGATTTATTAATTTATTATTTAGAATCATTAATCAGATAAGATTGGATTATTAATTAATGATTAGGAATTAATTAATCAAGTGATTAAAGAATAATTAAGTTAAAATTTGGAAATTAATTATATAATTAGAAGTTAGATAAATTTGTAATTAAGGATTAATTACTCAAGGTTAATTATAGTTGATTACTTAGAAAAGTAATTAAAGGTTTGGTTAATATAGTTAATGAAGATCATTAATTAAGTGTTATTAAATGATTAATTAATGGAATTAATTAGAGATAATTAATTTTATTAATTAATTAAGGATACTCTATAGTGAATCTGGAAAGTATAATTACTCAATGTAATGTATAAAAGTGTAATTACTTGGTAAAGTAATTAATAATTAATTACAGGATGTAATTAATAAAGGGATGATTTATAAAGTGGAAGTAATTTGGGTTAAATTACTTTGTGGAATTAATAAAGGTTAATTAATCAGGGAATTAATTAGAGATAATTAATTAGGAAGTAATAAATTTTATTTGATGAAGTAATTAAGGGTAGTTAATTACTATTGTTATTAATCAAGGGTGATTAATAATTATGGTTAGTGATTAATTAATAAAGTAATTAAAGGTTAATTACTGTATTTGGTTAAGGATAATTAATTTGTGAAATTAATTAAAGGTTAATTACTTAAAGGTAATTAAAGGATAAATAGAATGATATTGGAAGCCTTGATTAATTGTTATCCCTAATAGGTGGATCGTGATGCTATGTGGTATAATTTGTTTGATTTGTGAAGGTGTGGTTATCTATTGACGATGAATTACTGTGGCATCCTGTATTAAAAGTAGAATTGTATTTCACTTGAATAACTTTAAGTTAAGATGGCAATGGTTTCGAAGAGACCGGAGTCGGGTATTAGAGAATACCCGAAACCACTTCGATTCTTTATAAATTGATATGTGAAATTAGTAGGCTGAAATGGAATGATTTAAGTGGATTGAACCATTTAATCTAAGTCTTGGAGCTTAGGAATTGATGTGTAAAATAGGTGATGTCTATAATAACTTGTGGAGTTGTAAATTAATATAAGTTACCCTGGGTTTATTTAAGTTGTATACTTTTGTATTCCATGCTTGATGAGTTTACTCATGCTGGTTTCCAGCCTGACCCGGGTGTTATTTTTATGTAATGCTCGGGTCAGACCGAGTATTACAGATTTTCAGGTAAGGACGTTCTGGAGCTCAGGAGACGAGCTGGATGGCAGGAACGTATGAGGTGTTTCACTGTATTTATCTGGGACAAGTTATTTTTTAATTGTCCGGTATTTGTATAATGATGTAACTCTGATGTATAAAGATATAAGTGTAATGATATAGTTCTTCTTGCAAAACTATTATTTATGTGATATTATATTTTATCCGCTGCGAATGTGAGATTGTGTTTTTCTTTTCTGTTCTTCTTCTATCTCTTTCTTTTTTCTCTTTCTTCTTTTTACTAACTATCTGGAGATTTCGGGATCGAAATTTCTAGACCGTTACAAAAATCATTTTGAATAAAAAGTTAGCGGGTACAAAACAATATTCCGCTAGATTTATCGTAGGTTCCATCCTACATATGGTTCCATCCCTTTAACAGGCTTGAAGTGGATTCCATTCCACGAATAAATTGAATTTTAAGATGTCGGTGCTTTTCTATGAGTTTTAACAAAATTCCTAATAATAAAAAATACTTAACTTTGAAATCTTAAACTCTTGATAATCTTGATACTCATCAGTCTTCTATCTTGATATCTTGAATCACTATACTGTACAGTCTTCTTTCTTAGTACCTGTATGGTTAATCCTGTATATACGTATATATCTAAACTTATAATGTTAGTATTTATATTTTACAATCTATTCTAAGGTTGTTGTCATCAAAACCATCATTTCACGGACTAACAGCTTCTTCCAATTAAGGAAAAGGCCCTTGCAAATCCGAATATTCCCTAATCATGTCCGGACCCCATCACATAGAGTGATATAAATCTCTATACCGGAGCAACTCGGTGCAGAGACATTCGAAAAGTAATCCTTTCATTTTCGAAAATACCCGATCTTCAATCACTGTCTTCAAATGCAATCTCATTTCATCGTATCATTATTCGGAATGGGTTTTATGACTCAATGTCTTCCCCCGGCTAATCCAAATAATGAGCGCTTATTTCAAAAACAAATTCAAGTGTCGTTTTAAAGCCAATATTGATAGTCGGATATTTAACTATCAAATAACATTCACAACAACCATCAAGCCTCAATAATTTCCCAAATTGTTTATGCTGATGGTCGGTTATCTAACTATCAAACAACATTCACAACAACCATCGAATTTAAATAATTTTCCCAAATTTTTTATTTCAAAATATCTTCGCAAGATATAAATTTTCTACACTTCAACCCTTTTTAAAGACAATTTTCAAATCACTTTCCTTTCACGGAGTAAATTTCCAAAAATTGTTTATTTCCACTGAAAATTTTCCAAGACTAAATGCTTTGGATTTAAAAATAATTTATATAACTTTATCTAAAAAATATATGTATTATAAAATACTTAAAATAAAAATTATTTAAAACACTTTATTTTAAATACCAATTATGAAATTATAATAATAATTTTCCATGTAAACTTAAGCCAAAGCAAAATAAAAATAAGGTTATTGAATTCTATGCAAGCTTTCCAAATAGAAACTTTTAGCCAACTATATTTGAACTATAACTATTTTATATTAATAATTATTTTTTAAAACATAATTACCAATTAACCTTTTTAATTATTACGACTATAACTAATTTAATAAAATATTTACCTTGAAAATTTTAAACAAATTAAATTACAATTATCAAAAAACCATTCTCTAAAAACAGCTTTAAAAACTTTTAACTTTTGCTTAAAAATCTGCTTGAAATCGCACTTGGCTTGTTAGGAAAATACACTTTTCATTCATACCTTTAAAAATAAACCGCTATTTATTTTGAAACAAATTACTCATTCCATTTTAAATTCCATCGTGAATTTAAATTTTCAAATATCCACTGATATATAATTTTCAAATTGATTTCCAAAATTTACTTTCAAACACCAAATCAATTTCCAAATTGATTTCCGAAAATTTATTTTCAAGCACCAAATCAATTACCAAATTGATGTCCAAAAATTAATTTTCAAGCACCAAATCAATTTCAAAATTGATTTTCAAAAATTTATTTCAATTACAAATTATTCCTTTATTTATCCAAATTTATTTCAAAACCATTAATCCAATATTCACACATTTATTTAGATTTTAAAATCCAAATTGTACATTAAATTCTTCAACTTTTAAACAATACTACTCAAAATTGATTTATTTCCATTTATTAAAATCTTTTCCCCATACTTGCAATTTATTCAAAAGGATTTCAAAAATTAGTCTTTGCCCTTTTAAATTCTTTCTGTTAAATTTATCCAATTCTTAAAAATTATTTTACTTAAAATTCTCTATTTTAATTTCCATTCAAAAATCCAAATCTTTATGTTTCTGGTATTTTAAAAATACCAGAATATATTCGGCCAAACCATAGCCTTCAATATTTTCAATTGCCAATATAATCATTCATAGATTATGAACAATCACAACACAACCTATAAAATAAATTCAAACATTTGAGGAATCCAGATGGATTCATCCAACCTGTTCCCCTGCATCCACAGATGTTAGCACAATATAAAATACCAATTCCACTTCGAGGTGGAATATTGCGGTATATGGGGTTATATCATCTCATCCGCTATTATGTGGCGCATAGAGTCTCATCTGCTATATAATACAGGATCACTCCCATATATATATTACTATATATAATACCACATCAATTCAAGTAATCAGCCAATATTTTAAATTTCAACTATTTAAATTAACTGTATCCAGATGTGAGTGAGAAGATCTCACCTTTGCCCTTTTATTTACAATCCATTTCCAGCTCGACTATTTCTTCACTGTATAAGACCTTGTAACAAACATTATATAATTTTATTAACACTTGGAAAAAAATGAACGATTAATTATCATTTGAATCTTAGATTCAAAAATTAATTATTCTTTATCAATTCAACTTATAATTTGCTAATTTAATTTAAACCAATTTTTCCTTTAAACTATCCTTTAGTAACTAAATAGTTTAATATGTTAATTGAATAAGTAAATCAACATACCCCCCGATTTCAAAACAAATTAGAAAATCTGAAATGTATGCATATATATTTTTATTTTTCTTAAAAACATCACATATACTAGAAAGAATCTAATTTTATATCAACTCTGCATATTTCAAAATACCTGTATTTCTCAAAATCTTCTATATATGTATATATATATTGTTATATTCCAATAGAATAAAATTCCTAACAAACCTATATATTAAAACAAAACAGAATTGTTTTGAGTATCTCACTGTACACTACTTACCGAAATATTTTTTACGTATGTAAATTTTTAAATTGAAAATCAACATATATACCTCATCATCGTTTGCTCGGCCAGCTCTTGTCACCACTGTCATGAATGCGAACAGTCGCCGATGCCTCCACCTACGATCGAGCTCCGATAGCTCGCACCATCGCGATCGTCCTCGCTGTCGACTTCGGCCCTTCGCTTTTTGCCATGACGCGCCTTCACGAGTGTGAGCTTCGCGAGTATCCTCGTTGATTCCAAAGATAACAGCTCGACCTCCATTTTCGTACGCGATCCCAAAATTGCACGCGTCGTCGCCCTAGCCGCAGACCTCCCCCGTCGTACGCGACAACAATTTGCACGCGCGTGTGCCTGCGGCCTGGCCTCGACTAACGAACATGATCACGACTTTGATTCGAAGCATCGGAGATGTTCTGTGTTTCTCTTTTTTAATTTTGAAAAGGGTTTGCAACAAATTTGACTCGATTTGCAAGGCTCGAAATTGAATTTCCATTTGAATGAAAATTTACAAAAGGATAAGAATGAACAGGCATTCCCTTAAATCTTTGCGAATGAGGAAGACATCACCTTTTTTTCTTTTTTCGAATTCGTTCTGATTTTTGAACGAGAATAATTGTTTTTTTATAGAGAAAAACGAACACATGTGAATTTTATCAGAGAAAGTGAAACACGTGTTGTTAAAGAAGACATGTGCTGGATTGTTTATTTATTATTATTATAATTTTCATTTTGTGAATATATATTAATTCAAATTTAAATCGTACCGTCTCCGCAACTCAAAATCTCGATCTCCAATCGAGGTGTGCCCCTAAGCGTTTATAATGTTATGCCCTATTCTGAACGCACTGGAAAAGGCTCCGAGTCCAAATTTGATCGTATGGAGAAGATATCTTCTTGGACCCAGTTGTTAAATTAAATTTCGGTAAAAATTTCAGCGTTTATCAACTGTACGGTCACATGATCACTCCAAACACTACGAAAATTGAAATTCGATAATAATAAATATTAGGGATCCAGTGGAACAAGTTTCGTCAAAATTCGAGACTGTGCCTCAAAAGGCTATTTTTAAATATCGATTTAAACGATAAAAATTTAAAACTGAAAAAAACACTTTCAAATCCCATTTTATAAATTCTATTACCTTCAGTATTATCAATATGAATTTTCTAGGCCTTTGAAATATTTTTAATCAGCTTAAAATCCAAGATTCACTATTTAAACCAATTTCCAATTATTACATTCAAAAATTTAATTGCCAAACAACGGTGATATTTGAAATTCAAGTTAAACCAACTTTCAAATATTTAAAATCAATTAAAATTTTCAATTTCAAATGTCCAAAATTTTGGATCCTCACGTTCTCCCCTTAAAAGAATTTCGTCCTGAAATTACTAGTTAAGAAGAATGATTCATAACCCATTCATTATCTTCCCAAAACCAAACAGTTTTAACAATTTGTCAGCACAAATCTTTTTACTAAAGACTCGTTATCACTTCTACTAACTTCCCAACCTCAACCATAAGTTCCAATTAATATTGTTTTCTCAACAATTCAAATTTAAATTATCAAAATTTTCTTAAAATCTTTCTAGCTCCCTAAATTTTCGAAAAATTTCGTCAGCGTCTCCTTTACGTGGCTGGCTCAGTACGACTACAAAATGCTACTACGGGCCCCTAGACTTCAAAAGAAAACAAAAGGCTAAGTGGGTAGACCAGAAAATCATCAAATTTCATACAGAAAAATAAATACATACCATGCTGAGCATTTAAATTATCTTCTGAAATCAAAAACTCCATTTCCTTTTCCTTTATAACACCTATATATCCTATTTAACAACAATATCAAATTACAACATTCAAAATCATTTTTAATATTCCTTACAAAAGTTTCAATATTTATTTCATTCAAGTCCGTAAGCAATATCAAATTCGATAGCTCACTCGATCACATAATTTCACTTTCGAACTAGCATCATCCACCCGACTTCCCAGTGCGGACTCAGATTTGGTTTCTTGATCAGAAACCGTCATTCTCCTTGCATAGCCGTAAACTATGATAGATAATTTCAAGAATCAACCAAAAATCCTTATCCAGGGTTCGCCGTCGAAAATTGAGCGAAAAATCCCCACTCGGATTAGTATAACTACCTCGAAATTCAGTACTCGAATTCTGGATCGAATCGCTTATGTGAACAAAATAATATACATAGATCCCACGTATTTATTTCAATTGATTGTTAGCTATATCAAATATCTTTTCTTTTATTCACATTTATATTGATTTCCATCCAAAAAATTTATTTTCAATTCTACTTGAATTCAATTTATCTTCAAACTTTGAATATTGAATTTTATTTATTTTATCTCAAACCATCTTTAATTAGTTCCACCACTAATTTATTTATATCTCAAATATAGGTCCATTCCCAAACTTTTACTTATTTTAGTTTCTTTGGACAAATTACACAATTTCACTTTATTAAACACCACTTTAAATTGATTCCAATATTCCATTCCAATTCTAGTTCTATTTACTTACAAATTTGAAATGAATTTCAATATTCAATTTCAATTTCTTTTACTTGCAGTTGTAAATTCATTTATTCATTCACAAATTTATTTTCCACCATAATAAATTTTATTCCAATCCATTTAGTCTAGTAGACTTAATTCTCAAATTTACCTTTATTCAAACTTATCCAAGTTAAATTCAGTTTCAATCCGAATTTTTCTAAGTTTTCAAACTTACTTATATTTCACCCTTATTTTAATTTAACTTTTCTTCAAGTTAGATTTTATTCTAACAATTTTAAATTTATAAGTTACCAAACTCAATTATATTCCATAAATATTTTAAATAGGATTCCAGAGTCTTTCCAACATTCCAAAATCATTTTTTTGAAATCAATTCAAATTATCTTTTGAATTTCCAAAACCAAACCTGTTGAATCATGGTTTTTGATTCATGACGAAGAACATTAACAAACATTGATGATCATAGATCACAAGATGATGGAACATAGCAACAAAAAGAGAATGGAACTTCAAACAAGACAAGACTTCAATTCAGAATATAGTATGTATTTTTATCTCGTTTTTGAGTCTTAGTTATGTTAAAATAATTTCTCAAGTAGTCACACACACATAAAAAGATTTTATTTCAAATTGTAGTTTTCTTAGTGTGATCAGTTCGACATAGCATAGGTCAGCTGGCCAACTGACTCAGGCCAGCCAGTCGACTGACCTGTGTCAGCGCACGAAAAATTACTTTGAAATACACTTTTTTCAAATTCAGTCAACTGGCACTTCTAAGTCAGTCGGCTGGACGACAAATAAGGCTATTTGACTGAAAAGACAGGTTCTTTCATAAAGGGGTTTCAATCCAATTTCAAGAGGAACGGATGCAACTTTTGATTGAGATCTTTCACGAATGATTGCATCCCTGTATCCTCTATATATACATGCTTTGATTCTTTTCAAAATCACTGAATTCTTTCTTTACTTTCTTAATCTATTCTTGCTTTGTGCAATTCAAAGCATTCACAAACTTTATATCGCTTGAATCTTTGAGTTAATATATACGTTCTTTGATTCTAAGTGATTTTCTTCCTTCAATCAATACACACAAAATACTCTTGAGGATTTGATTATAGGAAGGGTGTACTTCAAGACATATCTGTGTTATCAAGAACATACTAGTCAACAAAGCTTACTGTATCTTGTAGATGTCATGTTCGGTTGCTCAGGCAGAAAGACCTCTTCGGCTGTTGAGGCAGAAATCCTATTCGACTGGTCAGGTGTTGTATAGACCTGTTCCTCCGAGTTAAGTGAGGGATATTGTTTGTAATGTAATTCCAGAAGGAGTCTGAGACTGGACGTAGGACAGTGCTCCGAACCAGTATAAAAATCTCCGGTGTTATCCTTTTTACTGCACTTATTCTCGGGTCAGATCGAGTATTACAAATTTTCAGGTAAGGGCGTTTCTGGAGCTCGGGAGGCGAGTTGGATGGCAGGAACATATGGAGTCTATCCGCTGTGATATTGTAGTTTATCTGGGACATATGGATTGTATCTGTCCAGTGTTTGTGTATGTTGTAACTCTGATGCATTAAAGTGTAATTTGAAAAGTACAGTTTCCCTTTGTATAACTGTTATTATTTGTTATTATATTTTATCCGCTGCGAATGTGAGATGTTGGTGTTTCTGTTTCTTCTTTTTCTTCTATCTCTTTCTTCTTTTCCCTAACTGTTTGGAATTTTCAGGATAGAAATTTCCGGATCTTTACATTTCTGCATTATTATTTATATTGTTATCAAAAATATTCTCTGCATTTTTGTATATTCATATTGCACGATCCATAGCATAGCACACTATCATTTGGTATCATAGCAAGGTTATCCTATAACTGTCACATAGTTATTCAATATTACAATAATATGGATAGTAACACTAACACCAATTTTATAGAAGGTCAATCCACAGCACAACCTCTATTGTTTAATGGAATGAATTATAACTATTGGGCTACACGAATGTGTATATATATGCAAGTAAATAGTTTTGATTCATGGAACATTACACAATCAGAATATCTCATACCCACAACTGAATATTCAACATGGTCAAACACACAAAAACAAGATGCTTCTTCTAATGTCAAAGCCATGAACATGTTATTCTGTGCTTCCAACAAAAATGAGTTTAATCGTGTTAGTATGTGCAACACTGCCTATGAAATATGAAGAACACTAAAAGTCACTTATGAAGGTACTAACAAGGTTAAACAAAGTAAAATATCTATGCTTAAGAATCAATTTCAAAATTTTAGGATGAAGCAAGATGAATCTATAAATGATATGTACTCCAGATTTCAAGATACTCATCATTCTTTATTAGGACTGGGAGATATATATTCCGACTTTGATATTGTTTCAAAAATCCTTAGCTCTTTAACGGATGAATGGGAAAGAAAATTCTTAGCTATTGAAGAAGCTAATGATCTTTCTACTACGGAACCAGAAGAATTAACAGGAAGTCAAATGTCCTATGGAGTAAATTTGCAGGCTAAAAGAGTACAAGCACAAGACAAAAACAATATAGCATTTCATGCTGAAAAAGATGACTCGGATTCAGATGAAGAAGAGCTAGCATTCATTGCCAAAAACTTTAAAAGTTTTTGAAATATAGAAAAAGGAACAAGAATAATGGAAAACGAAGTTTCAACAATAATTCCAACAAGCCATTAACCTCAACAATAGAATGTTTCAATTGCCACAAAAAGGGACATATGCAAAAAGATTGTCCAGAATAGAAGAAAGCATACAACAATAAGAATAAGAAGGATAAGTTTAAGAGAAAAGCTTTCTCAATAATATCGGATGACTCAGATTCTTCATCTTTTGAAAGCGAAAGCGACAGTGATAATGAACAAGCAAACGTATGCTTCATGGCTAAAGATAATGAGGTTAGTGATTTAACTTTTGATGATATGATAGAAATAAATTCAAAACTTCTAGACACTTTAAAAAGTCTCAAAAGAAAATATAAAGAAGCTTTAGAAACTCAGAAAAGAGCAGCGAAAGAGATATGCTTAAAGACAAGAAGAAAATATTAAAAGAAGAACTTGAGACTATTCAAGATTCACTCTTTAATAATTCTCAACTCGCTCTTTTAAGTTAAGAAATGGAAACTCAAAAAGAAAAGAATGATGCTCTAGTTTCTGAAAATCACGAGCTAAAAAAAAATCAAAATTATTGAGTTAGATAACTCTAGTCTCAAAACAAAGCTAGATGACATCACTAAAAACCTTTTCAATTTTAATAAAGGAAGAGAAAATTTATCCAGTATTATTGAAAATTCTCAACCTTCTTCAAACAAAAATGGTTTAGGTTATGTCAAGAAATCAAAAGCTCCACCTACAAATAAAAACAAAAGGAGAAATGATTATAAACCTTGGACTACAAAAGAACGTTTCAAAAGGGAAATCCAATGTAAAGACTATAAAAATATGGATTCCTAAAACAAACAATAGTTTAATTAGAAAAAAATATAAATTCATTTTTGAATCTGTGCATGAAAATAAAAATTATATTTTCAAAAAGTATACTAAACCCTCTTGGGTTTGATTTCCTATGAACCAACTCTTAGGACCCTATTAAAAAGTGGCTACCAATGATATTCTTTATTTTCTTGTAGGTCCCACTTAAAAAGAGAGCAAAATGAATACTCTTAGTGGTTGCTCAAAACATATGACTGATGACAAAAATATGCTATCAAACATTACTTACACAAATGAAGGCTCGGTCACTTTTGGAGACAATTCAAAAGGATATATTATAGGAAAATGCGACGTCAGTAATGTCCGTACATCTAATTTACCTCTTATTTCCAATGTTTTGTTAGTTAAAAATTTGAAATACAATTTACTTAGTATCATCCAATTGTGTGATAAATGATTCGAAATCAATTTTTTGAAAGTAAATGTAGCATCTTTGATCAAAATAATAATCTTATTTTTGAAGGTTTTAGAGATAAAAATATTTATTTTTTAAATATGAATATAAATTATAATTCAAATACGTGCTTATTAGCCAAAGAAAATGATCCTTGGTTATGGCACAAAAGGTTTTGTCATATTAATTTTAGGGCTATTTCAAAATTATCTACAAATGATTTAGTAAAAGGATTACCAAAAATGAATTTTAAAGTAGACCATATTTGTGATGCATGTCAGTTAGAAAAATTAACCAAGTCATCTTTTAAATCTAAAAAGGTAATTTCAACAACATAACCCTTGAATTACTACACATGGATCTATTTGGACCAGCATAAGTACAATCCATAAATCATAGTTAATATATGTTTGTTATTTTTGATGACTTTTCAAGATATACTTGGACAATTTTTATGAGAAAAAAAATGATACTTATGATCATTTTAAATCTTTTGTTAAAAGAATTCAAAATTATAAAGGTTTAAAAATTAAAATATTACGAGTGATCATGGAGGTTAGTTTGAAAACGAAGCTTTTGAGCATTTTTTTAAAAAGAAAGGAATAATCCTCAATTTTTTGTTCCCAAGAACTCCTTAACAAAATGGAGTAGTAGAACGGAAAAATATAACCTTACAAGAATGTGCAAGGACTTCATTAAATGGAAGCGCATTGCCAAAACACTTCTAGGCAGAAGCTGTTGCTACCGCCTGTTATGTCTTGAATAGTATTTCTATTCGACCACTAACTAAGAATACTCCTTATGAATTATTTAATGAAAGAAAATCAAATATTTCGTATTTTAAAAGTTTTTGGTTCAAAATGTTTTATTTCAAATACAAAAGACCAACTTGGGAAATTCGATCCAAAATCCGATGAAGGAATCTTTGTAGGATATTCGGAACGAAGCAAAGCTTATCGAATTTTCAATAAAAAGACAAATATCATCGAAGAAACACTTCATATATCGTTCGATGAAAATTTTAAACAAATTACAAGTATTAAAGATGATGAAGAAAATCTCACAAATATTGAATCTACAATTTTTCAAAATAATGAAAACACTTCTAATAATAATGATGATGAATTAAGATCTCCTCCTAGGATATTAAGAAATCACCCCGTAGAAAATGTAATAGGAGAAATTAATTCAAATGTAAGAACAAGAAATCAATTAAATCAAATGGGCCATATAGCTTTTCTTTCTAACATAGAACCTAAAAATATAAAGGAAGCTTCATCTGATGGTTATTGGGTTATTGCTATGCAAGAAGAGCTAAATCAATTCGAAAGAAATGATGTTTGGGATTTAGTTCCAAGGCCTAGTGACCAATCAGTCATTGGCACAAAATGGATTTCTAAAAATATAGCAGATGAACATGGTAATATAATTAGAAATAAAGCTAGGTTAGTAGCACAAGGATATAATCAGGAAGAAGGAATCGACTTCGAAGAAGCATTTGCTCCAGTCGCTAGACTAGAAGCAATATGAACCTTACTGGCCTATGCATGTTTTCATAATTTTAAATTATATCAAATGGGTGTTAAAAGTGCTTTTCTAAATGGTTTTATAAAAGAAAATGTTTATGTTGAACAACTACCCTTATTTATTCACGAACAATTTCCGAATTATGTTTATAAATTAAAGAAAGCTTTATACGGTCTTAAACAAGCACCACGTGTTTAGTACGATCGTCTCAAAAGATACCTAATAAATTCTGGTTTTGAAATTGGAAAGGTAGATCAAACTCTTTTTATTAAAAGAAATAAACAAGATATTTTAATTGTTCAAATCTATGTTGATGATATTATTTTTGGTTCCACAAATGAACAATTATGTCAGGAATTTTCAAAAATAATGGCTATAGAATTTGAAATGTCACATATGGGTAAACTAAATTATTTTCTTGGTTTACAAATAAACAATTAGAAAATGGTATCTTTATAAATCAAGAAAAATATTACAACAATTTGATCACATGATTTGGTATGGAAAATACTTCTACCAAACCTACTCTTATGAGTACATCTATACATCTCGATAAAGATGAAAATGGTAAAAGCGTTGACCAAAAATTATACCGAAGTATGATTGGATCACTACTTTATTTAATAGCTAGCAGACCTGACATAATGATGAGTGTTTGCTTGTATGCTCGATTTCAAGTAGATCCCAAAGAATCATATATGCGAGTAGTGAAACGCATACTACGGTATCTTAGTAAAACCAAGGACTTTGGACTATTTTATCCAAAAAATGTCCTTTTGAATTGGTATCATATAGTGATGCTGATTTTGGAGGATGTCGGACGGATAGAAAACGTACAAGCGGAACTTGTCACTTTATTGGACGATCCCTTGTATCTTGGTTTAGTAGAAACAAAATTGCGTCTCACTTTCGACATGTGAAGCAGAATATATATCTGCAGCTTTGGCATGTGCTCAAGTCATATATATGCAACAAACACTTCAACATTTTGGTTTTAATCTAAATAGATCAACAATTTATTGTGATAACTCAAGTGCTATTAACTTATCTAAAAATCCACTAAATCATTCATGAACAAAACATATTGACATTTGTCATCACTTTCTTCGTGATTGTATTGAGAAAAGAATTAATAAATCTTGAATTTATATCCTCTGAAAATCAATTGTCCGATATGTTCACAAAAACTTTAATAGAAAACGTCTTTACAAAATTAAGACGAGAATTTGGGATTATCTCTTCTAAAGATTTATGACTTTATAACAATAAGTTTATATATATGTTTTTTTAACAAGTTTTATAAATTTTATAAAGATTAGTATAAAATTATCTAAGCCTCTTGGTTAATCTAACATTGTATCCACTAAATTTTTTTTAGTTATGGTGAAAATTCCTTGAATCTTCATGACCACTCATTGTTTTGTTTTTTCCTGCCTATAAATTTATCAACTTTTCTTTGTTCTTTTCATCTTGAAATTCATCTACTCCAAACATCTCTAATACTTCTTTTTCTCAACTATGTCATCAAACTCCTTGAACTCTAACAGCTCGGACTCTAGAATCTCCTATATTTCTATCACTTCTGATTCTCCTAATACACCTTCACTTCACACTCCAACATCCATTCATGAACAAGCTCCCATTATTAGAGATAATAATCATCATATCGGTTATATGCCTCCTACAAAGAAATTGAAACGTTCATTACTTATTGGATCACCTTGCAGCAAACAAAAGGTGGATGAAATTCATCACTATCAACAACAATCTTTGGATCTTCAAAAAGAAATGCGGTATGAATAGAAAATGAACTCAAGGCAGCTATCTTTTCTAGAGCAAGTAGCTCTAAATTTTTTGGCTCCTCCTTGTCTAGTGTTCAAGAACCGGTTCGGGCTTGAAATCCTTGGTCTCCTAGCCCACAACGACCACCCATCTCACCGAACTCATGGGAATGTGGACAGGGATGGTCACCAATTCATAATGAGACTCCATCTAGGAAAAATGATAAATCTACTCCAAGTCCATAATCTAAATAATGTTTTCTTTTCAACTCCATCTCAACCACATTGAAAGAGTTCGAAGACAAACAACTATACTAATCTTTTCTTATTGTTTGTATGACATATTTGTTACGACTATATAATTATTTGTGTTTCATCTATATTACGTTATAATCAAATTACTCTATGTTTTATAAAAAATAATTACTGATCTCAATTTAAATTCAGATTCAGTCGACTGAATAGACTAAGTCAGTCGACTGAATGCAGAGTGAAAAACTCTCGGGTTCAGATTAGTCGACTGAATAGACTGAGTAGTCGACTGAATGCAGAGTAAAAAACTCTCAAGTTTAGAATCAGTGGACTAAATAGACTGAGTCAGTCGACTGAATGAAGAGTAAAAAACTCTCAGGTACAGATTCAGTCGACTGACTCAGGTACTTCAGTCGACTGAACGGGAATTTCCAGATAATAACTGCCTCGACTACTTTTTTACCACACCTTTTCACCTTTTTATCTTTCTTCTTCATTCCTCTAGCACTATATTCCGAATTCACCTCTCCACCATTACCAAATTTCACTATTTTCAACCTTTATCTTTCTCCATGGCCCATAGACAAACAAAATGCGTCAAAAAGGCTTCTTCTTCATCCTCTACTCTAATTGGTTCTCAAATTACTACTTGGCTGGTCCATGACAAAGCCATTCAAAGGTGGATAAATATGCAAGACTCCCGTATTTTCGAAGGCTCCTTTGTTCATTATCCCGACTTCAATTCTTATGGCATTCGTGACCTTTCCGAAAGAAGCGGTTTGGATACTTTTCTCGACTGCAAAAAGAACAATCTAAAAATCAATCATACAATGGTTAAGCTATTTTACGCAAACTTGAATCTTCAAGAACCAACACATAGAAATCGAGAAAACTGCATTTGGACTTGGGTATGTGGAATTTCTGTTTTTCTTTCTTTGGAACGTATGTGCCATTTGCTTCAAACTAGAGTTGGGGGTATTAATCTTCGGGATATAAATTGCGATATGAAAATTCAGGACAATATAAGTCATTTATTCCTCGAAGATGATCCTGTAGAAGCTAAATCTATGTCACTTCTACCAAAAGCTAGACTAATGCACAAGTTTCTTCTTAAGAGTATAACCCCACAGACAGGGCCATATGAATTAGTATGTCTCGATAATTTCCGTGCTCTATATGCTATATGGGAAATTTGCGTGTTAATTGGACTCAACTTCTTATGGACGAATTCCTAAGTTTTAACCAAGGTAGAACATTGGGACTTACTTTGGGGAATATATAATGCAACTTTTAAATGATTTTATAAATCCCTCGAATCTGAATTCTCCAAAGTTGGGTTAAATAATATTCATACCATAAGACTCATGCAACTCCCTAATCGTCCGGAACCCTTTATCACTTTTCAAGATTGGCAAGCAACTCAACGACAAAGACGATAAGGAATTCACATTTTCGAACAATCTTCTTCTCAACCTCATCAATCCAAAGAAGAGGTTATCCATCTTCCAGTTATTGGCCAAACTTCACGAGAAGCTGTTGATTTGCTTGTTCAAAACCAACTTATTCTTGGCTCTCACCTCAATAAAATAGATAAGAAGCTTAACAAGATTAAAGGTTTCTTCATAACTTTATGGAATGCTATTTCTTGTTCATCTTTCACTATCGGATCTTTTCATTTGGACCCTGGAAAATGGCCGGCTCCAAAATTCTCTTAGTCAACTTTCGAAGCTACAAGCTCCAGCACAAGTGGCACTGGCAGAACATCCAATGACATTGCTAAAGGGAAGAAACCAATCCAACCGGAGGATGAAGATCCCTTTAATTTGGATGCAGAGTAAGTTGTCTTTTGTTCTTTTGGCTTAATGGTTAGTTAGTTCTTTCTTTTCTTCAAGAACAATCTCGTTAGTAGGTTATTTCTCTTTTGTGCTTTGATGTTTGTTTGAATTCATATGGCTATGAACTATGTAATATTTTATGATATTGTGAAGTGTTGTATGTGTGATATGTTTATCTGGTTATGTGTTGTCTATGTAAATTTCTCTTCATATAAACTATGGTATTTTTGCTATTTCTAAGTATCCCTTTTTTGTCGATGACAAAAGGGGAGAAATTATTGTGTTTTCTAACAATTTTTTATAGAGTCAAACATTCAGGGGGAGAAATCTAAGAAAACTTATAACTGGTATTATGTATGGTCAATTATATATGTTGCCATCAATCAAAAAGGGGAGAATGTTGAATCATGGTTTTTGATTCATGACGAAGAACATTAACAAGCATTGACGATCATAGATCAAAAGATGATGGAACATAGCAAGAAAAAGAGAATAGAACTTCAAACAAGACAAGACTTCAATTCAGAACACGGTATATATTTTTATCTCATTTTTGAGTCTTAGTTATGTTAAAATATTATTAAAATCATTACTCAAGTAGTCACACACACATAAAAAGATTTTATTTTAAATTGCAGTTTTTTAGTGTGATCTTTGCAACATAGCACAGGTTAGTCGACTGACCTATGTTAGTGCACAGAAAATTGCTCTGAAATACACGTTTTTCAAATTTAGTCGATTGGCACTTCTAAATCAGTTGAATGAACAGCAAGTAACGGCTCTTTGACTGAAAAGACACATTCTTTGATGAAGGGGTTTCAAACCAATTTCAAGAGGAACGGATGCAACTTTTCATTGAGATCTTTGACGAATGATTGCATCCCTATATCCTCTATATAAACATGCTTTTATTCTTTTCAAAATCACTGAATTCTTTCTTTACTCTCTTAATCTATTCTTGCTCTATACTTTGTGAAATTCAAAGCATTCACAAACTTTATATCACTTGAATCCTTAAGTTAATATATACATTCTTTGATTCTAAGTGATTTTCTTCCTTTCAATCAATACACATACAAAATACTCTTGAGGATTTGATTATAGGTAGAGTGTATTTCAAGACATATATGTGTTATCAAGAACATGCTAGTCAACAAAGCTTACTATATCTAGTAGAAATCCTGTTCGGTTGCTCAGGTAGAAAGACCTCTTCGGCTGTTGAGGCAGAAATCATGTTCGGCTGTTCAAGTGTTGTATAGACCTGCTCCTTTGGGTTAAGTGAGAGATATTGTTTGTAGTTTAATTCCAGAAGGAGTCTAGACTGGACGTAGGACGGTGCTCCAAACCAGTATAAAAATCTCCTGTGTTATCCTATTTACTGCACTTATTTTCCACATTATTATTTATAATGTTATTTACATTATTCTCTGCATTATTGTACATCCATATTGCACGATGCATAGCATAGCACACTGTCAAAACCTATTTTTGCAAAAAAAAATCAATTTAAAACATTTAGGCAGCAATTCCTCTCCTGAAAACTCGAAAATGAACACCGATGAAGTCGCGATCATCATAAGAATTATTTTCTAGCGACCGAAAAGAATTTAGTGCTTTTATCCCTTCAAAAAATATTTTCCAAATATTTTTAAATTCCAAATTGCACGAGATTCCAAATCCGTTTCAAAAATATTTCCCAAATAATTCCACCATTATTTTTTCAAAACCTTTGAAAATCATTTTCAAACTCAAAAGGGGTTTAAATTTCCCAAATGTCAAAACCCAAATCCTTTCAAAAACGTTTTCAAATTTCTCTGGAATTCTATTTCAAATTATAAATCACATTCACAGTTTACATTTACAAATCCCATATGTATATGAATTTATTTCTTAATCTTTGATTATGATTTAAATTTTTATTCAACTTTCACTTAACAATGATAGTAATTTAATATTATCACTTCCTAACAACTAAACAACCATATATAACTATAATAATTTACAGAAAATTATTTCTTTTATATACAAAAATAATCTGGGTAAAATTATTTCATTTACCCTATTTTAAAACAATACTGTGTCGGTTTATCTTGTTTAAGGGTTTAGAATCAGAATCTATAAACATTTAGCCGATAAGTCAACACAATATAATTTTTTTTTTATCCACTAACAAATACGCACCCATATCTATTAATACACTCAAACTCATTCTAGAGTAACACTGACTCTATCTCTAATGAATAATCCCCACCAGAGCTATGGTTCTCGCTTAACCAATTGCTCCGATACCGCATTGTAACGACTCGATTTTTTTCGACTTTCGAAAATCGACATCAATACTTCCATATATCAAACGTCGAACAATCGAATGCCGGAAAACCGAACCGTTAGGGTTAAAGAAGAAGGAGGTAGAAGAAAGGAAATAAAAACAATATCAAAATCTCAAATTCGCAGCGGAACAATATATAATAGATAAATGAATAATCTTTAAACAAAAGAACTATATCATTTTATACATTACATCATCAGATCGTTACAACAACAAAACACGACACTAGGTATTTATGACAACTTGTCCATATGAAAACTGAACTTGCAACAATCCATATGCAGCAAATACTACATAGTATAAGTGATACGTCATGCCATCCAGCTTGTCTCCTGATCTCCACAGCAAACTTTCCTGATTTTGCTTCAGAACAACTGATAACCTGACTCTAGGCTGCCCGTGTGGAAAATTATGGGCACTCAGTGCTTAGAAAGGGAACAATAAACTCCAGGTCAATCATGGGACTGGTGTGAGATCGTAAAACGGTAATTTGCACGAAAGAAAAGGAAAAGAAATCCGTTCATGCTTTTGGAAAATGAAATTACCATAAGGCCTCCCGGCACACACATAATGCAATCGCATACTTGGGGGAGATTTCTCCTTATGATAGTCAAACGTGCTTAATACGCAAAGTCTTTTTGATATTATTATTTGTTCATAGCGTGGAAAACATTTTGAATGTATAATATTAATCTTAGCCAGCACAGATACCATTATATTATGCCTACTATAACAACCATTTAAGAATGGCAGACCATACAACAACAATTATACAGGGCTCGTATTGGGTGATTGGATTTCCAACAAATGGTCAAGGCTAAGGAACTTCCTTTTCGAAAGGGTACGCCTGTGGAGGGACGCCCCGAGAACCTAACTGGCTCTCTGCCAACACAAGGCCGGGTTACCTCTGTAACTAGGTAACTAACAGTCATGAGTATGCCATCCCCCGGTCTAGACGACTTTTACCAAGGCGCCTCAACAACCAACAACCACATAAGTAAATAATCTAGACTTCATACCAGAATACCACTTTTTATCCACATAAGTTAAATATCTGGGCTCCATACCTGATACCACATTTTATCCAGAAGGAAATGCACATACCCTGAGGGGCGCGACCCCTATAACCTTGCTTCATCTTTTCATGTTTCAACCATTTTCGGAGTGTGAGGTTCGACGAAGTCTCGTCCACAAAGCTACGCTTTTCACAAAAGCATGCTTCGATCAACCAATGATCAACACTTAACATGTCACATTACCAAATTGGGATATATCACTAGTAACCATCAACTACATAACCTCTGAGCTCGTACGTCTCAGAGAAGGGTGTTAAGATAAGAGAATAAATTCTCTGCCACCAACAGAAATGTATTTGATAGAAACCAGCTTTATATCTCAAAGTGTAATGTCAGACATACGTTAATATAAGTCCATTCTAGGTTTGAATGTAACCGAAGTCACTTCGTCCAATTAAGAAAAAAACCCTTGCAAATCCGGATATTCCCTAATCACGTCCGGACTCTCCATCACATAGGGAGATATAAATCTCTATACCGGAGCAACTCGGTGTGGAGACATTCGACAATTAATCATTTCGTTTTTGAAAATACCCGGTCTTCAACCACCGTCTTCAAATGCAATCACATTTCATCGTATTATTATTCAGAATGGGTTTTATGACTCATTGTCCTCCCTCGGCTAATCCGAATAATGAGCATTTATTTTAAAACAAATTCAAGTGCCGTTTTAAAGGCCAATATTGATTTCGGTTATTTAACTATCAAACAACATTCACAACAACCATCAAGCCTCAATAATTTCCCAAATTGTTTATACTGATAGTCGGTTATCTAACTATCAAACAACATTCACAACAATCATCGAATTTAAATAATTTCCCTAAATTATTTATTTCAAAATACCTTCACAAGACATAAACTTTCTACACTTCAACCCTTTTTTGAAAACAATTTTTAAATCACTTTACTTTCACAGAATAAATTTCCAAACATTGTTTATTTCCACTGAAAATTTGCCAAGACTAAATGCTTTGGCTTTAAAAATAATTTATATCACTTTATCTAAAAATATATATTTTAAAATACTTAAAATAAAAAACTATTTAAAACACTTTACTTTAAATACTAGTTATGAAATTATAATAATAATTTTCCATGTAAACTTAAGCCAAAGCAAAATTAAAAATAAGGTTATTGAACTTTGTACATGCTTTCCAAATAAAAACTTTTAGCCAAACTATATTTAAACTAGAACTATTTTATATTAATAATTATTTTTTTTAAACATAATTATCAATTAGCCTTTTAAATTATTAGTACTATAACAAATTTAATAAAAAATTGCCTTTAAAATTTTAATCAAATTAAACAATAATTCTAAAAAAAATCTTTAAAAACAACTTTATAAACTATTAACTTTTACTGAAAAATCTGCTTGAAATCATACTTGGCTTATCAAGGAAATACACTTTTCTTTTATACCTTTAAAAATAAACCGCTATTTATTTAAAACAAATTACTCATTCCATTTTAAATTCCATCGTGAATTAAAATTTTCAAATATCCACTGATATACAATTTTCAAATTTATTTCCAAAATTACTTTCAAACACCAAATCAATTTCCAAAAATTTATTTTCAAGCACCAAATCAATTTCCAAATTGATTTCCAAAAATTTATTTCATTTACAAATTATTCCTTTATTTATCCAAATTTATTTCAAAATCATTGATCCAATATTCACACCTTTATTTAGATTTTAAAATCCGAATTTTAAAATAAATTCTTCAACTTTTAAAAAGTACTACTCAAAATCGATTTATTTCCCTTTATTAAAATCTTTTCCCCACACTTGGAATTTATTCAATAGGATTTCAAAAATCAATCTTTTCCCTTTTAAATTCTTTCTTTTAAATTTATCCAATTCTCAAAATTTATTTTACTTAAAATTCTCTATTTTAATTTCCTTTCAAAAGTCCAAGTCTTTATATTTCTGGTATTTTTAAAAGTACCTGAATATACTCGGCCAAACCATAGCTTTAATAATTTCAATCACCAATATAATCATTCACAGATTATCAATAATCACATCACAACATATAAAATAAATTCAAACATTTAAAGAATCCAGTTGGACCCCTCCGACCTGTTTCCCTACATCCACAAATGTTAGCACAATACAAAATACCAATTCCACTTCGAGGTGGAATATCGCGTTATATGGGGTTATATCATCTCATCCGCTATAATGCGGCACATAGGGTCTCATTCGCTATATAGTATGGGAAATCAATCACTCCAATACACACACACACACACTACTATATATAGTACCACATCAATTCAAGCAATCAATCAATATTTTAAATTTCAACTATTCAAATTAACTATATCCAAATGTAAGCGAGAAGATCTCACCTTTGCCCTTTTATTTGCAATCCATTTCCATCTCGACTATTTCTTCACGGTATTAGACCTTGTAACAAACATTATATAATTTTATTAACACTTGGCAAAAATTGAACGATTAATTATCATTTGAATCTTAGATTCAAAAATTAATTATTCTTTATCAATTCAACTAATAATTTGCTAATTTAATTTAAACCAATTTTTCCTTTAAAATATCCTTTAGTAACTAAATAATTTAATATGTTAATTGGACAAGTAAATCACCATACCTCCCGATTTCAAAACAAATCAGTAAATCTGAGACGTATGAATATATATTTTTTCTTCGAAACATCACATACACTAGAAAAAATCTAATTTTATATCAACTCTTCACATTTTAAAATTCCTTTATTTTCTCAAAATCTTATATATATATATATATATATTATTAAATTCCATTAGAATAAAATTCCTAACAAACCTACATATTAAAACAAAACAGAATTGTTTTGAGTATCTCAGTGTACGATACTTACTGTAATATTTTTTTCACATATGTAAATTTTTTAATTGAAAATCAACATATGTACCTCATCATCGTTTGCTCGGCCAGTTCTTGTCACCACCGTCACGAATGCGAGCAGTCGCCGAAGCCTCCACCTATGATTGAGCTCCGACAACTTGCACTATTGCGACCCTCCTTGCTGTCGACTTCAACCCTTCGCCCTTTAGCCATGACACGCCTTCATGAGTGCGAGCTTCGCGAGTATCCTCATTGATTCCAAAGATAACAGCTTGACCTCTATTTTCGTACGCGATCCATAAATTGCACATGTCGTCGCCCTAGCCGCAGTCCTCCCCCATCGTACGCGACAACAATTTACACGCACGTGTGCCCGCGGCCTGGCCTCGACTAACGAACACGATCGCGACATCGACTCGAAGCATCGGCGATGTTCTGTGTTTCTCTTCTTCTTTTTTAATTTCGAAAAGGGTTTGCAACGAATTTGACTTGATTTGCAAGACTCGAAATCGAATTTTCGTTTGAACGAAAATTTACATGAGGATCAGAATGAACAGGAGACTTCCCTTAAATCTTTGTGAACGAGGAAGACATAGCCATTTTTCTTTCTGTCAAATTCATTCTAATTTTTGAAAGAGAATAAATGTTTTTGTTTTATGAAGAACGCGTGTGAATTTTATCAGAGAAAGTGGAACACGTGTTGTTAAAGAAGATACGTGTTGGATTGTTTATTTATTATTATTATTATATTTTTTTATTTTTTTGAATATATATATATATACATATATTTAATTCAAATTCAAATTTAAATCATCTCGATTCTGCTACCCAAAATCTCGATCTCCAATCGAGGCCTGCCGCTACATGTTTATAATGTTAAACCCCTATTCCGAATGCACTGGAAAAGGTTCCAAGTCCAAATTCGATCGTATGGAGAAGATAGCGTTTTGGACCCAGTTGTTAAATTAAATTTCGATAAAAATTTCAGCGCTTTTATCAACCGTACGGTCACATGATCACTCCAAACACTACGAAATTGAAATCCGATAATAATATTACGGATCCAATGGAACTGGTTTCGTCAAAATCCGAGACTGTGCCTCAGAAAACTATTTTTAAATATCGATTTAATAAAAATTTAAAACTGAACAAAACACTTTCAAATCCCATTTTAAAAATTCTATTACCTTCAGTACTATCAATATGAATTTTCTAAGCCTTTGAAATATTTTTAATCAGCTTAAAATCCAAGATTCACTATTTAAACCAATTTCGAATTATTAAATTCAAAAATTTAATTGCCAAACAACAGTGATATTTGAAATCCAAGTTAAACCAACTTCCAAATATTTAAAATCAACTAAATATTTCAATTTCAGATGTCCAAAATTCTGGGTCGTCACAGTTGATTTATTCTCATATATAAATGATATATGACTTGTTGAATGCAAACTTGATGACATGAATACAATTTTGCTTAATAGCGCTATAGTAGCACCGGGCCTCATTTTTGGTATTTTAAAATAATATAAAATAATATTTTATCAAAAAAGAATTTCACAAATATGGAGATTTATAAAGGTGATAATGTATAAAAATGACATTTCACAAATAAAATTAAGATTTGTAAAATCATATTTTATTGATAAAGGATAGATTTATAAATGATGTTTAATAGATTAAAAGAAAGCTATTATTATTTAATGGATTAAAGAAATAAATCAAATAGTGGATTTATTTTAAATTGTGGAATGATGTTTTATAAAATAGTTGATTCTATTTTGCAAATTGAAGGTGACGGTAAATTTAGGATTGTTAAATGATATTATATAAACTGAAAGAAATTTATACCTACAGAAGCAAGATTAGAAGCGGCTGAAATAAGGTTTTTGACTGGGATTTTATGAATAAGTGAGATCTATGAAGGAACGAAGTTATAGATGGGGTTCATAAATAAAGAGATTTTATGAAATGAAGTGTCATAAAATAAAGGAGATTTATAATTATAGTTTATAAATATGGAAAATGTCATGTTGGAAATTAAGTATGGATTTTTATCATAAAAATATAATTATGTTTTACAAGTTGTTAATTTGTATTAATATTTTTTAAAAGCGATTTATCAATATTTTAATATTTCGAAAGATTAATTATGTAAAATTATTAGTATGGTTTGAAATTGAATATAATTATTTATAAATAAAATTTTGGAAATTAATTATTAGTATTTATAAAAATGTTGAAGATAGATTATTACTGTTTATTTAGGATGTTTGGAATTTATTAATTATTATTTTAATATGTTTTAAAATTAATATTTATTTATTTATAATGTTTATTATTATATAATTAAGGTGTTTTAATTAAATGATTATATATTATTTTTTAAATGTTTTCGAGATTTATAAATAAGATTTTATAAATGGATGCGGATTATAAGAGGAATCTTATAATATTTTTTGGAAAACGAAAAGGAAGATTGGTTAAAAGAAAAAAGAGTTTTATAAATAGTTTTAGATATTGATAAAAGAATCTTTAAAGTGGGTTTATAGATTTATGAAGGAGTTTTATAAATGGTTTTGTAGATTTATAATGGAGTTATGAATGATTTTAGAATTGAATAAAAAGGGAAATGTTTCCAAATGTTGGTGAATATACTTATACCGTTGAGATAAGTATATGAATATTTTCCAAATATTGAAGATATAAGGGTTTGTGAATGGTTCTTTGTAAAAGTATTTTGGTACAAATATTTACAAAGTGATTTGAAAAAATCGAAGAATTTGTTAAAAGAGACTTAGTGTTGCTTGGTGCTTAACCAAAGTTGGTTTTCACGATGGAATTAAATCCCTGATTGAATGTTTGTTATTCGATAGTGAAATAACCGACTACCGAAATTGGACCCTAAACATAACTTTGGAAATATCTAGGAGAAACAGGTGAGTTATATGGCAGTCATCTCCGATGATGTTGAACTATGCGTATAAATTTCATTTTCTTCTCCTAAGACAATAATAAGGAAATTTGTCCAATAATAGTTTGGAGGTGATCTTCGACCTTATCTTTGATTGTTTATTTCCTAAAGAACCGGGATTGAGTTTACTAGGGATTATCGAATGTTGTTTCGAAGCGACTGGGATCGGATATGTTATCTGCAAACTACTTCGATCCAACAAATGCATTTCGAAGCGAAGGCATCTTGAAGATGATGGAATTTGGAGATGGAGCTCTCAAGGGTTTCGTTCGTTTCAAAACGAACTTATATGAATGAATGCTGATATTGCATTGTTGCTTAAACGGTAGTGTTAGCATTCCAAGTGGGAAGTGCTACATAAAAGGTAAAATGTAGCCTCAAGCATCATCAACTGGGAATGACTAAAACAAGGGAGAAGCAGCAGGGCTAATTGGGTCGCTCCAAGTAGGGTATGATCATTCCTATCTTGAGTCGCTATTATCTCTCAAATTGTATGCTTTAGACCCAACGCACGGAAACCATATTCGGTACTATTAGTCAAGTGATAAACCGTTTCTGTGCTGGCAGTGGATCCATGTGAGGTCCTCGATGTTATTTAATCTAGGGATGCACCGTGAAAGACAGTACCCCGATAGCCCAGTCATTACATGGAATCCATTCTCCAATAAGCGCCGTATGGACTTAGTTGTGCCCAACTATGCTAAAACGTGAAATGCAAGCATTATATTAATATTTTACTTTGATCCCGAGTATTATTATAATATAAATGGATTTTCTATAGAAATTGTTTTGGTTATCGTAAGGTAAAAACCCGTCCATGTTCATGTGCGTGTGTGGTCTTACGAGATACTTTTGATTTTAAAATGGTTTTCTAGAACTTTAAAATCCAGTTGGGTGTGTTTTCTCACACTTGTTTTTCAGACTGACTCGAGTGTTATTTTATTACAATGCTCGGGTCAGACCGAATATATTACAAATTGCTTTAGATGCATTACAGCTCGGGAGATGAGTTGAAGGTCGTCAAGTCGTATTCACGTATATATATTATTTTTTCGCTACATTGTTGTTGAAATCATCAGTAATTGTGAGGGCATATTGTTATAACTATTTAGGCTGATGATTGTGATTGTTGCTGTACTTTGATGGATATAAGTATATAACAGTTTCTCTTTTATAAAGATAGTTGATATTATATTATATGTTGTTCCACTGTAATTGTGAGATTCTGTGTTATTTTTAATTTCTTTTCACTTTCTCTTGTCTTATTCTTTCTTCTTTCTTTTCCATAACTAGCCGTCTTTCCATTTGATTTAGGTTGTACATATGTGGTTTATCATCAACTTGAATAATGCGGATTGGCGGGTCGTTATAAGTTAAAATTAGAATAAAAATTTAATGTTCAATATTACTAAATCAAAGATAGTAAATAGATCTTGCTTAAACTAAATACATTACTTAATTCTTCTTAACTTAAAAGAGAGGTTATAAATTTACTATTTGTTGATTTATTTGAATTTGAGAGTGGTTTATCTCTAAATTGCTTTCTAATCTCTTTGTTTTTCTTCTACTCTAGTTTTTCTATAATTTTTAGTTTAATACATTTTCAAACATTTGGGATAGTTTGATTGAATAATTTTAAATTAGTGCTTTCCTTGTAGGATCGACCCGTACTTGCATACGTACTACAATTCTACATTATGTGCTTGTGGTATTTTAATTCATATAATTCGATGGTTTTCCAATCAATAGAAAATCCATCCGAACACACTAGCTAACATTATATCAATTCTAGTTATTTAATAAATCATGTTTTATTTTGTTTGTTTTATTTTTCAATTAGTTAATCGATATTAATTTAATATAACTGCTGCATAATTATGAATAAATTTAATATACTCAAACATAGATTGATGATATATATGTAATATATAGCATAACAGGTATATACATGTGTATAGATTGGCATTTATATCTACTACATACTAAATATTTATATATTAACTACCTTATTTAATTATTTAACATATATATATAAACACACACACATGAACACATACATATACACATATACATAATAATGTATAAATATCTTAAAACATTAACAAAGTCAAAATTCTTGGATTTGAATTAAACAAATTAAAATATCTCAATTTGATTAGGTAAATATATATTCAAATTTAAATTTAAAATCAAAGTCAATATACCAGTTCAAAATTATAGAATGTCTTAATTTTGACCAAGTATTAATTTTGTAAGTAAATTTATATATTAAATTAATTATATAGTCGTAAAATAAATTTATTTAAAAAGGTAAAATTTATTATTGTAATATATATATAAGAAATACTTTTAGCTAACTTTTATTTAAAACATGGCGAGAGCTATTTTTATTTTTATGAATATATAAACACAAACACACACGTTAACCTTAAATTTAAGATTAAAATATATATAATTGTCATAATATATATATATGATTATCATGTATATATATAATACTAAAACATTTTGATATTTGTATTAAATTAAAATTTTGATGAAGATAGTTTTTATTATATATTTAAATTTAAAGTTTATGTCTATCTTAATTTTACATGCTTATGATTAATAAATAAATTATTAAAATTATAGTTAGATGGTTAATGATGTTTAGGATTTTATAAGTCGAATATTTTTTAATATACTCGATTGATTATTTACAAACTTTTTGATATAAGCAAGCATACGTTTCATTAAATTCTTTTTTTGGAATAGTGTGTGTGCGTGTGTGTGTGTGTTATGGTTCAAAGAGTTTCTTTAATAGAAGCTAGAAAATGTTTTATGAAAGATTAAGTTGTTTTATGAATAAATATTTAAAAGAATTTTTGAAGTTGACTTTATGTTCAATTATCCATCTAGTTTTTAAGGATTCTAGTATATGTGTATGACCAACGCTATCGAAATAGGGATTCCTGAATACTAGAACAAAACTTATGAACAAAAGATTTTAAAGAATGAAGTATTGTTTTGAAGAGAAGAAATATTTTTTTTAAATATTTTGAAGAAAGTTATATTAATTTTTTTTAAAGGGAGAGGAATTTGAAGAATATTTTAAAGCAGGCAAAACGCTATGAGAATGAAAAATTATCATTTTTAAAGGAATATGTAAGGAGGAATAAATAATATTTTCGAGAAAGATGCTTTGGATGGAAAGTGATATTTTAAAGAAGTATTCGAGTTGAGTTTTAAAAATAATGTAGATGAAAGTTTGAAAAAAAAAGTTTGGGCAAGAAAAATATTCTTTTAAGATGATTTGAAAAAAGGATGAGATATAAAAAGTTTAAAAATATTTTGAAATTTTATGAATTGTTGAGAATTAAGTTTTTTATATGTATATATTTGCATGTGAGTGCTATTATATTGAAGTAATGAATTGTTTAAAAAAATAGTAAAATTTATTTTTATACCTTAGAGGTTTGATGTAGTAATCGCAGCCATCGAGCATTAGTGGATAATTGAAGTCGATGAGGATGCAATGTTGATCATACGATCAACATTCCAGCCAATTAACGAAGTAAACCACTAAAAATTTATGGCATGGTATTATCGTTAGACTAATAAATATATTTTAATTTTAAACTAGTATGGTTGTGATGTTATGCAATTAAATGGCTGCTATATTGCATGATGTTTGGGATTTGAATGAATTTTGTGAAGATGTTTTGGATGTGATGTGTTGTGATGAAAAAAAGGAAATAATGATGAGAGAAAATTATAATAATAAATAATTATTTTGATGCTAACAAAATATATTAAAGTGATTTATGATTAAACAAGATAAGTACTATTTTCAAAAGATTCGATAAAATTTTTGAAAGTTGACTGAGAAATATTTAATTTTTTTGAAATGATGGGATATATTTAGAAGAGATAAAATAGTATCGAAAGAGAGTTGTAAATTTAATGATTTTTGATAAATAGTTTTGAAATTATTTTGGAAGCGAAACTATTCTATGAAAAAATAACAATAATAAATGTTTGGTAGTGGAAGATTTTTTTGGAAGTGAGATTTTGAATAAAATGGTACATTAAAATCATTTTGGAAATTTATTTTAAAAGAAAGTGATTGTGGATGGCTATGGATATACAGTATTAAATATTTTGTTAGAAGTTTAGAAAGATTCGATGAAGATTTTAAATAGTTATTTTCAAAGTATTGTGAAGTTTTGAACTAATAGTAATATATCCAGAAATGTGGAAAACAAAACATGGTTTTTACTAATATGATCGTAATTTATGATGGAGTGATCTTATTTTATTGATTCTTCTTTTGTTAATTAGACAATTACATAAGTAACAAGTTTGATATTCATCACATTTTGAAATTTTGAAGTTTGCGAAGGGTTAAACATGAATTAATGAGTGTAGTGTTCATTGTCCCATCAATTAGCTCAAACTGAGCTGAACTCTTTTGATCATAACTTTTGAACTGTTTATCCAATTTTGATGATTTTTCCTATACCGAAAAGCTTAAAATCTAAGCTACAACTTTCATCGAAGTGTTAAACGAAATTGTATTGTTTTCAAGGCCAAAAAATCTTATAATTTTAGTAATACTCGACATTTTTTGATCCGTAAGATTTAGAAAGTTAACACATTATATCACAATTTACTTTTGGAAATCATGATTTGGTTTGGTGTTTTTGAATTATGAAAGTGTGCAGGAAAAAGGTTAAACATGAAAGTTGTATTTCTATTGCATTACATAAATGCAACTTTCTCATATTTTCTTTTATGCGACATATATTTGCGCTTTAGTTGAGAATAGGTGTAACAACCCGCATATTTAACGATTATATATTTAAATGTTTTATTTAATATAGCGTCGTTAGTCGGATTTTTAGGTCCGAAATGTCACTTTTTACAAACTGTCGAATTGGGACTCGAAACCACTTCCATTGAGTTCAAAATGATGTTTGCGATCTTTTTAAGTATAAACTTCGAGATGTTTGGAGAAAGTCGAATTTTTCTATTTGCTAAGTGGGCTTTTGGGTTTAGGTTCACCCAACTCATCCTACACCCCAACTCAACCCCCTCTCCTCTCCACTCACTCATTTCATTTCATAAACTCAAACTCAACTGAAAATGGGGGAAGAGAATGGGAAATAGAAATTCCAAGCCCTAGTTTCCTCTTGCAAACTCGAATTCTTGCTCCAAAATCAACGAGAAGCTATTGGTAAGCCTCCTCTTCTTCTTCTTCAACTCCTTTCCTCTTCAATTTTAGTAATTTCCTAAACTTAACTTAGGAAATACTTGTTTTGAACTTAGATTGAAGCTTGTAGAGTAGAAGTGAAGAGTGATTGGTCTTTTCTTTGCATTTGAGCTTCCCATCTTTGTTTTGAGTTAAAAAGGTGAGTTTCTAACTCACATCTACTTCTCTTGATATCATTGATGTTAGGTAAAAATCCTAACACTTATTCATATGCAATTGCTTTTGATTCGAATTGGTTTTGCGAACATTGCAATTTTTGGTATTTTAAAGTCAAAAACTCTAAAAATCATAGCTTTGATGTTTGATCATGTTTTTGAGGCGTATCGAAGAGCCAATAGTGCTGGGTTGTCGATTGCATAAATCCCTAGCATCCATCGCTCGTTCGATCGCATTTCGGCTTGGATTTGCCATTTTTGGTCTAGGCTGTTCTTTTGCCTAGCAGAAAATTTCAGACGTTTGAAACCAAATCCAGACATCTGGTTAAAAATCCAGACGTCTTAAAATGGGTCTGGAAAAGGCAGAAACTAAATCCAGACGTCTGAAACAAAATCCAAAGTTTGAAATCAAATTCAGACATCTGGTTGAAAATTTCAGATGTCTGAAATGGCCCAGGAATTAAAAATAGAGAGGAGAAAAGCATATATTTTTCAAAACATAGGGCCAGACGTCTGGAAACATCTACCAGACGTTTGGAACTATTAATTTTTCCTATTTTGGCCATTTTTGAGTTAATTTCCAACTTTTATCGATTCGTGTTGATTCTAATTAGATGTTATCGCATTTTTGGACTTTAATGATTCCTTTTTGATTTCATGCACGGGTTTTTATAAAATGATCTTTTCAAATTGTATTAAAAGCTCGTTTCACCAATTTATAATTTCTATTTAAAACACACACACAATTTCGCACTTCGAGCGATGTGGAAAGGAGATTAAATGGTTAGGTAAAACACGGATCATGAATCCGCGCGTTTATTTTTCCGGTTAATCCCTGACCTATTCGATTGATCGTTTTGGCCTTTCGTGTCTAGTTTACCGATAAGATAAGGTAAACCTTGTACTGCTTTGAGTGTGAAATTAACTAACGGAGAGTAAACCGTTTAGTGCGAGCGTGTGGTATCGGACTCACGTTAACATTTTTCGGGTTCCTTCCGAGGAGTTTGTAACACATTTTGCTAGTTAGTGGTGTCCAGTGCTGGGCCTCCGAACCTTCGCCACTACGGTTTATTTCCTTCGGGTATGTTGCCTTCGGGCTTGTACCTTCGGGTTTGTTGCCTTCGGGTTTGTTGCCTTCGGGTATGTTGCCTTCGGGATTATACCTTTGGGTTTGTTGCCTTCGGGTTTGGAGCCTTCAGGCTTATGGATCCTTGTTTATACAGCATTGAGCACGTGCATTCTCTTTTCTTTCTTTGATATTTATATTCCCTAGCGTATCACTTTTCGGTGTAGGTCTTTTGGAACCACACGATATATAGAGGTTACCTTGTGGAACTTGTGTACCTTCATTGGTATTTGTTATTTACCTTTTTGGCTCGATTGGGATATTCATATCCATTGTTTATTAGAGTTGCCGATGATATGAGGCTTGTTTTGATTCATCTTTTGTTGGATGATTGAGATATCTTTTTGAGATATTTGTTGTTCTTTATGACCTCGCAGGTTCATTATTGCTCAGTTTATCTAGCTGGTTTGTTTAGCTAGACTGACCCGTGTATTTTATACTCGGGTCAGACCGAGATGTTTCAGGTTAGGTACATTTGGACTTAGCCTATTTTGCTTTCGCATGGACTACTTCACTAGCTCCTTTTTGTTATAGCTTTTTGTGTAGTCTTTTTGGCTGTAACTCTGATATGTATTCTTTTGGACTTGCCTGTATAGTGTGGTTTTCTATACCACTTGCCATGTATCATTTCGTATACTCTGTTATGTATCTGTATATGTGTATGAGATGATCTACTATTATATGATGTATATTACATTGAGTTGTTATATTTCGTTCTGATAGATCCTTCAGCCACCTATAGCTTTGTATTAAGTATTTATTGGATATGTCGATCCTCTTGGTATGGTATTGTCGATGTATTTGATAGATAGTTAAAGCAAGGCTATAGATGGTCGCTCCTATCCAGCTCTATTCTCCGTATTAGCAGACGGTATTATCTAATAATACTCTATGCTAATGTGAGTCTCGGAGTGGGGCGTCACAGCTTGGTATCAGAGCTGAGTTCAGAACAAAATATGACAAACACAAGATAGAAGCAAATATTCCGGTACATCAAAGTGTAATAAGTGTTACGAATCTTTGAATCATCGTGCCTCTATATTCCTTTTGTGCCTTTGGGGATAGATAGAATTTGGAAATACGTCTAGGAATGCATTTTATTCCACAGTATTCCACATTCGTATTAATGATATCTACCTTGTGAATAATCTTGTTCTTATCTTAACTTTCAGCTTATGGCTGGAAGAGGCAGAGGAAGACGCTCGGATGCTGGGCAATCTAGTGGCTCGCATCTGGATGGCGTTTATATGTCTGCCGATCAGTTTTTGGAGTTGTTTAGGAGCACTCAGCCTCCAGCTCCTACTCGAGTATCTCCTCCTCGCAAGTTTTCCTTTGCACGCTTGTGTAGTGATTTTTCTCATCTTGGAGGAAAGCCGTTTAAAGGCTCCGAGTTTGTTCTTAAAGTCCAAGCTTGGGTTCGCACGTGCGAGCGTATTTTCTCTCGCATGGATCTTTCTGATCATGATAGAGTTCTTGTAACTTCTAGCTTATTGAAAGAACGTGCCCTTGATTGGTACGCGCTTCTTATAGCCGAAATTGATGAGTCTGCTCTTTCTTGGACTCAGTTTCGGGAACGATTCGAACTCAAGTTCGTTCCTAAATCTGAGAAAGTTTTATTGACCCGTCGCTTTCTTGAGTTGAAGCAAGGGAAGTCTTCTATTTCTGAGTATGTTGCATCATTCGAGGTATTATCTAAGTATAGTCTTGAATTCATTAGCACCTCTTATAAGAAGAATTTGAAGTTTGTTTCTGGTTTTAAGAAATATCTTAAGAAGTCTTTAATGCTACAGCTCAAGCTTTCTTTTGAGGAGTTGGTTGATTCGGCACTTCATCTCGAAGCCATCGAGAAGGAGTGTGATGTGATGATGATGTTGAGGTTCCCAAGAACCCCAACAAGAAGCAGTTTCCATTTCAGAAGTCCAGGTCTTTTCCTTCCAAGAAGAAGAAGACTGGTGGTTCTAGCTCTCAGACTCAGCCTATTGGAACACCTTCCATTCGGAAGTGTTTCAATTGTGGTTCTCCTGATCATATGATTCGAGCTTGTCCTAAACCTCTCTTCTGCCGCTATTGTAAGAAGGAAGGTCATCATGTTTCCTCCTGCCCTACTGTTTCTGCTGGTGCCAAGTCTAGCAAGCTTTATGCTACTAAGGCTTCTGAAGGTTCTTCTCAGCTAAAAGGTATATCTTCTTCTATTTTGGAAGGTTCTATTTTATTTGGTGATCATAGTATTCTAGTTCTTTTCGATACGGGTGCTTCACATTCTTTTGTGTCGAAGAAGCTCGTCGATGATTTATCTTTGGATGTTTCTTGTATGGTTACTTCATTGAGGATTGCGAATCCTACTGGGGGATCCGCGACCCTTAGCATGCTTTGTGATGATGTTGGGATTGTTTTATGTGGCTTTTCTTTTCGTGCGAATCTGCACGTTATTTCTTAACTGGGATTTGATATGATTTTAGGTATGGACTGGCTACTGAGATACGACGCCAGGATTATTTGTTCTGAGAGAATTTTATATCTTCGACATCCGAATTCGCCTACGCTTTATATTCTCTTGACTCACGAGATGATGATGATATATCTCGTATTCCTATTGCTTGTGACTTTTTTGATGTTTTTGAGCCTTTTTTGGGTTTGCCGCCCAAGCGGGCAATTGAGTTCCCCATTGATCTCATTCCAGGCGCGCAGCCAGTTAATCGTCCCCCCACGAGGATGTCTACAAAGGAAAAAGAGGAACTCATGAAGCAGCTTTTAGAGCTTGAGTACAAGCAGTTGATTCGGTCTAGTTTTTCACCGTGGGGAGCCGCGGTCGTCTTCGTAAAGAAGTCGGATGGAACTCTTAGGCTTTGCATTGACTATCCCAAGCTTAACGAGTTAACCATCAAGAATAGGTATCCATTGCCTAGGATCGATGATATGTTCGATCGATTGAGTGGTGCTAAGGTCTTTTCTCAGCTCAACCTTGCCATATGTTTTCATCAGTTACGAGTCGCGGAGGATAACATACCTCTTACAGCTTTCCGCACTTGATATGGTTCTTTTGAGTGGCTCATTATGTCATTCGGTTTGACGAACGCTCCTGCTTTCTTTGTTGATTTAATGAATCGAGTATTCCGGGAATATCTCGATAGGTTCGTTCTTGTGTTTATTGATGACATCCTTATTTATTCTAAGTCTGAAGCCGAGCATGCTAATCACTTTAGAATTGTCTTGAGTACTCTCCATCACCATCATCTTAGAGCCAAATTCTCCAAGTGCCATTTTTGGGAGAATAAGGTTAAGTTCTTAGGCCATGTTGTATCTTCCGACGGCATTTCAGTCGATCCCTCGAAGATCGAAGCCATTCAAAATTGGAAGAGGCCTGAGAATGTTCATGAAATTCGTAGTTTCCTTGAATTTGCGGGTTATTACCGTCGGTTCATTAAGGATTTTTCCCATGTTGTGCTTCCTCTCACCAGCCTTATTCGGAAAGGCATTAGTTATATTTGGTCTGACAAGTGTGAAGCTTCCTTTCAGACATTAAAGGAACTTCTCACTAATGCTCCTATTCTTGTGGTTCCCGAGGGGAATCATGATCTTTTTGTCTACACCGATGCTTGTAGTAGCAGTCTCGGTGCTATTCTTATGCAGAAGGATCGGGTAGTTGCTTATGCTTATAAGCAACTGCGTCCGAATGAGGTTCGCTGTGCCACTCATGATCTTGAGTTAGCCGCCGTTTTCTTCGCCTTGAAGATTTAGCGACACTATTTATTAGGCGAGCGCTTCATTCTCTATACCGATCATAAATCCTTGAAGTATTTGTTCACTCAGAAGGAACTCAATATAAGGCAACAACGTTGGCTCGAGTTTCTTGCTTCCTATGACTTTGATATCCAGTATACCCTGGTAAGGGTAATCTTGTTGCTGATGCGCTTAGTCACAAATATTCGGCAGTTGTTTCTATGATGCTTGCCGAATGGGATAATCTTGAGACCCTATCTTTATGCGAAATTCGTGATCGAACCACATCTTCTAATTCTCCTATTCTATTATATAGTTTGGGAGCTCGACCCATTTTGTTGGATCGTATTACCGATGCTCAGCAGCGTGATCCTGATTTGTTGCATCTTATTCAGCATTGTGAGTCTGAATCTCGTGATGAAGCGTTGCAGGATTTCAGCATTGATTCTCATGAGTGTCTTCGCAAGAAGAACCGTCTTATTGTGCCTTCTAATTTTGCACTTAGGCATGACGTTCTTGATGACTGTCACCGTCTAGGTATACTCTTCATCCCGGAAGTACTAAGATGTATGTCGATATGCATCACCTTTATTATTGGGAAGGCATGAAGTGCGATGTGGCGAGTTATATGAGTAATTGCATCACTTGTCAGCGTATTAAGGCCGAACATCAGTGCCCTTCGTGTCTCCTTCAGCCTCTAGAGATTCCTTTGTGGAAATGGGATCGGATTTCGATGGATTTCATTGACGGCCTACCTCGTTCGAGATCGCGCCATTCTAGCATTTGGGTTATTGTTGATCGCCTCATCAAGTCTGCTCATTTTGTTCCTATTAAGTCAAATAGGACTGCTTCGCATTTCGCTAAGTTGTATGTCAAGGAAATCGTGAGACTTCACGGTGTTCCTAGTTCTATTGTGAGTGACCGTGATCCTTTATTCACGAGTCATTTTTAGCTGAGTCTTCAGCATGATTTGGGAACAAAGCTTAATTTTAGCACAGGTTATCATCCGCTGTCTGACGGACAGACTGAACGGGTGAATTGTATCTTGGAAGATCTCCTCCGTATTTGTATTCTTGATTTCGGTGGTAGTTGGGAGGATCACCTACCTCTTGTAGAGTTCTCCTACAACAATAGTTTTCAGTCCAGTATCGGTATGACTCCTTTCAAAGCCTTATAAGGAAGGCCATGTCGATCGCCTTCTTGTTGGTTGGAATCTGGGGAGAAGCTTATTCTTGGCCTAGATTTTGTTCGTGATTATTCCGAGAAGATTGATCTTATTCGTTTGAGAATGAAAGAGGGCCAAAGCCGCCATAAATCCTACACGGACAACCGTAAGAAGCCTCTCGAGTTCTCAATTGGCGATCTTATCTTTATTTGTGTTTCTCCTTTGAAAGGGAAGGGGTGATGCGTTTCAGCACGACTGGGAAATTGGATCCTCGCTTTATAGCACCATTTTCTATTACTAAACGTATTGGCCCTGTGGCTTATAGAGTTTCACTTCCTGCTCATTTATCTGGCATTCACGACGTGCTTCACGTCTCTCAACTTAGGAAGTGTCTTCGAGAATCGGATTCTGTTATCGATTCTCCTGATTTGCAAGAGCTTGAGATCTCACCAGACTTATCTATTGTACAACAGCCTATTCGCGTACTTGCCTCGGAGGTGAGACACCTTCGAAACAAGGACGTGCCGCTCATTAAAGTTCAGTGGTCCGCTAATCCCAATGACTGTACTTGAAAAACCAGAGAGTTTATCGAGCGATCTTATCCGGGATATCTATCTTTGCTTAGCGATGGTGAGAATATCTCTATACCTCAAGCTTATTTTCTTTTCTTTTTGGATGATGTATGTATGTAGTTGTTACAAATATCGTCTCTAGGAATTGCATGGACGCAATTTTATTAGGAGGGGAGACCTGTAACAACCCGCATATTTAACAATTATATATTTAAATGTTTAATTTAAATATAGCGTCGTTAGTCGGATTTTTAGGTCCAAAATCAAACTTTCGAATTAGGACTCGAAACCACTTCCATTGAGTTCAAAATGACATTTGCGATCTTTTTGAGTATAAACTTGAAGTTTGGAGAAAGTCGAATTTTGCTATTTGCTAAGTGGGCTTTTGGGTTTAGGTTCACCCAACTCATCCTATACCCCAACTCAGCCCCCTCTCCTCTCCACTCACTCATTTCATTTCATAAACTCAAACTCAACTGAAAATAGGGGAAGAGAATGGGAAATAGAAATTCTAATCCCTAGTTTCCTCTTGCAAACTCGGATTCTTGCTCCAAAATCAAAGAGAAGCTATTGGTAAGCCTCCTCTTCTTCTTCTCCAACTCTTTTCCTCTTCAATTTCAGTAATTTCCTAAACCTAACTTTGGAAATACTTGTTTTGAACTTAGATTGAAGCTTCTAGAGTAGAAGCGAAGAGTGGTTGGTCTTTTCTTTGCATTTGAGCTTCCCATCTTTGTTTTGAGTTAAAAAGGTGAGTTTTGAACTCACATCTACTTCTCTTGATATCATTGATGTTAGGTATAAATTCCTAACACTTATTCATGTGCAATTGCTTTTGATTCGGATTGGTTTTACGAACATTGCAATTTTTGGTGTTTTAAAGTCAAAGACTCTAAAAATCATAGCTTTGATGTTTGATCATGTTTTTGGAGGCGTATCGAAGAGCCAATAGTGCTGGGTTGTCGATTGGTATAAATCCCTAGCATCCATCGCTCGTTCGATCGCATTTCGGCTTGAATTTGCTATTTTTGGTCTAGGCTGTTTTTTTACCAAGCAGAAAATTTCAGGTTTCTTAAACCAAATCCAGACGTCTGGTTGAAAATCCAGACGTCCGAAAAGGGGTCTGGAAAAGGCAGAAACTAAATCCAAACGTCTGAAACAAAATCCAGACATCTGAAATCAAATTCAGACGTCTGGTTGAAAATTTCAGACGTCTGAAATGGCCCAAGAATTAAAAAGAGAGGAGAAAGCATATATTTTCCAGAATATAGGGCCAGACGTTTGGAACTGTCAATTTTGCCTATTTTGGCTATTTTTGAGTTAATTTCCAACTTTTATCGATTTTGTTGATTCCATTTAGTTGCTATCGCATTTTTGGACTTTGATGATTCCTTTTTGGATTCATGCACAGGTTTTTATAAAATGATCTTTTCAAATGTATTAAAAGCTCGTTTCACCAATTTATAATTTCTATTTAAAACATACACACAATTTCGCACTTCGAGCGAAGTGGAAAGGGTATTAAATGGTTAGGTAAAACACGGACCATGAATCCACGCGTTTATCTTTTCGATTAATCCCCGACCTATTCGATTGATTGTTTTGGCCTTTTGGATCTAGTTTACCGATGAGATAAGGTAAACCTTGTACTGCTTTGAGTGTGAAATTGACTAACGGAGAGTAAACCGTTTAGTGCGAGTGTGTGGTATAGGACTCACATTAACATTTTTCGGGTTCCTTCCGAGGAGTTTGTGACACATTTTGCCAGTTAGTGGTGTCCAGTACTGGGCCTCCGGACCTTCGCCACTACGGTTTGTTGCCTTCAGGTATGTTGCCTTCGGGCTTGTTGCCTTTGGGTTTGTTGCCTTCGGGTTTGTTGCCTCTGGGTTTGGAGCCTTCGGGCTTATGGATCCTTGTTTGTACAGTACTGAGCACATGCATTTTCTTTTGTTTCTTTGATATTTATATTCCGTGGCATATCGCCTTTCGGTGTAGGTCTTTTGGAACCACACGATATATAGCGGTTACCTTGTGGAACTTGTGTACCTTCATTGGTATTTGTTATTTACCTTTTTGGCTCGATTGGGATATTCATGTCCATTGTTTATTAGAGTTGATGATGATATGAGGCTTGTTATGATTCATCTTTTGTTGGATGATTGAGATATTTGTTGTTCTTTATGACCTCGCAGGTTCATTATTGCTCAATTTATCTAACTGATTTGTTTAGCTAGACTGACCCGTGTATTTTATACTCGGGTTAGACCGAGATGTTTCAGGTTAGGTACATTTGGACTTAGCCTATTTTGCCTCTGCATGGACTCCTCTGCTAGCTTCTTTTTGTTATAGCTTTTTGTGTAGTCTTTTTGGCTGTAACTCTAATATGTATTCTTTTGGACTCGCCTGTATAGTGTGGTTTTCTATACCACTTGCCATGTATCATTTCGTTACTCTGTTATGTATCTATATATGTTTATGAGATGATCTACCGTTCTGTGATGTATATTACATTGAGTTGTTATATTTCGTTCTGATAGATCCTTCAGCCACCTATGGCTTTGTATTAAGTATTTATTGGATATGTCGATCCTCTTGGTATGGCATTGTCGATGTATTCGATAGATAGTTAAGGCAAGGCTATAGATGGTTGCTCCTATCCAGCTCTATTCTCCGTATTAGCAGACAGTATTATCTAATAATACTCTTTGCTAATGTAGGTCTCGGAGTGGGGTGTCACAATAGGTGATCAACAGGTACATTTGGCCTTATTAGCGAGGTTAGCATGCGTTGGCTCACTTAGTAATAAGCAAATTTGCTTAAAATGCTGATAACAATGTATGTTTTTCCATTATAGTGAGATATATAGTGACATTATATTGTTTCCACATGTTTCAGGATACCCTGTATTAGGACGCCCCTTCGAAGATGCATATCTTGTAATAATATTGTATTTTGATTTTTTTGACACACTCTTCGTGCAAGAGACTTTGTCGAAAATTTTCAAATAATTCGACACTTAGAATATTTTCATAAAATTAATCATATGCAAAGAATAGAAAGTCGTTTATTGAATCTATTTGAAATTGTAGCATACGATAAGAGGAGACTGTGTGTGAGCCATATAGATAAGCGAGTAGTTGAGTGTTATGGAAGAGTGCTGATTACGATGAAAGTCAGGGTATGAGTTGTATTTATTGAATTCCTTATAAGAAATTGCGAGGACGCAATTTTCTTAAGGAAGGAAGTCTATAGTAGCTTTTCTTTCTATGTTGTATAAATTAATAATTTTAATAAAATAAAAGGTGTTTGAGTTTGATGTGAGATGATTTATATTTTGAAAATAAGATTTTTAGTTAGTTAATTCTATTTAATAAAGGATTTTATTTTAACAAATTGAATTGAATTAAATTGAGTCCCAAAAACTATATTAGGCCCAAAACTAATTAACCCAAGCCCAAACTCATGTTTATCATCTCCGTGCTTCTCGAAATCTCTACCTGCTTCTTCGCAAAACGCAAACCCTCCTTTATATCAATTTTAGCCCTAAGTTCCTAAATTAGAACAGTCGCGCAATATATATATCTATATATAAAGACAATCACGTACAATAATTAGTGATGCTTGATCGAACCAGGGAAGGATGTCACGATCGATTCTGAATTGATAAAGTGGTCGATCTAGCATGCGATATAGAACCGCATGCTTGTGGTCGCATATGACGTCGCTTAGAGGCAAGCAGCAAGTTGGTGGTGGTGCATGGTCGAAGTCGAAACCTGATATGGTGCGTCGTGGTTGAAGATGCAGGCAGCAAGCAATTAGAGCAAGAGCCATGACTTCGACGAGATGGTTGGCAGATACATGGGGTTTGTATTGGTATTTTGATTAGTGTTGAAAAAAACAATGAGATGCTGGCACAATCTTGAGCTAGAGCTTGTCAACGACTACAGAGCAGTGAGGTGATGGCTATGCGTTTGTACTGGTGATAGGTGGTGGGTTGTTGGCAGTATTTTTGATGACATCGCGATGGTAGAGGGCTACAATGGAAAGTTTGCTGGGGCATGGCTGTAGGCGATAGTGAGAGTGACTCACGATGATGAAGGGTAGCGAGGTATTTATGGGTATTCTCACTAGGAATTTTGACGAGTTAATCTCACTCGGTGTCTATTTCTTTTAATTTGATGCATGTTCCCTTGTATAATTGTTGATTTGTTTGATTGGATGTATTATTGAATATTAGATGAAATTAGATGTTTGTTAATGATTGATGATTGATTTTTGATGTTGTTTGAATTGGATGGAATGGTGTTGTGAACTATGATTATTTGTGCTTGCGACGATTATAGTTAGATGGATGTTTTTATTTGAGTAGTAACTTGATGGTTGTAAATAATTGGGTGAAATTTGAAATCAATTGGAAAAGAGATAAATAAATTAAATGATGTATATTTGAAACAAATAGATTATTTAGAAATTATTTATAAAATGATATTTGAAGTTATATTTTTAAAAGATATGAATGATTTGAATTTAAGATGGAAAATTTATGAAATGATAGTTTGAAATGGCTACAAGTTGAATGTAAATAAATTATTTTGAGAATAATTAGTGAATATTAGAATGATGTTTTATTTAATATTGAGATTATTAGATTAATGGAAAATTTGAAGGAGGAATAATTTTGGTTACATGTATATGGAATAATTTAGGGATTTTGAAAAATAAAAATTATTTTGGAAAATGACGAATTTCGAGATTTTGACTAAGGATTTATATTTGGTTACCAATGATTTTAAAAATATTTAGAGGATGTTTATAAAATAAATTTTGAAACATATTTTTCAAAACAATGAATAATTTGAATTAATAATAGGGAAGGTTTATAAATAATATTTTAAAGTAACTATAAGATGAATGCAAACTATTTTATTTGAGAATTTTCAATTGTAAGGGTTTGTTATATATAAAACATGAAGTGAATTTTTGAAGGTAATATATATTATTCTAATGGCTTATTAGCTTTAACAAAAGTGTTTGAATATAAATAAGGACTTCGAAATGGTATATTTAGGATATGCAAATATTTTGAATCGAGAATATTTAGGATTTGATGATTGAAAGAGATTTCAAGAATATAAATTTCTTTAAAGTATTTCTATATTATTAAAGTGGAAATTTGAAGCGAAAGTATTTTTGAATATTTAAATTTTGTCAACGGGTTTGAATAAAGTTTCTTTAAAGCCAAATAAAGTTTTGAAATTAGATGTGTGAATCGATTATTTTAAAAGAGGGAAATAAATAAAAGGGGGAAATTAATTAAAGGACAAAGATTTGTATATTTTTTGCCTCAAGGACATGACCTCAATATTTTTACCATAAGGACAAACATCTTCTAAAAATTATTCATAAGGACAAACATTTTTCAAAATTATTCATAAGGACAACAAAACTGCTACCGAGCTAAAACTGATACCTTAAAACTGCTACCGATAACTACAAACTGATACCTAAAAACTGCTATCAATAACTAAAAACTGATACCTACAGAAAGTTGTCCTTCAAGATAAAATATTGAAGATATGTCCTTGAGGCTAAAAAGCTGTGAAATTTTGTCCTTGACAATAATTTCCTGTTAAATAAAAATGGTTTATGTTGTTATATTAAATTGAAGTATTTTTATATAAGGAAGAGAATGGAGTGAAATATATTTAAACAAACCCTTCATCTTGTTAAATACTAATAGAATAAAATATTGATATGTGAATGGATGATTATTGATTTGTGTGTTATGAACGAGATGAAATAAAATATCTGTTGTGTTGAATTATTATATAATATAAAATTGAACGCCAATGAATTGAAAAGAGATTTAAGCGACAGTGATTACTAAGCGAAGTGGAAATTTGTTTAATGTTGATTAATTGAGGGCGTCATGTATATAATTATATTCCACCGGACGTTATACGATGTTTATAGGGGTGTTTTTAATTACTCAACACAAGTATAATATCGATTAATTCATTAAGGATCTAGTATTTGATATTTCGATGTTGGTGGATTGTTCTATATTATACATCCATATCTATTTATATTATTTGGATTTCTAACTCGACGAGTGAGATAAATTATATTATTGCTTATGTTAATTTATAACAAAAATATGATTATTTTCACTTTGAGTGGAACAAGGAGAACGAGTCCCTTATGAGGATGTAATAGCCAAAAGTATTTGCTAGCCCCATCCTAGCTTGACCGACCATGGGGTGCTTCCTGATGCAGTTGCGGCAACATGGCCCCTCATCGTGTGGTAATAGTCTACTAAACAAGCCAAATATGACAAATTCGTAACGAGGCGAGGAGGTTGAGATGGAAGCGAGGAATGAGGAGGCGAGGAAGCAACATGTGATTATTGTGCAGCTAAAGATTGGTGAGGATGCTCACAAAAATATTACATGTAGGGTCTCCTTTTGCATCTGAGAAGCTATGAGACGAAGGCGTAGACTAGGCTTCTGGTAATAGCAAATTAAACAGCATTATAGTAGTAGTATTGGTAAATAAAATAAAATAAAGAATAAAATAATTGAATCTAATACTGCTAAATAAATATGAATGAATTGATGTTTGATACGTGCTATATGTTGTGTACGATGTTTGCGATGTGTGATGTGTACATTTGTGCGATGTATGTGATACATGATGTGTAATATGTGTGATGGATGTTTGATGTATGTTGTATGATGTGCATGATACTATATTGATGTTTGATGGGATGTGGATGTTGTTGGATGTGTCATAGATGTTTTATTATTCCTTGAGATATCGTTCATATTCTCACTATTGAATCTAGACATAGTCTGACCTGTTTATTATTTATATAACACTCAGATCAGTCCGAGACATTTCAGGTTTAGGGATGATGTGACAAGATTTTCTTATTAGGCAAAATTGGAGGCTGTATTACTAGATGTATTGTATATTATGTAATTGGATTCGTATATGTATATGATGTTGGAATTGATGTATTGATTTTATCTTTTATATAATTGAGATTTGATGGGGATTTGACATTCTGTATCCCATTCGGACTTACGAGAAGTATTATATTTTTATCGCTGTGTCGATGACTCTGTGTTCTCTGTGATTTATTTTATATCGTGTATTGTTCTATTCTCGGGCACCACACGTGTTTATTGCTTTGTATTGAGACTGTTCATATCGAGATGAGCAGTGTTTACATTATGAGACGTATTTAGTGTTAGTCCAAGAGAATATTCACTTGTGTTTCACCCATATCGTCTCATTCTCCGTGTTACTCAACAGTATTATTCAGTAATACTCTTGAGTAATATAAGTATAAAGGTAGAGTGTTACAGAAAAAGTACAACTACAACGTACAAAAAATGTCCCGATTATTTGCTCCAACCAAGGGACAATGAAGGCGATCGGTAGTCTGCAAAATTTAAAGAAAACATCTGTGCGTACAAGTCAATTTTTGCTTTCACGTCCATGGGTCGTTGTACAGATATCTCTGTAAACAATGGTTGTGGTCCATATGTATTTCGTTTTAATGGTCACAATCATCGTCGTATTGCTTTCATATATATACACCAAGCATTGGTCTATATGCGGTCCCCATAAATTAGATGTGTATCATCATATGCACACACATGTGCACTCAAGAACGGTTACTGATGATCAGCTTGAGCAAAGGATTAGCTATTGTGGGGAAGACACGCTATATTTGGCAGCAATCTAACCTGAAACTTGACTAGGAGCCATTGAGGCATTCGCTTGAACATGAAGAGAAGTAGCTTGTGCATGGGCATTAAATACCACATGAGATGAACCAAGCAGCACACAACCATAGATACTGATCGCAATAGCATTAGCTTCAGCCTTTGTAATCAACACTTGTGAAGTAGGCTGAAATAACCTAGAGGACTCATCATGAGTGTGAACTTGCTGCATAGCATTAGAACTAGGAAGATTGGAGCATGGAGTGAATTTGCTAATAGTTGCAACTTGATAGAATGGGCTACTACTGCATGGTCTGAACATGATATAAAGCATTAGGGTGAATAGCATTTTCATTAGGAAGCACGAGAATGACATTAGAAGTAGCAGTGTGATACTTATTCTTCCCACATCTGCAGTCATTTTAACTTTCTAACCATTTTGTAATAATTTTTGGAAGTTTTCTTTAATAGAAAACATATTTGATTTTAGAAGAAGGTAGATAAGACGTTAGAGAAAAAAAATGATTTTTTTTATATACAGAGAAAAACTTTATTACTAAACTTTACTATAAAAGTTCATTTTTTTCTTAAGATGAATAAATCCATCTCTATTTATAGGAGTTTACATCTCAAACAGACGTTGGAGATTCACTTAATTTAACATTTCTCCATATATATCTCTTAAATATTCTCTCATACAATTTCAGATATATTAATCCATAAATATCTCCTAAATATTCTCTCCTACAATTTCAAATATGTTCCATAAATATCTAACATATACTCCAGAAATTTCCTATATGAAAAATCTGGATTAACAAAATCAAGTTTATTTCTAACACTCTCCTATAAACTTGATTTTGTAGTATCAAGTAATGCTTGAAAACTTTGTATTCCACATGCTTTGGTAGGAATAGAGATATTATCTAAAATTTCTTCATTACGATGACCTTCTTACCAAATGATAAGATCTTTAATGCATGTTCGTGAATTCTTGTTTTACTTCTGTCATTTCTTCCTTCTTCATTACAGTAGAATTTTCCATAAAGTAAGTGTTCTAACATCCGCCTTGTTTCGGTACTATGAATTTTGAATGAATCATATATTTTACCTTTATATTTTTCATAACTTCGCTCTTGCGGTTTTTGATCAATCCAATTTCTATGTATTTTTTCCGAATTTCACATTTTCATGTCATTTCGGAAAACATCATTTGAAAAATAGGTTTGTTCAAAATTATATAAACTTTGCTCACTTATTCGTTTTCATGATCATGAAATTCATCGCTTGTCACTTTGGCTTCCTTTTTGACCATTACTATTTTTATTTCTTGAACATTCACTATTTCCATTTCTTCAGATTTTTCCTCATATTTCAAGTCACTTCCAAGCTCTTGAATTCCATCTTCTTGACTATTTCTTCTTCATTTTCACCTTTTTTGCTTTCATACTCTTCACCATTGACGTCATCTTCACTTACTTTATTTTCTTAATCTTCTTCTTTTTCTTCCTCTATACGTTCTCATTCTTCTTCCAATTTATCATTCTCTAGCTCCCCAAATTTCAATAATTTTTCAGCATCTTTCTCCTCCTTACTATCCTTCCTTTTCTCTGTCTCATCAATCAGATTGTCTTCTTCTACTGTTATTTTGTTACTCTTTCCATATACTTCTTTTAACTAATTCCATAAATCTTTTGTGTAATTTTATCCAAAAATATGATCATACACTATTTCATCGACGTTCTCATTCATTACAACACGAGCACAATGATCATTCCATCGTAATTTTACAAATTTTTTCTTGTCAATTTGCGACATGCTCTCCAAATCATTCGGCCATTCATAACTATTTTCGAAAATCTTCCATAATTCTTTGAAGAATAACTACTCTTTCTTTTCCTTGTAAGCTAGCAGTAAAGTACCATCTTGTTGACTTCCTTCTTCAATGTAATTGGTCATCTCTTCAACTTTATTATTGCTTGGAGCTCTATATACGGAACTATAATGTCCACGTTTTTCACAACTGTAACATTTGACGCGTGATTTATCACACCATGATTTTGAATTTCCTGTTCTATGACCTTTTGTTGATGTATCTTCACTTTGGTTATTACTGTCATCGTTGTTGTCGTTATTAGGTCTCCAAAATTGTCTGTGTCCATATCCACGACCTCATCCTCATTCTGGACCATAACCTTGTCTTTGTTGGCTTCGATTGCTTTCTTCCTTTTTGAATCAATATGTGTTTTAAGTGCTTACTCCACGATCTCTTCCTTCTTCCTTTTCTTTTCTTCATAAGCTTGCAATGAACCGAGATGTTCCTGCCACGGACTCCAAGTTTTTTGTCTCTTCGATTATGGCAACAATATGTTTGAACTTTGGATCTAATAATCTAAAAATCTTCTTCATAATTCTTACATCATTTAACTTTTCACAGTTTCTTTTTAGGTTATTACACTGACAAGGTAAAGGGCAATTTTCGATGGCTCGGAGCCATCGGTGGCTGTCGCAAGCTGTTAGTAATGCCGTCAGAATATAGACTACGCCTTTCGTCCTCTTTCGACGGCTTCAATGAAGGAATTGCGATGGCTAGCGACGACTCTTCCGATGGCATTTCAGACGGCAATAACGACCACATAACATGTAAATTTTCCATTAAGCCGTCGCAAGCCGTCACAATTTTCGCTCAGATAACCGTCGGTAGCCGTTGAAAAAATTGCCCATTAAGCTGGCGGTAGCCTCAAAATCCATCGAAAATCTGGGTAAACTTTTTTTTGCAGCCGAGCATCACTTCCATACCAACATATAACACAACTCATCAAAATCAATATATAAATAAGATATATAAGCTGAAATCAATATCAATATCAATATAAAACTCAATCATCATCATATCAAATGCAAACATATTCAATCAATACAAAACAAACCTTCCATCATCAGTCTCACACATCCAACTGCAATGTTTACATCCAACATCAAACTCCACAAATCAACCACACAAATCAATATCAAATACCATACGTCCATAAATCAACCTCATTATCACTCAACGTTTATAGACACCAGTTTCAAAAAAAAACTGCAAATCGTACCTCATGACTCATCATTGGCTTCGGAATCACCAGATGAAGGGAATGCTCCATGATGCTCCACATACTCGGCCAAACGTTGGTTCAGTGGCTCCATTTGCACGGCTCGAAGGCGGTCCTGCTGCTGCAGCTGTGCAATCTGCCGTCAAAGCTCACAAATCTCTACGGTGTTCTGAGCTCTTCGGTAAGCCCTTTGCGATATCCGAGCCTACAAAACAAGTCAAATATGTTTAAGTTATTGCGTAACTTTTATAACATTTAAGAAAATTTTACAAGTAGTTAATTTTTATAAATTATCGATTGATTGTCGTAGCTGAGCGCCTATTTCTCTGGGTAGGTCCATAACAGAGTCGAAGATCACATCCTCCTCATCAATGGTCAATTACTCCTGTCCCGAATGCTCAAGCATTTATGCACGTGCTTACATAAATTTTTCCCGCAATGCAAAATTAAATACAAATAAATATTACATGACATTATTATCATATTTAAAACTAATTAATTAAAATAATCATTATTAATAACTTATAACTTAAAATATACTTACATATGCGGCGTGTGCTCTATCATCCTCATGCCAAGCATACAACACCGCTCCCTCATCGTCCGTCTGGCTAATGGTATGAGTATGCTCAAACACATCCATATACGATAAGGGATCCATACACGCACTTTCCTGCAATAATTGGTGTATTTATGTTGTTCATATAAATTTATACTAAAAATGTAATAAATTTTTGTAATTGCAATTAATTAATTTACTAGGACCTCACAATAGTGCTGAAATGAATTCGAGCCACCACAGTGTGTGACTAAATTTTTCTACCAATTCGCAGAGTTCCTGTCCGACTCTGCCTGCAAATTAAAAATTAATATTATATTTTACAGTTATAAATTATGTATTCTATACCGAATAAATTAAGGTGATATCTGATAGATTTACCTTGAATTTGTCACCACCCCACCATGCGACCCAAGCATCCCAGATGCTGGCTCCCATCCAGCTTGGCTTCTTCCCAGTTTTTCTTGTGGTAGACATCGTATTCCTATAATTTTGTGCCACTATTGAGTTCCAATAGCATTGGAAAAGAGACACGTCCTCCTCTTGTAAGTCTACTACTCTCTGTATATATGTTAAAAAATATTAGTAAAACATTTATACTTAGTCAAAAAATTATAAAGTGATTATAAAAAAAGGTATATAATTTCACACTGACCAGGAAGTCTTGCAATATGCACTCACGTACATGATTTGGGATCCTACTCCACTTCGTCCAGCATGTAGTCATACGGCTCAAGTATGCCTGTTTTGATATGCTAAGAACAATGTTAGAAGGCTCAATCTCAAAATCTCTGCATTAAATATGATACAGACAAATCATGACTAATATATTATACAAAATATTTATAATGCTGAAGTAAATTTAATACTTACAAGCCATCATCTTTCGATGGCAATCTAACTACCTACGTGGAGTCTCCTGCGAAGGGCTGCTGCCATCATCACCACTGCGACCTATCCCTCTCTGAGACGCAGAGGGAGAAGCGGACTATGAAGAACTCCACCCTCTAAAGAAGGACATATGTAATGCCTGTCACATACATATTATATTATTATGGTAGAACATATCATTTAATTATGAGTAAACATATCAAGATTTAACATCAATAATTGAATGAAACAAACAAAAAAAGTGTAACATCAATACTTCTAAAAAATATCTTTTTTTAACATGTAACATCATTTTTGTGATCATTTGGATCATCACTACCTTTAACATATACACCGGTATTGTTAGTTAATTTTTCAGTCTCATATTCTTTGGTGTTGAATTTGTATCCATTGACAAAGAATACTGGATATGTCTTGATTTTTCTATTTGGTACCATCGCATAATGTTTCAACCCTTTGTCGACCACACAATTTACCAGATCATATACGTGGTTCGAAAACCAAGTAGCAAGATTTTTGTTAATATCCCTGCTTAGATGCCGTGATTCATAAATACTGCATATATGGTAATATATTGCATTATAATTGATACATAGGTATTATTCAAGTAAATAATTTTAAATGTGTTATTTATTAATACCTAACAAATGACACAACTTCTGCACAGTTAAGAGGAACATATATGTGGGCTACATGATAATCTCTGTCGTCTAACCATCCTTCCACACATTTTCCAACAGGGCGTCCCTACTGTCTAAAAATAGATAGCATTGATTCATAAGAATAAGATTCAATGACTTCATCATTTCGCATAGCACTTTCAAAAGATAAGTTCACGTGGTCACTAAAATAATGAGAGAAAAAGAACGAAGCTTCTTCTTCGATATATAATTTGCATATCGAACCTTCAACTCGTACTTTTTGTCTCAATTTTTTATTTAGATGATTTAAGTACCTATTAAGAATAATTATAATTAAATTTTATTACATATAGTTAAATTAAAATTTAACATACTCAATATTAATATCTTTCAAACGGATATATCCATCCATATTATACAGGACCTCGAAGTCATGCTTCAAATGAAGATGAATAGGTAAATGCTCTATTACATTAAAGAAACTAGGAGGAAATATTTTCTCCAGTTTGCAGAGCAGTATTGGAATTTCTTCCTCAAGTTTACGTAGATGATCAACTTTTAAGGTAGTTGAACAAAGCTCCTTATAAAAAACTAAGTTCTGTTACAACCGTCCAAACTTTTAAGGGCAACTATTCTTTGAAAGCGACTGGTAATGAATGTTCCATCATTACATGACAATCATGACTTTTCATTCCACTTAGTTTACCGTTCTTATGGTTGATGCATCTACGAAGATCAGAGGAAATCCCATCAGAAAATCTTAATCCTTCCACCCACTTTAACAATACTTTTACTTGGTTACCGTCTAGCTCGTAGCTTGCTTTGGGTTTTTTTGTCATTTGGCTTCATATGAAGTTCAGGATGATTGCCTATTGCTTCTATATCGCATCTTTATTTCAAATCGTCTTTAATATTTCCTTTAATATTCAGAAATGTGTTAAATACATTATCGAACACCTTTTCTCGTTATGCATCACATTGATATTATGACGAAGTAGAAGATTTTTTCAATAACTCAATTTTCAACATATACTTTATTTGCACCAATCATGGATCGTCGATTTGCCTTGAATTTCAATTTGTTCGCCAGTTTCATGTACCTTTGGATAATTCTTTATAAGGTCAAAGTATCTTTGCTTGACCAAATTGTTGGTGGTCGTAAGATCTCAACTCTATTACTTGTAATTTTTTTAATCATTTCTAAAAGGATGATGAATACGGAGAAAACACCGATGATAGTCAAACCATGAAATTTTTTTCTATGCGGTAAAGAAAATGCTCGCGTTTCTTCCATGCAGTAAGGGCAAGCTAGACAACAACCATACTCCAACCCGATAGCATTGCATACATAGGAAAATCGCTTATAGTCGACAGTAGAGAAGCAAACATACGATTTTTTTTGAAATGTCGTATGATTTAACACCTTCATACCACATTGTTTTCAACTCTGTAATCAACGGCTGTAAGTATACGTCGATTCCTTGTGTCGGATCATCAGGGCCAGAGATGACAATAATGAGAAACATGTACGGAGTTTTCATACACATCCATGGAGGTAAATTGTAAAGTATAACGTAAAGTATAATGAGAACCAAATTGAGAGAACGGTGAAACTCCATCTATACATAAACCAAATCTAACATTACGGCTCTCCACTGCGAAAGCGGGGTATGTCTTATCAAAATGCTTTCATGTTTCTTCATCAGCTGGGTGTGCTAACGTACATTCTTCCTGTGCTCTCACACAGTGCCATCTCATATAATGCACGGTTATAGGAGATGCATATAACCTTTGAAGCCTAGGAGTGATGAGTAAGAGTGTGTGTGTGTGTGTGTGCAGGTACGTTTGTATGGAGCTTCCTTTCGAATTTTTTTTCTCGGTTTATATCTTTCCTGATTACATAATTTATAATTCCTAAGATTGATGTTTTCTCTCCAAAACGACATGCAACCATTTAAATACGTATCTATTTTTTGATACAACAAAGCAAAAGGAGACATAAGTTTTTTCACTTCATAATGATTTTCGCACATTAAATTATCGAGTGGCATATGCCGTTTTGAAGCTTATACATAGCTGCCCGGCTTCTGTGAAGTTGCATTTTGATTTCACTGCAATGTATTCTACAGTTACTAAAAGTTGAGTACCGCTTGTACAACCATCCCAAAGGGGTTTCTTAGCAGCATCCAATAAATCATAAACTTTTTTTGCTCTAATACTTGGTTATTCTTTGACATTAACATCGTTACCATCAAACTTCAATAGCAAGGAATATTGAACGTGCTCCATCTTCAACCATATCTTCTATGAGTTTCGTCGAAATAAGTTCATTATCCACCTCCTCCTCCGAATGTACAGGATTAGGTGCTATAAGTTCTCCATGATGATCCCACATTGAATAATTCGGCACGAAACCTGGTGCAAATGAACCATTAGCATATCCAGTATCAAATGCTTCAGTAATTTACACCTACTACATGGACAACAAATTTCTTCGACGTTTCCATTGTTACTTAAAGCGAATTCAATAAAGATGTTCACTTATTGAGCTTCTAATTTCTCTTCTTTATTGATACATCCAACTCCGATCGATAAAATAATTGACTGTTTTTTCTATTTTAAAACATAAAAACACATTAATCATTTACGTATTGACATTTTATTTTTCATATAAATCTTACATTTAAATTTTCGCAAATATATAATATTATTCTATTTAATTTTATTTTCAAATGTATTTACACAAATTATTATGTGAATATATCTACAATTTTTAGGCTATTGTTTTACGCTTTGATGGTTGGACATCTTACTTTTCATTACAAATACAGTATTAATTATATTATGCAAATCATTTCATTTTAAACGATACAACAAAATTTCGACAGCACTTCCCCTTTGTTTCATGTATAGTACACATATGTGCATACATAGGGAACAAAAAGAAAGTGTTGCCGAAATTTTGTGAACCGTTTAAAATAAAATAATTTGCAAAATATAATTACTATCGTGTTTGTAACTTGTTCAATACTGGGATAAATCCAGCAAATATTGTATCGAATGAATATAAATGTCCGTTCTGTGATAAAAATAAATATTCATACAACAACCATATACAATATTTGTCAAATGAGGCCTAAAACTTTCTAATGGATTTACAAAAAGTGAAGCGTATTATACAATAGTTTTTACAATAATTTATTTACATTCTAAGAAATGCATACACTAAATCGTCGTTATCGTTATTTTGAAAGCGCATACATCAAATCCCGAGCATTATTTGTTTAGATGGTATTGTAGCTAAACTACAGTTCATTCACGTCCTACACTTTGACTTTTTATATTCTATTACTATTGATGCTTTAGTGCACATTCAGTCCTAATCTAATGTTTATACTTAGTGTTCTTAATTTTTTCGGGCACAATTTAATGTATTGTTCTGAATTCTACAACAAAACATTTCCATGTACTGCCAGCTTTGTACCTAAATGTACACCTTTACTAATACGATATTGGCATTACTGTCAAACTAAACATCGTGTCACAAACGCAAGCTTCTCCAATCGATTTTCTTAGCCGTTCACATTATATATAAACACAAATTTTATTGATAACGTATATAGATTTCACATCGGTACCACTTTCCAGTGTGAAAACAACGGGGCTTATGCTAGTCAAAATATAGTTTTATCCATATGCGCATTGGAGAATAACACTTCTTTTCACTGTTATTTATTACCATATATATATATAGTTCACAATCTTATACTTGTAGAAACACACTCATTTTTATCTACCAACGAATGGACCTTATGTCTACACCGATTCTTGAGTTCGTTCTCTTTTCTCTCCCAGTATCTCATCGTCCCCGGAAATCTCCTCCAACGACCGTCCATTCGTCTCCGGCACCATAAACGTGAAGAGAAATCCAACAAAATTCACCACAGCCAACCCAACAATCGACTTTTTGATCTTCACTACATCATTATCCAACGTATAACTCTGCACCCAAAAAGCCCCAATTATAGCCCCAGCCTTCCCCGAAGCAGCCGATATCCCATGGCACGTCGACCTAAACCTTGCTGGAAACAGTTCCGCCGGCACTATAAACGTCGTGCTATTCGGTCCGAAATTCGCAAAGAAGAAAGTCAGTCCGTACAATACAGCAAACAGCATCGGCTTTCCATTCTTGAATCCCGTCTCGCACGTCTTGCATTCTTTCCCTCGTAGCTCTTCGTAGTATATTCCGACTATGGCCATGAAGATGGACATGAGAAGGAAGCCCACGAGTTGGATGATGAAGCGGCCGATTTTGTCAATTAAGAAGACGGTGAACCAGTAGCCTGGGACGGTTGCGAAGAGGGCGACTAGGAACATTGCTCGGGAGAGGAAGTAGACTTCCTCGATCGCGTTCATTTCGGTTGCTTTAGGGAGGAGGCCGGTGGAAGGGTAGATGTCTTTTTGGGTGAGGTTGTTGGAGTAGAAGGCGATGTCCAGGAGGAACCATGTGGTTGATGTGCCGATTAGGTGCAGTCCATGGCGGCGGAAGAATTGCGCTGAGAAGAATTTGTAGGGTATTGTTGTGTGATTCTCTTGAATGGTTTCTATGGCAATGTCGGTATCAAGAACCTTCATCATGTCTTTTGCTGCTTTTTTGTGATCGCCTTCCACGAGGGCAGTAAACCTAGAAAGGAAGAAATCAGTATTTGATTTATATTGTTTGAAAGCTAAGATTTACATTCATAAACCTTAAATAACTAGAGCAGATAAACTTTAGCTTATCTGGTACACCGTAGTCCAATGGTTTCTTGGTTTTCGATCATTGATGCATTTCAGCAATTGCTACTTTGCTAATTGGTTAAAGTCATTAGATACTTGATCTGATAAAATAACCTGTAGGCAAACTTTGGATGATCTGAATTGACTTGATCCAATGGTTCTTCGGTTTTTGATCAATGATTCATTTTAGCATTGCACAATTGGTTGAAGTTGTTAGATATTTAATATAATGGAACTATAACCAGAGTTGATATACTTTAGCTGATTTAGACCATCAGTTATTGTATGATTTTTTTACTAACATCACATTTAGCGATGTCTACATTACGTAATGTGTACCATTGATTGAAGTTATAAGATATTTGATCTAATGACGGATCTTTCCTTATTCTAGTTTCAACTAGGGAAGCGGAGTCTACTCCATGGCAACTATCAGATACTATAGTTCAAATATAACGATTGCAACAAATGGTGCATTTTAGTAGAGATGAATTTGCTAGAATGCACCACAGGTGTGAAGCTAAGTCATTGATCTGGTGGACCAGATCCACGACCGTTTCCTACTATGGCTTAAAACTAGAGTAGGCGACCTCTAATACCTTGCAGTTTCAGGCATTTTCATCCGCCAGTAATAAGTCATAGCAGCTGGAACAGCTCCAAACATGAGTACAATTCTCCAGACAAAGTCACCCTGCGGCTGTGTGGACAGAACATGATTTTGTGCAAAGGAGGGTGCTGGATAGGCCTCATTAAATGCCTTTGACACAGCCATAGCTACTGCTCCTGCCACCAGAATTCCTATTCCTTGCATTGCAAACACTGCTGCTATAAACCCACCTCTTGTCTTCTGGTTTGCATATTCAGACATGATGACTGCAGATAATGGGTAGTCGCCTCCTATTCCGAACCCTAGCCAGAATCGAAAGAAGCAAAGTGATACAACCACCGATTTTGCTGTTGATCCAAATGATAGCCCTGAGGCTATTGCACATCCCACCTGTTATGTGCAACAATTTGGTATGTTAATCAATTCTTGATATTGATATTTATTCATTTTTCACCAAAAAAAAAAAAAAAAAAAAAAAAAAAAGTCTGTACTACATATATACCGTCTTAACCCTTTAACATGCAGTTGCAGAGCCAGCGATTTTAGGCAGGTCGGGCATGATTTTGCAAAGTAGAAAAAATGTTATATTACAATGTAGACCTATAAACACACACACACGTGTGTGTACTCTCCACACACACGTGTGTGCGTGCGTGCGTGTGTATAATAATCTATTAGAACAGAAAATATTGACACAGTTGATGACACAATGTATTAACCATTAGACTGCACTCTGATTTCAACTCCAAAAGTGTATTTAATGAGACTATTTTTTCACATTTTGCGTCCAAATTGTCTCCCAAATGTATGTGTGTGTTCATGCATCCCGGAGTGTGTGCATGCGTGTGTGTTTGTTTGGAATTTTTGGATGAACAATATGATTATTTGGAATCTGGCATCTTCAAGCAGTAAATGTGACTAACATGTTGATTCAGGTGAAGAGAGGATGTAAATTGAGATATGGCAAGATATCAAAATACAATATTTATTGCTTAGTTAGTTTAAATCTGGATATATGACATATATCATACCCGGGCTTTGTCCTCATCCACCTTTTACAGTAAAGAAATGTCATATTGAGTATCACCGAACCACCTGTATTTCAGTTAACCTCACGATATTTTTTTATATCAAAAGAGCTATGTATTGAAAATTGTCTGCTGTCTGCACTTTTGATGCATACTCACACCTCATCCTTTTAATCTATATCCGTTTAGCCTGATTGAGCATAATTTAAGGGAATGAAGGTGCAATTCACTAACGTACCCTAATGTATGTTAGGAACAAACATGATCAAATGTTTGTTATGTTGTTTGTTAGAGTAAAAATAAATTAAGTCATCATATTTTCAAGGTGTTAAAACTTAAATGTGTAGTTGGAGTATGACATAAATTCTTTTACCATCGTGACAAGAGTGATTCCATAGACTTTTTTACGACCCAAGCGATCGCCTAACCATCCAAAAAACAGTTGTCCGGCAAGAGTTCCACATAGAGCAACCCCGGTAATGAAATAAGTGACCTTATCGGGTAACTTTCCTGGTGCCCCCTTTTCAGGGTTATAGTAATAAAGTCGACCCAGTAATTTAGTCACTGCAGTTATACAGAAGAGATCATAAGCATCTGTGAAAAATCCCATGCCTGCAATGACGATAGCAGTGAAATGGTAAAGTTGAGTTTTTGCATTGTCAAGCGCTGAGAAGACTGAAGGTGCGTTTTTCTCAGACATTGTTGTTTCTGTGGCGCTGTGGAAAGAATTGGTGGTTGATTCTGAAGTATATATAGAACTGGTTTGGACTGAATTTTCTAAGCATTTGTTATAAAAAATGTCAAGTTACAGGTAGAGATTTGTGGCATTATTATGTTTAGGTTTTAACTACACCAAGATTCTTGTTGTTTGCTTAGTTTTCTCAGGATTAGACTGTGGCTATGCACATATGCTATAAGAATATCCCACAACTACACTAGGATTCTCATTTCTTGAAATGCTCTTCAAACCATTTTTCTCTATCTGGCTTTGTGTAAAAGGTATGATGTTGAATATACTTCAATGGAAACATATACTCCAATTTTTTATGCCTTCATGTTCCACCACGTTACAAGCATTCCATTTCACATTTAGATATGTTAATAAAATCATGTGTTTTCTTTTCTTATTTGGCTTAATAAATACACATCTATGCAATTTAATACACATGCCTGTACAATCTCACTTAGTTAACATCGAATATCATCAATAGAAAAGAAATCATCAACAACAGTCTTTTCCCTACAACCCCAATGGAATCTCCAAGTTACACCTAGAATTCAAAATGTGAAGTTTTTTTATTGCCGTGGAAATTTATTAGTAATTCTTGGCGATTTACAAGGAACTATAAAATATGTATTGTCCATATAATCCGTTTGGTCAGGTGATAGTTAACGTACAAGGCAACCACCACCGCTACCTCCTTTGTCGAGTTTAGCATGGTCTTATATACAGTATCTATGAACTTGTCTCAATCTGTGTGATTGAAGTTGGCATCTTTTAGTGATACTCCAAACTCACCAAATATTATAGGCATGTTAAGCATGTTGGGTTTGCATCCATGTTCGGACATACTGGATGTATGTTTCTGGTGTTGAGTTCAATAGCCTGCAATCATAAATAAAACTTTTGGAGCAAGCACTTCATTAAGTTGACTTTTGTTGTTTTTACCGGATTGCGGTTGGTTTATCGTTTTTTAATTTTGGATTTCGGTCATATAAAAATGTGAACGATGCATGTATATTGTGGAAAATGACCAATATGGAGACTTGTGCGAATAAGTTGGGAATGACGTTACAGTTTTGAAAGGAAGTGATGTATTTTATGCTAGGGAGCATAATGCCTAACTGTAAAGCATCTTTTTTTGACATTTGTCGACAGTCTTCGCAATAGTGCCACTGGAGATGTAGCAGCTAGAATTTCAGTAAGTCGGATAAACCAACAAGAAAGGGAATACAAACATGTTAACCGTAAAAAGATAAAGTGGCTCTTCAATCAACAGAGTGAGTGATGTTGAACCCAAATTATTGCGACGTCATAGAAAATTTTGTACTTGTTTCCCCTAGCGCAGAAAGACTTTGTTTAGCTCACCAGATCTCCAGAGGTATCAAATTTGAAAATACATAATAAAATGCAACAGTTGATCTATAAGTTATGAGAAGGGACGTGTTAATAAACATTAATTTCTTAATTAATGTTTGTAGTGTAAAAATCATGTGACCAGTAAAAAGAGTTTCGAAATTTACAAACAATGTTTGAGAATTACAGTGTGAATATGCTGCTAAAAATATATCCTCTGTAACTAATCAAAGTGCACATTCTTTATCGTAGCTAAAGCTCAATTTTATAATGTGAATATTAGACACACATCCCTAAAATCGAACTTAATTCAAAGTCGGTTCTTGTCCAAAAAAAAACATACTTTCTACATCCATGTTTTTGTTTTAAGCCTATTTTTTTCCTAAACTACCCTTACGCTTCAAAATCGAGCCATGATTCTTCTTTTCTTCTTCATCTTCTTATGATCAAATTGAAAGCCAAGCTGAGTTTTCTTTAGACAAGTGTTTATTCTCGATTTCAATAAAAAAAATGCAACTATTTGAAGACGAATCAATCTTGTTTACAAAAACATACATTGTTTTTTATCTTCTATGGATTGTTGGTGTTTTGATGTTTAAATTCATTAATTATAATGATAAATGGTTGCAGTTTGATATTTGAAGTTATGTGCATAAATACTGAAAATTACCTAGAATAGCATTTATACAGTTCTTTCCTGCAAACATTGTTAATAGTTGTTGAAAAATCAGCAATTTTTAAGATTATTTGTAGATATTGGTGCAACTTTTCATAATAATTGCAAAATAGTCAGCAAATATTAGGATTGTTTGCGTATAAATATGCTTTTATTTAGGAATTTTCATCTGCAATTATTCACTTAAAATTTAGCAAATATTCATAATATATACTTGCTGAAAAATCAGCAATTATTCATTTAAAATCATTTGTATTCATTTTTGTGTGCAATTATTCAAAATAATTGCAGAGATATGTGCAATTATTATGTATAATTGCATGTATGTCTGTAATTGTTCTGAATAATTTGCATACATATCTCAAAAATCTACAATTATTCTCAATAATTGCACAAGTTGGTGCAAATATTGTGAATAACAATAGAAAATAACTGCTGAAAAATCCTCAATTTTCAAAAATATTTGCAGAATTGGTGCAAATATTCAGAATAATTGTAGAAAAGTCAGCAAAGATTGAAAATTTTGTATACATTTCTATGCATTTATGTAAGAATTTTTCTCTACAGTTGTTAATTTTAATATTTTACATTAGGAAGATGAATTTTATCTTCATAATTAAGAATACATACATAAAAACTGCATTTACTGAGACATTGATGCAAATTTTCATAATAATTGCAAAAAGTCAGCAAATATTGCATATAAATACGTTTTTATTTAGAAATTTTCCTCTGCAATAATTCACTTAAAATTTAGCGAGTATTCGTTATATAAACTTGCTAAAAAATCAGTAATTATTCACTTAAAATCATCTGTTTTCGTCTTTGTATGTAATTATTCAAAATAATTACAGAGATATATGCAATTATTATGTATAATTGCATGTATGTCTGTAGTTATTCTGAACAATTTGCAACTATATATGAAAAATCTGCAGTTATTCTCAATAACTGAAGAAGTTGGTGCAAATGTTGTGAATAACAATAGAAAATAACTGCTGAAAAATCTGCAATTTTTAAGAATATTTGCAGATATTGGTGCAAATTTGCAGAAAAGTCAGCAAATATTGGAAATTTTTGCATACATTTATATGCATTTCTGTAACAATTTTCTATGCAGTTGTTAATTTCAATATTTTGCATTAGAAAAATGAATTTTTTCTTCATAATTAAAATACATGCATAAAAACTGCATTTACTGAGAATACTTGCAATTATGTGCATTAAAAATTGCAATTAGTGAAAATACATGTATAAAAATATATAAATATTCCAATATTTGCAATATTTCTGCATGTATTCTCAATATTTGCAGAAAAATATGCAAATATTTACAATAGTTGCATAAAAAACTTCATATAGTGTCAATTTTTGCATTAAAAAATCTAATGCAAATATTATAAATATTTTTACTTTTTTTGGCAAATATTATGAATAATTGCAGTTATGGCTGCAATTATTCTTAATAATTGCAGAAAAATCTACAAAATTTGAGAACATTTGTTTATAATACTGCAAATATGTTCTGTAACAACCCAGTATTTTGGTCGTTTAATTTTAAACGTTTAACTTATTTCGAATGTTGAATTGGAAACAACAATTTATTTTGAATATGGAGATTTTAGTTGAGATAGTAAAATGGTTTAAATTTCAAATATAGCGATTAATTAGATTTGGTAATAGTAAATTAAATACTTGAATATTGGGTAAATTTGTGAATCTGGAATGAAACCTGGATGGAAATGATTTCTTAAGTTGATTTAAACTCTACTTGAATTAGATTTATGATACTGGACTTTTGGATGGAATTAAAAATCGATAAATTAAAATTTGGAATTTTGTATATTTATTTAATAGTGAAATTTAATATATGGCATAGTGTGAATAATTGAATTTATGATTTAATATGAATCGAAATGGTTTCTAATATGAATATAAATTCTATTTGAATTATAATTGAGTTCTTAAGTTTTTAAAATTTGAATTTCAAGTAATTTCGTCGATTTTGAAAATCGCTCGATTTAATCGATTCGTAAAATAGCCTTCCAGGGCATAGTCTTGAAATTTGATGAAACCAGTTCCATTGGATCCGTGATAGTGTATTATTATCAGATTTCAAATTTCGTAGCGTTTGGAGTTACCGTTGGTAATAATACACACACACACACACACACATATATACACGCGTTGAAATTCATATTGGAAATCTAATATTATAATTCGATTCAGAAAGCTATCTTCGGCATACGATCGAATTAGGGCCTCGAAACATATTTCATTATGTTCAGAATAGAGGTAAAATATTATAAATGTTAGGCGACACGCTTCATTTGGAGTTCGTCCTAAAAAGCACGTGACCAGAGAAAAAAATAATAATAATTCGTACACACACATATATACATACCCAAACCCTCTAAAACCTAACCCTAATATCAGCCGCCGCCTTCTTTTATATTCAATGGCCAAAATCATGAAGCTTTCCTCCCTTGAATTCTCTCAATCCACATCCTTTCACGCTTTGAGTTCAATATGAAAGTCGTAGAGCTTCTCAAGCTCGACAAATCTATACGCCGATGATTGATTTTAGTGGAGTGTGGAGGCCCGGGGGTAGTCGGATTTGTTTTCTGTATGAGCTCGTTTTACTCGAGCTATGGATGATCAGATCGGAATTTGGACGATAGTGGAGTTTGCGTGGGCGAACACGATGGCGTTGGCCGATCTAGTTCTAGGGCGTCAAAGGAGGTGCGACAGTTCGAATACGATCGACGGCTATGGGTTTCAAACCCTGGGACGAACACGCGAGGAAGAAGAAGCTAAGGGCGGCAAGGATTTCTTTGTTCTAGTTTGTGGAGCCTAGATATTTTTGGGTAAAATAAATATAAAAAAGTAACTTATTTGTAAAAATTATATTCAAATCTTATAGATTGTATAACTTTTCCATACGTGGTCAGAATTGGACGAAACAAGTGGAGTTGGAATCGTGGCGACGAGAACTACATTATGGAACTAATTTAGAGTTGATTGGAGCTAGCTAAAATTTTAGGTTAAATCGAACATCGTTCGGTTTGATATAAATTGAAAGCTCAAGGTGAGTTAAACTCACTTATTTGGTTAATCGGTAATGTTTTATAGTGGATAAAATTTATTTATACTATTTGGATTGTTGAAATTGATGATTGTTGGAATTGATTAGGATGACGATATAGCATCTTGAAATGCTATTAGATTTATTGAACCGGATCTAGGGTGATGATATAGTAACTCGAATTGCTATTAAATTGTTTATGTTTATTTTAAGTTTACTTCCGGTATTGTATCATATATGTGTGAAATTCGATGAATGGATTGTTTTTTAATTACGTTATTTAATTATAACGTAAATTGAATTTGAATATTTTGGTGTTATCTATTTTGCCAAATAAACACCGTCTAGTATTAAATGAAAATGTGGTTTGAATGATATGCTATGATGTAAAATTGGGCAAAAGTTTAATTGACAGTAAATCAATGTGGAATAAGTGCCATTAACGGATTGATTGTTAATCATGGAATTGGATGAATATTTGTAAATGAAACATGTGAATATTGATAGTTAACTTGGATAGCTAAATTGAATATATTGGTTGCTTGTTTAAGTACCATTGGAGCTACTGAGCTTGTTTTGAAATTTTGAAGGTTTTTAATTGTGTTTAATTTTAGATTTTGTAATCTAAAGACAATGTTTATTTGCTGAATATATACAAGTATTTTGTTAAGTTATTATTTGTAAATGGTTTGAAGAGTGGGTTATAAAGAAATGTTGGTTGTTTTGATTAAATTGTGAAAGAACTACTTTGAGGTTTTAAGTGGTATTATTTATTTATGGTACCAAAATTATTGGATAAATAGATAGTAAAACATCGATTACTTTATTTAAACTATACTGTTTCATATAAATTGCTTTGGAAGATTTTTAAGGGCTATTTGAAGTAATTATGAGATATATTATTCGATAATTCTTTATAAGGGGTTCAAACTATACTATTTTATAAAAGGGGTTAAGGTGATATATTTTTAAAATTAAGTTATTCATTTTAAATGAATAAAGAATTGATTCCGAAGTATTTATATTTAATTAGAATTTTCTTAAAGAGATCCCTTATGGAAGGAGTACCTTTTAGAAGCTTTTAAGTTAAAATGTTGGATTTTGGAAAGGAAGTTTATTTTTAAAGGATTGTGTGGAAGGTTAACGGTTTAGAGATATTAAAAAAAGTGATTAAGGAGAGAAAGGGTATTTCGGAATGTTTATATTTTTGTTTTAAAGGATACTTGTGTTTAATCATCTTGATATGATCTTGAAATAAGTAAACCATTCTAGGTGATGGGCTAAGATACTCATATCATTTTGTAAGTATATGGGAAAGCTTCTTCAAGTTTTGAAAGGAATGATTTGAAATATATTTATACTGTTAAGATAAGAACTTGGTTTATTATTTTCTAAGTATCGAAACATTTCGTTTTGTGGATATACTTATTTTGTGAGATAAGTATATGGAAAGTGATTTCCAAGTATTTTGAAAAATGATTTTAAATTAATGAAGGTGAAGCTCAGTGGGTTCCATGGGAAATGTAATCTATGTTTGAATGATTGTTATATTAATAGTTAAATAACCAACTACTAAATATTGGCCAAAATCATTGATCATTTCGAAGAGACCAGGATCGGATTTAATTATCCGAAAACCACTTTGATCCGATTTGAGCGTTACAGATGGATACCGTGAAGATGGTGAAGATGGTGGTTCGGTTTGTCCAGATCCAGGATAACTTGTATGGATGAATGTTATCAAAATATCGCCACTGGAGGACGATGAGCATTCTAAGTGGAATTATTCGTGAAAGATGATTGTAGCCTCAAGCCTCATCAACGGAATGACTGAAAATCAGGGGAGATGCAGCAAGGCTAAGTGGATCGCACCCTATTAGGATATGTTATCACCTTTCTAGATACCCTCAGATATATTATAAATTATGGATACGGTAGTGCATGAAAAAAAGAGCTCTCGATTAGGGTGGGAACACCCGGGGTGATAACATATTCGGTTCTATCCAAGTTAGAGATAGTGCCGGTCTTGTGTTGTAGGGGATCCCGGCGATATCCTCGGTAAATTTTTCTAGAAGTGTACTGTGATAAGTGGTACCCAAGTGCCTCGTCATTGTATGGAATCCATTCTCCAATAAGTGTTGTATGGTTTTGATTGTGCCCAACTATGCTGAAACGTGAGATGCATGCATTTCAACTATTTTGTATTTATTTTCTACAGACACTATTATAACATCGGATGATTTTGATAAAAATTGTTATGGTTATCGTAAGGTAAAAACCCATCGTTTTTATGTGTGACGTGGTCTTATGAGATAACTTTGTTTTCAAAGGATTTGGATAAAAGCTAATAATTCAAACAGAGTTTGTTTTGTCACGCTGATTTTCCAGACTGTCTCAGGTGTTATTTTATTATAATGCTCGGATCAAACCGAGTATTACAAATTCAGGATAGGATGCTATGGAGCTCAGGAGACGAGCTCTGAGCTGGAGGATAGAGACGTATTCACTACTTGGTTATTTCCGCTGTGTGTTATGTATGTGAGGACAAGTTATTATAACCGTCTAGATTGTTATATTGACTGTTGTACTCTGACTAATGTTTGAATATATATGTATATATGTGTGTGTGTGTGTGTGTGTGTGTGTGTGTATACAGATACAGTTTTTTATGTAAAGACCGGTGATATATTATAGATTATTCGTCCGTTGTGAGATTCTGTATTGTTTAGTTTTCTTCTTATCTTCTACCTTTTCTTCTTCACCCCTAATGATCTGGTATTTTCGGCACTCAATTGTTCGCCATGCTATACAGTAAACGTATTGATGTCGATTTTCGACGGTCGAAACTTCCGGGCCATTACATGTTTAATATTTATTTTTCAAAAAATACTAATAACGTATGTTGAAGCTGCAAGTGCTTTTTAGCAAGTATTCATTATTTTTACTTTCATCCATTATTATGAATACTTGTGGATATTATTGCAATTATTCTAAATAACTATAGAAAAATCAACAAATATTGTAAATTTTTGCTTATAATACTGCAAATATGTACAGTTTTTGCTGTAAAACATGCAATAATATATGTTAGAGTTGCAAGAGTGTTTTATCAAGTAATCAAATTTTTTACTGCAATTTTTCTGTGTATTTGCAACTAAACTGCAAATATTAAGAATATTTACAGACAAAACTGCAGATATTAATAATATTTGCATTTTTAGCTGCAAATATTCTTATATTGTTGCTGATATATTATAATTTTTGTAACATCCTCGTATTTTCAACTATTCACATCCGCAAATGTTGGACTTGAATTGCTCAAAATACCAGTTCGTTAATTTATGTTTGGCAAAACTCAGCATATACAGCAAATAAATAAATCACAGAGTCACGGACACAGAGTAATATAACAATAAGCAACGGAAATAAAAAAATAGTAGTTCATGAAGCTACTATATATATATCAGAGTTAAACAAGATACAATAAAGGTCTTGAATACAAAAAAGTCTCAATACAAAATCTGAATACATTATTGGAGTCAACTGAAAACTGCAAGCTGAATAGATAGATGGATCTCCAAGCGAAGCTCCAACTCCAAAGGTGAGTCTCAAATGTTGTATCACTCAGTCTGACCCGAGCATAAAGCAAAACACTAAAACTCGAGTCAAGTTTAACATTCTTATATCAATAAATCCAACTTAAGTGAAATATCAATTGAAATACAAGTAACTCAAAGGATGTTTGGGATAACCATCCTCTAACGATCCGTTAAACTATTTACTATGTAGTAATATACGCTATTATAATAATGTCCAAAGTAAAGTAAACTACTAAAATAGCGTTAAGGCTTTACATTTTCCACCTTAACACATTTTATATATTCCCATAGTCTATACAGTACTGTAATCTTCCCCGTATTGGGCGTCGTCAGAGGGCACTCCATAGGTACGGTATAAAACAAACTCGTAGTGGTCTTACTAAGGTAGGTGACATGACACAACTAGGCAATGCAAGGGTAAATATACCATTACGTATCCGGGATGGTGGTAACGCATAACCGCAGCTACCGTCCACCTCGAGACACACTCTCAAAATCAAAGATGTGCACCAAATCAATCACAAAGCAATAGAATGGCAATCGAAGAAGTGTGTCCGATCAGAGTAGCTACCTCACTTGGCCCGAGAATCGCTCATGTTTTAGCCACCTTATGCCAACTCACGGGAGTCGGGTCCACGTATATACCTCATATAGGATCGTCGCCACCATCCTACTTCATTCTGGAATCTCCATTGCATACACAATAGTTAAAGTGGTTTTCGGAGTTGGTAGAGAGTATAACAACTTCCGATCCTAGTCTCTTTAACAGCCAAATGTTATTATAACACCGCAGTCATTTCAAAATAGTTTATACTTCAAAACAATAATATCATTGCCATTTTAAGACCATATCAATACGATATCATTTCCATTTCAAAACCAAATACGATATCATTTCCATTTCAAATATATCCACTTCCAAAATCATAGTCTTTTCAAAGTTATAACACTTTCGAAATCAAAACACTTAAATTTATAATACTTTGGAAATCACAACATTTTGAAATCAATGCACTTTTTCCATTTCAAAACCAAATATGATATCATTTCCATTTCAAATATATCCACTTCCAAAATCATAGTCTTTTCAAAGTTATAACACTTTCGAAATCAAAACACTTAAATTTATAATACTTTGGAAATCACAACATTTGGAAATCAATGCACTTTGGAAATCGTAACACTTTGGAAATCGTAACACTTCGGAAATCATAACACTTTCCTTTAAACAGTTTAGATATTAGTAATAGTATATATAATAAAATAGTTTATAAAATAAAATAGTTTATATAAAACAGTTATAAGTTAAAATAGTTTATAAATTAAAGTATTTAGGATATTAAATAGTTTATATTAAAATAGTTTATATTAAAAGTGATTTATATAAAAAAAATAGTTTATATTAAAATAATTTATAAAGTAATATAAAATAGTATAAATATAATTTAAAATACTTTATATAATAAAATAGTTTCCTCAAATTTCACAAATCGATTCAAATCAACTTGAATTCCAAAATTTAAATTTAATCCAATCTCAATTCATCAGTTTGAACTCAATTCAGTTTTATAAATAAACCATTTCAAACTATATCGATTTCAAATACAGATTTGAACCATAAAATGACCATTTCAATTTCAACATAAACTTTATACTTTAAAAATATAAATTTTAATAAATACTTAAACATATTATATATTAATTAAATCAACTTCATTAAATCAAATCTTATTATTAAACTTATTTTATGATAAAACTAATTTATACATATTTTAAAATAGTAAAATTACAAGTAAATTCTTAAAATTTATAATTTCAAAACTAACTTATAATTTAAAAAATTTCAAAACATTTAATTTTAAAACCGAGAATTTAAACCCTTTATAAAAATTATATATATATATATATATATATATATATCTTAAAATCAATGTTTATTAAAACCAAAATATTCATTTCAAAACCTTAGAAATCATTTCAGTATATACATATATATATATATATATATATATATATATATATATATATATTGACCAATGGTGTCTGTATAAAATTTTGCTATCCTATGGTCAAGTGATACGGATATTTATCATTTCAATCCGCAATTTAAATATATACAGGTATATATCGTTTCAACCTGCAATCCCAAATTCAATTCAATGAAAATCGCTTGGGTTTATCATTTCAACCCATAACGATTTTCTCCTATTCTGCATATGTATCATTTCAACCCATAGTGAACTCTATACTAATTGGGAACTTGCTGAGTGATAAGAGATATAATAATTGTATAATAGGCATATATCATCAATATAAATAACAGATAATGGTGTCAGATGTCATAGGTGAATAGATACAGATAATATCATATATATTGCAATGTAAATAACTAAAAGCTACATATTTCAATTGTCGTTTCAATTGAAATCGAATTTAATAAATGTAAGAACGTTAATCGTGAGTGATTGCTTACCTTTCAAGGCTAGAGATGAGCGAGAATGAGAGGAGTACGTATGCAAGCATGAATTCCAAAGCAAAACAAGATTGGCATGAACTCGTCGAATAGGGCTGATAGATAGGAATTGACGAAATCAAATCAGAATTTGATTGATGATGATAAATGGTATGAGTGAATTTATATATATATAACTATGTATAACTATATATATATAAATCGTATGCTAAATTCAAACATATTATATATATATATATATATTTCAAAATCATTGGTTTAAATTAAAACACATATATAAAATCAAAATATAATCATAATGTATTTGGAAATAAATACTTTAGGCTTATAAGACACAATACTGTAACTTACATAAAGACTTATAGTATAAACCATATTGCAAATTAAAATAATTCTTAAATATTTCATGTATATATAACTTGATATATATAAACATGGAACCAAATTTATATATGCACTGATATACACACACACACGCTATTCACTGACCTATGTAATACAAAAGAAGAGAAGCTTGAGATCAATAATATACACGCAAGCTATTACAAAATCTACTTTAAAATAATACTAGACATTGTGAATACATGTACATATAATAAGTAACATATAATATAAATGTTTATCTTATAAAATATAATATATAATATAGGTACGGCTGAACAAAGGCGAGCAACTTCATTCAGCAAGACATTCATTATTTTAAAACTCATATTGCAACTATATATATATAAACCAAATTTATAAATCAAATATTATAAACACATATATAGTATAACACTAACATATTTAAGCTTCCAGACCATACATATCTCATCTAAACAAATATATGTATACATTATAATTCAAAACTCAAATCAAAATATCAATACAGATATATATATATATATATATATATATAAAAGTAAATTGATCATATCTATATTTATCTCTTTGGTATACATATACTATAAACAAAAATGTAAACATATATGTACTGCCCTGATAAAACTCATTTGACTGTTGTATATAATAACTTCCTTCATAACATATAAAACATATTATATATAAAAACCAATAGCTTACTAGTATAAACATATAACGTACATTATAAATAAACCTATTATGTAAATACAGTAAATAGCAATTTATCAATATTTCTTAAAACCAAAATATTCATTTCAAAACCTTGAAAATCATTTCAATATATATATATATATATATATATATATATATATATATATATATATCTACCAACGATGTCTATATAAAATTTTCTATCTTATGGTCAAGTGATACAGATATTTATCATTTCAATCCGCAGTTTAAATATATACGGGTATATATCATTTCGACTCGCAATCCCAAATTCAATTCAATGAAAATCGCTTGGGTTAATCATTTCAAGCCATAACGATTTTCTCATATCCTACTGATCGTTCGGATATGTATCATGTCAACCCATATTGAACTCTATACTAACAGGGAACTTGCAGTGTGCTAACAGATATGATAATAGTATAACAAGCATATATCATCAATATAAATAACAAATAATGGTGTCAGATGTCACAGGTGAACAGATATAGATAATATCATATATATAGCAATATGAATAACTAACAGCAGCATATTTCAATTGTCGTTTCAATTGAAATCAAATTTAATAAATATAAGAACGTTAATCATGAGTGATTACTCACCTTTCGAGGCTAGAGATGAATGAGAATGAGAGGAATTACGAATGCAAGCACGAATTCCAAAGCTAAACAAAATTGGCACGAACTCGTCGAATAAAGCTGATAGATAGGAATTGATGAAATCAAATCAGAATTTTATTGATGATGATAAATGGTATAAGTGAACTTATATATATATATAACTATATATATATAAATCGTATGCTAAATTCAAACACATTTTAAATATATATATGTGTGTGTGTATTTCAAAATCATTGGTTTAAATTAAAACACATATATAGAATCAAATATATAATCATAATATATTTGGAAATAAATACTTTAGGCTTATAAGACATGATACTGTAACTTACATAAAGACTTATAATATAAACCGTATTGTGAATCAAAATATTTCTTAATTATTTCTTTTATATATAACTTGATATATATAACATGAAACCAAATTTATATATGCACTGATATATACACACACACACGCTATCCACTGACCTATGCAATACAAAAGAAGAGAAGCCTCATTTCAATAATATACACGTAAGCTATTACAAATTCTACTTTAAAATAATGCTAGACATTGTGAATACGTGTACATATAATAAGTAACGTATAATATAAATGTTTATCTTATGAAATATAATATATAATATTGGTACGGCTAAACAAAGGCGAGCAACTTCATTCAGCAAGACATTCATTATTTTAAAACTCATATTGCAACTCATCCATACATATAAATATATAAACCAACTTTATAAATCAAATTTTTTTGGGCAAGGCAAGTGAGGTTGACTAGACCGCTACCAGAGTTTATTGAAGAAAAAAGAAGACCTCGACAAAAACATGCTTCTGTCGAGAAAATTACACTGTAACAATACAAGTACAAGCAAGGATAAACACACACTCCAGAAGAAAGTATAACAAAACATGAAAAAAAAACCATCAGCAGTGTAGGCAGAACAGCACCAAACATGGATGTCTGACATGCACAAAACATGCACAAACAAAATTGCACACCAAACAGCACACAACAGCAAGAATTAATTTCAAAAAGTCAAGATTATGCGGAGAGAATGCATGCCTCGAGAATCTGATACCATAGGCAATATTCACCATAACTTTATCCCACAGTTGATGCGCAGAAGTGGCTTCGCCAGAGAAGCAACGAGAGTTCCTCTCCAACCAAACAGTTTGAAGATATTTTTTAAGAACAAAGAAAATTATGTGGTTGTAACTTGTTCCCAACCTCCTCGCCATTTTCAACACATTCCAGTCAGAAGAAGAGACACCACAAAAGCTCGATATACCAACTTTTATCATCAGGAAGATATCATGTTAAGTAAGTAATCACAATCAAAAAATAAGTGGTCAACAGATTGAGGGCACAAATTACAGAAGAGGCAAAGTTGTAGTAACCAAACCAGTCGAGAGCAATCTATCTCTAGTCAGAATAGCCTTGTGCAAAATTCTCCAGAAGAATATGTTATCTTTAGCAAGGGAATGGGATGTCCAACATACCTTTTCCCAAGGAAAAGAAGTAAGAGTTTCAGTGTGCAGGAGATGATTATACACCGTACCAATACTATGTTGCATCCCTTTCCAGTTAAGTCCGTTCTCCTGATTCATTAGCACAACACAATCTCTCAAACACCTCCATAAAGAATTGACAACCTGATTACTAGAATTAGGGGTACACATTTTCCTATTGACAATGAAATCCACAGCGCGAGCATTGCAACCAATCAAAGACTACAGTCTTTCATGGGAAGACAACAAAGTTTCCAACACCAAACCTTCCTTAACCCAAGGATCCTTCTAAAACAACAGCGAGGAGTCAGTGGAAATAGTGTATTTAACAAGAGGAAGGATAGTTCTTCTCAAAGAAATCATTTTACACCAAATCAACTCGCTCCTTGAGAAACATTCATTGACCAAAAATCACCAGACTTAATACAATACATCCAAACCCACTAGACCCAGAGGCTGTTCTTATTAAGAAGCAACGCGTCAATATGGGAACTGGTAGAAGATTTATTCCATAACTCCAAATTGATAATGCCAAGACCACCTTTACTAAGAGGTTTTTCCAAACTTGAGAATGACAGAGGAATAAGTTTCCTATTGTGTATAGTCCCCGTCCAAAGGAATCTGAGCATAGCAGCTCTGATCATATTGAGAAGTTTAGTGGGAAGAATGAGAGTATGCATCCAATACATAGTCATAGAGAAGCAAATAGACTTCACAAGAACCAATCTACCTGCCATAGAAAGATATCTAGAAGTCCAAGTGTTCAACTTAGCAATTATTTTTTCATAAAGGATGGTGCAATTAGCTCTGGTAACTCTAGACGTACAAAGAGGAAGACCAAGATAAGACATATTATTTTCCATCGGTTGAAGACCAGAGAGGGAAACAATCCTATCCATGGCAGTAGAACCAAGACCAGAGATGAGAATTTGTGATTTAGTTCGATTAATTTTTAACCCAGTTGCAAGATAAAAGTTGTGAAGAGTCCCAAGGATCCCAACAATAGAGTGATCATTAGGCTTAGTGAAAATCATCACATCATCCACAAAGAAAAGGGAGGAGATAAGAAGCTGATTACATTTTGGGTGGTACGAAATTGTCTTATCCTCAAATTTAGCAGTCAACATGCAAGACAGAACTTCCATGACTATAATAAAAATATAAGAAGAAATAGGGTCTCCCTGACGAACTCCTTGCTTCCCCCTAAATAATCCTAAATTCTTCCCATTATAGCATAGAGAGTAAGAAGGGGAAGAAATACAAGCATACAGCCAAGAAACAAACACCTTAGGGAAACCCATTAATGACATAACACGTACAATAGTGGTCCATTGCAAGCTATCATATGCTTTGCTAATATCAAGTTTTAGCATAGATCTAGGAGAGATACAACTTCTGCCATACCCATTAATAAGTTCATGCACCATCATAATGTTGTCAAGAATGTTCCTCCCCGGAATAAAGGCAGACTAGTTAGAGTTGATAATGGAAGGCAACACTAAAACAAGTCTAGAAGCTAGGATTTGGAAACACACTTGTAACAACATTACAACATGAAATAGGACGTAAGGATGAAGCATTTTCAACAGGCCTAACCTTAGGAATAAGGACAAGGTTAGTTGCATTAATTTCACGAAGCATTATAAACTTATTAAAAAAAATTATGAACTGTCACCAAAAAAACTTGACTAACAATAGGCCAACCAGCTTTGAAAAAGACTACATTGTATCCATCAGGCCCACCACTCGAAGAAGAATTCATAACAAATAAGGAATCTTTAATTTCCTGATCAGTGACCTTATAAACAAGCATGTTTTTCATGTTTGAGTTAAGCTTAGGAAGCACTAAGCAATTCAGACTATCAAGATCAGGTTCAAAATTATCAGAGTTGCCTAGTAGCTTGGAGAAGTATTGTAGCAAGTGCTGATCAATCCTGTCAGTAGAAGTAAGGAGAACACCTTCATCATCCTAGAGAGTGTGGATGTGATCTCTTGCAAGTTTGTCCTTAAAAGTAGCATGAAAAAGGAAGAATTCCTATCTCCTTCATCAGCCTACCTCTGATCAAGCTTTTGCTTAATCATACTAGCTTCAGAGTTAAAGCATCATTGAGCTGTTGGAATAGGAAGTATTCATTCTGAGCTAAAATTGGATTGGAGGGATCCTCATCAAGAACTTTTTGGGCAGAAAGAAGCTGAGCCTTAAGGCTAGTGGAAGCAAGAGAGCCAGAACCAAACTTTAGAGTAGCCCAATGTCTTAACGCAATCTTGGCAGCCTTTAACTTCCTGCACAAAACAAGCATTGGGTTGCCATAAAAGGAGGTAGACCAAGCAGTAGATAAAATGTTTTTAAAATCTGGGTCCTTGACCCAAGCATTGAAAAATTTAAAAGCTTTTTTCCTTCCACACGTCAACAAGGAGGAAGACATTATGATAGGGGAGTGATCAGATAAAATGGGATGCGGCAAAAAGGAAGAGATGGTAGGCCACAAGAAAAAGGCAGCAGCATTGCAGAAAGACATGTCGATGTTGGTGAAAGTTCTTATCCCAGACCGACTCCTGTTATTCCAAGAGAAGGAAACACCAGAGCGGGGAATTGGGAGGAGATCGGAGTCAGTAATGGAGATATTAAGAGGAGCAACATCTCTCGGCATTAGAGGCAACCCTCCCAATTTATCGTTCAAGGATAAGAAGTAGTTGAAGTCACCCAAAACAAGCCATGGATGGGAGTTCTGATGTAAGGAAGGGAGAAGATTAAGAAGCAGTTGCCTTGAAGCGATAGCATTGTGAGCATAAACAAAGGTTAGGTAAAAGGAAAGGTGAAGTGGAAGGAAGATTGCGTGAAAGTGAATCAGGTGGGAAGTACACAAAATAGGGGAGAGAGTGTATGATTGGGGGTCGTGGACAGTAAGGATTCTACCATAAGGCGCATGTTCATGATTGTGGTTAACAATCCAAGCAGGGTTAATGTAGTTCGCCGCTTTCTGCGTCAAAGGGAGAGTCAGTTTGATTTCAAGGATGGCAAAATTTTTGATGTTATAATCATGGATCAGAGACTTAACTTGATCAAGCTTAATAGGGTTATGAGCTCCATGTATATTACAAGAAGCAATTGTATTCATAAAGACTAAAATGAGGGTCGTGTTACACTTGCCCTACTCCTAGTTGTAGGAGGATCAGTACGAACAGACTTAAGCTTTTCAACTAAAGAGGAGGACTTAAGATTGATAGAGGAATTTGAAATTTGATTAGAAGGAGGGGAGATCCATCCAGGCAAGCTAACGAAGAAAGTATAAGAGGAAGGAGATGAATTTGGAAGATTTGGAGGAGGAAAAGAGGAAGAAGGAGGTATTAATGGCGCAACAGGCTTAAAAAGGTCAAAAACATGGTTCTCAAGCTGATCAAGAAAAGCATTCTCAAGAGATAGAACTTCAAGCTTGGAAATTGGCACCTTTGCATGGGATTTTAATAAACTACAATCTGATTGGCCAGAGGGGAGGTGCTAAAAATGCTAGAACCAGTAATATTATTGGAAATAAGTTGATCCTTTACAGTACAAATATCTGTAGAGTAATCTTCAGAGTTTAATGTAAAAGATGAGGGTGAAACAGGATCAGATAGTTTGTCTGATGGCTTCATTGCTGAGGGACAGAACTCTCCTTCCTCCATAAGATTTAAAGTTTCATTATTATCCTCAGGACCAGAGAGGTCATGCACAAGCAGAGAAAAATGATTTTCTCTCAACATTGCTTCGGGGTAAATTTGACAATTCCTGGGTATTCACTTCGGGAAATTGTTTTCTAGCTCGGTACCAACACAAGATTTAGCATGTACAATTCCAGCTACAATGTCATTTGGCCTACCCTCGTTCCTTTTAAGATGTAACAGTACAGATTCAGAATACTAAGCTTTGGAATTAACTAAACCATCATCAGAATTTTTAACAGAAGCTTTACTAGTCCTTTTCTTTTCTAAATGTGCTTTTTCCTTCCTGCCATGAACCTTCCTCCGTACTCCTTTTGTAGAATCATTTGTTTCCACAGATCCACCATTTGTGTTACTCTCTTTTCCTTTATCAAAATTATTCAAGTCACCCTTATCTATTGCTTCATCCTCCACCAACTTGTCATTTATGCAATTCTACACAAAACAACCAGACTTGTTGTGCCCAAAGACTTTGCATTCTTCACAAATTAAAGGTTTCCACAAAAAATCAACTTTAACAATTTGCTCCGAGCCTTCCAGCAATTTTACCTTGAAGGAATCAGGTAATTCAGCTAAAGCAGAAACTTCAACCAAACATTTGGCATACCAATCCGATCTAACTTTTCAGTATTATCATCCATACAAAGAAAATTCCCTACCCTTGTTGCTAACCAATTTATGCCTACATGAGACCAACAATATAAAGGAATGCTGGAAAGCTTCAACCACACAGGAACTGACTTGATGGTGCTAACACTATTACCAATGGAGGGGTCCCATTCTTTTAGAATAAACAACTTGTTCCTCATCACAATGGGATCAGATTGGATGATCTTCCTTCTATCTTCATCAGAAGATAGATTGAAGAGGAACACGGTTCCATCTGATTTAACCTTAACCGAGCCTTTCAGACGCCATGCACGTTTGAGGTGATGCAAAACAACCATATAGGGTAGAGGTAATTCAAGGAAAAACCCAACAAGACATTGACCCCATTCATCATTACCTGCTTTTACTACTTCAACTGGTGGGACAATGGCTCCATCCTCAAAAACTAAAGGGAATGATCTAGGAACAAAAGAGCCAGCATTGCGTGGCTTGGCTTTGAACAACGAGTTCCACTGGGGAAGGGAAGCAGAGGAAGAATGAAGAGAAGCAACGGGAACAGGTGGCGGGCCAAGGAGAGAGGGTGGATTAACAGAGGGTACAGGCGGCGGGTCAGGAAGAGGAGGAATGGGAGTGAGAGAAAGCGGGGCAGGAAAAGAGGACGAAGTGATGGAGGAAGAAGATGGCAGCGGATAGAAGGGAAAGGACTGAGCGGTAAGGCCATGAGAGAAGAAATAAGCTGTTTATTTTGAGGCCAGAAAGAGTATAACACATATATAGTATAACACTGACATATTTAAGCTTCCAAACCATACATATCTCATATAACCAAATACACACACACACATACATTATAATTCAAAATTCAAATCAAAATATCAATATATATATATATATATATAAGTAAATTAATCATATCTATATTTATCTCCTTGGTATACATATGCTATAAACAAAACTGTAAACATATATATACCGCCCTGATAAAACTCATTTAACTGTTGTATATAATAACTTCCTTTATAACATATAAAACATATTATATATAAAAACCAATAGCTTACCAGTATAAAATTATAAAGTACATTATAAATAAACCTATTATGTAAATACAGTAAACATCAATTTATTAGAAACGTATGCATTTGAAACCAACTTTATATATAAAATAAAAATATATAGGCGTATGACTCAATATAATATTATGCGACTTGAACGTAAACTGTAAATACATAGATAATAATATATACAAACTTTCCCGAGCTAATACATACCTATATATCAAGCAACAGAGCTGCAGGCGAAACTGCTTTTACATATATATATATATATATATATATATACATTCCTTAGTATAATAAAATACAATATATTATATAAATATAGACATATAAAAATTATGTACATATAACCTTACCTTATAATATACTTATCAACAAATGGGCATGGTCAGTTAAGCACAGGGGAGGGAGGCACGAAGCTACGACGCTGGAGTGTCGAAGAGTGGGGAGGCCAGTCGAAGGATGAGGGAAGGAATTGTGGATGGTTTCCGTGAGGCTCGGTGGAAGTTAAGGCGAGGTGGAGGTTGCTCGGGAAGATGTGGGGAGAAGCTTTGGTTTGGTTGCATTGGTTAGGGAGAAAACTCAATGGAAGAACGAGCAAAGAGAAGAAATGGGGAGGAAAAGTTTGCAAATATGCTTCAAAAATGAACAGGCAAATAAAAAGTAGCTGAATAGAAAATGAAACGAACCATTAAAATATGAATGGACCATAAAATAATAAATGAGAATAGGGAATAGAAAAGGTCAAAAGCCGAATTCAAGAAAATTAAATGCTAACGACCATTGGAATTCGCACGGTGGTTAAACGAATAGGCAAAACAATTCAAAAAGTTCAAAACGGTACCTATACGGATAACCGTTTCACAGTTTCCACGGCGTACCAGACTTCAAAATACAAAATTGAATATAGCACAGAGATTAGCACGACGAGACGATCAAAACAGTATATAGATATTAGTGGTAGGATCATCTTATCGAAAGTCAATAATCGGTACCAGAATGCTGCTAAAACGTCGAAAATAAGAAAAATGGTGCAATAGCAGTCAAAATTTAGAGAAACGAAAGATGACGTCTCACTCAGAAGAAGGTTTACAGATTTAATGTGTAAAAATATTGAAGTTTAAATACATTGTATTATCATCAATTTTAACTGATTTGAATTTAAATCAAATTACACAATAAAATAAACTTCCATATTATTAGGTGAAAAGTTACCATTTGCTATGTTTAAATATACGTATTCCAAATATTAAATGTTCAATTCAAAATTTTATTATTTAAAATTGCACAAAAATTGAGTTAAATATATTATTAAAACTAATAAAATTTTACGGGTCGTTACACTCTCCCCCACTCAAAACTTTTCATCCCCGAAAAGGAAAGAGGTTGGAGAATAGAGACAACTAGAGGAAAATAGATTGGAAACAAAATAAAATAATTTATTTAAAACCATATAAATTTCAATTTAAATTAATTAATATTTAATATTTGATTTTAGATTCAAGGTATTTCATTAAGTTGATTTTATTTCAATTTATTAATATTTGATACAAAAGGCTTCTTTCAAAACAAAATTTTATTTAATTTGTCTCATTTACTATCTAACCAATCTATTATTATATTTATCTCTATTAACACATTTTTTTAATTAAAATTTAAGCGTATAATATTTATTATGGTCATTCAAATTTTATTTATAAAATCAATTTTATATTGTATATTATCCAGTTACATATTCAACTTTTGAATAATTAGGTAAGTTATATTAGAATGAAATTGGGTATTATACAAGTAAACTTTTCCTAGCACAATTATTTCAAATTTAAATATTTATTAAAAATTTTGGCTTCATTTTATAATTAAAATCACATTTAACATAAATTTAAGAATTTAAATTTTCGATTCACTTCAAACCATTTAGATATATATATATACACACACAAAACATATGTCAAACAAAATTTATAATCATATATATATATATATATATATATATATATATATTATATCAAGTTATACTTTAGAAATTCATATGCAATTTATTTTCCAAAACAAAAGTGTAGAATGCTGCAGAATGGTCTCTCCACCTCGAAACTCGAAAATGGATGTCAATGATACGGCCGTTATCACCAAAATTATTTTCCAGCAACAAAAAAGGAGAGCATTGATTTTAAACAATTAAAAATTCTTCGAAAACCATTCCTATGCGAAAACACTTTAAATAATATACATTTTAGAACTTTAAAATCAAAGTTTGGAATCACTGGAAATTAAATTCTTAAATTCCTAATTTAAATTCATTTAAACTCCAAATCAAATTATAAACCATGTTTAAAACTTTCACTTACTTATCATTTGGCAATAGTCAAAAGTTTACAAATAATAAATCAAATATTATAATTTTAACAATCAATTCAGTAACTATTTAGTTTCAAAAAAATTTATACTTAAATATAATATAGTCACACAAAATTATTTCATTCACCAAATTTGAAAACAATATTGTGTCACTTTGCTCTGTTCGGGTATTTTGGAATTCTTATCGATATCGTTGATCAGACGAATCGATCGAAAACCCAAATCAACATAACAACTCAAAGAACACAACATAAAATATTTTAATATTGATTCCAAATACACTTCCTCACTCGATGATTCCAGAATGGATTTCTAAACAAGGATAAAGATTCAAATTTAGAGGGACCCTAATCAAAATAATTCTAACTAGAGGATAGCTCGATAGGGAGATAAGATGATTGATTAGAAAAAGAGAAATGATGGGTATTCTGATATTCATCATGGGAACCTTAATCAGGTCAACCGTGACTTACAGAATAATATTGATGCAGAATTATAAGGCAAATCGACACTCGATCGTAAGAGATAGAATTCGGGCATAGCAAGAGATTCCAGCATCTAAACCGAGGACGTAGAAATCTCCAGTGAATCAATGCTCGTTGTAAAAGAGTTTCACCCTTTTACAAATCATTCAAAGATTAGCGAGACCGTCGATTTATTATAGAGATCGTTCGAAATGGAGTTTTGGGATACTCCAAAATCAGAAAAACACGAACAAAAAACATAAGAGTGGATTTCAGAATGAATGGGAGAGTTCTAAAGTTCAAAGGAAATTCAAATCAAAGAGGAAGAGATTCAAGCTCCAACAAAAGCGATTTCATAATTGAATTTACTTTATATGTTAAGTTTTGCCTAAAACCGAAGCTCTGATACCAACTGTAAGATCCTGGTATTTTCAACCATTCACATCCGCACATTTCGTACTTGAATTGCTCAAAACACCAGTTTGTTAATTTACATTTGGCAAAACTCAACATATACAGCAAATAAATAAATCACAGAATCATATACATAGTGTAAAAAAAATAAGCAGCGGAAATAAAAGAATTGTTGTTCATGAAGCTACTATATATACATATATATCAGAGTCAAACAAGATACAATAAAGGTCTCGAACACACAGAAGTCTGAATACATCATTGGAATCAACTGAAAAATGCAACCTAAATAGATAGATGGATCTCCAAGCGAAGCTCCGACTCCAAAACCGAGTCTCAAATGCTGTATCACTCAGTCTGACCCGAGCGTAAAGCAAAACACAAAATACTCGATTCAGGATTAACATTCTTATATCAATAAATCCAACTCAGGTGAAATATTAACTGAAATACATGTAAATCGAAGGATGTTTGGGATAACCATCCTCTAAGGATCCGTCAAACTATTTACTATGTAGTAATATACGCTATTATAATAATGTCTAAAGTAAGGTAAACTACTAAAATAGCGTTAAGGTTTTACATTTTCCACCTTAACACATTTTACATATTCCTATAGTCTATAAAGTACCGTAATCTCCCCCATACCGGGTGTCGTCAGAGGGCACTCCATAGGTATGGTACAAAACAAACTCGTAGTGGTCTCGTTAAGGTAGGTGATATGGCACAACTAGGCATGCCAGGTTAGATATACCAATTACGCATCTGGGCTAGTGGTAACGCATAGCCGCAACTACCACCCACCTCGAGCCACACTCCCAAAATCAAAGGTGCGCACCAAATCAATCACAAATTAATAGAATGACAATCGAAGAAGTGTGTCCGATCGGAGGAGCTACCTCACTTGGCCCGAGAACCGCTCCTATTTTGGCCACCTTATGCCAACTCACGGGAGTCGACTCCACGTATATACCTCATATAGGATTGTCGCCACCATCCTACTTCATTCTGGAATCTCCACCACGTACGCGGTTGTTAATGTGGTTTTCGGAGTTGGCAGGGAGTATGACAACTTCCGATCCCGGTCTCTTTAAAAACCAAACATTATTATAACACCACGGTCATTTCAAAATAGTTTATACTTCAAACAAAATATCATTGCCATTTCAAGACCATATAAATACGCTATCATTTCCATTTCAAAACCAAATACGATATCTTTTCCATTTCAAATATATCCACTTCCAAAATCATAGTCTTTTCAAAGTTATAACACTTTCAAAATCAAAACATTTAAATTTATAATACTTTGGAAATCACAACATTTTGAAATCATAGCACTTTGGAAATCATAACACTTTGGAAATCATAACGCTTTAAAAATCATAACACTTCGAAATCATAACACTTTGAAATCATAACGCTTTCCTATAAACAGTTTAGATATTAGTAATAATATATATAATAAAATAGTTTATATAAAATAGTTTATAAGTTAAAGTAATAAGAATATTAAATAGTTTATATTAAAATAGTTTATACTAAAAATGATTTATATAAAAAATAGTTTATATTAAAATAATTTATAAAGTAATATAAAATAATTTTAAATATAATTTCAAATACTTTATATAATAAAATAGCTTCCTCAAATTTCATAAATCGATTCAAATCAACTTGAATTCCAAAATTTAAATTTAATCCATTCTCAATCCATCAATTTCAACTCAATTTAGTTTTCTAAATAAGCCATTTCAAATTATATCAATTTCAAATACATATTTCAACCAAAAATAACTATTTCAATTTCAATATAAACCGTATACTTTAAAAAATAAATTTTAAATAAATACTAAAACATATTATATATTAATTAAATCAACTTCATTAAATCAAATATTATTATTAAACTTATTTTATAATAAAACTAATTTATATATATTTTAAAATAGTAAAATTATAAGTAAATTCTTAAAATTTATAATTTCAAAACTAACTTATAATATTTAAAATTTTCAAAACATATAATTTTAAAATCAAGAATTTAAACCCTTTATAAAAATAATATATATATATATCTCTTAAAATCAATATTTATTAAAACCAAAATATTCATTTCAAAACCTTGAAAATCATTTCAATATATATATATATATATATATATATATATATATACATACACACTTATCAACGGTGTCTGCATAATTTTTTTATCTTATGGTCAAAGTGATACAGATATTTATCATTTCAATCCGCAATTTAAATACATACGGGTATATATCATTTCGACTCGCAATCCCAAATTCAATTTAATGGAAATCGCTTGGGTTTATCATTTCAAACCATAAGGATTTTCTCATATCCTACTGATCGTTCGGGTATGTATCATGTCAACCCATAACTCTATACTAACAGGGAAACTTGCAGTGTGCTAACAGATGTGATAATAGTATAACAAGCATATATCATCAATATAAATAACAAATAATGGTGTCAGATGTCACAGGTGAACAGATACAGATAATATCATATATATAGCAATATAAATAACTAACAGCGGCATATTTCAATTGTCGTTTCAAGAGTGTTTTATCAAGTAATCAAATTTTTTACTGCAATTTTTCTGTGTATTTGTAACTAAACTGCAAATATTAAGAATATTTGCAGACAAAACTACAAATATTAATAATATTTGCATTTTTAGCTGCAAATATTGTTATATTGTTGCTGATATAATATAATTTTTGTAACATCCTGGTATTTTCAACTATTCACATCCGCAAATGTCGGACTTGAATTGCTCAAAATACAAGTTTGTTAATTTATATTTGGCAAAACTCAGCATATACAACAAATAAATAAATCACAAAATCACGGACACAGAGTAATATAACAATAAGTAGCGGAAATAAAAGAATAGTAGTTCATGAAGCTACTATACATACATACATACATACATACATACATACATACATACATACATACATACATACATACATACATATCAGAGTTAAACAAGATACAATAAAGGTCTTGAATACACAAAAGTCTCAATACAAAATCTGAATACATTATTGGAATCAACTGAAAACTGCAAGCTGAATGGATAGATGGATCTCCAAGCGAAGCTCCAACTCTAAAGGTGAGTCTCAAATGTTGTTTCACTTAGTCTGACCCGAGCATAAAGCAAAACACTAAACACTCGAGTCAAGATTAACATTCTTATATCAATAAATCCAACTTAAGTGAAATATCAATTAAAATACAAGTAACTCAAAGGATGTTTGGGATAACTATTCTCTAAGGATCCGTTAAACTATTTACTATGTAGTAATATACGCTATTATAATAATATCTAAAGTAAAGTAAACTACTAAAATAGCGTTAAGGCTTTACATTTTCCACCTTAACACATTTTATATATTCCCATAGTCTATACAGTACCGTAATCTTCCTCGTACTGGGCGTCGTCAGAGGGCACTCCATAGGTATGGTATAAAACAAACTCGTAGTGGTCTTACTAAGGTAGGTGACATGACACAACTAGGCAATGCCAGGGTAAATATACCAATTATGCATCCGGGCTAGTGGTAACGCATAGCCGCAGCTACCGTCCACCTCGAGACACACTCTCAAAATCAAAGGTGTGCACCAAATCAATCACAAAGTAATAGAATGGCAATTGAAGAAGTGTGTCTGATCAGAGTAGCTACCTCACTTGGCCCGAGAATCGCTCATGTTTTAGCCACCTTATGCCAACTCACGGGAGTCGGGTCCACGTATATACCTCATATAGGATCGTTGCCACCATCCTACTTCATTCTGGAATCTCCACTGCATACACAATAGTTAAAGTGGTTTTCGAAGTTGGTAGAGAGCATGACAACTTCCGATCCCGGTCTCTTTAACAACCAAATGTTATTATAACACCGTGGTCATTTCAAAATAGTTCATACTTTAAAACAAAAATATCATTGCCATTTTAAGACCATATCAATACGATATCATTTCCATTTCAAAACCAAATACGATATCATTTCCATTTCAAATATATCCACTTCCAAAATCATAGTCTTTTCAAAGTTATAACACTTTCGAAATCAAAACACCTAAGTTTATAATACTGGAAATCACAACATTTTGAAATCATAGCACTTTGGAAATCATAACACTTTGGAAATCATAACACTTTGAAAATCATGACACTTCGAAATCATAACACTGTGAAATCATAACGCTTTCCTTTAAACAGTTTAGATATTAGTAATAGTATGTATAATAAAATAGTTTATAAAATAGAATAGTTTATATAAAATAGTTATAAGTTAAAATAGTTTATAAATTAAAGTAATTAGGATATTAAATAGTTTATATTAAAAATGATTTATATAGAAAATAGTTTATATTAAAATAATTTATAAAGTAATATAAAATAGTTTAAATATAATTTAAAATACTTTATATAACAAAATAGCTTCCTCAAATTTGACAAATCGATTCAAATCAACTTGAATTCTAAAATTTAAATTTAATCCAATCTCAATTCATCAGTTTCAACTCAATTCAGTTTTATAAATAAACCATTTCAAACTATGTCGATTTCACATACGGATTTGAACCATAAAATGACCATTTCAATTTCAATAAAAACTCTATACTTTAAAAATATAAATTTTAATAAATACTTAAACATATTATATATTAATTAAATCAAATCTTATTATTAAACTTAGTTTATAATAAAACTAATTTATGCATATTTTAAAATTGTAAAATTACAAGTAAATTCTTAAAATTTATAATTTCAAAACTAACTTATAATTTAAAAAAATTCAAAACATTTAATTTTAAAATCGAGAATTTAAACCCTTTATAAAAATTATATATATATATATATCTTAAAATCAATATTTATTAAAACCAAAATATTCATTTCAATACCTTGGAAATCATTTCAATATATATATATATACCAACGGTGTCTGTATAAAATTTTCTATCCTATGGTCAAGTGATACGGATATTTATCATTTCAATCCGCAATTTAAATATATACAGGTATATATCATTTCAACCTGCAATCCCAAATTCAATTCAATGAAAATCGCTTGGGTTTATCATTTCAACCCATAACGATTTTCTCCTATTCTGCATATGTATCATTTCAACCCCATGTTAACTCTATACTAATAGGGAACATGCAGAGTGATAAGAGATATAATAATAGTACAACAGGCGTATATCATCAATATAAATAACAGATAATGGTGTCAGATGTCACAGGTGAATAAATACAGATAATATCATATATATTGCAATGTAAATAACTAAAAGCTACATATTTCAATTGTCGTTTCAATTGAAATCAAATTTAATAAATGTAGGAACGTTTATCGTGAGTGATTGCTCACCTTTCGAGGCTAGAGATGAGCGAGAATGAGAGGAGTACGAATGCAAGCACGAATTCCGAAGCAAAACAAGATTGGCATGAACTCGTCGAATAGAGCAGATAGATAGCAATTGACGAAATCAAATCAGAATTTGATTGATGATGATAAATGGTATAAGTGAACTTATATATATAACTATGTATAACTATATATATATAAATTGTATGCTAAATTCAAACACATTATATATATATATATATATATATATATATATATCAAAATCATTGGTTTAAATTAAAACACATATATAAATCAAATATATAATCATAGTGTATTTGGAAATAAATACTTTAGGCTTATAAGACATAATACTGTAACTTACATAAAGACTTATAGTATAAACCATATTGCAAATTAAAATAATTCTTAAATATTTCATGTATATATAATTTGATATATATAAACATAGAACCAAATTTATATATGCACTGATACACACACACACACATGCTATTCACTGACCTATGCAATACAAAAGAAGAGAAGCTTGAGATCAATAATATACACGTAAGCTATTACAAATCTACTTTAAAATAATGCTAGACATTGTGAATAAATGTACATATAATAAGTAACATATAATATAAATGTTTATCTTATAAAATATAATATATAATATAGGTACGGCTGAACAAAGGTGAGCAACTTCATTCAGCAAGACATTCATTATTTTAAAACTCATATTGCAACTATATATATATATATATAAACCAAATTTATAAATCAAATATTATAAACACATATATAGTATAACACTGACATATTTAAGCTTCCAGACCATACATATCTCATCTAAACAAATATATATACACATTATAATTCAAAAGTCAAATCAAAATATCAATGTAGATATATATATATATATATAAGTAAATTGATCATATCTATATTTATCTCTTTGGTATACATATACTATAAACAAAACTGTAAACATATATGTACCACCCTGATAAAACTCATTTGACTATTGTATATAATAACTTCCTTTATAACATATAAAACATATTATATATAAAAACCAATAGCTTACTAGTATAAAAATATAATGTACATTATAAATAAACCTATTATGTAAATACAGTAAACATCAATTTATTAGAAACGTATGCATTTGAAACCTACTTTATATATTAAATTAAAATATATAGGCATACGACTCAATATAATATTATGGGACTTGAACGTAAACTGTAAAATACGTAGATAATAATATATACAAACTTTCCCGAGCTAGTACCTACCTATATATATCAAGCAACAGAGGTGCAGGCAAAACTACTTTTACATATATATACATTCCTTAGTATAATAAAATGCAACATATTATATAAATATAGACATACCAAAATTATGTATATATAAACTTAACTTACAATATACTTATCAACAAATGCGTATGCTCAAGTTGAGCACAGGGGAGGGAGGCACAAAGGTACGGAACTGGAGTGTCGGAGAGTGGGGAGGCCAGTTGAAGGATGAGGGAAGGAATTATGGGTGGTTGCCTTGAGGCTTGGTGGAAGTTCAGGCGAGGTAGAGGTTGCTCGAGAAGACATGGGGAGAATCTTCGGTTTGGTTGCGTGGGACAGGGAGAAAACTCAAAGGAAGAACGAGCAAAGAGAAGAAATGGATAGGAAAAGTTTGCAAATATGCTTCAAAAATGAACAGGCAAATAAAAAAGCAGTTGAATAGAAAATGAAACGAACCAGTAAAATGTGAACGGACCATAAAATAATAAATGAGAATAGGGAATAGAAAAAGTCTAAAGTCGAATTCAAGTAAATTAAATGCTAATGACCATTGGAATTCACACGGTGGTTAAACGAACATGCAAAAGAATTCAAAAAGTTCAAAACGGCACCGATACGGATGACCGTTTCGCAGTTTCTGCGGTGTACCGGACTTCAAAACACAGAATTGAATATACCGTAGAGACCATCATGACGAGATGATCAAAACAATATACAGATATTAGTGGTACGGTTATCCTATCGAAAGTCGGTAATCAATACCAGAATGCTGCTAAAACGCCGAAAATAAGATAAACAGAGCAATAATAGTCAAAATTTGAAGAAACGAAAGATGATGTCTCACTTAGAAGATGATTTACAAATTTATTGTGTAAAAATATTGAAGTTTGAAAACATTTTATTATCATTAATTTTAACTTTTTTGAATTTAAATAAAATAACACAATAAAATAAACTTTCATATTATCAGATGAAAATTTACCATTTGCTATGTTTAAATATATGTATTCCAAATATTAATTTTTCAATAAAAAAATTTATTATTTAAAATTTCACAAAAATTCAGTTAAATATATTATAAAAACTAATAAAATTTTAAAGGTCGTTACAATTTTTTAATTTTGTGAAGAATGAAATCGTATATGTTGAATATGCTAGTATATGATTTTTGTTTGATGATGATAACATATATATGTATATATTCATTTAAATGTATTTGATATTGTACTATTTTATTTTCACACAGTTAAATAAATATTCCTTGAATAAAATAAATAACACAGATTTATATTCAAACAAATATTTTATTCAAACAAATATTTTATTACAGTTTTAAATTGTACAAATTTGAGCTCTCACTATATATATATATATATATATATATATATATATACACAATTTGCAATTACAATACAATTTCGATTACATCACAATTTTTCACTATACAATGTTTACATACATTCTCACCTCACTACATATCACTAATTCACCCATATTTATCTTAAACTCTATTCCAGATTGTATCCAGCATCTGAATTATCTACAAAATAAACACTGACGTAGTAAAATTGAAAAAGAAATATTTATGCAGTGTAAAATAAAATGTGTGTTCTTGAAAATATTGTTTGCCTTAGTTATTTGGGTCGTTCGCCATCATTTATTTTGAATTCGTCAATACGAACAAGTTGTGACATGCACAGTGTATCACTGTACATGCCACAAGGCCGTGCATACCGATATGCACTTGATAAAACTACAGGGACATGCGAGCACAAGGTCAAACCCAATCAACAGCTAGGTTCAACTCAAGTGCAATAAAAATAAAGTCACGACATGAGCACAAGGTCAAACCCGAGCTATAAGCTGGATTCAACTCAGGCATAAAGTGATGTACACTTGAAGCCAGCAAAAACAGATGCTTGATAGTCCAACCAGACTTGAGTATACATGAAGACACAATGAACCAATAAAAAAAAGTGGTGTGCAGCACACAAAGGAGCAACACTGACATATATATATATATATACCATGCATAAAAAGATTTCATATACACCCAGACTCATGTGGAACAAGTGAAGGCATGGAAGTAAACAGACCAAATTCAAATGTGAACAGAGCCGCTGACCACATACAAATCAAACAACAAGTAAAGACTACAAATGCAACTGAATACAACTGAAGCCTCAATAGTCAATGGTTCAAATGTGAAACAACAAAGATCGAAAGAAACTGCGATAAGCCTCAACAGTAAAGTGTACACATGAATGTGGATTAACACCTCAATTACAAAGTAGTGCAATCAAATACAATGTCAATGAACACAGACAAATTACAAAATCATGATGAAGCCAGTAAAACCAGACAAGACTCCAAAAAAAACACAATAATTGTACACACATATACATACATTTACATGCATGTATATACATATTATATATGTGCACGGTTTTTTAATAGCAGTAGAAAAATGAGAGACAATGGAAGCAGTTCAAACTGCAAGCTCACATACATATATACATGCAGTATCACCAATACTATCCACATATAAAACATGGACAATGGTGAACCAAATTGAACAAACTTGTATACAACACATGCCAGTGAAGAATGAATGCAACAAAACCAAAATGAACAAAGGCTCAATAGTACAGTTCAAATGAAACAGCTACCAGAGTTCATCAGTTTAGAAGCAACAACGAAGTGGTAAACCAAAGAATACAACCAGACTCACATTAATACAACTCAATGCAAAACAACTGCCACTGAAACAGAGGCTCGAAGCATGCATATGATCAGGCAATGTCGAAGACAATGCAAGCTAAAACTCAGATGCACACATGCATACACATGATATGTTCCAGAACAGTAAAGGGAAAATGAAGGAACACAATAGTCATAGGAAAATCAAGGTATGGTTAAGTAGCCATTTCGAACAATAAATGAAACTAAGTGGATAGGCAACAATCATACACATATATACATACATATATGTATGTATATACATGGAGTCATCAATGCATTGGAACAGAACATTGAAACCAAACCTCAATACGGTGAACAAATCAAGCAATAAAGTAACCATTGGTTACAGTTTTAACAAAGTTAAGGCCGAAATCAATCAGAGTCTATCAAGTCGATTTTTTCAACAAGTCAAAATAATATCTCAGATTTGAATGCTGTCAGAAGGTAACTAGCAGATGACAAAAAATTGAACAAGTCGAAGCTCAAAATATAATCACAAATTCAAAGTTTCCGAAGTCAATTTGCAGTAACAAAAATCAGGGTAGCCATGTTTCAAAAAAAGTAAATGTCAAGCCAAAATCAAAGCCGTGGTGACCATGAAAAAAATCGAATCGAACAAGTCAAAATCAAAGCCGTGATAATCAAGCAAAAGTATATACAAAATTGAACCAGTTAGGATGAATTACGTATATTCGATAAAAATCAAATGGCCAAGCTAAAATTATAAGACAAATTCAAATAATATATTTGATCAAAATATAGGGTTTTCAACCCTATAAAACCCATTATCATCATCGGCATATAACAATCGAGTTCAAGCATATCAACAAAAGAAATAAAGCAAAATCACATACCAATTCAATTCGAACTTGACTAGTTGAAGTAGTCGTTTGCGAATCAAAGTGACAAATTGATTGACTCGTTTGCGAATCAAAGTGACAAATTGATTGACGAAGCAAACTGTAGATAGTTCATCATTCAGTCAACAACTAAAGTTGGCATGCTCAATTTCACAGAAGCCCTAATTTTCAGAAAGGAAAAGGACCATTGAGGCAGCCATTTTCAAAAAGGAGAGGATACGATCAATAAAATAAAATAAAAAGGGGAATATATTCTATCACTAAGTTATTTTCTATTGGGCCGGCCTTTTCTATCGGGCTTCAATATTTAAACTAGGGTTTCTAGCTTTTAAGTTGTTTTTATTTTGTATTTTACTTTTAAAATTTTGTAGAGTCTAATCATGTGACTAGTGGACGAACTACGGTGGTGTAGTTCGAGAATTCGCAACTCAGTGGCTGAGTTGTGGCAGGGTTTTGAGCATAGAGTTAGGTTAGTCCATGGTGGGTGTCGCGAGTTTACGTGTGTAAGCGTCTGACTACTTAATTTATAGTAGAAACTATGGGGGCCACACGTAGGCAGGGTTTTGTCGATGCTGGGTAAATCTTTGTTGTTCTATTTCTGCTTTTAATATTATGCCATTATCTGTTCTGCTATTATCAGTGCTGCAATTATTTTATATATTTCTGCATTAAATAGCTACGAACAAAAGCCAATTTTTGATTTTAAAATTTTGATTTTTCAAAAACAAATTGTTGTTTTAAATTTTTTAAATGGCTTCTTTTAATAATGCTTTTGCTGAGGGTCAGTCCGTAGTTAGACCACCAATGTTCAATGGTGAATATGCTTATTGGAAAAATGGAATGAAATTTTTTCTAGGAACGATTGATGCTTAGAATATTGTTGATACAGGTTATAGGACATCAACTATAGTGGTAGATAATCAGAAAATAGATAAATCGATGGATCAATGGACAGATCTTGAAAATAGACTACAGAGTGCTAATGTTAGAGCTATGAATTCTATTATTTGTACGTTGGATCAAATCGAATTAATAATGTCTCACATTGTCTAATTGCATAGGAAATCTGGCACACACTTGAAGTGACTCACGAAGGAACATCTTAAGTCAAGGAATCTCGCCTTATCATGCTTACTGTGAATACGAGAACTTCACAATGGCCTAGGATGAAAATGTCAAAGAGATGTATGGACGACTTTCCAATATAGTATACAAATCAAAAGCACTTGGAAAATAATACATAGAATTGGAAATAGTCCGAAAAATCCTCAGGGTCCTTCCATGAAGTTTTGAAGCAAAAGTTACAGCAATTCAAGAATCAAAAGATTTGAAACAAATCGAAATTGAAGAACTCATCGGAAATCTCACCATTTATGAGCTGGAAATGAAATTCAAGGAAGAACGAGAAGGAGGTGATACATGGAAGAAATCAATAACGCTTAAAGGAACAACAGAAAGTGATGATGATGATGATGAAGCAGCTGAGCTGGCGCTACTAATAAAGAGATTCAAAAAATGGAACCACAAACGGAAATCCAACTCTAAATCAACAATTGAAAAGTAGAATATTCAAAGCATTAGACAACTCAGAAGAACATGAGATTATTTATCACAAGTGTAACAAACCCGGTCATATCAAGCCCAATTGTCTTCAGAATCGACTCCGCCATGAAAAAAATAGAAAAGGACAAGTTTTGCAGCCACTTGGGATGAAACTGATGAAGATGATAAAAGCACTGGCAGTGAGAGCGAAAAAGCTGATCTGTGCCTTCGAGGTGATATAATTGACAGTGATGATGGCGAGCCATGCGAGGTATCAAAACTTACTCATTCAGAGTTACTTATATATTTTCACAAAGTAAATGGTTGTTTCTAAAGACTAAGGGAGAATACGCTAAAATTGAATCACAAAGAGATACTTTTATAGATTTAAATAAACAGCTTGATCAAATGGTTAAAAACTATCAAACCAAAAGCCTTAGTGTGACAAGTGTCCATGATTTGAAGAAGAAATTAAAAAATCAAAAATTAAAATAAAATCACTTGAAAATGAAATTCTAATTTTGAAAGAAAGTGAAAACACTAGGAGAGAAAATTCTATTAAAAAGTGCACTCAATTATTGAATAAAAATGAATTTCTCAAAACATAAGTCCAACAATTGTATACAACTTTTGAAAAAAATTCCAAAAGAGAAAGATCGTTAAATATGCTATTAGGGAAACAAACTGCTAATGTAGATAGACAAGGACTTGGATATAGTCAATCTGAACGTTAGAAGAAAAATTAATCAAGTCAAATCTGAGTGCACAATTTGTAGAAAAATTGGACACAATCAAAACAATTGTTGATGTAGACCCAAAAATGTGAAAACCATACCAATTTGGGTTCCAAAAGGCATGAATATAAAATCCCTTAAATTCAAACAAATCGAGGTGCCAAAAGGAACAAATATAAATTCTCTTGGGTCTACTCAAACGTATTTTTCAAAATCTTTTGCCACTAACAACCATGGACCTATAAAAAAAATAGGTCACAAAAATATTTTCTCGTGTAAGTGTGGTGGCAGGCTAAGGAACAACAACAATGTTACCTGGATTCTGGCTATTCCAGGCACACGATGGACGACAAATCAAAGTTCCTTAGCTTAGTACAAAGGTGGAATCATGGCAACAACAAAAAATTATCGTAATGGTAGAATTGGTAATGGTACCTCTATCTTAAATGATATATTAAATGTGAAAATCTGCGCCATAATTTGATTTAAATCAGCCAGTTATGTGAAATGAATGTTGATTTTGATTCCAACTTATTAAAAATTGTTGGCCAATTCTCATTTTTTGACAAGAACGCTATAAGTATCTCTAGAAGTTTTTGAACTATCTCATATAGATTTGTTTAGAATAATGATGATGCAAGTTTAGATGATAAGAAATATTGTCTTGAATTGATTTTTGATTACTCTAGATACACGGGGATATATTCACTTATCTTACTGTAATTGGATCTGACACTAGGTTCACTGTTTATAAATTTGCATAATTTCAATTCAAATTCAAGAGAGTTTAATTTAAAAGCCATTAAAAATGATTTTAAGGTATTTTGTTGCACACTTCACGGTCTGGTCTATGACATCCAGCTAATAATAATCTTGAGTCAAAAAAATTTCGGATATAGATAACACTGGTGATCTAGTTGGTAAAAAATACTAGTGGAATGTGATTTATGTTGAGATATTCAGTAGTTCCATCATTTTCAAAAAAAATATCTGCATATTTTTCATTGCAACTAATTTTCTATTTAGCAGACATTCTTTTCTTATAAAACCCCTTCTAGGAAATAGTTATTGTTGACCTTGATTCAGATTAGTCATTTTAGAAAAATTTGATTTTATAATTATTTTTGGATTTGATCTTAAATGACTACATTAATTAATCTGATTCCCTACTAATTATCGAAAGGACAAATAGTGATTGAAAAAGTGATGTGTGTTGATATTAATAATATATTATAACTTGAGAAAGTATATTTAGTAGATTTCCTTAAAAAATTAAACAAGATTTATAATAACTCTTCTTTGGTAAGAATTCCGCGATCGTCTCTATTTCTATCATATTTCTAACGACCATCACTCATTAAAATCTAATACAGTATGTCAATATGTGGTATTTTAAACAGGAGATCATTCTTTTTTCAATTTATTATATTTTTAGCAATAAAAACATCCAAAGTATTCACTCTCATTTGAAAGTCCTCACGGTTATGCATGGGTGATTTATTTGGAATTTTTGATTATGTGCTTTCATGCTCATTTAAAAGTCCTTACGGTTATGCATGTATGGAACACATATCAAAATCGATTATTAAATAGACAAGTTGATTCTAGTCCCATTTGAAAGTTCTCATGGCTATGCTTGGTTAGAAGATGCTCGAATTCATTTTTTAAATTTTTTTTGGGAATACTATTAATCTCATTTAAAAGTCCTAACGGTTATGCATAGTTAGTAGATATTTAAATTCCTTATACCACAAATAGACATAGCTATATGGTTTTACACCATCCCTATCATTCTAAAGTGGAATATGCGCCTAACGGAGCATTTATGATTTTTGTTTGAATTGTTATTGAAATTTAATACTGGATTGGGTATTAATGTTTATCACTTTATCTCTATTTTTCTAACACTATTACTCTTTTGTTGATAATAAAGAATGGAGAAAAAAGTTAAGATTTTGGCAAATAAAGGTCAAATATTTTTATTCTGTATTTTCTATTTACATCTAGGTTCATGCGCATATTTTTTTATTTTCATGCATATATGAAGGGGGAGCTTTGTTGTAGAGAGGGAGCATTCAAATAGGGGGAGCAAATTGAATGATCAAATACATTTAATGAATTTAAAATCTTAAATATATGTTTATTATCATCAAAAGAGGGAGATTGTTGAATAACTAGTATATGATTTTTGTTTGATGATAATGAACATATATATTTTCATTTAAATGTATTTGATATAGTACTATTTTATTTTCACATAATTAAATAAATATTTTTTGAATAAAATAAATAACATAGAATTTATATTCAAACAGATACTTTCTTCAGATAAATATTTTATTACAATTTTAAATAGTATAAATTTGAGCTCTCACTATATATATATATATATATATATATATATATATATATATATATATATAGACACACACGCATAATTTGCAATTACAATACAATTTCAATTACATCGTAATTCTTTACTATACAATGTTTACATATATTCTCACCTCACTGCATATCACTCATTCACTCGTATTTATCTTCAAGTCAATTCCAGATGGAATCCAATATCTGAATTATCTGCAAAATAAAAACCGATGCGGTAAAATTGAAAAAGAAATATTTGTGCAGTGTAAAATAAATGTGTGTTTTTGAAAATATTATTTTCCCCAGTTACTTGTGTTGCTCGTTGTCATTTATTTTGAATCCATCTACATGGACAACTTATGGCATGCATAATATATCACTGTACATGCTACAAGGCCATGCACACCGATATGCACTTAATAAAACTGCAGGGAAGGTGAACACAAGGTCAAACCCAATTAACAGCTAGATTCAACTCAAGTGCAATAAAAATAAAGCCACGACATGATCACAAAGTCAAACCCGAGCTATAAGCTGGATTCAACTCAGGTATAAAGTGATATACACATGAAGCCAGCAACAATAGAGGCTAGATAGTCCAACTAAACTCGAGCACACATGTAACGACCCTGAAATTCAGTCCCAGTTTAAAATTTTTAAAATCGTATATTAGTGTAGAAATTCGAATTTTCACAAACAAATTCCGTTGCTATTCAAACTGCACATTTGGAATGCGTCTAGATAGACATAGGCGTACGCCAAATTTCGTTGAAAAATATTGAAGTAAATTTCGGTCATCGCATTTACATATTAGTTTAAAATTTTATGCAAATTTTCTATCGTCCAAACTCAAATATTTTTCACAATGTTGCATAAGAAAAATATTCTGATCATTACGGCGCATTTCATTTCGTCGAATTTCGCTTTTAATTGATAGTTAAATTGTTCGCTCGAGCAAATGGTTCAATAAGATTAACCACTTCGCAAAAAATGTCAAACCATCAATATCTTCATACCGTTGTATCCGCCTCGTCGCGCTGATCAAAACGGTATATTTATTTGTGTCAATCGGAGTTCGACGTTGCAAATTATAATTGTTTAACGGAGTACAAACTGGTCCGTTACGCAGCGCAAACCGGTACCCAACTTTCCAACGCTCAGAATTCTAAAGTCCTTTAACCATTCGGAAACCCAATAGCCATCACGTTTACCGAAGACATCATTGCCTTGACCTTGGGACTCTAAACTTCTCTGTATATACCTGCCCTCTGCCTTCATTAATTCATCTGCCTTCATTAATTCCCTCTGCATTAATTGATTTCACTTCACACTCAACTCAGGTACGTACTACTGCACTCCCTTTCTTCCTCCTCCTTCATATTTCATCTTTTTTCTTTTTCCTTTGCTTCTAGAGAAACTCACGTAGCCAACTCCACCCACATTGCTCCAACCCAGACCCGCCTCAGCCCGCGTCCAACCTTTCGCCGGTAAAGCGACCGCCTCGTCCGCTCCAACCCAGACCCTCTCCGCCTCCACCACCCGCAGCCACGTCTACACAGCCCGCATCACCTACGTCCGCCTCCACTGCTCTGCCACCTAGCCACCCGAGTCCACTGCCCTCCCCGATCCGCTGCCCTCCACCTTCCCCACGTTCGCCCCGCTCCATGCCCAGCCCAGTCCATTGCCACCATCAGCCCACTTCCGCCCTGCCCGCTTCCCCGCGTCCCATTGCTCCAGCCGCCACGTCGCCCACAACCCGCCTCCGCGTTCCAGACCCACTGCCGACCCCACCACCGTGTGCTCCCACCCTCCACCATCAGCCCACACCACTGCACTCCGCCCGTGTCCCTGCTGCCACCATCAGCCACCCACCCACGTCCAGTTCGCCCTTGCCACTGCCTGACCACGGCCGAAGCCCCTGAAGTTTCAGTTGTGTAGTTCATGTAGAAATATTTTCTTAAAACCTATTGCTTTACTTTATAAATATTAATAAAAATATATATGTGACTGTTATATTAGGTAGCAGTATATAACTTTGAATTCTGGTTGCTCATATACAGTGTTTTATTGTGTTGTTTCAGCTACTGCTTCGGAGACGTAGGTTTCCATTCAGTTTATCAGATCTATCTAGTTACTTTGTTTTGGTATGGTTTATATATATATTCAATCGATATATATATATATTACAATAAACAAATTATTTATTAATTATTCGTTGATTGCAGTTGTGTTCATTTTGCGTCGTGCTTGTTAGGGTCTATTTTATCCGTTCGTCTTCATGGTTCGTCATCTTCTCTGACCACGCAAGGTGAATATTTCATTCACGACTCAATCTATTATGCTATGATAATCAAGTGATAATTGTTGTTAATATTAATTGGGATATTAAATGGTTGATTGTTAAAATTGTTGAAATAAAACTGTTAATTGCTATACAAGTTAAAATTGAGTATTGATAGAATTTAAAATTTCTAAATTGACGCCATGTATTGTTTAAAAAAAAGATTTAACGTGATAAATTGTGATCTGATGTTGGTTTATGGTAAATAGTTGTGACACTAAATTTGCTATGTGATGTTGAATTTGGCTGTTAATATAAGTAAATCTAATATGAAATTGAAATTGATATTGGATAGTCAACAATTTAAAATGGATTATATATGTTGAACTTGACCCCTTTAAATGTTAAATAAATCGTCGCATAGAAATAGCGTTAACTACACTTTGGACCATTGAATGTATGATTGATATAGTAAATTGATAGTAGACACTAAGTGAAACCATAATGTAATAATCTTTAATCTGCATGAAATGATAGTGTGGATTCTAGGAATAATTATATTAATTTACATAAATAACGAATGTAAGTTAATACGATTATTTCGGGATTATTTAATAAACTATTGAATTTTTATGTATGGTTGCTATTGCTTGTTTATTTACTTTGACACCATCCCAGTTATCACACTGCAAGTTCCCTTTGCTATGCTTTGCTTTATATTGAATGATATTGGGTTGAAATGATAAAAACCCAATTGAACAACTTGGCCTAGGATAGATAATTAAAAATAAGAAACCCGATTGGTCAGCAAAAATCATTTTTGAAATTGAAATATATTTGAAATTAAGGAATGAACTTAACAATTTATTTGGAAATTAAGTAACGAACTTAAGGGATTTAAATTGAAATAAATTAATGGATTTAATTGAAACGGATTAATAAACCTATTCGATTGAATAAAATGAATTGGAAAATTTAATTGAAATGAGATTTAGAAACAAGTACGTTTTAGAATTTAATAATTTAAAGATTTATTAGATTTGTTAGATTTAGATTTAAACTCGGCTTTAAATTAAATAGTTTTGAAACTTGTTATAAATTTAATTTGAGATTTAGAAAATTTTGACTTAAGTGGAATACAAAGCTAACTAAAGTTTTTTTTGATTTAACTTAGTGATAATTTAAATTTAAAATGATTTTAAATTCAATGAATTAATCAAATCAGGACATTTTAAACGGAATATGGATTAAGTAAAATTGTAACTCGGAAATAACTTATTTGAAATGTATAGATCAGTGAACCAAATAAATGGAAATGGATTTCTGTAAATATAAATGTAATTGAATCAGTAAATAAATCAAATGAAGTTTTGATATAAGGAATTTAGTAAATAAAATCGATTTGATCGAATTTATGATAATAGTGGATGTAAACATGAAGTGACATGAATAGAATTTGATTTAATGATTCAAACTGAGTTAACCATTAAATTGAATTCATTGATTATGAACTAAATTTAATAAGCGACATTGAGACCTTATTAAATTGAACTTGAATACTTAATTTTATTATTGACCCAAATGTTTGAACTAAAGATTTCATTTGGAAATATGTTTTAAATATCCGAAATAAATTGAATCGTGAAATGTCAAATTTTGGAAGTCAAATTAGCACATTGACTTTTGGACTTTGATTTGTTTAAACTTTAATTTAACCAACCATCGGGTAACAAATACGTAGTTATTAAAGAGACCAGGATCGGGTATGGACATACTCTTTGTCGATACCAAAAACCACTTTAATAACTATTATACGCGGAGTGTTGGTCCAGAATGAAGTGGATGATTTGGTGAACGTGTTGATTGAAGATAGAGAACGATATTGGATGACCCCTGACATGACTAAAACAGGAGCCGCGCCGAGCCATTGAGGATCACCACCACTAGCGGACACGCTTCTTCGATACCATATCTATTACTTTTGTGATTCGATTTGGGTGCACCCCTTGATTTGGGAGTGTTGTTTCGCGATGTTGAGGTAGCTGCTGGCTATGCTCAACATCAGTTCGGATCACGCAACTATTAGTATCCTAGTTGGTATCGCCTCATGTACCTTGTCATACTGATTATCCTATTCGCGACCACTACGTTTTGTTTTGTGTTATACATATGGGGTACCCTCTGATAACCACTAGTTTACGGTGGGGCTTACGGTGCTGTATAGACTATGGAATTATAAAAAATGTGTTAAGAGGAATTATGGTAACGCCTTAATGCTATTTTAATATCGTACTTTACTGATTAGACATTATCTACATATCGTATTCTATTGTATATATAGATAGTTTATGGAACCCTTAGAAATGTTTTTTTATTCATCTTTGAGTTATGGACTTTATTCCCTGCACTTGGTTATTCTGTATAATATTTTGAGTCCTGACTCGAGTGTTTCCCTTTTGTATATGCTCGGGTCAGTCTGAAGCTATCCAGTTGTTGATCAAGGTTGGTTGAAGATGCTGAAGGCTTAGCACTTATTTTATCACTCTATTTCTATTCCTGTATTGATGTCCTAGTCTGTTGGACATTTATGTATTTCCTTTTAGTAACTTTATGTTAAGGCATTGTTGTACTTCATGTAGTAGCTTCATGAACTGCTATTATGACGATGTATTTTCCGCTGCATTATTCTGTGACTGTTCTGTGTCTGTGTTGTTGTATTGATTCTCATTTACATTTATGTATTTATAATCCCATAATGATTCGTGTTTTGTATTATTTAAGTTGACATGTGTGGATTATTGTCAATTTAAATGGTCCAAATATACGGGTTGTTACAACACATGAAGACACAATAAACCAGTACAAATAGAGGTGGACAACACACAAAGGAGCAACACTGACATACATATACTATGCATAAAAAGATTTCATATACAACAAGACTCATGTGGAACAAGTGAAGGCATGGAGGCAAATTGACAAAATTCAAGTGTGAACACAACCACTGACCACATACAAATCAAACAACAAGTGAAGTCTCCAAATGCAACTGAATACAAGTGAAGCCTCAACAGTCAATAGTTCAAATGTCAAAAAATAAAGACTAGAAGAAATTGCAGCAAGCCTCAGCAGTCAAAGTGTACACATGTATGGTGGATCAACACCTCAAGTACAAAGCAATGCAAGTCAAATACAATGTTAACGAACACAGATAAAATCATGATGAAGCCAGTAAAAACCAGACTAGACTCTAAACAAACACAATAATCGTACACATACATACATACATATATATGTATATACATGTTTATATATGCACAGTTTTTTAACAGCAATAGCAAAATGAGATACAATGGAAGCGGTTCAAACTGCAAGCTAACATACACATATACATGCAGTATCACCAACACTGACCACATATAAAACATGGACAATGGTGAACCAAATTGAACCAGACTTGTATACCACACTTGCCAGTGAAGAATGAATGCAAAAAAACCCAAATGAACAAAGCCTCAACAGTACATTTCAAATGAAACAGCTACCAGAGTTCATCAGTTTAGAAGCAACAACAAAGTGGTAAACCAGAGAATACAACCAGACTCGCATGAATAGAACTCAGTGAAAAACAACTACCAGTGAAACAGAGGCTCGAAGCATGCATATGATTAGGCAATGTCAAAGACAATGCAAGCTTAAACTCAGAGGCACACATGCATACGCATATTACGTTCCAGAACAGTAAAGGCAAATGAAGGAACACAATGGTCATAGGAAAATTGAGGCATGGTTAAGTAGCAGTTTCGAACAACAAATGAAATTAAGTGGATAGGCAACAATCATACACATATATACATACATATATGTATGTATATACATGGAGACATCAATGCATTGGAACTGAATATTGAAACCAAACCTCAATACGGTGAACAAATCAAGTAATAAAGCAACTATCGGTTACTGTTTTAACAAAGTCAAGGCCGAAATCAATCAGAGTCTATCAAGTCGATTTTTTTCAACGAGTCAAAATATTATCTCAGATTCGAATGCTGTCAGAAGGTAACAAGTAGGTAACCAAAAATTGAACAAGTCGAAGCTCAAAATATTATCACAAATTCAAAGCGGTCGAAGTCAATTTGCAGTTACAAAAATCAAGAAAGTTGTGTTTCAAAAAAAGTCAATATCATGCCAAAATCAATGCTGCGGTGACCACAAAAAATCGAATCAAACAAGTCAAAATTGAAGTCATGATAATCAAGCAAAAGTTTATATGAAATTGAACCAATTAGGATGAATCACATGTATTCGATAAGATTCAAACAGCCAAGCAAAAATTATCAAACGAATTCAAATAATATATTTGATCGAAAATTTAGGGTTTTCAACCCTATAAAACCCATTATCATTATCAGCATATAGCAATCGAGTTCAAGCATATCAACGAAAGAAATAAAGTAAAATCACATACCAATTCAATTTAAACTCGACTCGTTGAAGCAGCCGTTTGCGAATCAAAGTGAAAAATTGATTGACGAAACAAACTGTAGATAGTTCATCATTCAATTAACAACTGAATTCGGCATGCTCGATTTCACAGAAGCTCTAATTTTCAGAAAGGAAGAGGAACATCGCGGAAGCCATTTTCAAAAAGGAGAGGATTCAGCCGATAAAAGAAAAAGAAAAAGGGGAATATATTTATCACTAAGTTATTTTCTATTGGGTCGGCTTTTCTATTGGACTTCAATATTTAAACTAGAGTTTCTAGGTTTTAAGTTGTTTTTATTTTGCATTTTACTTTTAAACTTTTATAAAGTCTAGTCGTGTGACTAGGGCACGAACTACGATGGTGTAGTTCAAGAATTCGCAACTCAGTGGCTGAGTTGTGACAGAGTTCTGAGCATAGAGTTAGGTTAGTCGATAGAAGGTGTTGCAATTTTACGTGTGTAAGCGTCCGACTACTTAATTTCTAGTAGAAACCTTGGGGGCAGCACGTAGCAGCGTTTTGCCGAAGTTGGGTAAATCTGCGTTGTTCTACTTCTGCTTTTAATATTCCGCTATTATCTGCGCTGCTATTATTCTGCTATTATCAGTGCTGCAATTATTTTATATATTTCTGCATTAAATTTTTATGATTAATATTATCACCCTATTCACCTCTCCTCTAGGGTGAAATCGATCCTACAGTACATACAAATTATTGTTTTCTTTTGCTATTTCAATTTTACTGTTTGATTTTGATGTTCTAGTTGATTATACTTTCCATTATTTGAGTTTATATTCTTTTCGATTAATGAAAATGAGTATTTGGTTTTGTTTTCATTCTAAATCAATTTTCTAGTCAACTTGATTTTAGTTTATGCTGTAGATTGTGATTCGATTTGTTTACTGATTTCATTTTCACAAGAACGATGAAGTGCAAAGAGAAATTACAATAGAATGGTACTTTGTCTTGTAGATGGTCCGATTTTAAAAATAGGCACAAGAAACATATTTAAAAAATGGAGGGATGTTTTGTGTATTTGCAAACTATAAGAGGGATGTATGCCAAACGCTCCCTTTTATCATATACTCATACACATTTTATTACTAGTAGTTGCACCAGCGCTTTCGGCAAGGGCTTTGACTTTTTGTCATTGCTGCCAATGGCTAGAGAACAAAATAAAAAACCATTTAAGAAGCTCTACTTGAATGATAGTTGAATATAATAAATGCATGTGTCAAGAGTTGTGCTTTGTGCAACTGTTGTGTATAACAGCTAAAGCATGTGGTGTTACATGATTTGAGGGTTAGGGTCGTTTGACATGATATTACTACGTGCATTCTACTATTTTAATCCTTTTGTTACCCAATTCAGTTTTATAATGCATCAAAAACCATTAATTTAATGATTAGTGAAGAAATTTTAGCAATAAAACAGTTAAGAAGAAATAAATAAGAGGTTGGAGAAGGAAAAAAAATTTGTCATATAAGAAGAAAACATTTGTTGCTAAACTTTATTACAAAAGTTCATATTTTTTTCTTACATCCAAAATAAGAGAATCAACCTCTATTTATATGAGTTCACATCTAAAATAAATAGATAAGATTCACTTAATCTAACGATTTCCATAAACATCTCCTAAATATTCTCTCATACAATTTCAAATATATTAGTCCATAAATACCTCCTAAATATTCTCTCACATAATGTCAAATATATTATTATATATATTCTATATTCTAGATATTTCTTATATGAAAAATCTTGATTGCAAAATTAAGTTTATTTCCAATACCCCCCCTTAAACATGATTTTCCTACTCTAAGTAGATTCCTCAACTTAACAAAATCTTCGTGCTTGAGAGGCTTGGTGAAGATATCAGCTACAAGATCATGTGTCTTTACTACTCTAGTTGTATATCCTTTTTGGCGACATACTCTCTAATGTAGCGATTGCGTGCATCAATGTGCTTGCTTTGATCATGGAAGAATGGGTTCTTGGCTAAAGCAATTACTAACTTATTGTCGACAAAAATCTTGGTCGGCTCTTATTGTGGCAAATTCAACTCTTTTAACATGTTTTGTAATCAAATTGCATAGCAAACATATGAAGTAGCAGCTACATACTCCGCTTCGCATGTGGAAAGAGTGACTATTTACCGCTTCTTCGACATCTATGTGAAGACCGTGTCTCCCATGTAGAACACGAAGCCTCTTGTGCTTTTTTGGTCATTTATATCTCCACTACAATCTCTATCGATATATCCAACAAGCTTGTAATTATCAAAAATAGAGTATTTCTAATATCCCTTATCTTGAGGCCAAAAGCTAAGCGCTATAGATATTGCAGTCATCTATAGTATTAACTTCTGGTGATATAATATGGCATCATTTATGTTATCCATAATATGAGAGTCGCGTGAATATGAAACAAAATCAACACAGATTAAATCAGCTTTTCTGATTACATTTCAAAGAAATATTTCATATTCAAATTACATAATACAAATGTCATCCCAGGTTTAGATCAAGTATAATTATTATAAAATATGCCAAGAGCAACATATGAAGATGTCCCCTAGGATTATCAGAGTACCAAATAGACAAAACCATCTTAATACATCACAGTGGAAAAAGAAATAAAAATAACAACTCCTAAATAGTAAGCCATGCCTTATGCATGTATTTTGAAGCTTTATTCATCCACCTACTAAAATCTGTCAATCCTTAACTCCCAACCTTTCAAATCAGTTTTGAGCACTCTGAGAGTTTAAGGGGAAAACATAAACTTCAAGTCAGATATAAAGCTTTGTGTGAATAACACTATACATCTCGATTTACAGATATTAAGTAAGACTGCGCCGCTTAGCGAACGGGTTTCCCCTCACTAATATTCCCTTTTTAAAAATATCTTTTGCAAATCAAAATCCTATAACCAAACTGGTTAAAGCAATAATACGATGTCATTTATGCATACAAATCAGGTAATTAATAGACTATTTTGTCTGTACATTATAGTTTTATTTGGCTAACTAATATCCTTTAGATGGCTTAGGCCTACAAGACAAAATTATCAAATAATCTAACTTCTGTTAGACACTTTATGGATGGTCTGTCCCTAGCATACTTCCCTCTGGGTCAATTGATCCTAGTGGTTTTGCAGGCTCACCAATAACCTACCTTTTCTTTGTATATTCCTTTTTGTGTGTAATATCATTTTAGCCTTACCTATGACAAAGCCCTACACATTGGAATTTTGAACTTATATTACCTAGGGCTACTAGCTAAAGTATCGGGCATGACTCCATACCAGTCTCATCTGGTATTCTAATATCCGAGCCATTTACTTAGTTTCAACTACCCCCTCAAATTTTCCTAAAAAACAATTCTTTCAAAAATGTTTTAACCCTTTAAATCATACTTAAACAAGGAAAATGTACTCTATGCTCAATTCACTAAGCCATGTTATATATACTTTACATAAAACATTGTTAACGCAAACATTTAAAACTTTTGTTTAAATTTTTTAAACAATCTCCTTCAAAACCTTTGAGAGTACCCCTTTCGAAACCTTGAAAGTACCCTTTTTGAAACCATTGGAAATACCCTTTCAAAAGCTTTATAAAACCTTAGACGTCATCTTTTCAAAACACTTTAAACATGCCTTTCGAAAACATTGGAAACCCAACATTTAAACTCTAAGGTAAACCTTTCGAAAACATTGGGAACCACCCCATTGAAACCTTTATCATTTACCTCTTGAAAGCATTAATGTCCTTTACTTAAAACAAAGCTTTCGAAAGTATTGGGTTCAAGTAAAATACATGGAACATCCTTTCGAAGCAATTTAAAACCATTCCTTTTGAAGCCTTTAGGTTTGACTTTCAAAATCTCTAAAGGGTCTTAAAAGAAATAAGTCGAAAGCTACTCTTTCGAAAGAAATTTCCTAAGAAAAAGAAGTGGATGGTGTCAAACCAATCCCTTCGAAAGCATTGGAGATGCGGCTCAGGGTTTAAAGCGAAATAACCCTTTCGAAGCCAATGCTTCGAAAGGTAGAATGCGGCAGCAGGGTTGTGACCTCTTCGAAAGCTTTAATTTAAACCAAAGCGACAATCTCTTTCGAAACCTTTCTTTAAAACAATTGACCAAGTCAAAACCTATCCCATTCGAAAGCATTCTTTTCAAACGCAAAGCAAGTGGCATTTCCTTTTGAAAGTAAGACAATGTATCGACCCCTTTGAATGCCCTATTTCGACTCTATACCTTTCGCCTATCTCAAATCCACTACATACGAAGTCTTTGATTTCCATGTGTATTGGTTTCGAACTGGTTGGAGGCATAAGTATAGTGTCGAAAGGTAGCTACCGAAAGTAGCGAAATAGCAAATCCTTATAAAATCGATTTTTAAAATTTTAAAGTAAAATCATTTTAACTAACCTGCCATATTTGTAATATCTGATTGGTTGGCAATTTCTTTTTAAAAAATCTTTTCTAAAAGTGCCGCTGAATTATAGAGATTAATAATTTAAAACATTTAAAAATTGCCCCTTCTATTTTTATAAACGTATAAAACATTTAAGTCTCATACCTTAAATAATTTAATATAAAACACTTATGAAACTTCTCCAAAATTTCTCATAAATCACTTTTAATATGTTTTCTAACTATATAAATTTCTGACCCAAAGCTAACATATAATAGGCGTAATTAATTTTAAACCCAATTAACCCTTTTCTTCACTAGAGAATTCATAATAAATCCACATTAATTCTGAAAATTATGAAACTTGAAACCCATCTCTATAATAATATTTCTAACCTTATATCAAAATCACAAGGCCTTAGATGTCATTTAATAGGTTTTTCAAGTTAAACCTTAACATAAAATCTATATAAAATAACATAAATCATCAACATAAAGTCCTTTTAAACAATCAAAACATGGCAAATCATTAGCAAAATTAATTCGGATTTCATCTAAAAGCGAAAATAATAAAATGAGATGTAACTGATTATTCGCCTTTAGCTTGTGATTAAGGGGTTTGAGATTTTCTTCTTGAGTTAGATTGATTAAGCTTCTTTCCTTGGATTCTTGCTTATCTTCCACTTTTGCTTTCTCCTAATTATGGTCGACCTCTCTTGGTTTAGTTTTAGTTGGTGAGTGTAAAATAGAAATGTAAGACGATTTACATATAAGAATATTACTTATTCCTATTTTCCCTTAGCTATTAGCCTTACTTGTTTTCATTTTAATTCTCTTTAGTTTATTAGTTTATTTGGCATGGCTACCTTAGCCATTTATATTATTTTATAGGATATACAAATCTAAATCGCTTAACCATTTATATTATTCTATTTTATTTAACTAATTAAATGTCTTAAATAATGTTAATCGAAATTAGGGTCGTTACAGTAGTACAAGCCAAAGTTTGTTGTCGCTTTGACGTAGCAAAGAATCCTCTTTACTACCTTCAAATTAGTTGTTGTTGGGTTTTCCATGTATCGACCGACAAATCCTACAGCATATAGGATATCGGATCTTGTGCACGTTAAGTATCGCAAGCCTCCAAACAAGCTTTTAAAGAGTGTTGGGTTCACCTTTTCTCCTTTCTCATGCTTTGACAACTTGATTCCACATTCCATTGGCATTCAGACAGGTTAGAGTAATCCATCTTGAACTTCTTCAACACTTCCTTAGCATAGCCTTCTTGAGTGATTAGGATACCTTTGTTTTCATGTTTTACCTCAATGCTAAGGTAGTATGACATAAGTCCAATATCGATCATCTCGAACTCCTTCGTTATCTCTTTTTTAAACTCATTAAACATACTTGGATTGCTACCAGTGAAGGTCAAGTCATCTACATACAAGCATATAATCAACGTATCACCTTTCTGGATTTAGATATAGTGTGCATGCTTGCAACGCCCTGCTATTTTCAACCATTCGCATTTACACATGTCGGACTTGAATTGCTCAAAATATCAGGTTGTTAATTTATATTTTGCAAACTCAGCATATACAGTAAATAAATCAATCACAGAATCACAGACACAGAGTAATATAATAATACGCAGCGGAATAAATAAATAGTAGTTCATGAAGCTACTATACAAATATCAGAGTTAGAAATAGAATACAACATAATATCTCAAATACAGCAAAGTCTTCAGTACGAACAGATGAGTTCTATGAACCAATCAACTGGAAAAGCTGAAAGCTGAATCGATAGTTGGATCTCCAATGAATCTCCAAACTCCACAGGTGAGTCTCAAATGTTGTATCACTCAGTCTGACCCGAGCGTAAAGCAAAAATACAAAACACTCGAGTCAGGATTAACGTTCTTATATCAACAAATCCAACTAAAGTGAAATATCAACCGAAGTACAAGTAACTTAAAGGATGTTTGGGATAACCATCCTCTAAGAGTCCAAGGAACTATCTACAAGGTAGAAATATACACTATAACAACGAGGTCATTTCAAATTAATATATACTTCACAAAAAATATCATTTCATTTCAAATATAAATATTTCAAATATATATATAAATATTTTATAAAGTAGAATATTTGTAATTTCCTCAAACTTAACAAATCAACCCGACTTCCCTATTCAAATTAAATTCAATCTCAATTTATCAATTTCCATTCAATTTAGTTTCTGACCAAACAAATTCTAATTATATATATTTCAAATACAGATCTAAATCACAAATTCACTATTTAAATTCTAATGTATTTCAAAGCTTTAATATTTAACATTCCAAGGTTCAATTTCACAGTTCATATAGATCTCGATTTAACCTTGTTATTTAATCTTGAAATGTTCACTTAATAAATTCAATATTTATTAAATAATCTAAATTTACCTTTAAACTAAATATTCCTTTCGATTTGTTTAAACTTGAAATTTCCATTTAATCATTTAAATCAAAATCAAGTTATAAATCAAGTCTTAAATTTCAAATTCAATAGTTCAAATCAATCCAATTAAGTAGAATTCTTAACTAAATACCATTTCAAATAAATTCAACTTTATCTTCTCAACCTTAACTTATTCAAATTATTACAACAATCAACTTTGAAATATAAATTTAAATAAATGCTTAAACATATTATATTGATTGATTCAATCTCAATAATAATATTATTAAATTTATATATAAAATTTCCATTTATATATAATATTTTAAGAACCAATATTTATTAAAAACCATATATTTCCTTCCAAACTACAGAAATTATTTTCAAACATTTATATATATGTGGACCAACGGTGTTTCTATATAATATCATACCCTATAGTCAAGGGAAACAGATATTTATCATTTCAAACCGAAATTTAAATATACGGGTAGATATCACTTCGACCCGCAATCCCAAATTCAATTTAATAGAAAATCGCTTCGGTTTATCATTTCAACCCATAACAAAATTCTCCTATTCTAAAGTCTGTTTGGATATGTATCATTTCAACCCATAGTGAATTCTAAACTACAGGGAACTTGCAGAGTGATAACAGATAATAAAATAAAATAAAATAACAAGCATATATCATCAACACCAATATAATATAAACAACAGGATATGGTGTCATATCCCACAAGTGAACAATTGCAGATAACAACATATATAGCAATGTAAATAACTAACATTAGCATATTTCAATTGTCGTTTCAATTGAAATCAAATTTAATAAATAAAAGAACGTTAATCGTGAGTGATTGCTCACCTTTTGAGGCTAGAGAATACAGAAGATGACATGGATACGTCTACTGATACGGACACTGAAATTGAATTATAAATCCGAGTACGAATTTCAAAGCAAAGTAGGATTGGCACGAATTGGACGAACGAGGATGAAAATCAAGAATTGATGAATTGAATCAGAATCAGTCTGATATATACAGAAATGTTTGCTATTTTAATAAAAATCAATATTGCATCTCTAAGAAAATTTAAAGTCGAAGCAGATATATATAATTTACATTTTTTTTAAAAATCAATACATAAACCAATAGTTTTAACATATGAAATAAAACATATATGTTAAAAAAAATCTTTATATTTTTCCATACCATTTTAATTTTTACACATAGATCAAAATTTCTATTTACAAATCTAAGACCCAACTACCACATACGACCTATGTATATAATATCATTAAGATTTATATTTTTAAATAAGATAAATATATAAAACTTCAACAAATTACACTGTTCAAATCTCATTTATAAACTACTATATATAACATCTTACCTTAAACCCAATGTGACACATGTATAATAGTATGAACAGGTAAATAACTTTTATGCACTGCAACATACTTTAACAATTAAAAAGTATAATATATTATACGTAGACTCACATACCACATATAAATAGAGTATATAGAAATTTATAAAACTCATTGATCGAAACATAATATTGACCATAATATAACAAAATATGTTACTTATAAAATCTGACTCTCTGTTCTTTATTAACAGCACCTCAAACTCTTCTATATGGATGAATATATAAGCGCATATACACTTATATATGTTGGATTATGCAGACCGAACATATGCAACTACTGTATATATTATATATTATATAGCTAAATATACAACATGCAGACCATAGCCTCACACTAAAAACAAATGAACTTTTATAACCTGTACATATATTCACAAATATATATAGTTATAAACTTTTATATCTAACTATACCAAAACACAAAGACATTATATATATTATAGCTTATATATTATACTAACTTTATAGACTAAAGATTTTAACGCATAACCCTATATAAACAGCAGCCTAGTGTTGCCGATTATAATATATTATATAATATGAAAACATCATGCTGTAAATCAAATAACTCATGTTACATATTAACCAAATAATTTTAAATATAAACAACAACAAGCTATTTAACCTTTTAAATATAATACTGTAATCCAAATAACTTACTTTATTATTATTAGAAAAATTTACTCCTATATAAAAAATTAATATATCTCCTACTAAAATGCATGCCACTGTATGAATTCAAAATTTTCTTAACAAATAGCAAAGTTATCAAATACTTACACGACATATGATACACATATAGAGTCATATATGCACGCAAGTTCAAATGCAACAGGCTTCATGCATCAACTCCCTACAGTTTGATGGCACGTCAAAAGAAAGGAGCTCGTAGCTGAAAAAAGTGGCCACGTGATGGGAGAGGCAGAGGAAATGGCGAGGTGGGGAGAAGAAGTTGGAGACGGGTCTGTTGATGGCTCGACAAAGGGTGGTTGTGCACGATTTTGGAGGTAAGGAAGGCATCGATGATTTTATATTTTTTATTCTAAAATATTTTTTCCTTCTCTTCTCGTCGAGTGAAATGTGAAGATGGATTTGTAAAATATATTAAAAGTAGAGGACGGGGAGGGGAGAAGCAAAGAAATATAAAATGGGTAAAGTGGAAAAACTGAACTGTCAAAAATTAAAAAAAGAAAAAAAATGTTTCAGCGGTTAAACACAAGTAACGTAGGAAAAACGAATAGGCACAAATTGGGAAACGTATCACATAAATAATAAATATAAAGTAGCAGGTGAGGATTTTAGGCAATAAATATTCACATTGATTTATGCACGTAAATAAAATATGAGCTGTGACCAAATCCAATAATGAAAAGAGGAAAAACGTACATACGTTATACGTTTCTTCCAGTGATCGTGCAGAACAATAGATAAAGGGAGAACTTTGCGCTGAAGGAAGAAACAAAATGGAAGATCTCATAAATAAACGCGAATATTAGATCATATTGAATAGTTTCAAACAATGAATAGTCAGATGAAGATAAACAAATAGAAACCGTCAAATCCCTTGATTTGCTGAAGGTTAATTAAAGCAACAAATTGATTGGACAACACGTTTTGAATTTTTTTTTACGGAAGGAGATTGAAGATTCAAAATTTTTGCTACCATTCACTATTTCAAACTGACACAGATAAGGTAAGGAATATGTATATAAATTTTGTACAGAATATGATACGTTTGTTGAAGCCAATAGCACCAAATATCAAGGAATGAAAAAAGTCTACAAGGAAAAGAACAGAACAAATAGAAATGAAACGTATCAAATTAAATACGAGCAGTTTTAGAAGCAACGATCAAAAATTTTCTTCCCAAAATCGCGGCTACTGATTTGTTTTCAGTAGCTAAGGTATGAAATTTATGAGCGTATAATAGATGCAAATTTTAATTGAAACGTACGCTCAAATAATTAACAAAAGTAACGTGATTAGAAACTATTCGTTTCTTATTTATTTATTTCTTATATAGTTAGTACAATATGTGCTAAATTTAAAACAAAAGTAACGTATCTAAATTTATACGTTACTTATTTATTCTCTACCTATTTTTAGTAAAATATACGTTTTAAAGAATATTCATTAGCTACATACCATTTATATGATAACTAAATAAATCAAAACGGATAAACGTACAAATTAAAAAGTGTATTTTAAATAGCCTATTTATACTCTATTAACTCTAAAATTTATTACTTAATTAACTCTTGATTTGTTTACATTGGTTTGATTTACTTAATATTTAACACATAACTGATGTATATACGCAAAAAGAAAACGTAAAATTTATTTCCTATATATTATTCAATTTAAAATTTTATTTATTAATCAATTAACTAAGAAACAAAAGTGTATACGTATAAAGTTTATTTCTTTTATAGAATATTAATTACTTGATTTAAAGGTGTATAACCAATTTTTAAAAGACCAAAAGTGGAAATAAAATGTTGTTACCAATATATTCAGTTAAGTAAAAAGATTTAGAAGTTAGAATTTAAAAGATTTGAATTCCAATAAATTTTAAACTTTAACCAAAAATAAGAATTATAGAATTGGCTTATATTAATAAAATTTTGGTGACTATTTATAATTAAATAAAAATAAAATTTCAACCTTTTTATAAATTAAAACCCCAAAGTTTATAAATAAAAGAATAAAATACTTGTTAGAATTTTGGGTTGTTACACTCTCCCCCACTCAGAACTTTTCGTCCTCGAAAAGGAACAAAGTAGGAGAATAGAAACAACCAGATGAAAAATTAGACATTGGAAAACAAATTAACAATTTATTTAAAACCATATAATATTTAATAGTTCGGTTAAATTCATTTTATTAAATCCATTCAATTTTTTATGAGATCAATTATTTATACAAAACACTAAAATTTTTACTATTAAATCAGGTAGTATATAAAAATACAATATCTTAAAGATTATATTCAAAAAGGAAAGGAAGGTAGATTCAAGAAACGAAATATAGGTGAACAAATAAGCTGAGCAGATAAGGTAGATCCAAAAGAATAGTATCGGGCACGAATCATAAATTTCAAACCATAAGAGTCTAAATTTCAAATATTAATACAAAATTTCTTTGTTAAAAAATACTTTTATAATAAAATACCTTTATATCGAAACAAAATTTTCTTTCGAAAATACTTTTATAACTCGATATTTCAACAAGTTTATCCTCGTTCTTGCAGACTCTAGCCATGTGTTGACCGTGCGCAAAGCTAGAATTCTTCAAGTACTTAGTAGACCTGTTTCAACACCCAGTGAAAATGCTGAAAACTTTTGAAAATGGATATGGAAAGTACAATCCAAAAAATATCACCTTGATCGCAGGATACATAACAATGGTTACGCCTGGATCCCCCCAAGAAACATCCATATCCTTTAAGCATTCACTACCTTGCAAATTACGCCATGATAAACAAAACCCATGGACCGTAGGATACATAACAATGGTTATGCCTGGATCCCCCAGGAAACAACCATACCCTTCAAACAGTCTCTGCCTTGCGGATTATGCCACGACAACAAAACTGGTAGACCATAGGATACATAACAATGGTTACGCCTGGATCCCTCAGGAAACATCCATACCCTTTAAGCAATCTCTGCCTTGCGGATTACGCTACCCCAGAAAAAAAAGACCGTGGGTTATGCCATGGTAGGACACTCGAGTATCACATCCGGAAAACCGAAAATCAGAGAGAATAACATCAATGGAATGAATCCACAATGTGGCTACAGAGCGGATATCAAGCAGAAGGCACTTTCCATATCATCACTTCGAAAATATATATCACATAGTACCTTTTCAAATCACTTTCAAATATCATACTTATATAAAGTCCATTATATATAAGATTTCATTTTCAAATCGAATACTTTCCAAAATCAAAAGTATATCAAACGTCACTTATATATACTTCACCTATATAAGATTACACCTTTCAAATTGAGTACCTTTCCAAATCAATAGTTTTCAAATCAAGTTCATACTTATACAAATCAATTCTATATAAGTTCGATAGCTCCCAAATAAAGTATTTAGTAAAACAAGGTTCTCAATTTCAATTTCTTTCAATATCGTTTCTGTTTCAAAATCATATATGATTTCACCAAATTATTTATTCCATATTTAATATCTTCAGTTTCAAAATTTTCGAATAATAGGTTTAGAAAATAATCCTAGTTTCCAAATCAACATAATTTAGGTCAATCAAATTCATTTCCAAAATCATCATATAAATACTGGGTTTCAAATTCCAAATCTTATTTTTCGAAACCAAATATTTTCTAAAATCAATTATACCCAGATGATTTTCAAGTTTATAACCACCCCTTCGAAACCTTTAAAATATTTATAAAGCATTCAAAACCAGATTTCATATTAGTATAATTCAAATTAGTCCTATCCATTTACTTAACAAAGTAGTTTTAAACTTATATACTTTATTCATTAATTTATACTTTTCGAAATTACTTAGCTTTAAAATTTTAAGCCATGATTTGAAAGTGTTAGAACCTTCAAAATAGTCGGTGAAATCAAATTTCAAATCCAAGAGTTGGAAATCAACAACAAATCAGTAAATTAATTTCTATAAATAGAGTTATACTAAATCAAATCGAAAACTCGAGGATTGAACACCGGCTTACTTTAAATCATTTCAAATATATATACATATATCTTTTGAATATCGAATTATACTACGGAATTTGAAATCAAAATTGGCTTCACAAAATCACTCGCATAGCGAAGCTATTAAAGTGGCCTCTCCCCCATTTTGAAACTCGAAAATCAATGCCGATGATGCATGCACTCATCACCGAAATTACTCTCCAGCGACCTAAGTGAGTTCCAAACTTCTATTTTCTTAAAACTTCTTTGAAGTTTCTTTGAAATCATTGGAACATGTTTGAGTCATTTGAACACTTCTTATTCGGAAAATACTTTCAAATCGTATTATTATATATTTTCAAAAATCTTAAAACCAATTTCAAAATACCGGAGTTCAATCTCTCAAATTTCAAATTCGGAACCCTTCAGTTATAAATCATTTTTATATAAATCAAATTTCTTATAAAATTTTCAAAATTTCAAATCCTTTCGAAATTTCAAATTCTAGTTTTTTAAAAGGTATATAATCCTTTCGAAAACATTTCCACATTCATATATCGAATAAAGTCATAGTTATCAAAATAATAATTTCGGTATATAAAACAATTTCTAAAATACAAACAAAGCCCGATTTTCAAAGTATGATTCAAGGATGCATTTCAAAACAAAGACAGAGATTCAAATTAGAGGAACTCTAATCAAATAGAATTCTGATTCGAAGCTAGGCCCAAACGAAGATGAGATAATTAAATTTCAAAATAGAAGATGGATATTAATCGCGGGCGACCTTAACCAGGTCAATCGTGACTTCAGAAATATGATCGATGCGGAATTCCAAGGCAAATCGACATTCGATCGCCAGATATAGAATTCGGCATAACAAGAGATAGCAGCATCTAAACCGAGGATACATAAATCTACGGTGAATCGATGCTATTGTAAAGGATTTTCACCCCTTTATAATTATTCAGTGGAGCCATGGGATACTCCAAAATCTAGAAAACACGAATAAGGAAAGACAAGAATGGATTTGGAACCGAGGGGGATGTTCCAAAATTCAAAGGAGAACCGAATCAAATAGGAAGAGATTCAAGCTCGAACGAAAATGATTCTGTAAATAAATTTACAATATATGCTAAGTTTTCCTAGAGCCAAAGCCCTGATACCAACTGTAATGCCCTGCTATTTTCAACCATTCGCATCCGCACATGTCGAACTTGAATTGCTCAAAATATCAGGTTGTTAATTTATATTTTGCAAACTCAGCATATACAGTAAATAATTCAATCACAGAATCACAAACACAGAGTAATACAATAATACGCAGTGGAATAAATAAATAGTAGTTCATGAAGCTACTATACAAGTATCTGAGTTAGAAATAGAATACAACAGAATATCTCAAATACAACGAAGTCTTCGGTACGAACAGATGACTTCTCTGAACCAATCAATTGGAAAAGCTGAAAGCTGAATCGATAGTTGGATCTCTAATGAAGCTCCAAACTCCACATGTGAGTCTCAAATGCTGTATCACTCAGTCTGACCCGAGCGTAAAGCAAAAACACAAAACACTCGAGTCAGGATTAACGTTTTTATATCAATAAATCCAACTCAAGTGAAATATCAACTGAAATACAAAAAGGATGTTTGGGATAACCATCCTCTAAGAGTCCAAGGAACTATCTACAAAGTAGAAATATACACTATAGCACCAAGGTCATTTCTTATTAATTTATACTTCACAACAAAATATCATTTCATTTCAAATATAAATATTTCCAAAATATATGTAAATATTTTATAAAGTAGAATATTTGTAATTTCCTCAAACTTAACAAATCACTTCAAAATCAACCCGACTTCCCTATTTAAATTAAATTCAACCTCAATTTATCAATTTCCATTCAATTCAGTTTCTGACCAAACAAATTCAAATTATATATATTTCAAATACAAATCTAAATCACAAATTAATTATTTAAATTCTAGTATATTTCAAAGCTTTAAAATTCAACATTCCAAGGTTCAATTTTATAATTCATATAGATCTCGATTTAACCTTATTATTTAGTCTTGAAATGTTCACTTAATAAATTCAATATTTATTAAATAACCTAAATTTACCTTTAAACTAAATATTCCTTTCGATTGAAACTTCCATTTAATCATTTAAATCAAAATCAAGTTATAAATCAAATCTTAAATTTCAAATTCAATAGTTCAAATCAATCCAATTAAGTAGAATTCTTAACTAAATACCATTTCGAATAAATTCAACTTTATCTTCTCAACCTTAACTTATTCAAATTATTACAACAATCAAATTTGAAATATAAATTTAAATAAATACTTAAACATATTATATGGATTGATTCAATCTCAATAATATTATTATTAAATCTATATATGAAATTTCCGTTTATATATAATATTTTAAGAACCAATATTTATTAAAAACCATATATTTCCTTTCAAACTATAGAAATTATTTTCAAACATTTATATATATTTGTGGACCAACGGTGTCTGTATATAATTTCCAACCCTATATTCAAGGGATACAGATATTTATCATTTTAATCCGAAATTTAAATATACGGGTAGATATCACTTCGACCCGCAATCCCGAATTCAATTTAATTGAAAATCGCTTGGGTTTATCATTTCAACCCATAACGAAATTCTCCTATTCTAAAGTCCGTTCGGGTATGTATCATTTCAACCCATAGTGAATTCTAAACTACAGGGAACTTGCAGAGTGATAACAGATAATAAAATAAAATAACAGGCATATATCATCAATACCAATATAATATAAACAACAGGATATGGTGTCATATCCCACAAGTGAACAATTGCTGATAACATATATAGCAATGTAAATGACTAATAGCAGCATATTTCAATTGTCTTTTCAATTGAAATCAAATTTAATAAATAAAAGAACGTTAATCGTGAGTGATTGCTCACCTTTCGAGGCAAGGGAATACAGAAGATGATATGGATACACACACTGATACGGACACTGAAATTGAATTATAAATCCGAGTACGAATTTCAAAGCAAAGTAGGATTGGCACGAATTGGACGAACGAGGCTGAAAATCAAGAATTGATGAATTGAATCAGAATCAGTCTGATATATAAAGAAACGTTTGCTATTTTGATAAAAATCAATATTGCATCTCTAAGAAAATATAAAGTCGAAGCAGATATATATAATTTACAATTTTTTTAAACTCAATACATAAACCAATAGTTTGAACATATGAAATAAAACATATATGTTAAAAAAAAATCTTTATATTTTTCCAAACCATTTTAATTTTCACATATAGATCAAAATTTCTATTTACAAATCTAAGACCCAACCACCACATACGACCTATGTATATAATATCATTAAGATTTATATTTTTAAATAAGTTAAATATATGAAACTTCAAGAAATTACACTGTTCAAATCTCATTTATAAACTACTATATATAACATCTTACCTTAAACCCAATATGACACATATATAATAGTATGAACAGGTAAATAACTTTTATGCACTGCAGCATACTTTAACAATTAAAAAGTATAATATATTATATGTAGACTCACAGACCACATATAAACAGAGTATATAGAAATTTATAAAACTCATCGATCGAAACACAATATTGACCATAATATAACAAAATATGTTAGTTTTAAATTCTGACCCTCTGTTCTTTATTAACATCACCTCAAACTCTTCTATATGGATGAATATATAAGCACATATATACTTATATATGTTGGATTATGCAGACCGAACATATGCAACTACTGTATATATTATATATTATATAGCTAAATATACAACATGCAGACCATGACCTCACACTCAAAACAAATGAACTTTTATAACCTGTACATATATTCACAAATATATACAGTTTATAAACTTTTATATCTAACTGTACCAAAACACAAAGACATTATATATATATTATAGCTTATATATTATACTAACTTTATAGACTAAAGATTTTAACGCATAACTCTATATAAAACAGCAACGTAGTGTTGCCGATTATAATATATTATATAATATGAAAACCTCATGTTGTAAATCAAATAACTCATATTACATATTAACCAGATAACTTTAAATATAACCAACAACAAGCTATTTAACCCTTTAAATATAAAACTGTAATCCAAACAACTTACTTTATTATTATTAGAAAATTTTACTCCTATATAAAAATTTAATATATCTCCTACTAAAATGCATGCCACTGTACGAATTCAAAATTTTCTTAGCAAATAACTAAGTTATCAAATACTTACATGACATATGATACACATGTAGAGTCATATATGCATGCAAGTTCAAACGCAACAGGCTTTATGCATCAGCTCCCTACAGTTTGATGGCGCGTCAAAAGAAAGGAGCTCGTAGCTGAAAAAAGTGGCCACGTGATGGGAGAGGCGGAGGAAATGGCGAGGTGGGGAGAAGAAGTTGGAGGCAAGTCTGTTGATGGCTTGGCAAAGGGTGGTTGTGCGCGGTTATGGAGGTAAGGAAGGCATCGATGGTTTTATATTTTTTATTCTAAATTTTTTTTCCTTCTCTTCTTGCCGAGTGAAATATGAAGGTGGATTTGTCAAATATATTGAAAGCAGAGGACAGGGAGGGGAGAAGCAAAGAAATATAAAATGGGTAAAGTGGAAAAACTGAACCGTCAAAGGTTAAAAAAGAAAAAAATGCTTCAGCAGTTAAAACAAGTAACGTAAGAAAAACGAATAGGCACAAATTGGGAAACGTATCACATAAATAATAAATATAAAGTAGCAGGTAAGGATTTTAGGCAATAAATATTCACGTTGATTTATACATGCAAATAAAATATGAGCTGTAGCCAAATCAAAGAGGAAAAATGTACGTACGTTATACGTTTCTTCCAGTGATCGTGCGAACAATAGATAAAGGGAGAACTTTGCACCGAGGGAAGAAACAAAATGTAAGATCTCAAAAATAAATGCGAATATTAAATCAAATTGAATAGTTTCAAACAATGAATAGTCAGATGACGATAAACAAATAGCAACCGTCAAATCTCTTGATTTGCTGAAGGTTAATTAAAGCAACAAATTGATTGGACAACACGTTTTGAATTTTTTTTACGGAAGGAGATTGAAGAGTCAAATTTTTTGGTACCATTCACAATTTTAAACTGACACGGAGAATGTAAGAAATATGTATATAAATTTTGTATAGAATATGATACGTTTGTTGAAGCCAATAGCACCAAAAATCAAGGAATGAAAAAAGGCAACAGGGAAAAGAACGGAACAAATAGAAATGAAACGTAACAAATTAAATACGAGCAGTTTTAGAAGCAGCAGTCAAAAATTTTCTTCCAAAAATCGCGGCTACTGATTTGTTTTCTGTAGCTAAGGTATGAAATTTATGAGCGTGCAATAGATGCAGAATTTTAATTGAGACGTACGCTCAAATAATTAATAAAAGTAACGTGATTAGAAACTATTCATTTCTTATTTATTTATTTCTTATACAGTTAGTACAATATACGCTAAATTTATAACAAAAGTAATGTATCTAAATTTATACATTACTTATTTATTCTCTACCTATTTTTCGTAAAATATATGTTTTGAAGAATATTCATTAGCTACGTACCATTTATATGCTAACTAAATAAATCAAAACGGATAAACGTACAAATTAAAACGTGTATTTTAAATAGCCTATTTATACTCTGTTAACTCTAAAATTTATTACTTAATTAACTTTTGATTTGTTTACATTGGTTTAATTTACTTACATTTATCACATAACTGATGTATGTACGTAAAAAGAAAACGTAAAATTTATTTCCTATATATTATTCAATTTAAAATTTTATTTATTAATCTATTAACGAAGAAACAAATGTGTAATACGTATACAGTTTATTTCTTTTATAGAATATTAATTACTTGATTTAAAGGTGTATAACCAATTTTTAAAAGACCAAAAGTGGAAATAAAATGTTGTTGCCAATATATTCAGTTAAGTAAAAAGATTTAGAAGTTAGAATTTAAAAGATTTGAATTCCAATAAATGTTAAACTTTAACCAAAAATAAGAATTATAGAATTGGCTTATATTAATAAAATTTTGGTGACTATTTATAATTAAATAAAAATAAAATTTCAACCTTTTTTGTAAATTAAAACCCCAAAGTTTATAAATAAAAGAATAAAATACTTGTTAGAATTTTTGGGTTGTTACAATGCTCATACAGACACTTGATGAAGTTTCTCTCTTAGAAGTACTTATCAATTCGAGCATTCCAAGCTCTTGAGGCTTGTTCCAACCCATAAAGTGCCTTCTTTTGCTTCAAGACCTTGTCTTCTTCTCCCTTGATTTCATAGCATTGTGGTTGCTCAATGTAATCTTCTTCTTTAACAACTCCATTTAGGAATGTAGATCTTACATCCATTTGATGTATTCCTTCAATTGTTTTGAGCTTCCAATGAAATAACTAGTCTAACGGTTTCTAATCGATTGACTGAAGCAAATACCCCATCATAGTCAATATCGACTCTTTTAATATAGCCTTTTGCCATCAATCTCGCCTTGTATCTTTCAATTTCTCCTTTGGCGTTATTCTTTACTTTGTGTACCCACTTCACACCGATTGCCTTGTGCCTTTGTGGAAGTGAAGCTAACTCCCATGTGTCATTTTTCTTGATTTCCTTTATCTCTTCATCCATAGCATTTCTCCAACTCTTTTTTTGCCAAGTTTCTTGAAAGTTCATGGGTTCACAATCCGCAAATGGGAAAAAAAGAGTAAGATTGTCTTGGTTTTTGACTACCTCATATATTTCTTGAAGGCATCTAAAACGTGAAGTCCTTTCACTTGAGCTTTCGTCTTATTGATAGCTCGCAACTGGTGAAGCAGGTGGAGAAATAGGCCTCTCGCTTGATTGTTCCATCCTTGGTTGTTGCATGCCATCTTCTACAAAATGTGGAAAGAAATTATAGTCTTCGTTATGTAAAATCCCATCCCATTCTCTGTCTTCATCGAACACGGCATCTTGACTAATGATCATCTTCCCCTTATCAGGATTGTTGAGCGTGTAGCCTTTGCTGTTGGTGTCGTAACTGATAAAAATGCACTTCTCACTTTTGTCATCAAACTTGCTTCACTTCTCATCTTGTACGTGTACGTGAGCTTTGCTTCCAAAAAAATTTAGGTGAAAAATGTCAGGCTTCCTTCCACTCCATGCTTCTTGTGCTGTTTTCCCCACACACTTCTTGTTGGAGATCTTTTTGATAGATAAAATGCACTTGCAACTACTTCCACCCAAAACTTCTTTGGCAGCCTCTTACTTTTAAGCATGCTCCTCGCCATCTCAAGGATGGTCCTATTCTTCCTTTTTCCCACTCCATTTTGCTAGGGGATCTAGGCACCGTCTGTTGTCATCGGATTCCATTAACTTCACAATACTTCTGAAATTCCTTTAATGTGAATTCTCCACACCGGTCAGATCTCATGCCTTTAATCAGAAGGCTACTTTCTTTCTCAACATAGGCCTTGAACTTTTTGAAGTTATCAAACATCTCTAATTTCTCCTTTAAAAATGTATCCATGTTTTTCTTGATAAATCATTGATGAAAAGAAGAAAATAGTTACTCTTACTAAGTGAACATGGCTTGATTAGACCACACATCCGTATGTATGAGTTCCAATGGTGTTTTTAGCTCTTGAGTATAATTCCTTTGGAAAGCTTATTTTAAATTTTTTTTTCCAAGTAGGCATCCTTTGCACACTTGATCGGGATGGCTGATGCAAAGTAATCCTCTTACCATTTCCTTCTTGGAGAGTAACTCGAATCTTATGAAATTAAGATGCCCAAAATGAAGATGCCAGAGCCAAGAAGTATCTTTATAGCATAACTTAAGACATTGTGCGACATCATTTTGAATGTTAAGAATAAACATTCTATATTTTATCATCGACATTTTAGCAACGAAGTTACTTACACCATCTCTTATAGAAAGATTTTTATCTTTTAATCGAATATCATAACCTTTCTCTAAGAGTTGTCCTAGGCTCAAGATGTTGTTCTTCATATTTGGCACATAGTAAACATTGGAAATGAATTGCTGATCTCCATTCTTCGATCGAATGAGAACATTTCCTTCACCTCTCACATCTAGTTTGGATTCATCTTCAAATGCCATGTTTCTCTTCATCGATTCATCAAGCTCCACGAGCATGCTTCTTCTTCTACACATATGCTTGCTTGCACAGCTATCTAGGTGCCATTAATTATCCTCACCTCTTTCATTTTCCTTGTAAGCTAGCAATAAGGTACCTTCTTCTTAACTTCTTTCTTCAACATAATTGTCCTTCTCTTCAATTTTATTGTTGCTTGGAGCTCTACATTCAAAAGAATAATGTCCAAAATTTTCATAATTGTAGCATTTAACGCGTGACTTGTCATGCCTTAACTTTGAATTTCCTCTTCTATAACCTCTCGTTGATCTTTTCCTCTTTGTTTATTATTGTCATTGTCGTCATTATTGGGTCTCCAACCTCGTCTGTGTCAATATTCATGACCTCTTACTCATTCTTGACTACAACCTCGACTTTTGTTGGGTTCGATTGCTTTCTTCCTTTTTCTAATTAATTCGTGTCTTAAGTACTTGATCCACAATCTTTTCCTTCTTTCTTTTCTTTTCTTCATAAGCTTGCAATGAACTAAGAAGTTCCTCTATTTCCATGGCCTCTAAGTTTTTTGTCTCTTCGACGATGGCGACAATATGTTCGAAATTTGGATACAATGGTCTAAGAGTTTTCTCCATAATTATTACATTATTTAACTTCTCACAATTTCTTTTTAGGTTATTAGTACTGCTAAAACTCTTGAGAAGTAATCAGAGACAGGTTCACTTGCTTTCATATGCAAAGTTTCAAATTCTCCTCATAAAGTTTGAAGACATATCTTTTTGACTTGATCGGCTCTTTTGTAAGACGTTGGAAGCTTTTCCCATGCTTCTTTAGCTGACTTTAATCTCGAAACCTTCTCAAAAGTGTCGTTATCCAATGCTCGATGGATTAGATAGAGAGCCTTCTTATCTCTCATCCTTGAGTATCTCAAACTATTCCTTTGAGTTTAAGATAGACAATCTTCATTCACTTGGTCGGTGTAAACTTTCTCGACTATTTCTCATACGTCGTGTGCTACAAGGAGAGCTCTCATCCTTAAACTCCAATTTTGATTCGTGAGCTTTGGGACTTGTAAGGGAACACCGCTATTCGTTATCTTTTTAGGAGGATCTTCAAGATTAAATACCATTTTGTTGGAATTTTTCTTCAATAATAAATATATTTGATTTTAGAAGAACGTTAATTAGAGGTTGGAGAAAGAAAAAAAAAACTTTATTGTGCAATCCACATTTTTCATATAAGAAATATCTAGAATGTATAACATATAGAATAACATATTTGAAATTGTGTGAGAGAATATTTATGAGATATTTATGGACTAATATATTTGAAATTGTATGGGAATTTATTTAGGAGATATTTATGGAGAACCGTTAGATTAAGTGAATCTTCGTTGTTTATTCTGATGCGAAATCCTATAAATAGAGGCGGATTCACTTATTTTGGATGTAAGAAAAAAAAATGAAATTTTGTAATAAAGTTTAATAATAAATTTTTACTTCTTATAAGAAAAATGTCATGTGTTTTTTCCTTTCTCCAACCTCTTACTGGTTGATGCTCGGAGTTGAAAGCATCTCCACATGGACTAAGCCCATGAGTTGGGCATCTCTTGAGTTAGGCAACTTGGCCAGCGAATCAGCCTTTGTATTCTCCTCTTCGGGAATATACATTATCGTGTAATACTCAATGTCATTAAGCAACTTAAGGGATCTATTCAGCTAAGGAGCTAGTCTAACTCCATTTTCTTGAAACTCCTTTCTCACTTGGCACAACACCGTTGGGAATTGCAAAAGATGTGTAAAGTTCAGATTCCTAACCCTTTCGTGATCTTGAATCCTGTGAACAATGCCTCATATTCTGCTTTGTTATTTATTGTAGGAAAATAGGTTTCAAGGCGTAACAAATTGAACATTCTTTGGAGGTTACCAGCACAACATCTGCCTCGGAGGAATGCTCGCTGGATGCACTGGAGGTGTACATCTTCTATCCAGAATCCTTCTATCCACTACTCTTCGGAATATCATCTTGCACAGTGTACTCAGCTGTGAAGTCTGCCAATGCCTAGCCTTGGGTTACCCTTCAGGGATGACACACTATGTCATATTGGTTTGATCCAATTTTCCATTTCAAAAGCCTTTCGGAAGTCTGAGGTCGCTGCAAGACCTGTCTCAAAGGATGGTCAGTAAGAACCTTGATCAGATGAGCTTAAAAGTATGGATGGAATTTCCTTGAAGTGATTAACAGGTAGTATGCTAGTTTTTCTAGCGTTGGGTAATTCCTCTCTGCCCTCATCAACCACTTGTTAATATAAAACATTGGCCACTGGATTCGATATTCCTTGCATACAAGTGTAGAGCTCAAAGCATGTATGACATTTCTAGGTAAGCAAACAAGTCCTCATCTATCGGTAGCTTTGATAGGGTGGAATGCCTATCTAAGTGATCCACCAGAGTCTGGAAAGCATCCTGACACTCCTATGTCCAAGAAAAATTTCTCCTCCCTTTCTTAAGGATATCGAAGAAAGGGATGTACTTGTCGATGACTCTTGAAATGAAACGGCTTAGCACGATTGTCTTCCCATTCAGACTCTATACTTCCTTTATCGACTTTGGGACTTCGATATTCCTTAATGCCTAAATCTTCTTCGGATTAGCTTCAAACCCTCTCGAGTTTGCTATAAAACCTAAGAGCTTACTCGATGCAACCCCCAAAGAACCCATTAATGGATTAAGCTTCATTCCACACATACGGAGTACACCAAACATCTCTATCAAGTCATCAATGTGGTTCATCGATCGCCATGACTTCAAAAGCATATCGTCTATGTAGACTTCCATTGAATGCCCAATCAGTTCCTTGAACATTGAGTTTGCTAGCCTCTTGTAAGTTGCTGCAGCATTCTTCAAACCCAAAGGTATAACAAGATAACAATACAGTCCCAGGTCAATTGTAAAGTTGGTCTGTTCTTGACCTGGGACGTGCATGGAAATCCTGTTATAGCTAGAGTAGGTGTCCATGAATGATAGCAGTTCTTGTCCAATGGTTGAATCTAAGCTAATCGATCTTCGAGAGTGAGAAGCTATCTTTCAGATATGCTTTATTCAAATTAGAATAGTCAACACACGTTCTCCACTTCCCATTGGAGTTCTTCACCAGGACCAGATTGGATTCCCATTTTGAGTACGGAGCATCGTGGATGAGGCCGTAGTCTTTTAGCTTACCCACTTCTTCTTTCAATGCAATAGATCTCTCTGTATCCAGCCTGCGGCATTTCTATTTCACATGAACATATTTGGGGTTCGCATTAAATGTGTGGCGTGCTATCTCCAGCGATATTCCACACATGTTGGAATGCATCCAGGTGAACAAATCTAGGTTCACCTAAAGACAACCAATTAGTTACTTTATCCTCCTTATGCTATATTGAGATTTGATCTTCAGGACCCATGTAGGATCGTCCTAATTGACCAAGACATTGATCATCAACTCCGTGGGAGCAGCCCTTGCATCCTCCAGTTCTTTTCATGAATCCATATCTTTTTGGAACGGAGTGTGCTGTCCAAGCCAATGCTCATGGGGTTGTTGCTATGCATCTAAAGATTTGATGAGGGAGTCTTCTCCACGTCCTTTCCTTTCTCAGGTCATCTTACCTCTTTCAACTCTGCGACATAGTATTGGTGTCTAAGCCCCTGGTCTCCCAGCACAATTCCCACTCCATTGCCCGTCAGTAATTACGTCATCAAGCATCATGAGGCAATGGCTGCTCAAAAATCAACTAGGATCGGTCGACCAAGAAATGCATTATAGGCTAAGAAAATATTCAACACGATAAAGGTCGCCACCGGCAATCTCTTGCCATCGTCTTCTCCCAATAAATCCACACACCCAATCGGTTTAGTTGCTATCCCATTAAATCCTTGAATAAGAGATTTACATGGTTTCAAGTCTTTTCCTTCTAAGAGCATCTAGTCATAAGCTTTCTTAAACAAAATGTTGACTAAACTGCCACAATCAACCAGAACCTTTCCCACAGTAGTCGGCCCAATCATGGCCGAAATCACCAAGGGATCCAACATTGGGGCTTCAACTCCATCGACGTCCCTATTTGAAAACGATATCATCATTCATTGTTCTGAGTTTTTCTTTGTTGGAGCTCCGTCTTTGACGACAAAGCAACTCCCATTATCAGCTTGCTTCAAAGTACTTGCATATCTTTCCATTTCGTTCTAGCTCTGTTCCACTATATGTAGTTTTCCAAAGATGGCGGTGATGATCAATCTCTTTCAAGCTGCCTGGGATCATCCTCACCAGGCCCGGCTTGTCCTCATTGGAACGAAGGTACTTACGGTTTAGAACTTCCTTGCCTACCATCCTACATGACTTTGACAAACTACTGTAAGTTCTTCTTTCTTATCAAATTTTAGATCACATCACATAAGTGTCTACACTCATTTCTATTGTGATCGTTGGTTTCATGGAACCTACAACACTTTCTAGATTTCTTCTCCTTTTCATTTGACTCCCTTGGAGCTCGATTCTTGTACTACTATGTACATTGGGTCGTAAGCTATATGTTCTCAATCGAATTGTTCATATTTATCTAATTATAGTACTTTGGAAATCTAGGGCATCACCAAGAATCAGATTTTTAGTATCTGGCACCTTTATCATTCCCTCTATGGCCATCACTTTTATTCTCAATGTTAACATCAACGTTCCTGGAATTCCCTCTAGATTGTTTCACAACAACATTACTCTAAATAACTTCCATCAACTTCCTGGTACTGACCTTCTTGTTAGTGGTACTTGCCCCTTTTAAGCATAATAACTGGTTCGATTATCTGTAAAACACATCCGTCATCGGTGGGGGTTTCATCTTTAGTCATCTCCTAAAATCAGTATCATGATGAATTCCTCTTATTAGTGCCATCAAAATGATGTCTTTTCTTGCACTGCTTACGTCCACAATAGCCATATGGAATCTGTTCAGGAAACACTTCAAAGACTCTCCTATCTCTTAGAAGAGGTTTGACAGTGACATAGCATCTTTAGGATTGGTAGTGTGTAGATGGAATTTCGATAAATTTTTGTGCTAACCGATCAAAAAAAATATTAATCTTGGCGAGAGCTGGGTGAACCACATCATTCCAAATCCCCCAAGGAAAATTAGAAATCAACGACATCTCACTGCCTCAATTGCACTGGCAGAAACTTCACTAGGTGCTACCTCAAATCGGTCTTTCCATTATATGATGGCATCATCGGCATCACGAACCTCCTAATTACTCCTCACGCAATATCCCCTCAGTGAATGGGTTTCGGCTAGGGAAAGAGCCTCATTAATCATTACTCCAATGATGATTCTCACTTACCAATCATTTTACCATCTGAGCCAAGTACTCCGGCTATACAGGGTCTACTAAATGGCAGTAATCGTGGACCGCAACGAGTGTTTGGTACAGCAAATGCTCTCGGTTAGGTTCACGATGCCTAGGTTTTTTTAACTATGGGAAAATCATTTGTCCAATAGTTCTACTAGTTCAGTTTCTATAACATGAATCGATAACGATCGCTTGGTCTCCAGCAATTTGGTAATCAACATCACGACCAGACATAGCTCCAACATCATCATCTGAAACATCAACACGATGACTCGCTAAACCAAGAAAGGGAGGTTTGGTACCGATCCCTGCGTGGGATTCGGTGTCGATCCTTATATTTTTCCCATGAGTAGTGTCCAGCCTTTTACATGTAGTGCCCGTCTCTTTTCCTTCCCTATGCCTTTGCCAGATGATGAAGAACTATCAACCTTTGACTTGGAAGGTGTCAAATCCTTTGTGCTTCTTCTACGATTACGGGGTCAGTTGATTCAACAAGTTAATACTGCCTTGCATCTGCTGCTTCATTTCGTTACGGTTCTCCTACAGCTTATCCTCTATCTATTTCATCATACAGTCCACCTTAACCATTGTTGTTACCTCGAACAGGTTTTGGACTTTAATAGCGGTTGGCTGTGCAACCTCTTCTACATGTTGAGATTCAATGTCCTCGACATCATCTATGGCTCTAGACATGGAACAGTCTCTTTATAGGGACATCATTTAGAAAGCTTTCTTTAGATTCTATAGGAATCTACGTAGTTCGGAATGCAAAAAATAAAGAAAATGGATCTATCTCTCAGACTAAAGCAATCCAACAGTATATGATTAATCTAGGTATCTTGGGAATAACTTTCTTAGAGAAAGCGCAAAAATGTTTATACCATAATGTGGAAAAAATTCCCAAGAAATTATAGTAGAGAAATAAGTAAAGAAAATAAATGAAAATGAGTAAAAACGAGACATACAATCTTTATAGTGGTTATGCTAAAAGTTGCTTATGTCCACTTAGCTTTATTGCTAATTATATTGCTGTTTACAAACACTGTTCTTGTGGATAGGCAATAATCCTTGGGTTTACAAGAATTATACGGAAATTTGTAAAAAACTGAAAAAAGATCCCTTAAAATGTCACCCTTACCTTCTATTTATAGCTGAAGGTCATTGGAAATTCCTTCACCATGTTCATAGTCATGTTTCCCATGTCCAGAGAGAGATAAGCTCGAAAGATCGTGGCTACATCAACCAATTCAAAGGATCAATACCGATCCATAGTCGGGGATCGTACCAATCCATAGATAGCTTGATGAATCTTTCATATATCCTTGGATAGGTATGAATTGCTCATTTATTCATATTTTCCATCTTGATTGCTTTGCTAGAAGGTTGTTCCTGATTGAATTAGCTAGATCGATGGTGGAATGGAGTTCCTAGATTCATGTGTTGGAGACGCTTGATGTTTATTGCATGCCAACGATCCACTGAAAAATGAGATAGGTAGTGATCACCATGGGTTGGAAGGAGGGAGGATGCAAGTTGATATTAATAGGGAATTGGGGATCGGTGTCGATCCCCATCATGGATTGGTACCAATCCATCACTTTGATTATTAAGTGATGTTGAATGTTTGCTCGTTGATGTTTTGGATGTTGGCCGTTTCTTGGAAGTTAGTTGCTATGCTTTGGACTTATAATCTTTGTTGTACTTGACTTCTTGATTTGCTAGTTATCTCTCTGGGCTCTCTGTCTCGATAACTTTCTAGTTCATTTAGTCAGATTCGTCCAAACGTGGCTTGGTCAAAAGGTTGGATAATAATTTCAATATGAATATTATGAATATTCGTTATAAAATAAAACTATAATACTTACATTTGTTATGCATTAGGAAATACAGAAGTATCTAAATTATCTTTAATTGTTCTAGAATTATAGACTAAGCTATTGTTTTGATAAATTATTTGATTATATGAAAACAAATCATATTATACTTGTTAATTATATTTCAAACACTTAAGGGTAAAGCACCCATTCAGTGGGAGCATGATAAGAGTTGACGAACTCTTTGGATTGATACTTATAGATGTATGCAATTGAATGTCTGTTAATACCAAGACAGTTCCACGTACTTTATTATATTCACCGATGAGTTATCACTGACATGGACATGCGCACTTGATATACATGTAGAATGTCTATGTTAAGGTCATAGACTATAAAATGGAAGTAAATAAATAACGTGTAATATAAAATAAAATTGGTTCAATTTGACCAAATAGGTGAGTATGAATGTACATAAAAATGAACAAAGGTTCAATCTCAAAAGTCACTCCTCCCTATGATATGTAATGGTGCATCGAAAAGCAGTGACCAAACTTTGTTTAACAAAGTTTGATTAGTGGTGAGTGAAGTTAAGTTAACTTCTTTCTATAAGGTTGCGCACTTAAGATTAGTGACAATGTTAAAATTAATTTCATCTAAAGAATAGTTTACAAAATCATACAAGGTAAGGGTTCATAAAACCCCAACATATCGTAGGCCTAGGAGATGGTAGGTTGTGTGAGTCAAAAGAACATACATAATAATTGTATGTAAGTGACCTGCTATGAATCGTCCCAAAATAGTTTTGGGAATGATAGTCATTAAATGACCAATTTATGTTTTGAACATAAGTATAGTAAACTTAAAACCAAATCAATCTCATATACTAGACAATTCATTAAATGTTTATAAATACCCATTCTATTAAACTGAGAAATAATTGTTGTTTTAAGAAATACCCACATCATGGTAAAGTATTTCTTTTAAAAATTATTGGTAGTAAAATGGATTTGGATACAACAAAAGAATATAACTAACTATGAGAAATGAAATAAAATTAACCAAACCTAAAATGAACACAATGCATTATAATGTCTAACAAGTATTCTTACATATTAAAGAGAAACTTTGAGTTTCTTATCGGTGTTAAGAATATATAATCCTAAGTTGTTAATTAAACCATTAAGAGCATTGATTCTAGGTATGGTATGGTGCGCAAATTCGAAAAGGATTCTAAGTATGTTACCAAAAATATGTTTCTAATACCTATACCCTATGGGATATGCTCCATCAGCCACAAATGTGTCAATGTAGTTGGAATAGTGCGAGCCATATTGATAAGAATAACATTGTAAATTTCAATTGCCGAAATTAATCTAAAGGATCCATCATCAATGTGATCAAGTTAATTTGGATTTTACCCATAAAATTGTGATCTGGTATGACTTTGTGTTTTTGGTACATATGTGTTAAAATAGAATATTCTAAATAGTGATTTAGAATAGACCATTGGCACATAACCACCAAAAGTCTCGAAGTCAATAGGAACGATATTGAGTCTATGGATTTTTATATGATCCAATAATAGGTAAGGAAGTATTGCTCGATAAGCATCGAAGTTGAATAAGTTTTTTGATAGAAATATCATATAGTTTGATTTTCAGTCAATACAAAGAGGAAGTGTGTGTCTATAAGAAAGAACATTAAAGGGTACATAGAGATTTCTAAAATAATACTTAAACAACATACTGCGGATTGTTAATGATACACTTATGTTAAAGTCAGTGAAAATTTGATTGTTTAATACACGATATTGGATTGTAAATTATATATTTTATAATAGGTATAAAGGATATCGGGAATGTCGCAAATGATATGCAAAGATATCTTACTAAAATGTTTAATATGAAATATGCAATATGGATTCCTTATGTGTTGACAATAGGAATTATCATACATGTTGTACTGTCCACAATATCATATTTTGCTCATATCTTTGATACATAAGCAAAATGTCGATTTTAAGTTAAGACTACTAAATGGTAGTTTAGAGTGTCCTCGAGTATTTAACAAATACTAGGAAATTGTTTATAGAAACAACGAACTCATTATAAAGAAGTATTCAAACTCCAACTTCATAAGTGATATTAAGTATAATGTGTCAATATTAAATTCATATTTGTATATTAATTAAGGAGCTTTAAGTTGGAAACGTTCTAAAACAAAAGGTTGTGGTCGATTCAACAAAAATGCTAAGTACATCGCCTTGAATAGCGCCATGCTAAAAGCAACGTATAAAAATAAATGCACAAATTTATAACTGAGCTAGAGGTAATTTTGAGTATTAAGAATTCTGCATTATTGTCATATGATATCAATCCAATTAATAAGATCGTAGTAGAAGTAGAAAAACATACTCATACTAGTTCCATGTGATATAGAAAGTTTATTAGCATCGAAGAGAGTTGATTGACAGTGTAGCTGATTAAAAAACATAGTGGACCCATTCATGAAGGGTCTAAATCAAATCTCATCAAACAGATCGAAGGGAAGGGATTGGGTTCTATAATTGGCCCTAAGTGCAAGTGAAAGATTGATGGATTTAGGGGTATGCCTAGAGGCAATTATGAAATATGTTATATATATCTAACTCAACAAACCTATCTTGTTCAAAACAAAAGGTGTTTTCTTTCTATTATATACTTGATATAATATGTTATATTAATTAATTAATTTAATTGAAAGCATATTCAATTGAAAATCCATAAATGGTATGTTTTATGATAGTAATTACATAATGTTATGATCAAGAGAGTTTTATCACAATAAAATAAAAATATCATTTTAAATATTCATAGTCATGATGTCTCAAGACTGGATATCAATACATCTATTCAGAGTAGAGTACATAATGCTCTCCAATTAGATTGTGTATTACTCATGGCTGCTAGACGCGCCAAGAAATCATGTACTGATAACTATTGAATAACTATGTAATGATCCACTCGATAGTTTTCAGTTGGTTAATATAACTAAGGTCAAATAGAAATATCGATCTGATAATATTACACAATTCCAATGACTTGAGAATAGGTCGAGCTTCAATATGGAAACTCTGCTTTGATTATAGTTATACCGCTCCATGAAATTCGTTGAATGACTATAGGTGGGTTAAGTGGAAGCATTGGAAGTGAGAACTATTCAAGAGAGAATTCATCTTCTCAGTTATATGAGATTAGTATCACGGTCAACTAAAGTCAACTCGAAGTCAAAGTATCTGGCCAAAGTAGTTCGATTAATAAAATTATTATTATTGAACCAAGGAATTTGTGTTTGGACTATAGAGTTGAATATGGACGATTTTGGAATTTTGACTATTTACAAATTCCATAAGTCCAAAGTGATGTAGTTGGACGAAGAGAATTGGTTTAAATAAGTTATCTCTACTAGGGAAAGCTTAATTAAGTAAAATGGATTTTATCGATACTAAGTAAGCAATAAATTTGTCCATAATGTTACACCTCCTAATGAGTGAACTGTGAACGTTAATATTTGAAATATTCGATATTAATCGCTGACCAAATTTACACTTAAGAGTCACACAACTGAAACACTGAATACTCCTTTTACCATCCGATTTGATTAATTTGTAATTGTTAAAAATTAATTAAATTAATTAATATTTATGAAATATTAATTATACATTTTATTTGATGTTCTGAACAATATTAAATGGTGAATTTAAAATAATTGTAAATATATTAATCGATATATTATATCGATGCGCGTTTAAATTGGATTTATATTCAGAAATTATTGTTCGGCCTTGGATTGATCTTGAGGCCCATAAGGGTTTGACATACGCAGCTATAGGGTAGCACATTAAGACTGGTCATATGATGTAGAGAGGGAAGGAATTTCGAATTCAAAAAAAGAGAGAGAAATGGTATGAGAAATAAGTGGATCTTGATCCTCTTTTCACTCCCTGGTCTCTCTCATATAATCCCTCTAACCCTCACTTTGCAAACACTTTTGCACTCTTCCTTTGCGACCCATATCTGGCTGCTCTCCTCCTATAACAACCCCAAAAACCCAAGCATTAATTCAGTTTAATTTTCTTCGATTTGATCGTCGATGGTTAGGCAATTTGAAAGCCAACAACTTTGGGATTGCAGTTGGATTCAAGTAGTTTATTCTTCATTTCAATATGCAAACTTTGGGCTTTAATGAAAGGTACTTTGCTGTTCTATTATTATGTAATAATGTTCATTTATGCATTGGTTCGTATGTTACTTAGTTGGAAATATCATGAATTCGTATATCGACGGATTGTCGCATACTGATGGATATATATATAAGTGCATATATATTATTAATTTTTTTTCATGTATACTTGTTGCTCATGGCCTAATAAAAAATTATATTAAAATTATATTATTAAATAATTTTAATGAGTTATATCTTAAAAGAATTATATCATATAATAAATATATATTAAATTTTACAAAAAATATTTTTGCTTGAAAAGTTTCGGCTATAAAATAAAAAATTCACATATACATATATTATAATTCAGTTAGTTGATTAAAAATTTGTTAAATAAACAAAACAAATGTATGCATATTATAAAACTTTTTAAAAATATTACATAACATAAAACATACATTATATTTTTGAAAATAAATTTAATTTTTAATTAATTTTGTATGGAATTTAACAAATTATTAGACTTTATTAGTACAGGAAAATAGACATAAGGAAGAAGTTGAAAAAAAAATTAGTCTCAGGGACAACAAGTTTACTTTTTAGTCTGAAGGACATTTTTTAGTGTGAATTGAAAATGATAACTGCAATTATCATTCTATGATTTATACTAAAAATGTCTTTGAGCCTAAAAAGCAAACTTCTGTCCCTAAAACTAAATTTTTCTCAACTTTTTCCTTGAGCCTAAAAACCCTTTATTAATAAATTATTTATAACTAAGAACAAAATTTAAAAATAATTTTTTCTGGCCGAGAGTAGCAATAAAAATCAAATATTTATTTGCATATGTGTGTGTATGTATATATATAACTAGTTATAACTGGTCAAGCAAGTTTACAACATTCAACCTGAAATTACCCATCTCATTTATGTAGATGATCTATTAGTTGTTTCCAAAGCTAACTCTATGGCTATTGGAACAATCAAGCAGATTTTTAAACTAATGGAGACATATGCTAGGTAAAAGATTAGTGAGCTGAAAATTAACTGTTATATAAATAAATGTTCTAAACATAGAGCTGAAATCATTTCAGAACTTGGTGTAATGGAGAGGGAGCTTCCAGTCAAATACCTTGGTGTCCCTCTATCAAATAATACTATCACTGATGCTGAATGCAGAAAGTTAATAGATATTATTAGAGATAAATTGCAAGGCTAGAGATCTAAATTACTATCGTTTGTAGGAAGAGTTTAGCTTGTTCACTCGGTCATAACCTCTAAAGTTAGGTTTTGGTCTCAAATTTTCAAATCCCTGACTGTTCTATGGAAAAAATTAATTCAGCATGTGCCAATTTCATTTGGAAAGGAGGTATACACAAGGCAAGTTACAAAGAATTATGTAGACCAAAAGGAGAAGGTGGTGTGCATCTTAAAAATCCATTTGCAGTAAAAAAAAGCTTATGGACTCAAACTAGCTTCGAAAAATACTTGAATCGAATAATTTGTGGGCAAGATGGATGAGAGCAAGGTACCTAAAAGAGAATTTTTGGACAATCAAGATAGATAACAATGCTTCAACGACCTAGAAGAATATACTAATACATAGGGAGCAGTTGAAAAACCTTATAGAAAGACAGATAGCAAATGGAGAAAATATGGATGTGTGGAAAGATCCATGGATAAATAGCAGAAGTTTAATCAACAGACTCGGTTGGGATAGTTACTCAACTAATGGTCAAAGTATCAAGAACTATACATGACTAATAATGGGCAAGTAACAAGAAAATAGTGATTATAAAATTTAAATGGGAAATTGAAGGCATTACCTTATTCACTAGAGAAATAAAAACAAATGGGTATGGAAAAGCAACAACAAAGGATAGTTCAAGTTAAAAGATGCTTAGGAGGACTGTAGCATCAATGCTCTAAAGTTCAACAGTTATATGAAGTCGTCCAAACAGTCCAAAAATGGCACACACAACATACAAAGCCATAAAATATCGAGTGACAACCAAAGACAGACTTATAAATTAGGGAATTATAGAAGATGCAACTTTAAAACTCTATACCAGGGAAAGAGAATTTCAAAATCATTTATTCTTCGAATGTAAATACTATAAAAGAGTCCGGGCCATTCAAAAATTAAAAAACTTGCAAACAGATGCAGTTAAAGACCTCTAAGATGAAGCAACATATCGGAACAACCAGACAAATATCTCTTACTTGATGAAGGAAATTGGATCAGCTTGGTAACTACTGTGTGGCACCTCTGGCGTGAACGGAACGTACGAACTTTCAACAACAATCGAAAAGGAGAGTTAGAACTATTAGAACAAATTGCTAGGGATGTACTATTATAATTGGAAGGATAAAACGATATGGACTTAGTGGGATGAGAAGAATGACTACTAAAGAATTAGAACTGGAGGCTGATCAGCAAGAAAACCAAGGAGTGACGTGGAAGCCGCTATAGCTCATGAAGAGTTGACCTAAATCTGTAACTTGGGAATATTTCAGTTAGTAGTTGGAATGTACTTTAAAGTAAAGTGAGCTCTTGTTTTATTTGCGGTTGTACATTTTGAGCTTAGGCCACATAGCCTAATAATAAAATCTTAACCAATTTTCAAAAAATTATATATGTTTATAGGTTTAAATGAATGAAAATAATTTAAAAATATATATTATATTTATATAAATAAATAAATAATTTAAGTTGAGATTTCATGCAAAAAACGAAACATTTTGAAATAATTTTATAATTTAATTATATATACACACAAACACACGCGCGCACACACACACACACAGATATATATTTATTTTATAAATGCTTTATGTAAATAATTTATAATCAATATTTTATAACAAAAATATAATTATATTTTTTTATACATATTCATTTATTTATACAATATTTTGTTGCACCCACGCACACACACATATGTATGTATGTATGTATATAACGCAAAATATATTAGACAATCCATTTTTATACACGAGGGCCTAAAATATCTATTGCGGTGTAAATTCCAACATCCATACACGGGTATATCAAACCATGTACACATTATTCTGTTGCACATGCGCACACACATATGTGTATATGATACACATATATACAATATAATACAAATTATATAAAATAAAACTATATTTGTAAATTTAAATAAAATATTAATTTTGTTTAAAATAACGTTTTAGGAAAGTGCTACATAAATTTAGTGTACATAGGCGAAACAAAGATCCAAAAGATAAAAAAATTAGCAATTTTCCCAATTGCTCCCTGCGACCGAGCAGAGTTCCAATAATTATATCTTGATATAATTCCTATTTATTTTTATCCTTTAACACCTAACAAGACACTTGCTTTATGTTTCATATGTTTGTCACATAATTTAAAACATGAATATATTTGATATATTCAAACATTTTTTCGAATTTCAGACTTAATTAACGTGAAGTAAATTAAGTATGATTAAGACAATGATTTAGTTATTAGATTGTATTTAGTGGAAACCATTAGATTTCATGGGTCCACCACAATCTAAATAGGAATTTTTTTGAAAATCTACCCATTTCACCTGTTGTATACTAAGCCAGTTCCTTCAGAATTCACCATTTGTCCTCTCCTTTTGTAATCTATAATTTTTGATCCAATTTCATTAGAGTTTTTATTGTCTAAGATATTTTTTCATATTTGTAATCTTTCTCTTCTCTCCCCCATTCTCTTCTACCTTTGTTGAAGTGGAAGAATAAATTTAGTTATTGGGTTCGAGGACGTAGACATAGTCGAACCTCATTAACTCTTCTTGTGTTCCCTATTTTTCCAGTATTCTTATTTTATTTGGTTATTTATCAATTTTTGAGAGCTATTAATAATCAATCAGAAAGCTAGATCCAACATCCGCACTAGAGTTTACATAACAGGAAGGAGGTTGTCAACTCAAATTCTCAAACAGAAAAGGTAGATAAATAAACTTTCTTTATGTTAGTTTATCACAACTATTCATCATTTCTAGGAAGAAATGATAAGAGAATAAAAGTACTACCAATATGAAAGGGTTAAATTGATTATTGGTAGATGTTAACTATCCAATGATTAGAAAGATCGCAAAAATGATGAGGTCTGCTACCAATTAGGTTACTTTGGCATTATAGTGTATCAATTTGCATGATGTAGGGCAACGACCTAGGGTTTGAAGAAGTTAAATGAGAACTTTTTTTTAACTTGAAATATTTTGTGATAGAGTTAGGGGTATTTCCTAGGAGATTTCCATAATTTATTGTAAATTACTAACTCTATAATCAATTCTCGTTCATTATAAAGGTGTTTTCTTTCCATTATATATTTGTTAAAATGCATTATAAATAACTAAATGTTTAGTTAAAATAAATTTAATAGAAAAATCATAAATGTATATTTATGATCATAATTATAAATAGTTATAATCATGAATATTGTATCGTAACATGATAAACACATTTATTCCTAGTCAAGATGTATCGGGACTGGATATCGATGCATCCATTGAGATTAGAGTACATAATGCTACCCAAATGTTGGGTAGTTTATTACTCATAACTACTGGGGGTACCAAGGTGTTACATACTGATAATTATTGGATAGCTATGGATTGACTCACTCGATTGTTTTCTGTTAGTTAATATAACTTAGGTCAAACAGGAAGAATCGATGTGACTAATTCACACAGTTCTCTTAACATAAGAATATTGTTGATCTTCAATATGAAATCTCCGCTTCAATTATCGTCAAATCATGGTATAGTGTCCATCGAAGGACCATAGTTAGGTCGACTGGAAGTATTGGATGCGAAACACTAATCAAGATAGGATTCGTCTCCTGGCTATATGAGATTAATATCACGGTCAATTGAAGTCAAATAAAAGTCAAAATCTCATGTCAGAGTAGTTCGATTAACAATAATTGTCATTATTGAAACAAAGACTTTGTGTTTGGACTATAGAGATGAATATGGATGATACTGGAATTTTAACCATTACCAAATTCTAGAAGTCCAAAGCGACATAGTTTTGACAAAGAGATTGGTGTAAATAATTGTCACTGCCTGGTAACTCTTAACAAAGTAAAATTGGGTTTTACCGATAACAACTAAGAAACAAATTTGGCCATAATGTCACACCACCTACTAAGTGAAGTATGAACGTCCATATTTAATTGTTCGATATTAATTGCTGACCAAATTTAGACCAAAGTATCAGATGATCGAAACATTGAATACTCATATTACCACCCGATTTAATAATTTGTAATTGTTATAAATTAATTAATATTTATGAAATATTAATTATAAAATTTTATTTAATGTATAAATAGTGTGTTTATAATAGTTATAAATATATTGATCTATGTACAGTATCGATGCACATTTAAATTGGATTTAAATACGACGAATGGTATTCTGGCTTGAAATGGTTTTGCGGCCAATATGGGGCTTTACAACGACTCGTAAATTTTAATAGCTTTATTAACATAATTAAACTGCATTTTGTGAAATTTAAATAATTGAATTTGGAAATAAAAATTTGATATTTTGAATACATCTACATAAACATAGCCAATGGTAAATTTTCATCAGTAAATATGGAAATTTATTTTATTATGTAATTTTATTTCGATTTAAATCAGTTAATGTTTGATGATAATAAAATATTTCTCGAACCTGGATATTTCTATATAATAAATTTGTAAATCGTCTTCTGAGTGAGACGTTATATTTCATTTCATTAAATTTGAACTGTTATTACTCTGTTTATCTTATTTTCGGCGTTTTAGCAGCATTTTCGGTACTGGATATCGACTTTTGATAGGATGGTCCTATATTGATATCTGTATACCGTTTTGATCGTCTCGTCGTGCTGATCTCCGTTGTATATTCAATTGTCAATTTCGATGTCCGGTGCATGGCGGAATCTATGAAATGATTTAACCATACCGGTATCTAATCTCAACCTTTTGGGCTTCTTGTCCTTTCATCTATCTAACGGTTGAAACAAACGGTCATTAGCTATTTTTGTTGAAATTCAACGTAGTTGGTTTTTGGTGTTCTCACTTTATTAAATTTTACGTTGGTTCATTATTTACTGTCAAAAGAAATATGTTCTGCTTTCTTCCTTCTCTCACTATTTCTCCCTCCACCATTTTTATTTTTCTTCCTTTAACCTGCTCGTTTCCACCTTGGCCAAGTCCTGTCCATAAACGAGCACCGTCATTCGCACTACCCAAGCGATGGCCTCAGCCCATCTTCCTTCGCATCCACTCCGCCGTGCTCTGACTCCACCCAAGCAACTTTGCAGTCGACCAATAGCCACACATTTCCTAGCCTCATAGCCATCAATTACCAAACCACCCTGACCCTTGCTTGCCGACCCTACACTATCCACTCGGTTGCCTTCCACCACCTAAACCCTAGACCACCAGGCCACCATCAAAGATTGTTCGAAGCTGAGCTCAGCCAGCACTCCATTTTTCCCACAGTCGAACTCCTCCACCCAATCGATTTCCCTTCCTCCCCTTAAACCCTTATCTGCAACCATGCCTTCCACCCACCTTCAGCCGAAAGTAACTCCTCTCCTCCTTGCGGTCTCCTTCCTCTTTGAAAAAATAAGGTACCTATGTTTAAAAGCAATGTATATTATAAAGGAGAAGTTTTATTCTTTATATTGTTGCTTTGTTATTTATCTGGGTTTGATTCACATATGTAATGTATATATCTCATGCGTACGTATAGATACGCCTATAAAATATTATATTATAAATCTGTTGTTATATAGAAGTTTGAACAAGTCATATAAAATGAGTTGTTTATACATAAAATTGTTCATAATATATATAAAACAATGTATATAATGTTTGTAAATTATATATATGAGATTTTGAAATATTGGTTTACAGCAAGTTCATGAATAGAGTGTGTGTGTGTGTGTATGAAATATACGCATGTGTCCATGCGGCTCTATTTTTATATTGCTTGCGCCAAAATTGGTCACAAACCCCAAATATCATGAAAGCACCGAAGTATGAATATAAATCAGCAGTATTAATCACAGACCTAAGTAAACGGCGAGCAACAATTCAGAAATAATGAACAGAGACACAAGATTTATAGTGGTTCGGCTATCTCCGACGTACGTCCACTCCAAAGTTTTATCTTTTATTGATTATCCTTGCCGGTTACAGATGTTTACAGCAGCAGCAATGGAGAATTTCGAGTACAATAGTTGTATTGAAGTGTAGAAATGAATCCGGCAGAGTCTGGGCGTTGAGTAGGCCAAAAGATCCCCTTTCCTGTAGGCTTCAGATGGCTATTTATAGGCGTAGGAGGCTGATATCGCGCTCAAACTTGGGAGACTTCTTCTGGCATGTGAGTGGTCCCACGCGACCGACCCCACCAAGTTTCGACTCGATCTGTGCTCGATACGAAACCGTTTTGTATCCATCAAAAAATGATCCAATCGAGCTGAAACTTTGTAAGATTATCCTTTACCTTGTATGCAAGCTGCTGTGAAAATTTCTTTGCATTTGGATCAACGGTTTAGGGGATATGATCGACACAAGTTGATGTTCTTCGGAAGGCTGTGCGGTTCGAATCCATGCTTTCGCATCCATCTACTTCGTCTCGATCAAGGCACGTGCCTATATGCTGACGTGGCGCTACTTCCCAGGCCAGATCCTAAATTCATGCCGAGTTGAGGGTTTCTTCCTTCGTACCATACATGTCCTTCACCGCTTTGAACGCTTCTTCCCTTTATTCGTGCTCACATCCATACTTTGCGTTCATTCGTGCCGATAATTTTGCTTTGCATCTACATCCAATTGCTTGCATTGTGTCGCTCTTCGTATCGATTTCAGAAGTATGTTTCGTATCGATCTATTCGATCGATACGAAATAATGGTATGCAAGGCATTATTGATCGATACGAAAAACGCACGAAGGGCCAATCATATGGATACGAAGCTAAACAGTGATGGATACGAATGAAGCCTTACTTGATGGATACGAGTGGGGCCTTACCTGATGGATACGAGTGAGGCCCTAGTTGATGGACACGAACTACGATAGCTTACTATGGGTACGAAAGTGCCAAATCCTTCTATCACCGATACGAAACGATCGAGTCGAGCCAATCGATATGAACGATACCAATTCGAAACCTTGCTCGGCAATCGATACGAAATATATCGACTCGAACCACCTTCTGCTGATCGATGCGAAATCATTGAGTTGAGTCCATGCTGATCGATACGAACGATATCGATTCGAAGTCCACCACTATGTTCTGTCTCTGATCGATACGAACAGTATCGACTCGAAATGCCATCTACTGATCAATGCGAAATTCATCGATACGAACCATTCCTTGTGTGTCTTAGCCCATCCATATCTTGTGCGTACGAACTCCGATCGACCTGACATTTGAAATGCAGCCTCTCCTAGTCCTGATCATCATCCCCAATCGATTTCGTCTTGATCGGTGCTCGGCCAAAATTTAGCGACATCGATTGCATCCCTATTTCCAATCGATCTCCAATCCATCTAACCATCATACCTTGTCAATTTGTTGATATTCCAGCTTTGACCAAAAGGTGGGATAACATTTTCCCTCCAAAACATGCCTTATGATAAGAAGGCGTGTTTTGAATTGTTTCGAATCCGGTATCCGAAGTCCATAGCCATATCACTAGAGTACATCATCCTTGACCACTCCGAGTCGATGCCCAATTTCAAATCCAATAACCAAAGCCTTAGCCGATTCCATATCCATCCGAACTCAACAACCGAGTCCTAATCCATCCTTATCCAATAGCCAATAACCGAATCCAGCACCTCTTCGGGTCGATATCCAAATCCATAACCTCTCCAGGCTCTTGCCAAGCGCAATCCACACCTGACGACCGTGGTCCAGTGTCCCTGGACGTTGAGCTAACCTCTCCGGATTCTTGCCAAGCGCAATCCACACTTGACGACCGTGGTCCAGTGTTCCTGGATATTGTAGAATGCCATGGCTTAAGTCCTAAGCCGAACCTGATCTCTCCTGACTGTTGAGCATAGTCCATACTCAATGACCTGAAACAATAATCGATAGTATGGGGCCTAAGTCTTAGGCCGAATCCTGGTCACATCGGACCCTTGTTGGGCATAGTCCACACTCAACGACTTGAAACAATAACCAATAATACGGGGCCTAAGTCCTAGGCCGAATCCTGGTCACTCTGGACCGTTGCTGAGCATAGTCCATACTCAGCGACCTGAATAAGCCAATTCGCCACATGCGGACGAAGAGACTTACCCCTTGCCAGGTATAATCCATACCTGACGACCATTTACCAAAAACCAAATAAAAATCCAATCCGAAATCCAAATCAATCCAGAAAATTAGAAATCCAAACCAACATCCAAAACAGAAAACAATCATCCAAGCGAAAATTCAAATCAGAAAGCAAACAAAGCCAGAAGTTCAATTCAAACTCCAAAACCAAACCAGAAAAATCAGTGTCCAATCCAAAACACAAGACATATTTCGCAAACCATAGCTTCGCGGTTTATCATCATTCAGAGCATGCCTAGGGGTTACCTCCGTCCCCATACATGTGTAAATGACTTTGCCGTTTTCCAGTAGCTTGTTACTTATTTCGTATTATCCCAGTCAATTGATAACCAATCGACCATCATTCCTAGGCCTCACATCCTCATGGTTCGAGGTAGGCGGTGGTTGCTCCTGCTCCACCGCTGCATTCCATGCCCCAACATATTGCTTCAATTGCCCATTCCTTACATGCTCCTTGATTATATCCTTCAAGTGCCTGCAGCTGTTGGTGTCGTGCCCATCCAAGTCATGAAATAGCAGTGCCTTCCTGATGCCCTTTCTCGTTTAGAAGGCTCTCTCCTAGCTGGCCTTCGGTAGGGAAGGTGATTCCGGGTTTCCAAGTATATCCGCTCCAGCGTCTCGTTCAATCCTGTGTATGTGGAAAACTTTGGATCCTTCCATCGCTTCCTAGCTTTTCCAGAATCATCGTCCAACTTCCTTTTTCCTTTATCTTTATCTGAACCTCTACTGGATGGTCCTCCACCCTCAGTCGCATTTACTTCCTTCATCTTTAAGTCCACACATGCATCCTCTTGTCGGAGGAACCTCTTAGCTTCGTGAAAGAATTCCCCGAGATCCAATGGTGGGTCTTGTATCAAAGATACCTTGAAATCCGAGTCCTCCCTGACTCCTAACACTGCTGCCATTAAAACCATTGATGGATCCCGCCAATCCACCGAAGCCACTGCCGCATTGAATCGAGTGAGAAAAGCTCTAAGTGATTCATCCGTCCTTTGCTTTACCAATGTTAGCGTCATCACGTTCTTAGGCCTTTTAATATGAACCCGAAACTGCCTTAGAAACCTATCCACCAGCTCCGTCCATGTTCTAATAGACCCTTCTTCCAGCCGCCTCAACCACATAGCAGCTATGTCCATTAAGAATAAAGGGAAGCATCGAGCCATTACTTCTTTCGATGCCCTCAGCATCTCCATTTGTCTTGTATATCTCATCAAGTGATCTGTTGGATCGACTTTGCATTGTACATTTCCATGTTAGGTAGCTTGAAATCTGGAGGATTCCGAGCTATCCTGATTTCACGGGTGAACGGACTCTTGTTCACCCCTTCCAAATCCCTATTAGTCAGACCTCCACGCATAGTTCTCCTGATAATCTGAGCCAATCCAGCATTTAAGGTTGTCCCCCATGCCCCCGAGGGAATTCCAGTACATACTACTTATGCGGTTCACTAACGTTAGCGCTAGCTCTAGCCTGTTGAGCTCCATCCATAGGCCTTCCGGTACCAAATCCTACGGGCCTTCCCCCAAGCCTTTGCTGATTGCCATCTGGTTCTGTATCCTATCCTCCATTAGGCTCCGCAACCCTAGTTCCTTATCCTGCACTTGTAGCCGCCGTAGTTGGTCCAAGGTTCTGTGTTCCTGCAGCTCTCATCTGTTTAAGGAAAGTCTGCATCATGTTTTGCTGACTCTTCAACAATCTCTCTTGCAATGAATTGGCCATAGCCTCCATTTCATCCCTGGTTATATAGATCGAAGCTTGTCCTTCCCCAGCTCCAGAGGATGCTTCTTGATTTCCTTCCTGTTGGCTTCTCTCAGCTCTTTGTCTCCTGCTTGTCTGACGAGTCATTGTCTTTCAAATCAAAACTCTTCACTCTTTTAAAATCCAAACTTCAATCCGATGTAGCGGGTGCTAGTCGTTCTCAGTGAAAGCACCAAAGTATTTGCGCCAAAATTGGTCACAAACCCAAATATCATGAAAGCGCCAAAGTATGAATAAATATCAGCAGTATTAATCACAGATCTAAGTAAACAGCGAGCAACAATTCAGAAATAATGAACAGAGACACAAGATTTATAGTGGTTCGGCTATCTCTGGCCCGTCCACTCCAAAATTTTATCTTCTATTGATTATCCTTGCTGGTTACAGATGTTTATAGCAGTAGCAATGGAGAATTTCGAGTACAATAGTTGTATTGAAGTGTAGAAATGAATCCGGCAGAGTCTGGGCGTTGAGTAGGCCAAAAGATCCCCTTTCCTATAGGCTTCAGAGGGCTATTTATAGGCGTAGGAGGATGATATCGCGCTCAAACTTCGGGAAACTTCTTCGGGCACGTGAGTGGGCCCACGTGACCGACCCTACCAAGTTTCGACTCGATCTGTGATCGATACGAAACAGTTTCATATCCATCAAAAAATGATCTAATCGAGCTAAAACTTGGCAAGATTATCCTTTACCTTGTGTGCAAGCTGCTGTGAAAATTTCGTTGCATTTGGATCAACGGTTTAGGAGATATGATCGACACGAGTTGATGTTCTTCGGAAGGCTGTCCAGTTCGAATCCATGCTTCCGCATCCATCTGTTTCGTCTCGATCAAGGCACGCGCCTGTCTGCTGACGTGGCGCTACTTCCTAGGCCAGATCCTAAATTCGTGCCGTGTTGAGGGTTTCTTCCTTCGAACCATGCATGTCCTTCGCCGCTTTGAACGCTTCTTCCCTTGATTCGCGCTCACATCCATACTTTGCGTTCGTTCGTGCCGATAATTTTTCTTTGCATCTGCATCCAACTGCTTGCATTGTGCCACTCTTCGTATCGATTTCAGGAGTGTGTTTCGTATCGATGGTATGCGAGGCATTATAGATCGATACGAAAAACGCACGAAGGGTCAATCATATGGATACGAAGCTAAACACTGATGGATACGAACGAGGCCTTACCTGATGGATACGAGTGAGGCCTTACCTAATGGATACGAGTGAGGCCTTACCTGATGGACACGAACTACGATAGCTTCCTATGGGTACGAAAGTGCCAAATCCTTCTATCACTGATACGAAACGATCGAGTCGAGCCGATCGATACGAACGATACCGATTCGAAACCTTGCTCGGCAATCGATACGAAATGTATCGACTCGAACCACCTTCTGCTGATCGATGCGAAACCATTGAGTCGAGTCCATGCTGATTGATACGAACGATATCGATTTGAAGTCCACCACTATGTTCTGTCTCTGATCGATACGAACAGTATCGACTCGAAATGCCATCTATTGTTCGATGCGAAATGCATCGATATAAACCATTCCTTGTGTATCTTAGCCCATCCATATCTTGTGCATAGGAAATCTGATCGACCTGAAATTTGAAATGGAGCCTCTGCTAGTCCTGATCATCATCCCCAATCGATTCCGTCCTGATCGGAGCTCGGCCAAATTTTAGCGACATTGATTGCAGCCCAATTTCCAATCGATCTCCAATCCAGCTATCCATCATTCCTTGCCAATTTGTTGACATTCCAGCTTTGACCAAAAGGTGGGATAACATATATAGTGTATAAGTTTTGTATAAAATATTGTTTGTATATAAGTTACCGTATTTTATTTATACGAGATGTTGGTTGATTTGCAGTCTCATATATATATATATATATATATATATATATATATTTGTTTTCATATGTATATTTTGCATGTAAGTTTGGGTAGTTGTCGGCATTATATATATGTATGTGTATTAGTCTGCATACATTTTTTTTAACTTGTTCACCTATTTGTTTTGTGTTGTGTTCTGCATATATATACATTGTTAGCCTGCACATATATTTGTTTTATACAATATTAGTGTGTGCTATGAATGGTTATACTTGTTGAGTCTGGGTTCTATAATTTTGATTTTTAATTATAGTATGTATGTAAGTGTATATGCTAGTCCATAGATTTGCCTATATATAAATATAAGTGTACTAGAGTTTGGTGTTCAGAGATAAATTAAGGTTTAAATTAAAAATGTGTTTAAAAATATAAGGATTTGAAATAATATATATATATATATATTTGAAATAATATATATATTTGAAATTATATATATATATATATATATATTTGATAGTGTTTTAAATTAAAATATTGATTTTATTAATAATAATAACAACATATATATACATATATATATATTCTGTTATATCAAGTTGATTTGATTTGTTCTCATCGATTTCTATCTATCAGCTTCGCCTGTCAAAAGTTGTGTCAGCTTACTTTGTTTTGAGATTCGTTATTTGGTTCGATTATCAAATTTGTGATTTATCCTGTGTGTTGTCCTGTCTTCTCTAGCATCGAAAGGTGAGCAATCTTTCACGATTAACGTTCTTATGTTTATTAGATTTGATTTCATTTAAAACGACAATTGAAATATGCTGTTGCATGTTATATAACTGCTATATATATGACATGCCATTATTTGTAACTGTTCACCTGTGACATATGACACCCTGATCTGTTATTTATATTATATCTGTTATTGATGATATATGCCTGTTATTGATATGTTATACTATTATCATCACTGTACTCACTCTGCAAGTTCCCTGTTAGTATAGAATTCCCTATGGGTTGCAATGATACATACCCAAATGATCTTGTAAAATAGGAGAAAATCATTATGGGTTGAAATGATAAGCCTAAGCTATTTTCACTGAATTGAATTTGGGATTGTTGGTTGAAAAGATATATAGCCGTAGATATTTAAATTGCGGATTGAAATGATGAATATCCATATCACTTGACCATAGGATAGAAAATTATATACAGACACTGTTGGTCTATATATATATATTTTGAAATGATTTCTAAGGTTTAAAATGAAATATATATGTGGTTTACATAAATATTGATTTTTAAATATTATATATAAATGTTACTTTTTATATATAAATTATAAGTTAGTTTTGAAATTTTAAATTCTAAGAATTTACTTATAATTTTACTATTTTTAAATATATAAAATACATATTAATATAAAATTGATTTAACAATAAGCTTTAATTTAATAAAATTTAATTTAATTAGTATATAATACGTTTTAATTATTTATTTAAAAATTTATTTTAAAAGATAGATTTTAAAATAATTTTATAAAAATTGAGGTTGGAAAGATAAATTTGAAATTGATTTGAAATTATATTTATTAAAGAATTATGCTTAGATAAGATTGATTTGAAACATATTGAATCTGAGATTTTAAGGATATGATTTTATAACTTGATTTTGATTTTAATGATTATTTTCAAGTTGATATAAATTTAAATGGGATAATTAGTTTTTGTTTTTTGTATTTTGAAACTTTATTTAAATGATATTGGATTGATTAAGTGAATATTCGAATATTAAATGATGGTAAAGTTGAATTTGAAATATAAATAAATTTATCAAATTGAGTTATTGTAAAGATTTAAATATTTTAAACTTTGAAATCTATTGAAATTGAAATGGTTTAATTTGTTGTTTATATCTATATTTGAAATCGATGTAAAATGGTTTATCGATATTTGAATAAGAATGGAAGGACTGAGATTTGATTTAAATGAGATTTTGGAATTTGAGTTGATTTGAATCGATTTGTGAAATTTGAGAAAACTATCTTTATTAGATAAAGTATTTTAAAATATATTTAAAACTATTTTAATATTTTACTTTATAAATTATTTTAATATAAACTATTTTTAATTATAAACTATTTTAACTTATAACTATTTTAATAAACTAACTATTAATTTTATAAACTATTTTATTTTATGTACTATTTTCTATATCTAAACTATCTAAGTGGGAAGTTATGTTTTCAAAGTGTTTGGATTTCCAAAGTATTATGTTTTCAAAATGTTATGATTTCCGAAGTGTTATAATTTCCAAGTTTTATAATTTCGAAAGTGTTATAACTTTGAAAGTGCTATGATTTTTGGAAATGGATATATTTTAGTGAAAATGATATTGTATTGATATGGTTTTGAAATAGATACGATATTTTGGTTTGAAATATGAATTATTTGTAATGAATAACCACGGTATTATAATAACGTTTGGTTGTTAAAGAGGCTGGGATCAGTTATTGTCATACTCTCTGCCAATACTGAATACCACTATAACAACTGTGTACGCGGTAAAGATTCCATAATGAAATAGGATGGCTGCCGACGATCCTACATGAGGTATATACGTGGACCCGACTCCCATGAGTTAGTTTAAGGTAGCTAAAACAGGAGCAACTAATGGGCCAAGTGAGGTAGCTCCTTCGATCAAACACACTCCTTCGATATTATTCTATTACTTTGATTGATTTAGTGCACCCTCGGATTTTGGAGTGTGGATCGAGGTGGGCGGTAGCTACGGCTATGCGTTACCACCAGCCTGAAAGTGTAGCTGGTATATCTACATTGGCATTGCCTAGTTGTGTCGTGTCACCTACCTTATCGAGACCGGTACGAGTTTGTTTTGTACCATACCTATGGAGTGCCCTTTGACGACGTCCCGTACACGGGAGATTACGGTACTATATGGACTATGGGAATATATAAAATATGTTAAGAGGGATATGGGTAATGCCTTAACGTTATTTTAATACTTCTACTTTACTACAAACATATTATAATAGCGTATTATACTACATAGTAGATAGTTCCATAGATTCTTAGAGGAAGGTTATCTCAAACATCCTTTAAGTTACTGTTCGTCGACGGAAATTCTATTAGTTTAGAAAACCGCCGAACGAATTGAAATTAAAAATTAACCGCAAGCGCACGGCGTACTATGAAAGTACGTGGCGAGTACGGATCAATCCATAGGGAATTGTGATTTTAAAAATCCATTCAATCAAATTAAACCAAAGTTGAAGAGTGTGATTATTTAGAAAATGAGAAAAAAGTCAAAAAGAAAGTGATAAATATATGAGAGTTAAATGACAATTTAGAGAAAAATCCGCTCTCTAGATTATATAGCTCAACAAATTATGAAATTACGATCTCTCATTTTTTATCATAAGTGAATTTAAATGATGTATTTATCATAATATGGCTCATTTGTGCTATTAATTAGCTCAACATAAGCCATCAAACTATAACACAACCTTTAAACCACTTACTAACTCTAATGAAAATGACAACAAAGTTGAAAATGAAATCTATTTTAAGTATGGCCTATTAACTATTAATTAGAAATATAGAGCATCAAATTTGAATTTCAAATCACTTTCTTATGCCATAATCATATTTTGATGAAGAGGAATTTGTGTTAGTGATTGTTTAAGCATAGCCTATTTGGTATCAACAATATAGGCTATCAAATTCAAAACAAAAATAACAAATTAAACCACTTCAAGCATTGTCATTAAGCATAAAAAGAGTGCTGCAACTATCAAAATGTTGAAGCTACATGATTAGAGGCTTCATTACCCCTAAATTAAAGGGATTAGCCTCTCATATTTGTTATCAAAACAAAAAATATAGCTTGCAACATGAAAGAAAAAGAAAAGGAAAAAGAGTGCAAAGTAAAGAAACAAAATTATTCTACTTGCATGAAAAATAAATCTACACTACTAACATGAAAGTAAATAAACAAGAGAAGCATGTAAAAGAAAGAGAGCACTAATTAACATTGCGTAGAAAAAAAGAAAAATACATGAAGTAAAAATGGCTATGTAGCCATGGAAAAGAGAAAGAGTACTTGTCTTTTATTTTGAGCCTAAACTAATTAAAGAGAGACTAAGAAGAGAGGAGGTTACATGAACATAATGGGTTATTTATACAAGCATAAAACCCTAATCCATAATTTGGGGAATGCCCAAAATGCCCTTGAGGTAGTGTGGAGGCCAAGTAATCATTAGCTTCTACTAATCATCATTTAAGTGTACATGAAGCCATTAATTCCATAAGCGTGTGCATTAGCCTCTTATTTGTACATTAAGGTGGTGGGTAGGTGGGGTCCTCTATGATCTTCAATTGGAATTATTTTCATCTTCATTCCTTTGCATTCTTTTTGTGCATGCATATCTTTTTCATGAAACAACTTGTAATTGAAATCAAATTCCTATAAAATAGTATGGAAATTTCTAATTAAATTTTTATAAGTTAATTTATGCACAAAAATGACTATTTTTCCCTTGTATGATGATGAATATGTGACAGTTTGGAATTAATATGGATTTTGATTAAAACAAGTTAAAATACCCAATATGATCATTTATTTAATTTAAACAGAATAAATATGGTGGTACAAGTATGCAAATTTACGTGCACATCAAATACGCCCATACTTATCTTTTTATTCGTCCTCGAATAAAGAAAAACTAAATAAATCCGTTTTCATAGGAAGCACGATTGCATTGAGCGTATGTAACAAGCCGTTAAACCTTTGGGTGCCCCTAGTAGGACGAGTGTTGTCTCGTGAGGGTTTTCAGCAGATACTACCCACAAAATCCAAATCCAAGGTGAAAATATTAACAAAATGCAAGATTTATTTATAAAGCGATGAATGCAAGTTTTTGAAAATATTTACAAATGAAGGATTTATTTTTAAATTGACATGAATAAGTTAAATATAGGTTTTGGTTATTATCTTGAAAATTTATGTCATTTACTCGTCCAAATTTCCCACAAGAATCAAGTTATCATAAGAAATAGACTAGAGTTTAACTTGTTGTTTTGGTTAATAACACAGTGTAACTACGAAATGGATCCTTAGGTGATTATCAAAGTTTATCAAAGTGGTATTTTCATTTCTTTTCAATAACAAATCAAATAAATAAAAATAGTGCAAGGATTTCAATTGCTTGCTCTCTCATTATTTGCAAGAAAAATTACACACCTAGCTTAGATAAACTTAGGCCAGATATACCACCCATGCACTGCCTTTCGGGCTTATGTGAGGGGAGAACAGAGCATGGCGAGTGCACACACTTTCGTGCATACACCTATCGACCGTAGGTGGTTTTTATTAAGTTCGTTCTTTTCTTACATGTGTTTCATACATGCATAACCATGAGGACTTTTAAATGAGTATGAAAGCACATAATTAAAGATTCCAAGTAATTCACCCATGCATAACCGTGAGGACTTTTAAATGAGAGTGAATACTTAGGATATTATTATTTTCTTTAAGAGAGAGAGTTTTGCAAAATCATCTTAGCACCATTTAAATTAGAAGACAAAAAAATGTTATATCTTTACTTTAAATCAACTACTTTTTAAAACAAAGATTTTCAATTAGGATGTACTTCATAATTAACACGTATGAATCTTTCTGTATACTAGTTAAACCATTATTATTTGTAATCAGACTTCATTTTTATTTTTGTTAAGATAAATAAACTTCAAAAATTTCAATTTAATAATCCAAAACCATATATTTATCCTATAGTGTTTCTTTGAAAATAAATCAAAAATGCTTAAATAAAATTGTTTTTTTGAGATTTTTTTTTGCAAAGTAAAAGTAAAAATAAATAATGAAAAATCAAAAATGAAGATGAGTCTCCCCCACACTTGATTTTGACTGTGTCCCCACAGTCAACCCAAGTGGAAGGAGAAAAATAAAAATAAAAATATGACCTTTATTTAAACGAAAATTAAGGGAATTTACATAAGATCAGAAAGTATATCGTCAAAAAGTAAATGAAACGTTCTTCCAAAGACCGATTCATTTGTCTCGTCAAGTATGCAAGACACAGCTTAAGCTCGAAAAACCAAATCATAAAAGATTTCAAAATTGAATGTTAATTTGGAAAAACGAATGTCATTTTATTGAAAATCGTACGAGTTGTTTTATTTTCGATGATTTTCAGGGTTGATAAAACAATTGATTGAAATTCAAGTTTATTTTCACCAAATTGAAAGTCAAGCTCATCATCAATAATTTTTTCAAAATTATTGATTTAAAAATTGAAATGGTGATTTAAATCTTCCCCTTGAGAATTTAACAACTCATTTTCGAAAAGTCCAAAGAAATTGTATTCGTTAAATTTGTCTTCCTTTGTTGGATTATCAACAACTTCATTACATATTTCAAGTTCAAAATCGAAAGTTGTTGTGTTCAAAATTTTGAAATCGAGAAAAGGAAGATCGAATTTTAAATTTGGTTCCACACCCTCAAAAGAAGTGAAATCCAACTCAATTACCAAATTTTCAACAACTTCGTTAGGATTTTCGTTTTCAATTTCAAAAGTTGTTATTTGAAAATCGTCGATTTGGGTAAAAGATGGACTATCACTCGACTCATCACACATTGGGATTTGGTTTTGTTCTTCACGTTGTTTCATATACATTTCAAACAACAAATTTGTATAATCATTGTAAATTTCGTTCATTTGTTCAACAAAATCCAATATGTAGTTATTAACTTGATAATTTTCGATTTGGATTTGTTGGGAACAAAAAATTTCAATCGCATCGTAGTCGAGATTATTCCCATTGCCAAAATTATTTGAAAAGTGGATTACATTTTCGTTTTGATTTTGAAATTCATTTTGGATTTCAAAATAGAATTGGCATGGGTTGCACTCGAAATTGTTTGAATTTTGGAGTGAGTTCAAATTTTGATTATTTTGAAAACTTTAATTCGAGTTACCATACAAATATGAATTACACAACTCATTTATCGTTTGATTTTGTTATGCAGATATTTCAAGTAAAGATGAAATGTTATTTTCAAGATTTAAAAGTTGGTCATCATTTTAAAAATTTTGTGGTTAAAAATCCGAATTATTTACACAATAGTTGTTGTTAAAATATCCATACGAATTTGGAGTGAAATCATATGGATTATACTGATTTTCATAGCTATAGTAAAATTCACGTAAGTGAGGAAACTCGGACATTTCAAAGAATGTTTTTTTTTTGATTTTTTATAGAGAAAAATATTTACAAATATAATTTACTTTTTCAAAATGGAAAATTGATTTTTGTTTTGTTTTAGGATTTTTAAATTATTTTGGCTTTTTTTAAAAAGGTTATATATTTTCTTTGGATTTTTGTTTTTCAAAGGAAAATGATTTAAAAATTTCAAAGAAAAATAAAAGAAATATTTACAATTTTTTTAATTTTGGATTTTTGAATTTTTTTTAAATATGCATGAACTAATGCAACTAAATGAATGCAAGGGTTAATTACCAACTATTTATCCTAAGTTAACCTAAAATTGTATAATCACAAATTGTCTTAAATTAACAAGACAGTCTTAGCCAAGTAATGGGGAGAATTTATTGGTGCACCATGAATCACCGTAGCAATGCAGCCGAAGGTTTAAGTATCTTCGGAGAAACAATTCAGTATAATATTTACAAATCACCGTAATATTTATAATTGATTATTGCTCTGCCGTAGCCTAGACACCAAGAAATTAAATTGTTTAAAGAAGACAACTTGTTAATATACAATTAAGTGTTATCGACGTCTAACCGTTATTATTAACAAATTGTAGGATGCAAAGCAGAAATAAAACGTGTAATAACAATGCAACTACAAATGGATTTTTTTTTTTTGAATTTTTTTCTCAAATGCACGTAATCAACAATGCAATTCAAATAAAAGTAGAGATGAAAGCGGTAATTTTTTTTAAGCAAGCCATCAATTTTTTTGGGCAAGGAAAGCATGCGAACAATTCTCCCTTATCTCCTTCTGCAACCTGTAAAATGGGAACAAATTAAATCAACAAAACAATTTTAAGGCTAATTCAGCAAGACAATTTTTTTGCAAGAAAACTAAACAAAAAAATAAAAAAATAAACAAACTAAAAGAAGAAAGAAAGAAAAAATGTATTTCGGCCAACAAGGCCTGCCCAAAACAAGAAACCCGACCCAACAGACAATTGAATTTTAGTTCATTATTGCTTATACTTGCAAACCCAATATTAACACATTTGAAAGCACACAAAATTTCTATCCCCTCCAAATTAACACAGCCATACAAATACCTTTGAATTCTCTAATTCACAAAGAAAATTCTAAATTCAAATCAATTGCAAATTCTCGTTTGAAATTCAAATCAATTGCAAATTCTCGTTTAAACGATCCGAATTGCTTTTGGAGGTGATGGAGTTACGGTCAGTTGAAGGAGATGGAGTGTAGGATTCGAGTTGAAGATTTCGTCGAATGGAGTGTTCGAGTGGTGAAGGCAATGGAAGGATTCTAGAGTAGGGGTGGTCGCAGTGGTTGATTGGAACTAAAGGGAGGTTGTGGAGTTCGGGGTTGTAGCTGATTGGGTTAGCAATGGAGGTTAAGGCGATTTGAGTTGTTCGATGAGGTGGTTTCGCAAGGCGATTTGAGTTGAACGATTGAAGGTCGCTAATTGGATGGAAGTCGCGATGTAATGGCAGGAGGCGATCGATTGTAGTTTTGTTCGACTGTTCAATTTGGGTTGTTGTTCGGTATCGACCTTAGTACGTGAATGATTTGCGACTTGGGTTTCAAAGTGTTTGGTTTCAAGGCGATGGTTGCAGTGGAGTTCACGTTGTGATGTCTGGTTGGGCAGAAGTTGTTTTGCAATCGTTGTAGGTAGATGATGGTCTGTAGGGTGTTGCCACTGGAAATGGTTAGGATGGAATTGGCAGGAATGATTGGAGGCGGTTTATGTCTGAAGGAAGGCAGGTATACAGGTGAAGTATGACAAGCATGTGTCGACTGTATGGTGGAGCAGAAGTTATACTTGGGGGGGAATGTGGCAGTTAAGCAGTGATGTATGTTGTGAAATGAATGTGCTGAGATTAGTCCCACATCGGGGAATTTACAATATGGATTCTTCATAAATACTAAGAGACTTTCCATCATATTAACCAATTGGTTTTGTGATAATATGAGGTTCTCTAACATGGTATCAGAGCGAGTTTAATTGTGTCACACGTCACCCTCAATGAATGTTCACGTGTTTGGATGATTATACCCAACACGTGCGGGGGCTTGTTGAGATTAGTCCCCCATCGGGGAATTTACAATGTGAATTCTACATAAATACTAAGAGACTTTCCATCACATTAACCAATTGGTTTTGTGATAATATGAGGTTCTCTAATAGAATGGTTATTTGTGGAGTTGAAGACTGGTGAATTGTTGCAGTAGGCAAGGGAGTTGAAGTATGAAGCTTGTTTGAATGCAACTGTGGAGTTTGTGGAAGAAAGGAGTGGAGCAGCAGCAGGTGGTTCGGTTGTGCGAAGGTGGGGGTGATGTGTATTTCAGTGATGAGGAGGATGGTTAAATATCTGTCGTGGGAAGTGATGAAGTAGAGTTTGAGATGAATAATGATGGAAGTTTGGTGGATTACAAGTGTATATGTAAATTTTTGTGGTGACTATGATGCTTGGTGGTTATGAAATATGTTTGGTGAATTGTTGAACTGCCAGGGGTATGCAGTGAGATGGTGTATGGGATTGCTGGTTTGTAAAGGATTGCTATTGTAGCAGAGTAGAGGGGAGACAATGTGGGGATTTTGTTGCACAGAGATGTGTATATTGATATAGAATTGTGTACAGAGATGTATATAGGGATGGACGGAGAGGAATAGTTGAGAGGAGCAGAAAGTTGGCTATAAAAATGAGAATCCGAGTAAGCAATTGAAATTCAAAGGAATAGTGAGGAAATGCAAAGATACAGTGAAGAAATGAAGAAATTCTATATATAAACAGTGAAGAAATGCAGAGAAACAGAAGCGCAGAGGGGAGGAGGAGAGAAACGCAAAGAAACACTAAATAATGAAACAAGGAATGAAATATTGTAAATAGAAAAAGAAATTGTAAAAACGAAAATTTTCAAATGCACAATGGAATGGAAGTTTTTTTTTTGGTTTTAAAATTATGGATGCTTTTTTTATTATAGATAAAATGCAAATGCAAAATAGAAAAGCTACAAACACACAAACAAATGCAAGCACAAATCAAACACACAAACAACTTTTTTAAGAAAAAAATGCAAACACACACACAAAATAAAAACACACAAAAATCAAAAGAAAATAATTCAAAGAATAGAAAATAAAATCACAAAAATTCTCTGGCAACTGCGCCAAAAACTTGTTCGTCGATGAAAATTCTATTGGTTTAGAAAACCGCTGAACGAATTTAAATTAAAAATTAACCGCAAGCGCTTGGCGTACTATTGAAGTACGTGGTGAGTATGGGTCGATCCGTAGGAAATTGTGATTCTAAAAATCTATTCAATCAAATTATACCAAAGTTGAAGAGTGTGATTAGCTATAAAATGAGAAAAATGTCAAAAAGAAAGTGATAAAAATATGAGAGTTAAATGAAGATCATATAGCTCAACAAATTATGAAATTACGATCTCTCTTTTTTGGTCATAAGTGAATTTAAATGATGTATTTATCATATGTATGGCTTGTTTGTGCTATTAATTAGCTCTACAAAAGCCATCAAACTATAACACAACCTTTAAACCACTTTCTAACTCTAATGAAAAGGACAACAAAGTTGAAAATTGACGCAGCGGATTTAACAAAAACTTGATATGTCGATGGAATTAGCAATCGGTGGATTGAATGATGCCAAAAATACCCAAATCCGTTGATCTCAAGAGATACCGAATTCTAGCTATCCTTAACACGTTGATCGCGCACGATACCGTGATGAAGGATCTACGATTCTTCGACGTTGATCAAGCGCACTTGATTCCGTGAATCGGCTTCAACGTTCGTTGATTCGAGCGCACTCGAATGCCGAAGTGGAGATTGGAGATTTTCACTCGACTACCAATTTAAAGAAAGCACAAAGCAATCAAAATGGAAATTTTATTCAATTTTCAACAACCTTTACAAATGATATGACTTGCCTATTTATAGGCTTACAACTCAATGCACGACTTAAAGAAATTACAACACAACGGTTACATGACTTAAAGAAAAGAAAATAGGTAGCGACTTAAAATATCTCGGCTCCGACTCATGAAACTTCCTTCGCGTCTCAACAAACAGCTGCGCCCAAATAAGTCGTTCGCGACTTAAGGAAAGGAATGATTTGCGACTTAACAAACTTCATACTGGAAATTGGGCTTCGATCGCGATGTAGGCTTTAGGTCATTCGCGATTTATAGAGGAGGGGATTTAGGTCATTCGCGATTTATAGAGGAGGGGAAAAGTCATGTCTCGGTAGGGATTTTGGAGCAGGCCGATGGTTTTTGGAGATGAATCGTGAGTCGCGGAGGAGGGTGAGTCATGGGTCGTAGAGTTGTTGAATCGTGAGTCGCGGAGAGGGGTTTGATGGGATGAGTTGACTCGGTGGGGTTAAGTCGTGAGTCGGTGGTTGATGGTACTGGAGTTGACTCGGTAGGGTTAAGTCGTGAGTCGTGGAGTGGCGATGTGTCGTGGAGAAGTGGCGATGGGTTTGGCGATGGGTTTGGCGATGTGACGAGGTAACTACTTCATCATCCTCCCCTTGTTGGATAGAATTCGTCCTCGAATTCACACTCTCGTCACCTTCGATGAAATCCTCCCCACAATACGGAATTAAATGTTTGACATTGAAAATATCAGAAGTATGAATATTTTCCGGCAACTTTAACCGATACGCATTATCATTTATCTTCTTTAAGATTTCCACTGGACCAATCTTCCGAGCTTTCAACTTGTTATAAGTTCCAACCGGAAAACGATCTTTCGTCAAAACCGCGTAAACAAAATCACCTTCTTTGAAGACTACACTTCTTCGTTTCTTATCCGCCATTTGTTTATACTTCTCATTTGCCTTTTCCAATCGTTCCTGAATGATTCTATGGAATCCTGTCAACCTATCAACAAAATCAGCAGCCCGCTTAACTGTCCCCTTTGGTTGTGGTACTATTATTAAATCCAACGGTCCTCTGGGTAAATTTGAATATATAATCTGAAATGGACTGAATCCCGTACTACGATTCACCGCATGATTATGAGCAAATTCAGCTTGACACAACTTCAAATCCCAATTCTTCAAATTGTCTTTCACAAGACATCGTAACAAATTTCCCAACGATCTATTCACCACCTCTGTTTGCCCATCTGTTTGCGGATGGTAAGCGCTACTAAAATTCAGTTTTGTTCTGACCATCTTCCACAAACTAAGCCAAAAATGACTTAAAAATCTGGTATCCCTGTCTGAAACAATAGACTCCGGCAACCCATGTAAACGATAGATTTCTTTAAAGAACAACTGAGCAACACGAACAGCATCTGCCGTCTTCTTACAAGCAATAAAATGTGTCATTTTTGAAAAACGGTCAACCACCGCATATATAGAATCATTACGACGCTGCGTTCTCGGCAATCCCAACACAAAGTCCATACTCACATCAACCCATGGTTTATCCGGTACAGGTAACGACATATACAACCCAGCATTGGTCGCAGTTCCTTTTGAAACCTGAAAGATATGACATCTACGCACGAACCTCTCCACCTCTTTTCTAATTGTTGGCCAAAAGTAAGATTGAGTAACCAAATGCAATGTACGATCACGGCCCACATGACCTTCCTCATGCAACTCTTTGATTATCTTCATTCTCAAACTACAATCAGGTATGCATAAACGATTTCCTTTGAACAAGAACCCATCAACCAACACAAATTCATCAGAACTTCCCTCCTTGACTTTCTCAACATATTTCTTAAAGTAAGGATCTTCTTCAAGAAATTCTGGCAATAGTTCAAACCCTGTCACCTCAATTTTCATTGTCGTTAATAAATGACTCCTCCTACTTAAAGCATCAGCTACACGGTTTTTCACCCCTGATTTGTGTTTAACGACAAAAGTAAACTGCTGCAAATAAGCAATCCATGATGCATGTCTCGCCGAAATCTTGTCCTGTCCTTGCATATGCTTCAACGCCTCATGATCAGTGTACAGAACAAATTCTTTCTGAAACAGATAGTGTCTCCAATGCTTAACAGCCTGAACAATTGCGTAAAACTCCACATCGTACGTGCTATACCTCATCTTTGCTCCTGATAACTTCTCACTGAAATAAGCAACGGGTTTCCCACTCTGACTTAAAACTCCTCCAATACCAACCTTTGAAGCATCAGTATGTAATTCAAACAGCAACTGAAAATCTGGTAAAACAAGAATCGGTGCTGTCGTCAATAGTTCCTTGATCTTCTCAAAAGCAACCCCCGCTTCCTCTGACCATACAAACTGTTTCCCTTTCATGCAATCAGTAACTGGAGCCATCACGCTACTGAAGTGCGGAATGAATCTTCAGTAGAATGACGCTAGCCCATGAAAACTTCTCACTTCCGTAATTGTCTTTGGCTGTGGCCAATTCCTGACTGCTTCAACTTTATTCTGGTCCACCTGTATACCTTCTCCTGACACAACATATCCCAGAAATAAAACACTATGCGTCATGAACACGCATTTCTTCGTAGCAGCATAAAATTGTTCCTCACGAAGAATAATCAGCACTTCCCTCAAATGTTGAACATGCTCCTCCATATTCCGGCTATATATCTGAATATCATCGAAATAAACCACCACGAACTTCCCAATGAATGGTCTAAAGATTTGATTCATCACCCGCATGAATGTACTAGGTGCATTTGATAAACCAAATGGCATAACTAACCATTCGTATAACCCCTCTCTTGTCTTGAAAGCTGTCTTCCATTCGTCTCCAGGTCTAATCCGAATTTGATGATAACCGCTTTTCAAATCAAACTTCGAAAAGGTAGTAGCCCCACTCAACTGATCTAGCAAGTCATCCAACCTCGGCATTGGAAATCTATATCTCACAGTAATCTTATTCAAGGCTCGACTGTCAGTGCACATCCTCCATGTTCCATCCTTCTTTGGTACCAACAAAGCTGGCACAGCACACGGACTCAAACTCTCCTACACTCGTCCTTGTTCAAGCAACTCTTCCACCTGCCTCCTTAACTCTTCATGTTCCTTCGGACTCATTCGATAATGTGGTCTATGCGGTAATACTGCTCCCGGAACAAGATCAATCTGATGTTGAATGTCTCTCAGTGGAGGTAACTCCTTAGGCAACTCTTCTGGAAATACATCTTTAAACTCTTTCAATACTGGCTTTGCTTCTTCTGGAATTTCAACCTCTTCACCGCTCTCACGCCCTATCAACAAGTACACTTCAGGTTCCTCTTCGACTTCCTTAACAAACTCCTTCAAAGATAACAACGTTTTCAATTCTTCGATCTCCTCAGATTTGCTCTCTCTCCTTGTTGCCTTTTCTTTGGAACTAAAATAATCTTCACACCCTCAAACATAAAACTGTAGCTATTGGTCCGACCATCATGCTGCACTGCTCGATCATACTGCCACGGTCTTCCCAAAAGCAAGTGACAAACATCCATCTCAACTACATCACACCAAATTTCGTCCTTATATTTCTTTCCAATGGAAAATGGAACTCGAACTCGCCTATCCACCTTCACCTCTCCTCCTTTTCTCAGCCACGCTAACTTATAAGGATTTGGATGTTTTTCCGTTTTCAATTTCAATTTTCTCACCGCTTCTGTAGAAATAATATTGTCACAACTTCCTGCATCAATCACAAATTTACAAACTTTTCCCAATATAGTGCATGTCGACTGAAAGATGTTACTCCTCAACCAACTAGCTTCATCTTCTTGCTTTGGTGTTAAACAAGACCTTCTCATCATTAGATTACACCCTTCGTCTCCCGATGCGATATCCTGTTCATTCTCCTCAACCGGACTATCTTCACCCTCAACAGCATCCTCACTTTCAACTTCAGCTATCATAGCTCGTTTCTTTGGTTTTGGACACTCATTGCTTTTATGACCCATCTCCTGGCAATTGTAACATTTGAATCCACTGTTAACCTTCGCCTTCTCAGTCTCCTTCACAACTGGTTTTGTAACAGCTTTAGGAACATTAGAACTTCCACTGACTCCCTTCACTTGATTGTTAGAATTAGTAAACACACCACCTCCACGCCTTCCCTGCTTCTCCCAAGCCAACGCCTTTTGGTGTGCTTCCTCCACAGATCTTGGATCGAACATATTAACCATATCCTGGATCTGCATTCGTAACCCTCCAACAAATCTTGCTGTCAGCTGCTCTTCCGTTTCCATTATATCGTTCCTGGCAATGAGTTGGTAAAATTCATCTGCATAATCATTAACTGACTTCGTCCCCTGCCTTAGATTCTGCAATCTCTGGTACATAAGTGATTGATAGTTGTAAGGTAAAAATGTAGCTCTCATCAATTTCTTCATTTTCTCCCAATCTACAATCTTTGACTTTCCCATCCGTTCCCGTGTAAGTTTAGTTTGCTGCCACCACGCTAATGCTCTCCCTCTCAACCTAGTAGCAACCAACTTCACTCGACGGTCTTTTGGAACCTCCTTGAAATCAAAAATCTCCTCAACATTAGACAACCAATCCAAAAATTCTTCAGCAACCATTCCACCTTTAAATTCAGGAATTTTCGTCTTCATTCCCGTTTCCCATCGACGATCATCATCTACATCTCGATTCTGACGTCGTGGTTGTTCTCTATCTCGATAATGAACAGTTCCCCTATCACCATCAAACTCCTCATCAAAATCTGACGTATATCGATGTCGATTACGACCTTCAACATCTCTACTATCACTCCTTCGATCAACATTCCTATCACGATTATCAACACTTCTATGATCTTCTCTTCTCTCCCGATCTGAATGTATCGAAGCTCTACTTCTCCCATGGCTCGATTCAGGTGAAATTCTTCTTCTACTTTGATTCATTTCAAGCATCATTCTCTCTAATCGACCAATTCCTTCATTCAACTTCTCAGTGAAGCTCTCGTTGATTCGTTGCTCCATTTCATCGGCCTCTTCTCTTCCATACAAAGCATTAATATTGCGATGACATTGGGCTCGTCTCGGAGGCATGATTGAACTTCAAACAAGTAATTCAACAATCTTCAAAATCTTCAAATAACTTCAACTTCAACTCAAAATTCAAACAAGTCACGGCTCAACTAGCCCTCTATTCTAAGCTTCAAAGTTTCCATACAAAAATTAATTCACGGTCTCTAGCTCGAATAAGGTGAACGACCTAAAGATTAAGTCGCTCGGTTTCAACTTCTATCTTGGCTTGCTTCCAACAAAGCACACTCCAACACTCCAACTCAAGAACAAGGCACGGCCTATGTTTTGACTCGGCTCGGCCTCAAAACCCTCTTCAAAATACTTTGGCACGCAAATTCTTCCCCTCGAATTCAAACACTTTTGCACACTTTCGTCCAAAAGGCTATGGATCAAATACTCCAAACTTGTTGCAACTTCAATATGAACACGACGAACTCCAAATTCCTCAACAATGGCAAATCCGATCTCCAAACTTCAACTTCTCGAAACCCAAGTCTCCAAATGATGCAAACTCCTTGCAATCTAGCTCCGATACCAAACTGACGCAGCGGATTTAACAAAAACTTGATATGTCGATGGAGTTAGCAATCGGTGGATTGAATGATGCCGAAAATGCCCAAATCCGTTGATCTCAAGAGATACCGGATTCTAGCTATCCTTAACACGTTGATCGCGCATGATACCGTGATGAAGGATCTACGATTCTTCGACGTTGATTAAGCGCACTTGATTCCGTGAATCGGCTTCAACGTTCGTTGATTCGAGCGCACTCGAATGCCGAAGTGGAGATATGAGATTTTCACTCGACTACCAATTTTAAAGAAAGCACAAAGCAATCAAAATGGAAATTTTATTCAATTTTCAACAACCTTTACAAATGATATGACTTGCCTATTTATAGGCTTACAACTCAATGCACGACTTAAAGAAATTACAACACAACGGTTACATGACTTAAAGAAAAGAAAATAGGTAGCGACATAAAATATCTCGGCTCCGACTCATGAAACTTCCTTCGCGTCTCAACAAACAGCTGCGCCCAAATAAGTCGTTCGCGACTTAAGGAAAGGAATGATTCGCGACTTAACATACTTCATACTGGAAATTGGGCTTCGATCGCGATGTAGGCTTTAGGTCATTCGCGATTTATAGAGGAGGGGATTTAGGTCATTCGCGATTTATAGAGGAGGGGAAAAGTCATGTCTCGGTAGGGATTTTGGAGCAGGCCGATAGTTTTTGGAGATGAATCGTGAGTCGCGGAGGAGGGTGAGTCGTGGGTCGTAGGGTTGTTGAATCGTGAGTCGCGGAGAGGGGTTTGATGGGATGAGTTGGCTCGGTGGGGTTAAGTCGTGAGTCGGTGGTTGATGGTACTGGAGTTGACTCGGTAGGGTTAAGTCGTGAGTCGTGGAGTGGCGATGTGTCGTGGAGAAGTGGCGATGGGTTTGGCGATGTGACGAGGTAACTACTCCATCAAAAATGAAATCTATTTTAAGTATGACCTATTAACTATTAATTAGAAATATAGACCATAAAATTTGAATTTCAAATCACTTTCTTATGCCATAATCATATTTTGATGAAATGGCATTTGTGTTAGTGATTGTTTAAGCATAGCCTATTTGGTGCCAACAATATAGGCTATTAAATTCAAAACAATAATAACAAAATAAATCACTTCAAGCATTGTCATTAAGCATAAAAAGAGAGCTATAACTATCAAAATGTTGAAGCTACATGACTAAAGGCTTCATTATCCCTAAATTGAAGGGATTAGCCTCTTATATTTATTGTCAAAACAAAAAATATAGCTTGCAACATGAAAGAAAAAGAAAAGGAAAAAGAGAGCAAAGTAAAGAAACAAAACTATTTTACTTGCATGAAAAATAAATCTACACTACTAACTGAAAGTAAATAAACAAGAGAAGCATGTAAAAGAAAGAGAGCACTAATTAACATTTCATAGAAAAAAAGAAAAAATACGTGAAGTAAAAATGGCTAAGTAGCCATGGAAAAGAGAAAGAGAACTTGTCTTTTATTTTGAGCCTAAACTAATTAAAGAGAGACTAAGAAGAGAGGAGGTTACATGAACATAATGGGTTATTTATACAAGCATGAAACCCTAATCCATAATTTGGGGAATGCCCAAAATGCCCTTGAGGTAGTGTGGAGGCCAAGTAATCATTAACTTCTACTAATCATCATTTAAGTGTACATGAAGCCATTAATTTAATAAGCATGTGCATTAGCCTCTTGTTTGTACATTAAGGTGGTGGGTAGGTGGGGTCCTCCATGATCTTCACTTGGAATTATTTCCATCTTCATTCCTTTGTATTCTTTTTTCGCATGCATATCTTCTTCATGAAACAACTTGTAATTGAAACCAAATTCCTATAAAATAGCATGGAAATTTCTAATTAAATTTTTTCAAGTTAATTTATGCACAAAAATGACTATTTTGTCCTCGGATGAAGATGAATATGTGACAGTTTGGAATTAATATGGATTTTGTTCAAAACAAGTTAAAATACCCAATATGATCATTCATTTAATTTAAATAGAATAAATATGGTGGTACAAATATGCACATTTACGTGCACATCAGTTACTTATATTTCAGTTGATATTTCACTCGAGTTGGATTTATTGATATAAGAATGTTAATCCTGACTCGAGTGTTTTGTGTTTTGCTTTGTGCCCGGGTCAGATTGAGTGTCATAGCATTTGAGACTCAACTTTGGAGTTTGGAGCTTCGCTTAGAGATCTAACTATCTATTCAGCTTGTAGTTATCCAGTTGACTCTAGTGATATATTCAGTTTTTATTATTTGACTACTGTATTGAGACTTCTATGTATTTGAGACTTCTGTTGTATCTTGTTTGACTCTTTTATATATATATAGTAGCTTCATTAACTACTATTCATTCGTTTCCATTGCTTATTGTTATATTATACTATGTCTGTGATTCTGCTATTTATTTATTTACTGTATATGCTGAGTTTTGCTAAATATAAATTAACAATCTGATATTTTGAGCAATTCAATTCCGACATGTGTGGATGTGAATGACACGAAATACCAAGCTATTACAGTTGGTATCAAAGCTCTGGTTTTAGGCAAAACTTAGCATGTAGAGTAAATTTAATTACGGAATTACCTTCGTTCGAGCTTGAATTCCTTTCTCTTTGACTCGGATTTCCTTTGAATTTTGGAACGTTCCCCTCGGTTCCAAAATACATTCTTTCCTCACACTATTCGTATTTCTTAATTCTGGAGCATCCCATAGCCCCACTTTATGATTTGTAAATGGGTGAAACTCCTTTACAACATGCATTGATTCACCGAAGATTTTTATATCCTCGGTTTAGATGCTGCTATCTCTTGCTATGTCCGAATTCTATTCTTTTGTGATCGGATGTTGATTTGCCTCAGAATTCCACATTGATCTTATTCTTGAAGCCATGGTTGGCCCGATTAAGGTCGCCCGTGATTTTATATTAGTCTATCCACCTTTTCTTTTTTGCTATATAATCCTCTTATTCCTTTTCAAGCCTAACTTCTTAGCTAGAATTCTCTTTTATTTGGGTTCCTCTAATTTGAATCTCTATCCTTGTTCTAGAATTTATTCTGGAATCGTTGAGCGAGGGAGTGTATTTGCATTGAATATTAAAATGGTTTATAATGTGTTGTTTGAGTTGTGAAGGTTGATTGGGTTTTCGATCGATTCGTTTGATCAGCGCTATTGGTAGGAATTCCAAAATACTTGAACAGTGTAAACTGACATAATAAATTTTATATGATTATATTATATATATAAGTATAAATTTTCTAAAATTTAATAGATAAATGAAATTATAAAACATGACTTATAAATTAATTTGGAATTTAAATGAATTTAAATTGAGAATTCAGGAATTAAATTTCAGGTATTTCAAAAAATTCGGTTTTAAAATTTTAGAGTATATTGTTTAAAATATTTTTGAATAGAAATTATTCCAAAAGAATTTTAAAAGTTTTAAATTAGTACTTTTCTCTTTTGTCATTGGAAAATAATTCCGATGATGACTGCAGCATCATCAACATTCATTTTCGAGTTTTACCATAAAGAGACCACTTTGTAGCTTTGTTGCATTATGTTTTGAAAAAAACGAACTTGATTTGCAATTTCTTACATATGACTTATGGATAATATATATAAGTATAAGACTATAGATTTGATTTGAAAATATATATATTTATCTCTAAATAGTTTGAAGTGAATCGGAAATATAACGCTTAAATTTTGAATAAATACTAAAACTTAAATAATTGAATTGGAAAATTTTATTTGTATAATACTCGGTTTCATTCCAACATATACAACTTACCTAAATTTTTTTGAAGTTGGATATGTAGTTGAATAATATACAATATAAAAAGATTTTATAAATAAAAGTTAAGTGGTTATAATAAGTGTAAATCTACTTAATTTATGTGATAAGATATATTAAGTGGATAAATTGAACAATTAATTTTGGAAAAAGAGAATTAATTGATTTGAATAAATATGATCTTAAGAAATGTTTATACGCTTAATTTATGATTACAGAAAATTTAATTGAGATAAATTGAATAATAAGATAATGAATATATAATTATGAATTTAGGAATAGTTAAGATTTAATTATAAGTGAAATTTAACTTATATGAAATCAAATGGATTAAACCAAATTGTTGAATATTAATTTATTTAAATGAAACTTATGTGGTTTTAAATTAATTATTTTATTTTGTATTTCAAATCTATTTTTCTTCTGGTTGTTCTATTCTCCTACCTCCTTCCCTTTCGGGGATGAAAAGTTTTGAGTGGGGGAGAGTGTAACGACCCGTAAATTTTAATAGTTTTATTAACATAATTAAACGAATTTTGTGAAATTTTAAATAGTCGAATTTGGAAACCAAAATTTGATATTTGAAATACGTCTATATAAACATAGTCAATGGTAAATTTTCATCAGTACACATGGAATTTTATTTTATTGTGTAATTTTATTTCAATTTAAATCAGTTAATATTTGATGGTAATAAAATATTTCTCAAATCCGAATATTTTTATATAATAAATTTGCAAATCAACTTCTGAGTGAGACGTCTATTTTGTTTCGTCAAATTTAAACTGCGATTACATCGTTTATCTTATTTTTGACGTTTTAGCAGCATTTTCGGTACCAGATATCGACTTTTGATAGGATGGTCCTATCATCGATATCGGTATGCTATTTTGATCTTCTCGTCAAGCTGATCTCCGTAGTATATTCAGCTGTCAATTTCGATGTCCGATGCACGGTGGAACCTGTGAAGCCGTACCGGTATCTAATCTTAACTTTTTGGGCTTCTTGTCTTTTCATCTATCTAATTGTTGAAACAAACAGTCGTAAACTATTATTATTTTTATGAAATTCAACGTAGTTAGTTTTTGGTATTCTCACTTTATTAAATTTTACGTTGGTTCATTATTTACTGTCAAAAGAAATATGTTCTGCTTTCTTCCTTCTCTCACCATTTCTCCCTCCTCCATTTTTATTTTCCTTCTTTTAACCTGCTCGTTGCCACCTTGTCCGAATCCTGTCCATAGAAGAGCACCGTCATTCGCAACACCCAAGCGACAGCCTCAACCCATCTTCCTCTGCATCCGCTATGCCGAGCTCTGACTCCCCCGAGCAACTTCGCAGTCGACCCGCAGCCGCACATTTCCAAGCCTCACAGCCATCAATTGCTGAACCACCCCGACCCTTGCTTGCCGACCCCGCCACCTTCCACTCGGCTGCCTTCCACCACCTAATCCCTAGACCACCTGGCCACCACCAAAGCCTGTTCGAAGCTGAGCTCAGCCAACACTCCATTTTCCCACAACCGAACTCCTCCACCCCAACCGATTTCCCTTCCTCCCCTCAACCCTATATCTACAGCCATGCCTTCCACCCACCTTCAGCCGAAAGTAACTCCCCTCCTCATTGCGCTCTCCTTCCTCTTTGAAAAAATAAGGTATCTATGTTTAAAAGCAATGTATATTATAAAAGAGAAGTTTTATTCTTTATATATGTTGCTTTGTAATTTACTTGGGCTTGATTCATATATGTGATGTATATATCTCATGCGTACGTGTAGATATGCCTATAAAATATAATACTATAAATCTGTTGTTATATACAAGTGTTATATAAAATGAGTTGTTTATACATAAAGTTGTTCATAATATATATATGAAACAGTGTATATAATGTTTGTAAAGTATATATATGAGATTTTGAAATGTTTCTTTACAACTAGTTCATGAACAGAGTGTGTGTGTGTATCGTACTAAAATATATGCATGTGTCTATGCGGCTCTATTTTTATATAGTGTATAAATTTCATATAAAATATTGTTTATATATAAGTTACAGTATTTTATTTATATAAGATGTTGGTTGATCTGCAGTCTCATATATATATATATATATATATATATATTCAAATGTATATTTTGCATGCAAGTTTAGGTAATTGTCGGCATTGTATATATGTATGTGTATATATATATATATATATATATATATATATATATGTTAGTCTACATACATTTTTGTTTAACTGTTCACCTATTTTGTTTTGTGTTGTGATCTGCATATATATACATTATTAGCCTGCACATCTATTTATTTTATATGATAAAAGTGTGTACTACGAATGGTTATACTTGTTGAGTCAGGGTTTTATAATTTTGACTTTTAATTATAGTATGTACGTAAATGTATATGCTAGTCCATAGATTTTCCTATATATAAATATAAGTATACTAGAGTTTGGTGTTCTAAGATAAATTAAGGTTTAAATTAAAAATGTGCTTAAAAATGTAATGACTTGAAATAATATATATATTATTAATAGTTGTTTTTTAATTTAAATATTGATTTTATTAATAATAATAACAATATATATGTATTCTGTTATATCAAGTTGATTTGATTTGTTCTCATTGATTTCTATCTATCAGCTTCACCTGTCAAAAGCTGTGTCAGCTTACTTCGTTTTGAGATTCGTTATTTGGATCGATCGATTGTCAAATTCATGATTTATCCCATGTGTTGTCCTGTCTTCTCTAGCATCGAAAGGTGAGCAGTCACTCACGATTAACAGTCTTATATTTATTAAATTTGATTTCATTTGAAACGACAATTGAAATATGCTATTGCTAGTTATTTAACTCCTATATATATGATATACCATTATTTGTAACTATTCACCTGTGACATCTTACACCCTGATCTGTTATTTATATTTTATCTATTATTGATGATATATGTCTGTTACTGATATGTTATATTATTATCATCATTGTTCTCACTCTACAGTTTCCCTGTTAGTATAGAATTACCTATGGGTTGAAATCATACATATCCGAACGATCCTATAGAATAGAAGAAAATCGTTATGGGTTGAAATGATAAATCCAAGCGATTTTCATTGAATTGAATTTGGGATCGGGGTTGAAAAGATATACACTCGTAGATATTTAAACTGTGGATTGAAATGATAAATATCTGTATCACTTGACCATAGGATAGAAAATTATATACAGACACCGTTAGTGTATATATATATTCCAAGGTTTAAGAAGAAATATATATATATATATATATGTTATATAAATATTGATTTTTAAATATTATATATAAATGTTTTTTTATATAAATTATAAGTTAGTTTTGAAATTTTAAATTCTAAGAATTTACTTATAATTTTAGTATTTTTAAATATATAAAATAAGTTTCAATATAAAATAGATTTAATAATAAGCTTTAATTTAATAAAATTTAATTTAATTAGTATATAATATGTTTTAAATATTTATTTGAAAATTTATTTTAAAAGATAGATTCTAAAATAATTTTATAAAAATTGTGGTTGGAAAGATAATTTTGAAATTGATTTGAAAGTATATTTATTTAAGAATTATACTTAAATAAGATTGATTTGAAACCTATTGAATTTGAGATTTTAAGGAGATGATTTTATAACCTGATTTTGATTTAAGACGATTTAATGAATATTTCAAATTTAAATAAATTTAAATTGGATAATTAGTTTTTATTTAAATTTGTATTTTGAAACTTTATTTAAATGATATTGGATTGGCTAAGTGAATATTTCAATATTAAATAATGGTAAAGTTGAATTTGAATGAGTTATTGTAAATATTTAAATATTTTAAATTTTGAGATCTATTGAAATTGAAATGGTTTAATTTGTAGTTTATATCTATATTTCAAATCAATATGAAATGGTTTATCGAGATTTGAATTAAATGGAAGGACTGAGATTTGATTTAAATGGGATTTGAGTATATTTGAATCGATTTGTGAAATTTGAGGAAACTATCTTTATTATATAAAGTATTTTAAAATACATTTAAAACTATTTTAATATTTTATTTTATAAATTACTTTAATGTAAACTATTTTTAATTATAAACTATTTTAACTTATAACTATTTTTAATATACTAACTATTTATTTTAAATATTGTTTTCTATATCTAAATTGTTTAAGTGGGAAGTTATGTTTTCAAAGTGTTACGATTTCCAAAGTATTATGTTTTCAAAGTGTTATGATTTTCAAAGTGTTATAATTTCTAAGTTTTATAATTTTGAAAGTGTTATAACTTTGAAAGTGCTATGATTTCGGAAATGGATGTATTTTAATTGAAAATGATATCATATTGATATGGTTTTGAAATAGGTATGATATTTTGGTTCGAAATATGAATTATTTGAAATGAATGACCACGGTGTTATAATAACGTTTGGTTGTTAAAGAGACCGGGATCGGTTATTGTCACCTACCTTGTCGAGAACGCTATGAGTTTGTTTCGTACTATACCTATCGAGTGCCCTCTGACGACGCCCAGTATGGGGGAGGTTACAGTACTGTATAGCTATGGGAATATATAAAATGTGTTAAGGGGGATATGGTAATGCCTTAACGCTATTTTAATACTTTTACTTTACTATAAACATATTATAATAGCGTATTATACTACATAGTAGATAGTTCCACGGATCCTTATAGGATGGTTAACTCAAGCATCCTTCAAGTTACTTATATTTCAGTTGATATTTCACTTGAGTTGGATTTATTAAGATAAGAATGATAATTCTGACTCGAGTGTTTTTTGTTTTGCTTTATGCTCGGGTCAGACTGAGTGTCACAGCATTTGAGACTCACCTTTGGAGTTTGGAGCTTCTCTTGGAGATCCAACTGTCTATTCAGCTTGCAGTTATTCTGTTAACTCCAGTGATATATTCAAATTTTGTTATTTGATTATTGTATTAAGACTTCTGTGTATTCGAGACTTCTGTTGTATCTTGTTTAACTCTGTTATATATATAGTAGCTTCATGATCTACTATTCATTGTTTCCACTGCTTATTGTTATATTACTTCGTATTTGTGATTCTGTGATTTATTTATTTACTGTATATGCTGAGTTTTTCCAAATATAAATGAACAATCTGATATTTTGATCAATTCAATTTCGACATATGTGGATGCGAACGGCACGAAATACCAAGCTGTTACAGGCTTCCTTATTTCGGCCATGATAAGAGCATGGTGGGACCACCATTTGATGGCTTAAGGAGAGGAGTTCAAATGTTTAAAAGGAAAGAACAGACAAGAGAAAAACAAGGATCCTGATCCTACTTTTTCTCTCTGGTCTCTCCTTTTTATAAGCAGATTAACCCTAACTTTATAACTGGTTTTTAGAGCCTCCAACTCCTCATTTACTGGTCAAACTCCTCGCCTTTCCTTTTCTTATTTTCAATCCTTTAAAACATCATATATAATACAATTCAATTGTCATTTGTAATGTTGTTCAGATGCTAGCAACTTCTGGATTTGGAATTGGATTCAAGGAGTTTGTAACAACCCGCACCTTAATGGGCCCGAATTTTTGCTAAGTCGAAAATTCAAGTTCACTAGGGTACAGATCATTAGTGTTGGCATCCTACAAACAAACAAGAATATCTCAGAGAACAATCTATATGAACTCATACAGAATAATAAAATATAATTGAAGATGTACATAGTTACTAAAGGCAATAACTCGAAATCAATAACATTCTTGAGATATCAAGAGTTCTTGTCGATGTAGAGCATGAATGAGGGAATCTGCTTTCTGATCATTCCCACTTTGTACGGGTACCTATTCATCAAAATCTATCATGTAGGATGTAATGAGCAGGGGTCAGAACAACATTCTAGTGATTGGTAAGTTACTTACTTTTTCCGTAACAATAGTTTATGCCGATTGGTTTATGTCCATTTGTTTATAAATTAGTCATATTGACTTCACACAAGCGTACAATACGTAAATCATACCTCGAGATATGAAATAGATATATACTTATATACATATAAACATCGGTGTCCCTTATGGACAATGATACATTCCCCGCTAGTATCCACAACTGCACACCATCCTGGCATCCATAACAGCGCCGAGGTGGAATTGCCCGCGTACACTATGGAGCTTTCGTTAGTGCCTAATAATAGCATCACAACTAATTAGTTGTATTACTAACTTGTCTCTAAGACTATCTAACATTTTCGTATCAAGGACTCGGCTCCTCGGACTATCATACATTGTGCACTCAGCTCCTCGGACTATTGTGGACTCAACTCCTCGGACTATTAAGGAATCTTCTCCTTGGACTATTGAGTACTCAGCTCCTCGGCCTACCATACGTTGAGGACCTACACAAAACAAAACTACGACTACATGTATTGTACTTACACATTGAAGGGAAGCCCGTAATGCCAACTCGTGTCGAGGATGACTTAGGTTCTACTTCATTTGTGTCCATCTCTCAATGGTAATGCCACTTATTGCACGACACTAGGCATTCGATAATAGCGACACACCCTATTTGTCGTATGCACAAAGGAACCTTCCGTTAGTATTGGGCTACCTGAGATCTAATTACCTTATATTCTCATTGATCCTACCGTTGGAGATGTATACATTAGCACAATATATACATAATAGCTGGTAATCCCTTGTGGAGGGCAGACTTCTATTGTGTAATATTACTAACCTTGCATCCTAAACCATACTAATAGCAGCATCAATTATAATTAACCTAATTATTGGGCTAGGCCCACTAATCTACACCCGTCATAAATGTATTCTTGAGGCTATATAGTTTCAACGGGAAAATTATTACGCCTCCTAAATTGAATTATTAGTTCATTTAGTTACGATGAACCTACTTCCTATTTTATTAATGTTAATTAAGTATCCTTTAATAATTCTTTTTCAATTAATACAATTAAGTTCATTTTACAGTTTCCTTCCAATTAATATAGTTTTGTACTTATTACTTCTTCTCAATTATTACAATTAAGTATATTTACTACTTCTTTTTAATTAATATCATTAACTGTTTTTTTTACCTATTTTCAATTAATATCATTAAGTATCATTTACAGTTTCCTTCCAATTAATGCGCATTTTAATGAGATTACTATAGATTATCTAATTCTTGAATTCATTGTCTTATTCATGTTTAGTGCTTATTATTTATTTCCTAACTTATAATTAATCGCTTATATTTAATTGACAATGGAATTATTATTATTATTATTTATAACACTTCTATTTTTACATTTTGGGATTTCAACATTTTAATTTTCCCATAAATTATCAAAAAAGGAAATTGTACTGTGTTTAAAATCAAAAAGAATTTCCCTTTCTATTTTTATTGAAATAGACAGTACAAAATACTATAAATATCCTTATTTTTCACATATCTTCCTTTTAGGTATATTTCTTATTACTTCAAATAACACATATTTATACATGTAATTATAAAGTTGAATAATTCACAAAAATTACATAGAAACATTCTTCATTCCAACAAATTAAAATATAAACTTAAATCCCAATCAAATTAGAAAAATATATTTTATCAAGTTATATAATTTATAACATTCAAATAACAAGCCTAGAATTAACGTACAATCTTGTTTATGATTTATCTCATTACTTTTAGGGACTATCTCCACCATTACAATCCAGATTTACATACATGCACATTTAATTAAAGTTAACAATTTACAGTATATGTACGAAAGGTTTCAAGTTCATTGTATATATTATCCTACAATTCCATAATTACATTTAGACATAAAAGGAACATATTCACAATGATATAAATCCAATATTATGTATCCTCACTCACCTCTAAACTTTCAAATCTCCAAATCTAAAGTCAATTCTCCTTATTCGACTTCTTTTCTTCAACCAAAATATATATCAAAAGTACAAACATATTTATTAGAATTATAGATCTGAGAGGATATTTGAGCTAAGCATAGTTCTAGATTTAGAATTTACCTTTTTTCGCAGAATCGATTCACACCTTATTCTTCTACTATTTTATTTTCTACTATCTCCAGATATATATATAATGTACTATTTTATAATTTCTATATTTTCTAGAATTTATGAAGAAATGAAAATGACATATCATCGCTCCTTGATTTAGAAAATATGAGAAGAAAAGTGAGGGGATCGGCCTGTATTTATAGGCGCACCAATCAATTCTATCCATTAGATTAGATTGTATTAAATCCAGGCTGTTTGGCTTAGATTCATTAACTGTTGCTAGTCTATCGCTCTATTTTCACCAACGACCACTAGTGGTCGACTGGGCCTTATAAGGCTGTCGACTAGTCTATGTTAACCGCTGATTCTGTTTGCTTTATTTCCTTCTAACGCATTCGATTTATTTACTTATTTCCTTCCATGCTTCCCTAATTAGATTTAATTTGATGAACGCTATTAATTAACATTTATTTTGATGGTTGCTTAAAGGCTAAGCTGATAAAATTTATTACCTTTGTTATTTTTAAATGTTGATGTTTATTACCATTTTTAAGAAAAATGATTGTGTAGTGCAAGACTACAAAACCGATTAGATAATAAAATTGATATAAAATAGATCTAGTCAACAAGCTTGACCAATTGCCGACATAAAGAGAAGAACTAAGAAATGTAAAGATATATACAACACCACTTCGATAGACTTTACAATAAAAATAAGAGAAACATAGCAAAGTACAATGCCCCAGCCATAACACCACGCATGCAGCAAATACAACCATAGAAACCAAAAGCACCGCACAACCAAAATGATGGAAAATGAAACAAGGGGATCACCATGGACGAATACTAAGAACCGCATGCAGAGGGGCCAAGCCTACCATAATTAGGAGTCATCAAACTACCGATAGACTCAATGTCAGAATTTATAGGAGCAATGATCGGCTGCATAGAAGACATGGCTCTTTTACCTGTCAACAAGTAGAAAAGATAAAAAATCTTAAAGCAAATACTTAGTTTGGAGTGTGAAACGTTCTTGAAACAGCACAAATTTCTCCCATGCCATATCGCCCAACTGAAAGCAGCAATGAAGCAATCATGGTCCGGGTCGGAAGAAAAATATTGCCAGTAGTCAAAAAAGAAGGAGATATATGGGATAAAGCCAAGAAGGAATGCATAAGTAGACACCCAAACATAATAAGAGAATTCATAATTGAAGAATAGGTGCTGGATGGTCTCTTTATTAGCGGAGCACGGGACACACAAAGGGTCTATCGAATTGCCTTTATGAATAAGCCTGTCTTTAGTGTTAGCTTTGTCGAGGGTAAGGATCCATATAAAGATACAAGCATTGGGGGAGGGGGGATTTTGCATTTCCAGAGTCTAGGGAAAGATAACAATCTACCCAAGATGGTAAGAGCAAAGTAGCACGAAAAAGCAAGAAAGATTTACATGAGGTCAGATCTTAGAAGAAACTATCAGGAGATGAGGATAGGTGGATGGACTGAAGGATGCTACGTGCTTGGAAAAATTGGGTGGGAGCAGAACCAGAGATGGCAAGATCAAAGGATAAGAAATGGAACCCAAGAGAGATGGCCTCAAAAATCGATATTGATTTATTATAGACTATCAGTAGCGATTAAAAAATGAATTGGATAAGGGGGAGCTATTGAACGGCGAGTCATGCCGAGGGAAATGAATGCCCATTCCTTATACAGACTTGAAAGAACTAGAAAACCCATGGGATTGAAAAGATGCCAAGAAGGGTGAAGGGTAATTGGTGGGAGAAGAGAGGAGGATATGGAATGGATTGGAGTCATAATGTTTAGATTGGATCCAGGACTTCCAGAGGGGAGAATCAGAGGACAAATAGCGCCAAATCCATTTGGAAAGAAGAGCAATGTTGAAAAAGAACAAGTCTAGAGTACCCATACCACCTTGAGACACATCTTTGCAAATAATAAGCTAACAGACTAAATTTTTAGCACGCGAGCCATGCCAAAGGAGAGACCGACGGAATTTATCGATAGCTGAAATAACCAGTCTGGGAATACGACGAAATGAAATCCAATAAGTAGGGATAGCCAAAAGGACAAATTTGATCAAAATCAATTGTCCAACCAATGAGAGGGAAGAGAATTTCCAAGTAGCTAAGCGTGAGGAAACTTTGGATATAAGCGGGAGCCAATTAGAGCGAATCAATTTCGAGGGATGGATAGGGATCCCAAGGCAAGAGATAGAGAAGTGCTCAATAACACAGTTGAAAGTGTTGAAAAAATAAGGCCCAAGGTGGTCAGTTCCACCGGGCATAGTGATTCTGCTCTTGGGAAAGTTAATGGAAAGGCCTGAATTATTTCAAAAACAGACAGCTGAACCTTGAGGTGGTGGATATGACCTAGGTGTGGCAAGTAGAATAGAATCGTATCATCAGCGAATTGTGTTAGTTCTTGAGATGATGGTTTTGATGAAAACAACCTTAGGACTTTTTATAAAATATAAATACTAATATTCTTGTCCAGATATATATGATATGCAGGATGTATATGTATGTATATATATGCAAGCACTGAGAATGAAGACTGTACGGTATAAAGATTCAGGACTAAAGAAATCAAGACTGAAGACTCGTGAGTATCAAAAGTTCAAGATATCAAGACTATCAAGAGTTCAAGATATCAAGATAAGTAATGGAGTCTAGATTTATGTTAAAACTTCATAATAGCATTAAAATCTTTATTCGAATTTTAATTGTGGAATGGAACTCACCTTCTCGCTTTAATAGTGGGATGGAACCCACGACCTCTTTAGTGGGATGGAACCTACGACCTTCTCAAGTGGAATGAAATCCATGAAATTTTCAAAATGATTTTTTTTTCAAAACTATCATTTTAAAGTCCTATCTATCAATTTAAATATTTTAGCCCTAATTCAAAAACTATTTCTAATCATCTTAATTTCAAAATCATCTCTTAATTTTTAAACTATCTCTTGATTTTAATATTTTAGCTTTAAAGAAATCTATATTTAGTTTTTAATATTACTTTTATATTGTAGATTATATATTTTAAGGTTATGTTCCAAAACTCTTTTATAAGTTTAAAATATATTCAAAAATGGTTTACATAGTTTAGAAAATGTTTTGACAAGTTTTAGAATTGAAATCATTTTAAAGCAAAAAAAAATTTCAAAATTAACATAGGCATGTCGACATCCCTCATCCCCTCCACGTCGACATGGTAGCTGGAAAATTTAAAATTCAAATTTTTAAAGGAAGTATCTATTCGTCGAAACCTTTCATGAATGGACATGGCTGTTGTTTTCCTTCAAATACCGGTTGTTTTCAACGAATTTTAAGTTAGTTTTTCTTCATTTCTTCACTCCAACTTCTCCACTCAAATATTCTCTTATATTTCAAATGCTTTAACAAAACTCTACTGAAATTCTAAGTGAATCAAACTCAATCATCTTTAGTTTGATTCTCTACTACTCTCTATCAAAAATCTTAGTGCTATTCAGAGTTATAAGATCATTTATAATCAAAGAAGTGTATCGAGTCTCTCTATCTATCAAAGTGATATTGGAAACGGTGTAATTGTAGCCTGTAAATCAATTAGGTGATCTTGTAGCCTCGTAAAATCATGAGAGTTTGCCCTAGCCTCGGAGATAGGAGGGTGTGTCTTGTAGCCATGAATCGAGGTTGTAATATTGACATTATATTTGAAAAGAAATCTGCATAAGAAATTGTGTGGCACTAGATGTAGGATAACCCCGAACCGGTATAAAATTCCAGTGTGTTCTTTCCTTTGCTGCTTTTATTTACTATTTGCATCTGTGTCTGACTTTGTGATTGTTTCTGAGTTTGTGAATTGCATCTGTTTGGATTCAATTTGAAAAGACTTCAAAAAGATTCATAAAATTAATTAAACACTTTTCACCCCTCTCTAGTGTTATTCTGCCTTAAGATTCGTAAACCACATTTCCAACATTTAGTATCAAAGCATTGGTTTTCATATTTATCATAATCTGGATTTTGAAATTTTTTAAAATGGCAATTTTTGGAGATTCTGTTAGCACTAGTTCAAAACTATCCAAATCATCATTGTCTCATAAGTCTGCATATTGTTATTATTGAAAATCAAGTTATCGGCTGAATTGGTGTGTTATGCAGGAACAGATGTGTCATATGTCTTTTGAAGAATCAACACTCAATGAAAAAATGGTGCAAATCAAGAAAAACAAATGGATACTTCATAATGGATGTTTAAGACACATGACTAGTAATCCGGAGATACTGAATGACATAATTTATAGAGACGGAGGAATGGTCAACTTTGAAGATAATTCAAAATGATATGTGATTGGCATCGGCAATGTCAGTAACTCTAAAACTCCTACTATTTCTGATGTTTTGTTAATTAGGAATCTAAAACACAATTTACTTAACATAAGCTAACTATGTGATAAGGGCTACAAAATTAAATTTGGAAAGGATAAGTGTCACATCGAAGATAACAAATCAAATATTATATTTGAAAGAATTAGGAAGAAAATTATTTATATTCTCAGTATGAAAATATCAAATGATAACCTATGTCTTTTGGATAATACAAGTGACCCTAGAATTTGGCATAAACGATTTAGGCATTTGAATTTCAAACTGTCAACTAGACTTTCAAAACTTGATCTAGTAAGAGGTCTCCCAAAAATTGATTTTAAAGTAGATAGTATATGTAATGCTTGTCAATTAGTAAGACTTAGGAAGAGTTCATTTAAGTTAAAAGATATGATTTCAACTTCAAAAGATCTTGAGTTACATCATTTAGATCTATTTGGCCCATCTCAAATTCAGTCATAAATCATAGTAAATATGTTTTTGTAATTATAGATGGTTATTCTAGATTTACGTGGACAATTTTTCTAAAACATAAAAGTGATGCTTTTGATTTATTTAAAAGTTTTGCAAAAAGAATTCAAAATCAACTTTCTTTAAAAATCAAAACTATTCATAGTGATCATATGGAGAATTTGGAAATGAAAATTTTGAGAATTTCTGTAATAAAGAAGGAATAACTCTTAATTTTTTCCAAGAACTCCACAACAAAACGGAGTGGTAGAGCATAAAAATAGGACTATTCAAAAGTGTGCAAGACTATGCTTTCAGATTGTAAATTACCAAGAAATTTTTGAGCTGAAGTAGTCGCTACAGCTTATTACATTAGGATTTTAATTAGACCTTTAACAAATAAAACACCGTATGAACTTCTTTTCAATAAAAAACCAAAGGCATCTTATTTTGAAGTTTTTCGAAGTAAATGCCTTATTCTAAATACAAAGGACAATTTGGATAAATTTTATCCTAAATCCGACAAAGGAATCTTTATTGGATATTCTAATAGAAGTAAAGCATATGGAGTTTTTAATTTAAAAATTAGCACCATTGAAGAAACAATGCATGTATCTTTTGACGAAAATTTTAAAGATTTTGTTCAAACAAATGATAAAGATGATTTTTTTACTTTAAATAATGAATCAAATGAAACAAATTATGAAATTGTTCATCCTAATAAAAGGATCAGGCTTTTAAAAGATCATCCTATTGAAAATACGCTAGCAAATATTGAATCTGTTGTTAGAACTAGAAATCAACTAAAAAGATGAGTAATGTAGCTTTTATATCAATTATTGAACCCAAAAATCCAAAGGGAGCATCATCTAGTGATACGTGGATTCTTGCTATGCAAAAAGAACTGAATCAATTCACCAGAAATGATATATAGGAAATTGTTCCTGAACTAAGGACAAAATTGTTATAGAAACTAAATGGGTTTATAAAAATAAAATCAATGAACAAGGCATGGTCGTTAGAAATAAAGATCGGTTAGTTGCACAAGGTTATTGTTAAGAAGAAGGAATAGAATTTGATGAAACATTTGCACTCGTAGCAAGATTAGAAGCCATTAGAATTTTACTTGCTTTCGCAACCACAACAATTTCAAATTATTTCAAATGGATTTCAAAAGTGCCTTTTTAAATGATTTTGTTAAAGAGGATGTTTATGTTGAACAACCTCCACTTTTTAAAGAAGAAAAGTTTTCAAATCATGTTTACGAATTAAAGAAAGCTTTATATGGTCTGAAACAAGCTCCTAGAGCCTGGTATGACAGATTAAGATATTACCTATTACAATCAAATTTTGAAATTGGTAAAGTAGATAATACTTTTTATTTAAAGAAACAAAAATCATATCCAATTAGCAAGGATTTATGTAGATGATATAATTTTTGGATCAACAAACAATAAATTGAACAAAGAGTTTTCTGAAATAATGACAAAAGAGTTTGAGATGAGTCATATGGGTGAACTTAATTTCATTTTAGGATTGCAAATAAAACAATTAGATAGTGGTATTTTCATTAGTCAAGAAAAGTATGCTAGGGATCTAGTTAGTAAGTTTGATATGACCACAACGAGTGGAAAACCCACTCCTATGGCAACCAATGCACCTTGAAGAAAGAAGACATGTCAAAAAATATTGATCAAAACTATGCAGGGGAATGATTGGATCGCTACTCTATATAATTACGAGTAGGCCTGATATCATGCATAGTGTCTGTCTCTGTGCAAGGTACCAATCTCAACCCAAAGAAACTCATTTAAAAGCTGTTAACATAACCTAAGATATGTTAAACACTCTTTAGACTATGGCCTATTTTGCCCTAAAATGATTCATTTGATTTATCTCATATTGTGATGCTGACCATGTTGATTGTAAATCAGACCAAAAAATTACAAGTGGAACTTGTCACTTTTTAGGACATTCTTTGATTTCCTGGTTTGGTAAAAATCAAAATACTGTCTCACTATCAACAACTGAGGCAGAATATATCTCTGCTACTTTGGCTTCTTCTCAAGTTATCTATATGCAATAGATCCTAAATGATTTTGGATTAAATATTTCAAAATAACCAATTTATTGTGACAATACAAGTACAATAAATTTATCCAAAAATCCTACTCATCATGCCAGAACCAAACATATTGATATCATACATCATTTTCTCAGAGATAATATAAGTAAAGAGATTATTTCTCTTGAATTTATCAACACTGAGAATCAAATAGCTAATATTCTGACCAAATCCTTGAATCAATCAACCTTTATTAAATTAAGAAGAGAACTAGGTTTTTGTTCTATAACTGAGATATAGAATATGGATATAGTAACGTATACATTTAAATAAATAAAGAAAAACAAAATTGTCAAAATTTTCATAAGGATGTCGAAATGCCCCTACCCAATATATCGGCACACAACGGTAAATTTTGAATTTTGTTTTTCCCTCTAAAATCAGTTTGATGATTATATAAACCACAATATTTTGAATTCTTCTGTCTTCTCTCATCATTTTCACTGTAATAAACTTCTATAAATATATAATAATGGCCTCCACTTCTGAATCAAACCAGAATGCAACCATTTCCTTCCATTCTTCTAATTCTAGTCCATTTTAACGAACTACATTAGCGCGAGTGATGAAGATTGAGGAAACATTGAGGGATTCCCACAAATGCTGACTGAATTACAATTCATGCAAGTAAGGATGGCAAAGTAACAAGAGAAACAAGGCAAGATTCTTAGAAATTTGCAAAAATTTCTAATGGACGATCATGTAGACCCTATTGTGATTAAAGATAATTCGTTTAAAATACGTACTCACAATCCATTAGAGGACAACGAAGAAAAAGAAGAAGAGGAAGAAGCGCAAATTGACGAGGACGATAAAGTTATTTGCATTGGAGAAGTTTGTTTTAATAAAAATGATAATTTGGTCGAACAACATGGAAACTTTTGTCTCCATTACCCTAATTGTTCTATTCACCAGTCACCAATTGCCAAGGACTCTCCTTAGATTGTTATTATATTAATGTTTTTTTTTATATTTTGTGTACTTGTATATATTTGTGTCTAAGTTTCATATGTGTAATGTGACATAATATATAATAAAATTAGATTTATATTTCGCTTATTATACTTCGTTATTAGCATTTAGTTGCATAGTATTAGTTTAAGGGGGATTTATATAGTTAAGGCTTAGTTTTTGTTGATGACAAAGGGGGAGAAATATAAAATAGGTTAGATAGGCTTAGATTAAGAGGGAGTTAGTAGATTAAAGGGGAGTTGTTGGAATAAGGGGAAGTCAGAGTAGAACTGAAGTTTGTTGGAGTAGATTTTATAAACATAGGTTGTCATCATCAAAAAGGCGCAGATTGTTAGTTCCTCAGATGATGGTTTTGATGACAACAACTCTAGGACTTGTTATAAATATAAATACTAATATGATTGTCTATATATATATGTATACATACATACATACATACATACATACATACATACATACATACATACATACATATATATATATATATATATATATATGCAGGTACTGAGAATGAAGACTGTACAGTATAAAGATTCAAGACTGAAGACTCTTGAGTATCAAGAGTTCAAGATATCAAGACTATCAAGAGTTCATGAGTTCAAGGTATCAAGATAAGTAATAGAGTCTGGATTTATGTTAAAACTTCATAATAGCACTAAAATATTTAATTGGATTTTAATTGTGGAATGGAATCCACCTTCTCGCTATAATAGTGGAATGGAACCCATGACATCTTTAGTGGGATGGAACCCAAGACCTTTTCTAGTGGAATGGAATCCAGGAAATTTTCAAAATGATTTATTTTTTCCAAAACTATCTTTTTAAATTCATCTCTATCAATTTAAATTTTTTATCCTTAATTCAAAACTATTTTTAATCATATTAATTTCAAAATTATCTCTTGATTTTTAAATTATCTCCTGATTTTAATATTTTAGCATTAAAGAAATCAATATTTAGTTTTTAATATTACTTTTATATTATAGATTATATATTTTAATATTACTTTCTAAAACTCTTTTATAAGTTTAAACTATATTTAAAATGGTTTACAAAGTTTAGAAATTATTTTGACAAGTTTTAGAATAGAAATCATTTTAAAGAAAAATCTATTTTCAAAATTAACATAGGCATGTCGACATCCCTCATTCCCCCATGTCGACATGTTAGCCATATAATTTAAAATTAAAATTTTAAAAAGAAGTGTCTATTCGTCATAACCTTTCACGAATGGACATGATCATTGTTCTCATAGAACTACCAGTTGTTTACAACGAATTATAAGTTAGTTTTTCTTCATTTCTTCACTCCTTCTTCTCCACCCAAATATTCTCTTATACTTTAAATGCTTTAATAAAACTCTACCGAAATTCTAAGTGAATCAAACTCGATCATCTCTAGTTTGATTCTCTGCCACTCTCTCTCAAAGTTCTCAATGCAATTCAGAGTTATAGGATCATTTGTAATTAAAGAAGTGTATCGAGTCTCTCTATTTATTAAAGTGATATTGGAAACGGTGTGATTGTGGCCCATAAATCAATTGAGTGTGATTGTAGCCCGTAAATCAATTAAGTGATCTTGTAGCCTGGTTAAATCGAGAAATTTGCCTAGACTCGGAAACAGGAAGGTGTATCTCATGGCCTTAAAATCGAGGTTGTAATATCAACATTATATTTGGAAAAAATCTGCATAAGAAATTGTGTAGGACTGGATGTAGGATAACTCTGGACCAGTATAAAATTCTAGTGTGTTCTTTCCTTTACTACTTTTATTTAATATTTGTATCTGTGTCTAATTCTATGATTGTTTCTATGTTTGTGAATTGCATCTATTTGGATTTAATTTGAAAAGATTCACAAAATTAATTAAACATTATTCACCCCCCTCTGGAGTTAATTCTGCCTTAAGATCCATAGTTCGTATTTCCAACAAATTGAATATTGGATAAGGAAGCACTTGAGTTTGGAAGATTGATCCCATCAAGAAGATTGTGAGGAATATCTAATTTATTCATAAGATTGAAGACTTCAGCTACAAGAATGAAAAGCAGAGGGGAGAGGGGGTTTCCCTGATGGAAGCCGTGGGTAGATTTAATGAGACGACCACTCACCCCATTGATAAAGACATAGGGCATACTGGAGTTAGGAATGTAGTGAATCCTACCAATCCATCAATTTGAAAACCCACGGTGGAACATCAAGTCAATGATGAAGTGCTAACTAAAGAGTCGAAAGCCTTGGAAAAATCTAGTTCAAGAGCATACCCGGGGTAGATGTCAAATGACGGTGGGAGACTACCTTCTGGGTAGCGGCCACATGGTCAAGGATATTACGACCAAGAATAAAAGCAGATTGGTCATCCCCTACGAATTGAGAAATTGAGCTTTGAAGATGAGTAGCGAGCTCCTTAGTAATGAGCTTGAAAGTGGTATTAAGGAGATTAATAGGGTAGAAATCAGATAGGTGATTGGAACCACCTCTCTTAAGAAGTAGAATCACATTAGCATAGTTAACTCTAGCAATGGAGGACGGATTAGAGTAGATTTCAAAGAAAAGGGCTAGGAAATTACCATGAATAATGGGCCAAAAGCGCTTGAAGAAAAGGGGACCGAAACCATCTGGACAAAGGGATTTGTCATCGTCCATATCATGGAGGCAGCCAGGATTTTGGCTTCAGTAAAGGGGGTATCTAGGTGAATTGGTGGGGATTCAAGTAGAGTACATCCAAAGCGATAGACATCGGAGGTGGGAGAGCAGAACCAAGGAGCTGTTGAAAGAGCAAGGTAAAAAGCCTGTTAATGTCGGATTGATCTAGGAAGGAATGATCATCATGTTGGATTTCGAAAATGAGGTTGGCTCTGTTTCTGCCATTGGCAAATCGTTGGAAATAAGCAATATTTCTATCACCAATGGTCAACCACTTAGAATTATCTTTTGCTTTTACCAGTTTTTTCTTGTTTGAGAAGAAGTCCAACTCAGATTCAAGAGAACGGAACGCTGATTCAAGAGAACGGAGCATAGTGGTATCTGAAGCAGAGAGGGGTCAAGATTCCTTTATGATGTTGAGGTCAAGAATAGCTTCTTAGTTAGAGGTAATTTTGGATCTAAGGGATCCCTAAATAGATCTGGACCAAGGACAGAGAAGCTTATGAAGAGTTCTGCGTTTAGCAACCACATTGGCAAAGGCAAACGACTGAGCAGGAGTGCTAAACTAAGCAGTTTGAATGAAGATTTCAAAGCCAGGCTCCAAAAGCTAAAATCTCTCGAATATGAAGGAAGATCCGAAGGGACAACTGACACCAGAGTCCAGAAGGATAGGGCTGTAATCGGAAATGATAGAAGGAAGGCCATGGATAGACGAAAACTGATGGGCATCGTCCCAGGCAGAACTGAAAATGAAGCGATCAAGTTTGACTAAGGTGGGAGAAGAATGACGATTGCTCCAAGTGAAAAGACGATCGGATATAGGAGGGTCGAACAGGGCATAAGAATTAATGAAGTCATTAAAGGCTAAAGAATCAGGACTATGGAACCCAACCGAATTACACTCAGAATTATCACGGGTGATATTAAAGTCTCCCCGTGGACCCAAGGACCAAAAGAGAATCTAGAAATTTCAAAGCAATTAGACTATAGAGAAAGTCTATCCTGACTATTACAGAGACAACAAATATTAGAAAAGAAATAGGTGACACCTGAAGGAATGAATTTTAAACTAACATGAAGAACAAACAGATGTTTAATTATTTGAAAGAGAGACCCTAGAGATTCATTCCAGGCAGTCAAAATACCACCACTGGAACCACATGCATTAATGAAGGCCTACCCCAAGAGTTTAGGGCTACCATGACTGTTCGTCGACGGAATTTCTATCGGATTAGAAAACCGTCGAACGAATTTTGAAATAAAAATAACCGCAAGCGCACGGTGTACGAATGTAGCACGTGGCGAATACGGGTCGATCCACAGGGAATTGTTGATTTTAAAATTCTATTCAATCAAATTAAACCAAAGTCGAGAGTGATTAGCTAAAAAAAATGATAAAACAAGCAAAAGAAAATTGATAAAAATATGAGAGTGTTAAGACAATTTAGAGGCAATTTCCACTCTCTAGATAACATAAATCAACAATTTAAAGTTATGATCTCTCTTTTCTTGTCATTAGTGAATTAGTTGATGTGCTTATCATAAGTATGGTATATTTGTGATATTAATTAGCTCAATATAAACCATCAAACTATAACACAACCACTAATACACTTTTAAATTTCATAAAATATGACAACAAAGTTGAAAGCAAAATCTATTTTAAGCATGGCCTATTAACTATTAATTAGAAATATAAGCCATCAAATTTTAATTTCAACAATCACTTCCTTGCCATAATCATATGTAAATGAAGAGGCAATTTGTGTTTTGTTTGTTTAAGTATAGCATATTTGTTATGAACAACATAGACTATCAAATTCAAAGCTAAACAACATCATTAAACTACTTCAATCATTCTCATTAAGCACAAAAAGAGAGCACAAACATCAAAATGTTGGATCTACATACTAGAGAGATTCATTACCCTTAAATTGAAGGGATTAAGCTCTCATATTTGTTATCATATGAACAAATGTAGAAAACAACATTAAACAAGAAGAGAGAAAAAGAGCAAAATGAAAAGAAAAATTATTCTACTTGCATAAAATAAAAGAGATCTATACTAGAACATGAAAGAAAATAAACAAGAAAAGAAAATGAACATGTAATTAAAAGGAAACACTAAATAACATTGCATAAAAAAAAAGAAATATACATGAAGAAAAATGGCTAAGTAGCCATGAAAAGAGAAAGAGAGCTTTCTTTTATTTTCTCAACTAAAACTAACTAACTAAGAGGAAGATGGCTACATGAAACATAAGGGGTATTTATAAAAGTTAGAAACCCTAATGCATATTTTTGGGAAATACCCAAAATGCCCTTGGAGGAAGTGTGGTCACCAAGTAACTATTAACTTCCACTAATCATCCATTAAGTATGCATGAAGATTTAATGGCCATAAGCATGTGGATTAGCTTCTAATTTGTACATGAAGAAATGTGGGTAGGTGGGGTCCTCCATTATCATGCCTTTGAATTATTTCCATCTTCATTTATTCTATTCACCCTTGTGCATACATATATTTTCATGAAGCCACTTGTGTTTGAATTTTAATTCCTACAAAATACATAGAAATTTTCAATTAAATTTTCACAAATTAATAAATGCACAAAAAGGACAATTTTGTCCCAATATGAAGATGAATATGTGACAATTTGAAAATAATTTGAATTTTGTTTAAACAAGTTAAAATACCCAATATGATCATTTATTTAATTTAAAAAGAATAAATATGGTGGTTAAAATATGCACATTTACATGCACATCAATGACGGAACAAAGAAAAAGGGGGTCAACTAATTTGGACACTTAGATAAAAAAATATCGAGGTGTAAAGTGGATAAAATGTGGCAGATAGAGCCATGTTTATCAGGGTCCCCAAGCCCCTCACATTCCAAGAAAGAATCTTCATAAGGAAAAGGACAAATGCTCCTTTTCCAGCGCTTGCATGGTCGAATAATGATCAAGAAATAAATCAATACCCATGCAATATGAAATGTTCTTGTTTAAAGCAGCATTAGAAAGAGTGAAAATAGCAAGTTGAAAAACACTACTAGAGGCGGGGGCGTAGATCTAGCAGTACAAAGTAGAAGATGGTCACTATGTCTAACTACAGTGGAAGAGAAAGTAGGGAGAGGCTGTTGTTGGGGGGATTTAAGGAAAATTTGAACTGGGGGGGAGCCTCTACATTTACATCTGCTGGGAGGTCAAGTAGAGGGAGATCAGGCAAAGGAGAGGTGGGAAAAACAGGGAGGTAGGGAGCAGATAGATCAACATCTTCCATTGGGTCCCAAATAGGTTCAGGGGCAATAGTCCCAGCCTCAAGGACCAGTCACTTCGAAAGATAAATCATCCAAGGGAGGAGGGTCAAGAGTCCTAGGAGGAGCTTTGAGGGCGATGTCTGCTAGTTCAGCTTCAATGAGGGTGACATCAAATCTAGGATCGCAGAGGGGGAATCTAGAGCTGAGGGAGGACATTAGAGAGGCTCATAGAGGTTTGGCTAATTGTTAAAATCATCCTCGAGCTTGAGGGTGGTAGTGTAACGACCCGCTATTTTGGACCATTCGCATCCACACATGTCGGACTTGAATAATTCAAAATACCGAATTGTTAATTTAAATTTGGCAAAACTAAATATATACAGTAAATAAATAATCACAGATCACAGACACAGAGTAATAAATGCAGCGGAAACAAAAGATAGTAGTTCATGAAGCTACTATATATATAACAGAGTTAAATAAGTTACAACAGAAGTCTCGAATACAATAATCAAATACAAGAATCAGAATATATCACTAGAATCAACTGAATATCTGAAAGATGGATAGATAGCCAGATCTCCAAGCGAAGCTCCAACTCCAATGGTGAGTCTCGAATACTGGTACACTCAGTCTGACCCGAGCATAAAGCAAAACACAAAACACTCGAGTCAGGATTAACATTCTTATATCAATAAATCCAACTCAAGTGAAATAACAAATGAAATACAAGTAACTCAAAGGACATTGGGATAACCATCCTCTAAGGATCCATTAAACTATCTGCTATGTAGTAGTGTACGCTAAATAGATAATGCATATCAGTAATATAAAGTATCAAAATAGCGTTAAGGGGTTACCATTATCCCCCTTAACACATTTATATAGCATTATGGTCTATACAGCACTGTAAACTCCACCGTAAACTAGTGGGATATCAAGGAGTATTCCATAGGTATAACACAAAACAAATTCGTAGTGGTCGTGTATATAGGGATAAGTATGACAAGGCACATGAGGCAATACCCAAGGTAGTGAAACTACCGTTTGCCTGATCTGGACTAGTGACAACGCATCGCCGCAACGATCGCAACACCACGAAACAACACTCCCAAAATTTTGAGGGTGCACACCAATCAATAACAAGTAATGAGTAGTTTATGAAGAAGCGTGTTCGCTCGAGGTGGCTAACCCCATTTGGCCCGACACGGCTCCTATATTAGTCATTTCCAATTTGACACAAGTGTCAAGGCTATCCATTATCATTCTCTTTCTTCAGTCATCACGTACATCATTCCAACCACTTCATTCTGGATCACACTCCGCGTATAGTTATTAAAGTGGTTTTCGGTTTAGACAGAGAGTATGTCCATAACCGATCCCGGTTTCTTTAATAACTTCGTAATTATTACGCCGATTGGCCGTTTAATAAATTTCAAAAACCAAATCAATTTCAATTTCAATTAGAATTTGTAAACCAACATTTCATTCGTCTTTCTATATCAATTTCTATAGTATACGTTTCAAATCTCCAAATTCATAATTTCAAACACTATGATTCAACTTAAAAATCTTACTTAAACAATTCAAATATTTATTTAAATCTGTATATAAGTTCATTCCGTAATCATTTAATTTAACGTTCAAATCAATTTAAATTCATTTATCGATTTCATTCAATATTCGTTAAGTTAATTTATAATTAAAAATAATTTCTATCTAATTTCCAATTTATTAAATTCATTATTTAAGTTCAACTCCATTATATCAAAACTTACAAATTGAGTTTAATTAAATTCGTCAAATCAAATTCTTTAAATTTCAAGTCTTACATTAATTTTAATAAATCACATTTTATTTCTTGTTAAAGAAATTCAGTTTCACTTATTTATTTACTTGGTTACAAATTCAAAACTCAATTACTAAAGAAACTTAATTTCACTTATTCAAGAAGTTTGATTTTTACTTATTAAAGAATTCAATTTTATTTAAAACTTAATTAATAATTTCAAATTTTGATTAATAATTAATTCCAAAATCTAATTATTAAATAATTCCAATTTTAATTATTTAATAATTCCAAACTTGATTATTAATTAATTAAATTTAAAACAACGTTCTTTCATCAACTACTATATTAATATTCTATTTTAGATTAATTAATATTAACATTTTCTTTTTATTAAATCTCAAATTCCAACTTCATTTCAAAACTTTATTCTTTATTCAAATAAAATCTTTATTTTATTTTAAATCAAATTATTGACCAATCGGGTTTATTTAATTTTCTATCCTAGGTCAAAGTTTTATTTAGGTATTTATCATTTCAACCCGATTCCATTTCAATTCAAAAATCAGAGCATAGCAAAGGGAACTTGCGGTGTGATAACTAAGATGGTGTCAAAGTAAATAAACAAGCAATAGCAAACATTAATAACAGTCCAATGGTTTATTTAAATAATCCCAAAATAATCGTATTAATTTACATTGTTGTTTGTGCAAATTAATATAATTATTTCTAGAATCTACACTATCATTTCATGTAGATTAAAGATTATTACACTAATATTTATACGGTTTTTCACTTGATAGCTATTATTCAATTTCATAATATATCAATTTATACAACATAAATTTAAATGGTCCAACGTGTAATTAACCATATTTCTACATGTCAAGTAATTAAACATTTAAAGGGGTCATATTATACAAATGTCATCTAATTAAATTTATCACATATATCAAATCTAACTATCCTACGACAATTTCAATTTCAAATTATTTATCACTTACAACATTAACAATTTAACTTCCAATGTCAACATCAAACAATCAATCATTTATCAACCAAACTGGATTATCATTGTATACATAACAGATAATGGTATCAGATGTCACAGGTGAACTGATACAAGTAATAGCATATATATAACGGTGTAAATAACTAACAGCTGTATATTTCAATTGTCGTTTCAGTTGACATCAAATTTAATAAATAAATGAACATTAATCGTGAGTGATTTCTCACCTTTCGAGGCTAGAGAATATACAATAGAATGAGTTATCGATCCAAGCATGAATTTTGCAGCAAAGCACGATGAGCTCGAGTTAGTCGAATAGAGATGGTAAATAGAAATTGACGAAATCAAATCAGAATTGGATCAATCATTATAATTGGGTATGACTGAACATATATAACTATATATAGCTATATCTCTATAAGGTCATATTTATAATCCAAGCACTTTCCTTTTTTTCTTTTTTTCTTTTTTCTTTTTTAATACATATACACATTTCAAAATTATTGCTTTTAAATTAAACACATATATTAGGCTCAACATATATATGTAAGCTAACAAAACATACATAAGCTTATATATATTAGATACCAATGACACACACGCTATGTAAAACTTTGATATAAATATCCAACATCTTATACTAGATATTACAGGCATAAACTTTAACTAATACTATAAAATACATAATGCTAATACTTTAAAATATTATTATAATGTACTTTTCCAACGTAAATATGTGTACAAACTTTAGTACGTTTGACTGAGTAAACAAGAATTTGCGATAAACAACGACCGAACTCAACACGTATTCATAAATATGCACAACCAGTGAACATAAAGAAACTTCACTTTTATAGAAATAAAAATATGCACTAAGCCTATACACACACATGAACGAATAGTACATAAGTGTCTTATATAAAATAAATATACACATTATATAAGCATATCACTGTATAATATAATTGCCACCTATATGAGCTAATATAAATGTAAATAATATATAGCTTTGGCTCACTTTCTGTGGTCAAGAAATACGACAGCCACAAGAGAACGGTGGCAGACCGAATCGAGATGCATGCTGAAGGAGAATTGACTTGGGGAATGGGAAAGTCTGGGTGCGAGTCAGATGTGAAGTGGAGGGGTCGGGGTGAAAGGGTGACGCAGAGATCAGGTGGTGGGTTGCGTGTAGGGTGGGGATTGCTCGGTTGCGGCTATTTGGACGGAGAAGCTCACGATTTGAAGGGGACGGGGTTGTGTGCTGTGTCGTGGCGGAGGAAGGTGGTCGACTGAGCTTCGGGTGTGAGGCGCGGTGTTTGTCTACGCGAGGTGATGCGACGGACGAAGGGAAGGAAGCCGAGCAGGTGGCGATTGAGGTCGGCAAAGTAGAAGCTCTGACATGGTATAGCCGACGTGGACGGTGGAGGAGGTGCGAGTGGTGGTTGGTGGCTCATGAGCGGACTGTGGAGGAGCAAGGTGGAGGTCGGATTTGCATATGCAGGTGGTTGCACGGTGTTTAAATGGTGAAAGGAGAGGGAAAGCTTTAATGCCAAAATATATATGGAAGCTTCAGGTAGTAAGCTTTATTATGTGAATATACAAATTTGGATGGCTGATTATAGTTTGCAGGTACAAGTAGAAAATGGGAAGAAAGAAAAAAAATGAGTAGAGGGGAAAGGACGTGAAAAGCAACTTGAGACAAATATAATTTCTTATTGAAGATGGAAGTTCATAGCTGGCAATTCAACGAACATATTAAATGGGAACAACAGTCACAACTTTAATTTTCTAAAAGTAATAAAAGAAATGAAGGTTTGTTTTCAATCGGTAGAAAAATGAAAGGTCGGAAAGAAAATAAAATGAACCATCAATATAAACATTGGAACCAATAAAAAAAAAGTCAAGCACATGAATATAGGAACTATAAATGCAACATCTGTTAGGTGAAAACCAAAAATTTACAAGAATCAAAAGGTACAAAACCAATACCGACACGTTTAACGTTTCATTGGCTTCGTGGCGTACCAGATTCCAAAACACAGAATTGAATATACTATGGAGATCAACACAACGAGACATTCAGAATGGTATACAGATATCAGTGGTACGATTGAATTATAAAAATCCGAATTTTCTACTAGCGGAGAATGCAGCAAAAACGCAGAAAAATAAGATCGACGGAGAAGTCCGAATTTGGAAAAACGAAAAATGACGTTTTGCTCAGAAGATGATTTAGAATTTTTCTATGTAAAAATATTTAGGTTTCGAAAACGTTTTATTTTCATCGTTTTTAACTGATTGAAATAAATTTACGCACGAAAATGAACTTCATATTTTTGAACGAAAATTTACCGGTTGCTATGTTTAACTAGACGCATGTCAAATATTAAATTTTTATTTCAAAATTTTATTTTTAAAATTTCACGAAAATTCAATTAATCACATTATTAAAACTGTTAAAATTTATGGGTCGTTACACTCTCCCCCACTCAAAACTTTTCGACCCCGAAAAGGAAGGAGGTGGGAGAATAGAAACAACCAGAAAGAAAATAAATTGAAAACAGAGTAAAACAATTAATTCAAACCATATAAATTTCAATTTACCTTAATTAATACTCAATATTTGATTTAAAATTCAAGGTATTTCAATAAGTTGATTTAATTTCAATTTATTAATATTTGATACCAAAAGATTTCTTCAAAAAAAATTATTTTATTTATCTCATTTATTCATTGTTTTATTATCCAATTATCCTCTATTAACAATTTTCTAAAATCTTAAATTTGAATAATCATTTATTATAATCATATTTTATTTAACAAATTTAATTCTTCTTTGTTCCAAATTATTATTAAATTTACTCCACTTAATATCCTATCACATATATTAAGTATATTCACGCTTATTATAACCACTCAATTTATTTATAAATTTCTTTTAACATCTTTTTACATTGTATAATCCTTAGTTACATAGCCAACTTCTGAATAATTAAGGTAAGTTATATTGAAATGCAATTGAGTATTATACAAGTGAAATTTTCCACACTCAATTATTCAAGCTTAAATATTTATTAAAAATTGGCTTTATTTTATCATTAGAATCACTTTTTAACATAAATTTATGAATTAAATTTCTGATTAATTTCAAACCATTTAGAGATAAATAAATATATATACACACACCCCTATTCTTCTTTCCCTTCCCGCTAATCCATCACTTCCTCTCACTTCTCATCAGCCCTGTCCTTCCTCCCCTATTCTTGTACCACCTTCTGTGCTGCCCATTCTTCCACTGCCGAAGTTTGTTCCTCCCTAAATTTGTGTCGAGCTTCTCACTGTTCAACCTGTAAAACCATCCCATCCATCAACATCAAATCAGCCTTGCCAAACTCCATTTCCATTTCCTTACTCTGCACCACCCATTCTTCCACTACCTGTCACATCTTCTGACGATCCATCCTCAGCCAGAGTTCAGTGTGCCCCACCCTTACCAGTTCATGCCTCGACCAAGTCTTCCCTACCACCATCACCTCCTCCATCCTCTTCCACAACCTTACCGAAAGCTTGGAACTCTCTTTTCAAAGCGATACCTAACAATGCTGGCAAGTACGTTCCACGTGATATTCAACTGGATTTTCATGGTGAAGCTATTGTGCCACCTTCTGAAGTTGTCAAAGCAGGTAGTTCAATGTGGTGTGACTATCTCGTTGGGTTTTTCCTTGACAAACCTCTGCCGTACTCTACTGTTCTTTACTACCTTAAGCGTGCTTGGAAGCTAAAGGGGATGATTACTGTTAAATCTGACGGTTTCCTGTTCTTGTTTAAGTTCTCTAATGATGAGGATAGAAAAAAATATCTGAAGCTGATCCCGTTGTCATGAGAAATAAGTTATTCATTGTGAAGCCATGGGATGAAAACATAGGGAACAGCTGTAGTAGTATAAAAGCAGTGCCAGTGTGGATAAAACTATCCAATATACCTTTGTATGCATGGTCTCCTTTGGGAATAAATTGGTTATCTGCAAGAGTAGGAAAGCTACTTTGTATGGATACATCAACTGAAAATTTTGAGCGTTTATCCTTTGCTAAATGTTTAGTTGAAGTTACTCCAAACAAAGAATTGCCAGATAGTTTTGCTGTGATGATGCTAGATGGAACAGAACAAGTTGTGATAGTGGAATATTTGTGAAAACCGGAAATTTGTACTTTATGTAATGAGTTTGGGCACATGAACAGGAATTGCAAGAATAATGAAGGTGAAGAGAAAGAAGAGGAATGTACAGATGAAAAACAACATAAGCATACAGAAGACAAAAAGTTTAAGATGAATAAGGGGAGAGCAACTAAGAAGCAAGAAAGAGTTAAGCAAGTGTGGCAAAAAGTAAACAAAAACATAGACAAAAGAAGAAATGGGGGTGAACAAGTGGGAGTAATTGACTCGATGATACAAGGGGAAAAGATGGTAACTGAGGAAGATGCAAATGTGGCAAATAATAGAGTGCAAATTGATGTGAATAATGCTCAAAATGATGATCAGGCATGTCCTATTACAACTAATAATAAGTTCCACTTGCTACAAACTGAAGTGGATAAGGAAGACACACTGAAAATTATTGAAGATGAGGAAGGTGAAATAACAACTGAAGTCACTGCAGTAGAACAGTGTGATGTTGGTTACAAAGGATATGCTACTTCAAATGCCGTTGAAGAAAAGTATATGGGTGAAGTTGCTTTAGTTAATAAACTGGGGAAAAAAATGCTGAGAACGCAAATTTGGTTTGCAATGAAGAAAACAGTTCTGAACATGGCCACACAACAACTACTGGTACACAAGTATTGCAAGAAATCACTGATACACTTGTATTGGAAATGGATAAAGATTGGTGCACCAACTTTGAGCAACAAGTAAAGCGACTAATACAATCTATGTATGAAAACCCAGTGGAAGATCGAACAACACCTCCAACACATACAACTTTTCTATTGACTTGCCAGGTTGGCCAGCATGTTCAACCAACCTCCAATCTACCATAGTTCCTCCTCCTGATCCAATCTCCACCCTATCTTTTTCCCTACCACCTTCCCCCTCATCTCAATCTAAAAGAATCATAGAAACGAGATCTCTTTCTGCTAAGAGAAGAAATAACAATACCTTTCCACTATCAGTTTAATGTTTAAAAAAATTGCATCATGGAACCTTAGGGGGGCTCACAGTAACTTGAAGCTTGATCAAGTGAAAAGCATTATCAGTGAGTACAACTTATGTCTTTTTGGTCTTCTTGAAACAAAACTAAACTTATCCTTATCTACTAAAGCTGTTTCATACATAAATCCTACCTGGTCTTTTCATCACAATCTTGAAAGTGCCTCGTACGGTAGGATTTTAGTAATTTTTGATCCAACTGTTCTTTCTCTTTCCCCTCTACTTTCTACTAGGCAATACATCCACTTTCATGTCCAAGAAATAATTTCCTTCTCTTCTTACTATATTACCTTTGTTTATGCTGATAATTCTGCAAATTCTAGGAAAGTATTTTTTGATGCTTTGCCACCTTTAAGACAATCCACCCACCCTTGGATTGTGATGGGAGATTTTAACTTCTGTTTTGGATTCACTGACAAATCTGGTGGAACTCCTCTTACACCAAACGAACTTGACCCTCTCAACCAAGCTATTTATGAATCTGATTTGATAATGGTAAATAAATCTGGAGCCAAGTTTTCATGGAACAATAGAAGTCGCAGTGGTATTCGCACCTTCACAACTATTGATCATACTTTTTACAACCTTCAAGCTATCTCTATCTGGCCTACTCTATCTGTTTACCTTCCTCATCCTATCTTGTCTGACCACTCCCCATTAATCTTATCTCTTGGTCACCATTTTAAAAAGGAAAAGAGAAGTTTTAAATTTTATAATGCATGGGTAAAACATGACCAATTCATTCCCTTAGTCACCAAAGTTAGCTCTGAATTTTCTTGTTATGGTAATCCAATGTTTAAGTTTTGCAGGAAGCTAAAATGTATAAAGCAACAAATAAAACTATGGGCTAAATCTACTTTTGGCTCTGGTGGCTTGATGTCTACTGAACTTAAGGAAAAGCTAAAGAACCAACAGGTGTACATGATGGAGCACCCACATGATGCACAAGCAGCTGAAGAAGAAAGCAAACTTTTTAAAGAGGTAAATAATGCTTTGTACTGGGAAGCAAGCATGAAGAAACAACAGCTGCACACAAAATGGATTGCTGAAGGAGATAAAAACACAAAATATTTTCATGATTCTATAAAGGTAAAGCATGCTAGAGAGAACATTCATAACATTTTTGATGAACAAGGTACTGCTTGTACAACTGCTGATACAGTTGATAGAGCCTTTACTGACTACTTCTCTTCTTTGCTTGGAAACCCAGATGGGTTCATCCCTGATCTTGATCTCATTACATCCCTTTCACTACCTAGAATATCATCCCTGGATGCCGCATCCCTTATTTCTCCTGTAACTAATGAAGAAATTAAAACAACTCCCTTTGCTATGAATCAACAATCATCTGGAGGGCCTGATGGATTAAATGTGGTTTTCTTTATCACAACATGGAGTGTTTTGGGAAGTGAGTTCTGTAGTGCCATTCATAACTTTTTCAACAAGTGTAAGTTGTTGGGTGAAGTGAACTGCACTAACATTGCGCTTGTTCCAAAAGTCATAAACCCTACTAGTGTCACTGAGTTCAGACCCATATCTTGCTGTAATGTAGTTTACAAATGCATTACTAAATTACTTGCATCTCGGTTAGTTAAAGTTCTACCCTCTGTTGTATCAAGAAATCAGGCTGCTTTCATTCCAACTAGAAGCATTCTTGATAACCTACTGCTGGCATAAGAATTATTGAAAGGATATGGTCAAAACAAGGCTCCCACAGCGGCAGCTCTTAAAATTGATATAACTAAGGCATATGACACTATCCACTGGTCTTCTATTGTTAGGGTTATGGAACAAATGGGTTTTCCTAAATTTTTTGTATCCTGGGTTTATGTGTGCTTATCCACTCCATCTTTCTCTATTGTAATAAATGGTAGATCAGTTGGTAACTTCAGAAGCAGTAAAGGTATACGGCAAGGAGACCCAATTTCTTCATATTTATTCTTACTTGTCATGGAAGTTTTCACATTCATCCTTCGACTAAGGTATTCACAGAAAGCAATAAAGTATCACCCTAAGTGTGTTAAGCTGCACTTAACTTCTATCATGTTTGCTGATGATGTGTTGTTGTTTACCAAGCCTGAATTGCCATCCATAAATGCCATTACTGAGGCTCTTCAAGATTTTTATGCTATGACTGGTCTCAAAATTAATCAACATAAATCCTCCTTGTTGGTTTCTGGAGTCAGTGATTCCCAAGCTAATGCTTTACAAAGAGCAAGTGGTTTCTCTTCAATGAACTCAGACATGAAGTATCTTGGTCTACCATTAATATCAAAAAGAATTACTAGAGTTGACTGTTATCCACTCTACAACAAAATCACTTCAGTTATGAAAGCTTGGGACAATAGGAGGCTGTCTCAAAGTGGTAGATTAGTGCTTATTAAGGCTACTGTTTTCTCCTCCCTTTTTGACTGGGCTCGTACTATGATTCTTCCAACAAGGCTTCTGCATCAGGTTCGGTCTGCAATGAACAGATTTTTTTGGACAGGAAGCATACATAATAAAAAAGTGTTTTCTCCTCCCTTGTTTACACACACGCTATGTAAAACTTTGATATATATCCAACATCTTATACTAGATATTACAGGCATAAACTTTAACTAATACTATAAACTACATAATGCTAATATTTTAAAATATTATTATAATGTACTTTTCCAACGTAAATATGTGTACAAACTTTAGTTCGTTTGACCGAGTAAACAAGAAATTGCGATAAACAACGACCGAACTCAACACGTATTCAAAAATATGCACAACCAGTGAACATAATGAAACTTCACTTTTATAGAAATAAAAATATGAACTATGCCTATACACACACACGAATGAACAGTACATAAGTGTCTTATATAAAATAAATATACACATTATATAAGCATATCACTGTATAATATAATTTCCACCTATATGAGCTAATATAAATGTAAATAGCATATAGCTTTGGCTTACTTTCTGTGGTCGAGAAATACGCCAGCCACAAGAGAAAGGTGGCAGACCGGATCAAGATGCATGCTGAAGTAGCATTGACTTGGGGAATGGGAAAGTCTGGGTGCGAGTCAGAGTTGAAGTGGAGGGTCGGGTTGAAAGGGTGACGCAGAGATCAGGTGGTGGGTTGCGTGTAGGGTGGGGATTGCTCGGTTGCGGCTATTTGGACGGAGAAGCTCACGATTTGAATGGGACGGGGTTGTGTGCTGTGTCGTGGCGGAGGAAGGTGGTCGACTGAGCTTCGGGTGTGAGGCGCGTTGTTTGTCTACGCGAGGTGATGCGGCGGGCGAAGGGAAGGAAGCCGAGCAGGTGGCGGTTGAGGTCGGCAAGTTGAAGCTCTGACGTGGTATAGCCGACGTGGACGGTGGAGGAGGTGCGAGTGGTGGTTGGTGGCTCATGAGCGGACTGTGGAGGAGCAAGGTGGAGGTCGGGTTTGCATATGCAGGTGGTTGCGCGGTGTTTAAATGGTGAAAGGAGAGGGAAAGCTTTAATGCCAAAATATATATAGAAGCTTCAGGTAGTAAGCTTTATTATGTGAACATATAAATTTGGATGGCTGATTATAGTTTGTAGGTACAAGTAGAAAATGGGAAGAAGGAAGAAAAATGAGCAGAGGGGAAAGGAAGTGAAAAGCAACCTGAGACAAATATAGTTTCTTATTGAAGATGAAAGTTCATAGCTGACAATTCAACGAACATATTAAATGGGAACAACAGTCACAACTTTAATTTCTAAAAGTAATAAAAGCAATGAAGGTTTGTTTTCAATCGGTAGAAAAATGAAAGGTCGGAAAGAAAATAAAACGAACCATCAATATAAACATTGGAACCAGTGAAAAAAAAGTCAAGCACACGAATATAGGAGATATAAATGCAACAACAGTTAGGTGAAAACCAAAAATTTACAAGAACCAAAAGGTACAAAACCAATACCGACACGGTTAACGTTTCAATGGTTTCGTGGCGTACCAGATTCCAAAACACAGAATTGAATATACTACGAAGATCAGCACGATGAGACGATCAGAACGGTATATAGATATCAGTGCTACGATTGAATTATAAAAATCCGAATTTTCTACTAGCGGAGAATGCAGCAAAAACGTAGAAAAATAAGATCGACGGAGCCGAAGAAGTCCGAATTTGGAAAAACGAAAAATGACGGCTTGCTCAGAAGATGATTTAGAATTTTTCGATGTAAAAATATTTAGATTTCGAAAACGTTTTATTTTCATCTTTTTCAACCGATTGAAATAAATTTACGCACGAAAATAATCTTCATATTTTTGGACGAAAATTTACCAGTTGCTATGTTTAACTAGACGCATTTCAAATATTAAATTTTTATTTCAAAATCTTATTTTTAAAATTTCATGAAAATTCAATTAATCACATTATTAAAACCGTTAAAATTTACGGGTCGTTACAGGTAGGGTCTAGGACCGGATACACATAGGCCCAGTGCTCCACAAAAATCTTATAAACGAAATTATTCACATCGGAAATAAACCAATATGGAGAGTGACGGCTTTTTCAAGGATCATCTGGGCAAACACGAAACGGTGGTCTGCAAGTGCGCACTTTAAGTGTCAAAGTCCACAAAGAGGCTAAAGAGGCAGAGAAAAACAAAAGGAGTAACATGCAAAGAGAAAACATTCTCCAACAACCCCTTAATGCGGCCCAGGAAGGCGGCTAGATCTCCTTGACATAGGCATCCGACGTAGGAGTCCACTGAGAAATGTAAAGCATCCTATCTTGCTTAACAATAAAACGACGGTTGGTGGCCGGGGTCAAGAGATCGATGGAAGGGAAACGGATGAGGAAACAATGGTCAAAGCGAAGGGAAATCTCCCAGTTATCAGTATTGAAAGAAGCAACCAGAGAGAGACGAACTGAGTCCATGTTCCAAAATCCTATGATGATGGAGGCAGTGGCTACATTGGAGAGATGGGAGGGTACGACCATGGTCTTAGATGAAGAGGAACATAAAGGACTAGGAATTGATGGGAGAGGATTGCGTGGAGTAGGGAAATAAGAAATAAGGGCAGAAGAGAGAGAGGGTGGGTCCCAAGAATGATAGAAATATCTGACCGGGATTAGGGAAAGGAAGAGTCAGCATTGGGGAGTTGGAAAGAATGGAAAGGAGCTTTTTGTCTTACCTTTTTATGTTTACTGATTGAGGCCAAATGACCAAAGAACCCACATATGAAGCACACATGTCTGTTCCTTCATGACTTGGCTACGTGGCCTAATGCTGCACATTTCAAACAAGATTCTTCACTTTCAAAAAATCAACCGACAGAGAGATGGATTTGAAGACGGGAAGAAGCCCTCATTTCATCATAGTATAGAGTTTGATGGAAGGAAGATGAGAGGGCTGGGAGGCAAGAATGGACTTAACTACTTCCACAAAGGATCTGTCACGCACAGAAGGCTGAATTGGCATAGGTGGAATGGGTAGAAGACAACAAATGTTGTTCGAGCGCTCCAATAGTAGAGCTTCATCCAGAATAGGATCCAGGAGTGGCAACAAATGCTGAGGCGAGGGAGGAGGAGGGAGGACAGAGAGGGCGAAATGGAGAAGGGAGGGGCGGAGGGGTGAAAGAAGAAAGACGTTGTTTCTAAAATCTTAGAAAACTCCTAATATTTATCACTTTTATCCACGTCAATTTTTATTTATTTCCTTTTTAACCCTGATTTAATTAGATTTACATAGCCATTTACTTTATCATTAACATTTAATTCAATTTTTATTTTAATGTTAAGTTATTAACCTTTATTTCCTTAATTAGTTCTGAATTATTTCTGATCAAAAATCATCAAATGTTAATAACTTTTTCGTTTTACCTCCGATTGTAAAACTTTATATATGAAATTTGATTAGAAAATCGCCATAAATACAATGGAGCAAGTTTCATAGCCAAATTATAACATCTACAAAAATTCTATTTTTTAGGCTTTAATAATTACTTATTAATTCATTTTAATTAACTACTATTAATTTATAGGGTATTACATAGTCCACTACTTCATTTCAACGTGTACCTATTAGACATTGGTGAAAGGTATATATCTAATCTATATTATTAAATTTATTTATTACATCAGTTATCTATTAGTTAACGTTTATACAATAAATCTTTATATCAATATGTTGTCACATTTGGATGGTTGCATATATGAATGCATATATATATATATATATATATATATTAAAAAAAATTCATTTATGATTACTTTAATACATGCTCATAGCGTGTTAATAAAAAATTATTTTTTAATTAAATATTATTTTTTAATGAATTTTTAATTAACTAAAGTTCATAATCGAAAGATTAATATTATATAATATATGTTTAAATATTATATAAATTTATTTATGTGCAAACAACATTCAGCAACAAAAATAAAAAAATTATTTTCTTATATATAAAAACATATATGTATACATGTATGTATCAAATGTAATTATTTATTTGACCTAAAATTGATTTTGTGATTAAAATATATGCATATATATATTTACAAATAATAAAATTTTATACAAAATTTTATGTAACATATAATACACATTATGTTTTTGAGAATAATTTTTATTGTTTTTAATTTAATTTTTTGCAAGGATTTATGTATAATAAATGTTTTTCATAATTTATTTAGAAAAATGGAAAGGAATTTAAAAAATTAATCATACCCGTCCAAGAGAAATATGCAGAAATATATTTATTTATAAAATTTTTATTTTTATTGTATGTATATATATATATATATATATATATTTGTTTATGTGTGTTAATAACTAATTATGCATTTATATGTATTATAAGTAAATTAACCAAAAAAACTTTTGTAGCTTTCATAATATAATACATATTTATATATTCAAAATTATTTTGTAAGCTAATATTTAAATAATTTTGTGATTTAATTATAATAATTTATATACTTACACACACATTATAATTTTTTTATATAAATTGTTTCCAACTAGCATTTTGATATATACATAAATACGAACATATACTTTTATTTTATAATATATATTTATTATATTTATATAATGTTTTGATTCAAATATATATGCATTTAGACAATATGTTTGTATACATGCGAGGCTAATATATTTTTTGTGGTGTACATCCCAACACCTATGCATGGGTAAGTCAAACCATGTACACATTATATTATTGTACGTGCACATACATACACATGTTTATCTGATACGCATATATAAAATATAATACAAATTATATAAATAAAATTTCATTTATAAAGTCAAATAAAATATTAATTTTTTAAAATGAAATTTGGAAATGTTTTAAATGTATCAGACTACACGATCCCATTAAAGATCCAATAATGGAATTTTTTTGAATTTACCCAATTACTCAACTACGGGCTAGCCCAAAACCAGCAATGGTACCAGAGCCCAATAGCTTATGCGGCCTAAATTAGTCATGTTATAACTAACAAATTAAACTCACAACCCATATATAGGATTTCTAGAAAGGTAGTGTCGAAGAATTATATTTGGATAATCAAGCACTCTACCCTACCTCACTGCTAGCTGGACCGAAAAAATATGTGAGCCCAAAGGTTACCCAACAGAAAATGCTCAATCTGAATTGTGCATTGGGCTAATTTTAAAAATTATTTTGAAAGTTAAAAAACATATATTTAAAATTTAAAAGATAAATTTAAAATAAGAAATATTATTATTAAAGATATAATATAATGAAATTTTTCTAAGTGTTTGAAAATATATATAAGTTAATTTCAAAATCAATTCTAATAATAAGATTAATGAAAGAAATAAACAAGTTAAATAAGTTAATTAAATAACACATTTATGCATATATAATATATAGTGTATATGTTGCGCTATCTTGATAAGTTTAAGACAATATAAGTATACATGTATGTATATAAAATAAATTTTGAAATTAATAAAATTTAATTGAATTTTTTAATTAAATCAATTAATCAAAAGTTAATTCATAAATTAAAACGCACACTCACACATATATGATATATATTGTAGTAATATAAAGGTTATATATATGAATATTCAATATAATATGTTGCTATTGAATAATATAGAATCAGCTAAAGTGTTATTAATTACAGTTAATTAAATATGATTAAACTAATTTAAAGTTATACATAAGATTACTATATAAGCTAATTAAAATATAAAAGTTATATAATAATGAAACTTTTATAAAATGAATGTATAAATCAAAGGTGGAACATTAAAGAAACGCTAAGTAGACTTAAGGAACAAATATATATATATGATATACGTATATCGTGCTTCCTGATATGTCCAACACTTAAATCGTAGGGATATTTCATTTGAAATACTGTAAGACCCACTATTTTGGACCATTCAAATCGACAATAAAACCACATTTGTCTGACTTGAATAATTCAAAACAGTAGATTATAATACAATTTGGAGCAAATAAAACCAATCAAAGAATCACGGACACAGACAAATTAGAATAACTCGCAGCGGAAATAAAAATAACCATAGTAGTTCATGAAGCTACTACAGACACAGTCTTAGAACAAGTACAAAATATCATAGTCTGAAAAATAAATACAACAGAAATCCCAAATACATAAATGTCCACTAATACACAAGCTGAATAGAAATACTGAATGGAAATAGATAACAACTATATAGATAGATAAACTCCAGCAAATCCTCCAGTTCCGGAAGGTGAAATCCAAAGCTGATACTCAGGCTAACCCGAGTGTAAAGCAAAACACAAAACACTCGAGTCAGGACATACATACTTATACGAAGTAAACTAACTCAAGCGAATTGTAATAAAATGCACAAGTAACTTAAAGGATGCTTGGGACCACCCATCCCTTAAGGATGCGTTAAACTATTTACTATGTAGTAAAACACGCTATTATATAATGTCTAAAGTAAACTATAATATAATTGAAAATAGAGTTAATGCTTTACATTTTCCACCTTAACACATTTTACATATTCTCATAGTCTATATAGCACAGTAATCTCCTCCGTACTGGGCGTCGTCAGAGGGCACTCCATAGGTATGGTATAAAACAAAATCGTACAAGGCGCTACGGCAGGAGACATGGCACAACTAGGCAATGCTAGGGTAGATATACTAATTACGCATCCGGACTGGTGGTAAAGCATAGCAGCCACTACCGCCCACCTCGAGCCACATTTCCAAAATCAAAGGGTACCCCAATCAATCACAAAGTAATAGAATGGTATCGAAGAAGTGCGTCTGATAAGAGGAGCTACCTCATTGGCCCAGAATCGCTCCTGTTTTAGCCACGTTATGCTAACTCATGGGAGTCGGGTCCATGTGTATACCTCAAATAGAATCGTCGCCACCATCCTACTTCATTCTGGAAACTCCACCGCGTACACGGTTGTTAAAGTGGTTTTCAGAGAGTATGTCCATATCTGATCTCGGTCTCTTTAACAATCAAACGTTATTATACCCGTGGTTATAAATTTCAAAATGGTTTATATTACCTTAAAACATATTCATTTAAACCATTTAAATTCAATGTCAATACCTTTCAAAATAATATCATTTCCAATGTTGTAGCATTTCTAAGTTCATTCGTTTAATTATAACAATTTCAAAACTTTGAATTTAAGCATTCGTAACACTTGGAAAATGTGATAATACATATAGCAGCTGTTCAAAAATGTTATCTTTCAGAAACAACAGCACTTAGAAAACGATACTGTAGATATAGTAGTATTTCAGAAAAACAATGATTTTCAGAATGGTAGCTCTCAGGAAACGTTACTGTAGATATAATAGTGTTTCAGAAAAACAATACATTTCCAAAAATGGTAGCACTTAGGAAACGTTCCTGTAGGTATAATAGTGTTTTAGAAAAACAGTACGTTTCCAAAAATGGTAGCACTTAGGAAATGCTACCTTAAAACCACAGCAATTTGGAAATGCCGCCAATACAAAACTAAGATTTATTATAACATTTCAGAAACATTATAAATTTCTTTTTTTACAATTTTTAACTTATAAACATATCTTACGTTTCAGAAATATTTATTTGGATATCATTTAACTTATGATTAAATAAAATAGAATTTCATAAATAAATATCCAAATTAAACTATAATTCATTTATTAAGTCAAATGTACATTACTTCACTTAACTTTTACCTTAACAAATAACTTAATACTTTATTTAAAATTCCCGTTTCATAAATAAAATATTCTTTTTACTAAGTTAAGCTCAAAAATTCCATTTTGAAAACTAAATTTCCAATTATCAAGTGAAGTCATATTTAAGTTACATTTTACCATTTATTTACTTATACATTTTAACTTATAGAAGATCACTATAACATTTATTTAAATCCAATTTAAGTTAAAATTTCATATTTTAAATTCCAAAAATACTTAATAATTTTTAGAGAAAACATTTAAAATTAACCACGTGTGATGACCCGCCTTTCTCTTCCCAGAAAGACGCATCATTATTAAGAAAGAAATGGATAGAGAAGAGAAAAGATAGAGAAGAAAGAAGAAACAACATCAGAATCTAAACAGCGGAACGAATAAATTATATTAATCACATAAATATTACATAGTATCATATACATCAGAGATGCACAGCTTTTACATCACAATTTAAACAGTTATAAACACCTGTCTATTTTACAACTCAATATACAACACAAATAACAATACAGAGATCAGCACATCGGAACTCTTAACGCCTAAGCCTCCTGCTCCATTGCTCCTCCACGATTCGTCAAAGCTAACCTGAATTCCTTGCCTACTCGTAAAAATTTAAGTACCCAAGAGTTTAAGAGAAACAGAATAAACTACGAGTCAGACATGGGTCTAGTGTGAGTAAACGGTTAAAGTTGATTAACTTTGAAAAACCTTTGATACAAAAGGTATCACGTAAGACTCCCCGCATATAAACATGGGTAAGTTTTTACCTTACGCTAACCAAAACATTTGACAGGAAATCCATTGATATTATAATAGGGTCTAGGGTTTTCAAGTAAAATACAGAAATAGCTGGAATGTTTACATCTCACGTTCCAACATAGTGGGCACAATCAGTACATACGGCGCTTATTGGAGATTGGATTCCATACAATGGCAGGGCTACTGGGGTACCGCCCGTCACAGTACGTGGCCTAGACCACCGTACCGAGAATCCACCCTAAATCCCCTGCAACACAAGGCCGGAATCATCCCTTACTGGACAGTCTCGAACAAGATAACCCCGGCGGTTCTAGCTATCAACCGCCCACGTAGCCGATTAAAAAGGAACTCTAGACAGGGGTTCATCTCATCCTACTTGGGCATGACCCACTTAACCCTGCTGCACCTCCTCTGTCTTAGCCATTCCTGGTTGATAAGGCTTTAGGCTACGATTACCTTTAGAGAACACATCTCTTAGAATGCTCATTATCTACCTAACGATGTGCTGAAAGCATTCAATCCATACAAGTTCGTTTCGGGTTCGAACGAAACCGAAGGCATTATCTCGTTACACTTATTTTGAAATCACCCTCAGAGTTAACGACGATAACCCTTGCACTCTGAATCTTCATCTTTCCTTGAGATTCACGACCTATCGTTAATTTGGATCGATGTGGTTTTCGGATATCCAAATCTGGAAACCCGATCTCGGTCTCATCGAAATCCAAGTCGCCATCTTTTAGGTCTAAGTTGTTTTAAAGTTTAAAACAATTCAATTCTATTATCTATATACGCACAGATAGATAATTCATAATATCACAAACAGATAATTCACATTATCATCACAAAAAGATAATTCACATTATCATCACAATTCAACCAAAGCATCCATATCACACAACATCACTCATCTCAACCTGAGATCTTAAACCATGCAAAGCATCAAATATCAATCAACATCAATAAGCAATGATTTATTAATCACCATTCTATAATTAATTTAAAATGAATTAAATTAATTACTTCATCTTTAATTAATTTAAAATAAATTAAATTAATTACTTCATCTTTAATTAATTTAAATTAAATTAAATTTATTACTTCAACACTTAAATCTTGCTTACTTATTCATTGATTAGTTACAAACCAATTAATTAATCATCCTCTTATTAATCACCCTTGATTAATTATCTTTAATTACATTAAGTAATAAACCCTTAATTAATTATATGAATTAATTATCTACAAACCATTAAGTAATTAACCTTAATTACTTCATTAATTATAATTAATTACATTAATCCTTAATTAATTACAATTAATTAATTACCTTATAATCACTTATTATTGATTAATTAATCTTAATTAATCAATTCTTTATCACTCTCATTAATACATTAATTAATGATCCTTAATTATTACTTCCATTAATCAACTTGATTAATCATGTATAGTAATTACCATCCTGTAATTACTTACCTTAATTAATTAACCCTTAATTAATTATATTAATCCTTTGATTAATTACACCAAGTAATTAACCCTTAATTACTTATACTAAGTAATTATCCTTTAATTACTTCCCATTAAGTAATTTCCTTTTAATTAATTACATCCCAATAATTAGACATTGATTACTTACCTTAAGTAGTTATATTTATCCATCTCATTAAGTAATTATACTTAATCAATCACCAAATGATTATCTTTAATTAATCAACCCATTTGATTAACTCAAATTAATCACACTTATTTGGTTAATTACAATTGGGTAATTCATCCCTTAATTACCCGTTTAAATAAATTAGTTAATCTTTAATTACAGATTAATTAATCCTTAATTATTAATTAATAAACCTTAATCATCAATAAATAAAACTTAATAATCAATTTATTAATCCTTAATTAATTAATTAATTAATCAATACTTAATTAATTAATTAATCAATCCTTAATTAGTTAATCAATCCTTAATTACAATTAATTAACCCTGAATAACAGTTAAATAATTCTTGATTAACTTTAATTATAGATTAATAATTTCTTAATTATTAATTAATAAAGCCTAATTATTAATTAATAAAACTTAATTACCAATTAAGTACCTTTCAAATTACCAATTAATTAACCTTAATTACTTAATTAATTAATATTTAACCATTAATTAATAATCACTAATTATCTAATTAATAATCCTTAATTATAAATTAATTAACCTCTAATTAATTAACTTATAACTCTTAATAAATAAATTAAATCAATTAATTACTCTTAATTAATCCTTAATCAATCCTTAATCATTATTAATTAAATTAATTAATCATATCTAATTTCCTTAATTATTTTAATTAATATCAATCCATTAAAACCTTAATTATCTTAAGATAAAACATTATCGTAATTAATGACTTAATTATAATTAAAAACATTTTATCTTAATAATTAATTTCACTTAATTAATTCAATAATTAAGTTTAAAAATAAACAATTATTTAACTTGATAACTTAAGGTAAACAAAGCTTCCTTTAGATACTTAAAATATTATCAAGTAATAGTTTTTGAAACTAGTTCAAATTTGAACTTAAAACTTGCTTTTACAAATACCTTTCAAAATTTTATTTCTAACTTAACTTTTAAATCAACTTAAAACTTTTCTTAATAAAATTTAAGTTAAACAAATGTCAAAACCTCTTAACAACTATTTAAGAAAGCTATTATTTTATATAAAGTAAATTTACATAAGAAGATTTAAATTAACATAAAGTTTAAGCTTCAAAACTTAAATTTTAAAATCTTCTATAAACTATTCAACACTTGCATCAGGTCATACCTGAAATCCACTCAAGTCCAACCTGAGTTCCTTTTTCTATTTCAACATTTGTTTCAGTTTTTAATTTAAATTCAAATGTTAAAACCTGGAACAAAATCTCTCTGGAACTACTCGAGTTCCTACTCGAGTTTCAACTCGAGTCACTCAACCTTCTACCCGAGATATACTTCGAGCAAACCAAACTCAACTCACAACCCAAACAACAGACACGATCACCATCTCGTGCACACACACCATTTTTTCCAAGCACCCTGATCGTCAATCAAGCTTCAGACGAAAACTCAACCACTCTAATACCTCGATCACCAGAAAATGATCAAAATCCATTTTCCAGACAATCCCCAAATACTCTTCCATTTCGACACTAAAAATTATGACGTTTGTTTTAAAAATCATAACTTTCAACATGTATTCAAGTTATAATCTTAAAACAGTGAATTAAGATGATTGATTTCTACATGTTTTAAGTATCTCTACTATATTTTTGGATTTCCAGAAAATCATTTCAACTAATCTTACGAATTTTTTTTAAACTTAATTCTTTGTTTAAACAAACATAAATTGTTTGAGAATTATAACCTAACAGAGATTTCAATAAGAAGATAGGAATTTTGATCAAAGATTTAAGTTTTGTAACTTCAAAACAGAGATGAACAGATATAAAATACATGCACAGTCATTCACATCATATACACAGATCATACACTTATATATGCACATGCATGCATTAATCATTTTAGAAATCTAATAAGCAACAACAGTTATTACTTAAGATTTATAAATAGATGTTTACTCACCTTTGGCTGAAATGCAGAGTATTTGAAAACAGGGTTGAACTGAAGCTTTTATTGCTTTCTATAAACTTTGATTACTTTAAACATGAAATGCTTTGATTTTCTGGAAAACTTTGAATGCTTGAATCTTGAAAAGCTTAGTTGACCGAGATGATGATGACTCCAAACTTGATTCCAGTTTGAAGATAAAACATTACATGCTTCTTGAACTTTTGAAAACATGTTGCAGGCTTGTAAAGATTACAGGTTATGATTCTTGAACTTCTGGTTTGAAGAAAATTTACAGGTTGAGTTGCATTTGTTTACAAGCTTCAAGAAAATGGTTTCAAACACTTGAATGACATTTTCTCTGGTTTACATTTGGTCTAGAGGAGATGAAATACAGATTTGAAAAGATTACAGATGTTTGTTTGAGGAAATAAATTTTCAGGCTTTAGTTTGAGAAGATTTGAATTTAAACAGAGAGGAATTTTGGCTTTCAGGCTTGGCTTTTGATTTAGGAAAAGTGCTTTACAGGTTTGATATTTTGATCTGAGGAGTGTTTTCAGGTTATGGCCATTGATTTCTTGCTTGAATATGTAAAGGTAAGAAAAAGGAATGAATGAAGAAGGTGGAAGTTTTTTTCATAGATTAAATTTAGGATTAATTAAAATTTAAAGAAAATAGAAACAAGTAATGACACTTGTCTCTTAACTTATTAATATGTTAACACATGTTATCTAAAATGGTTTATAACTTAACACTTGTATTAACTTATTTTTATATTATTTATAAATGATTTTAAAAGCTTTACTTATTTAATTCCAAATTAACAAATACATTTATAAATGCTTTCTAAATTTTATATAAATACAATCTTTAAAGAAAATAGAATATAAACCAATTATGATTTAAATAAAATCATATATAATATTTTAAACTCATTTTTAAATGCTAATTCAAAAACCTTTGGTATTTACTCCTATTAAATAAATACTTTTCCAAATTTCTATAAATAAATTTCTTTAAAGAAAATCATAGAGAACAATCTTATTTTAAATAAAACTTTATCGATATATTTTAAATCCAAACCATATTATTATTTCTATTTTAAAATATATGTATATTCCTTTAAATTCAAATTTTAAATCCAAATTCATATCCAAATTAAAGTCCAATTTAAAAATCAATTCAAATAAATATAGATATCAATTTTAAACAAACACATTATTAAATGTAATAATTATCCTATTTAAAATCAGTTTAATTACACTTGTATATATACATATTTTAAACAACACTTATTAAATTAGAAAATAATAAGTCTATTTAAAATCTATTTAAATCTATATTTAAAATTTATTTATACAATAACACAAACAAAATAATTATTCTTATTTAAAATCAATCTATGACCATAGTTAAAAACATCACATTATTAATTATTTGGCTACTTATATTTGAAAATAACAATTTTATCAATTTTAAACAATTTAATTAAAAGATTATCACATTTTAAATTCCTTGAAATTCCGGGATATCACATTTCTTCCCCCTTAAAAGAATTTCGTCCTCGAAATTTAAAACAAAGATAATCCAAAAAGTTTTTATTTTATTTCAACCAATTCTAGCATACATATCAGCCATACACAATCAACCAAACAAACAATTTCATTCACACAAACATTCAATCCAACAAACAACACTAGCTATTCGGACACAGATCCCGATAAGCTTCCTAAAATTTCCTCGCGTTTCCCAAGTACAAACATAGGGATACTCGCTCTACTAAATCCAAACTAACTATACTTACTAAGCTACTGAGCTCCTACTCATCTAGATCTATAATCTATACAAGATATCAATCCATAGACAAGACTGATCAACAACCAAACTCTTCTGAACTACTGGTTCCAAAACAAGTGATGGACCAGACACGTACTCCCTTTGGAGATACGTGAAATACATGAATCCCAGTCTTCCAAACCGGCAATTCAACCCTGAAAACCAAAACACCAATCCTTACAAAAAATCAGAAGAATCCAATATACCTCGAAGCAAACCTCACAATCTTATCCAATCTTATTGCTCCCTTTACCGGAGAAAATCTCAACAACAACGAAGTCTCCAACTTCAAATTCCAAATTCTTCCGTCTCTTAACCACAAAACTCAACTGACGATCCTGAGATGTTTACAGATCCTTCCTGATCAGCTCAACTTCAGCTGATGCCTCTACAAACAAACTGGATCAAAACAACTCAACAAACTGATCCTCACAAGATCTACCTAAAATCAAAACCAAAAACTCCATTTCACAATCATCAGAAGATTACAACCTACTTCTCCTATCCGGAAAAGACAGAACATGATCACTCGCCAACTTACTTCCACTGCAGAACTCTGATCTGGAGCAGATGAGAATGTCGTTTGATTAACACAAGCACAGACTAGACATTACATCCCCGAAGACATCCAGAAAAATCTCTGACAACTTCTATAACTCAAGAAAACACTTAAACTATCGCAAGTCACTTTTGCGATCAACCCAACCTAAATTCCAAAGATACTCTTCTCTCTTCACCAATCAAAACAGCTTATCCTCGACCAACTAATCCATCAAAGAAATAGTTCCACTCCGCTGCTTCTGATTTCCACCTTTAGGAAACTGCTAAGCCGAAAATCTTCCTACTAGAACACAGAACACTCCAAGTTGCACTACTGACATAGGTTCCAAAGACTTCCTAATCCAAAGCTCCTTGAGAAATTCGGATCTCACACCAAACACAAACATCCTGCTGAACTCAGCCACAACACCGAAGCAGACACACTTCCTTAAACTTTTTCCTAAGAAAACATCTTCGGAAACATCCATAGTCACTGCGTCTCATCACACAGCTACTACTTCCTGAGGTTTCCAAGACACCATCACTTTCTTCTGCCTAACCGACAGATCCAAATTCTACTCAACCAACTTCAAAGATGAACTCCGAACCTTAACAGGTTTCCTTCAAAGATCAATGAAATCCTTATACCAAGCTGCAAAGCTCACTCGAGACGGTATTAGGTCTACAGTCTCGACAAATACACTTCCAACCTCAAACATTTAGACTCCAACCATTGGTAGTCATGTTACGCACATCACTACCCTATCTACCTTTATAACTTATGTTGGAAAATCCGAACAAGTAACCTAACAGATAGGTAGATACACACACACACACACACACACACACACATATATATATATAAATTACAAGTATGCTCTCTCAAGAAAGACAACATTCCAGAGCCTAGGTATTCACTCAACCTATGCTCCGATACCAAATGTGACGATCTGCCTTTCTCTCCCCAGAAAGACGCATCATTATTAAGGAAAAAAAGGATAGAGAAGAGAAAAGATAGAGAAGAAAGAAGAAACAACATCAGAATCTAAAAAGAGGAACGAATAAATTATATTAATCACATAAATATTACATGGTATCATATACATCAGAGATACGCAGCTTTTACATCATAATTTAGATAGTTATAAACATCTGTCTATCATACAACTCAATATACCACATAGATAACAATACAGAGATCACCATAGTGGAACTACTATATATCTACAAACATCGAAGCCTCCCGCTCCATTGCTCCTCCACAATTCGTCAAAGCTAACCTGAATCCCTTGGCTACTCGTAAAAATTGGAGTACCCAAGAGTTTAAGAAAAACAGAATAAACTCTGGGAAAGACATGGATCTGGTGTGAGTAAACGGTTAAAATTGCTTAGCTTTGAAAAACCTTTAAAACAAAAGGTATCACGTAAGACTCCCCACACATAAACATGGGTAAGTTTTTACCTTATGCTAACCAAAACATTTGATAGGAAATCCAGTGATATTATAATAGGGTCTAGGGTTTTCAAGTAAAATAAAGAAATAGCTGGAATGCTTACATCGAACGTTCCAATAGTGTGGCATAATCAATACGTATGACACTTATTAGAGATTGGATTCCATACAATCGCAGGGCTACTAGGGTACCGCACCTCACAGTACGTGGCTTAGATCACCGTATCGAGGATCCACCCTAAATCCCCTGCAACACAAGGCAGGAACCATCCCTTACTAGACAGTCCCGAACAAGATAACCCCAGCGGTTCTAGCTATCAACCGCCCACACAGCCGAATAAAAAGGGACTTTAGACAGGGGTTCATCTCATCCTACTTGGGCATGACCCATTTAGCCTTGTTGCACCTCCCCTGTTTTAGCCATTCCTGGTTGATGAGGCTTGAGGCTACGATTACCTTTAGAGAACTCATCTCTTAGAATGCTCATCGTCCACCTTACGATGTGCTGAAAGCATTCAATCCATACAAGTTCGTTTCGGGTTCGAACGAAACCGAAGGTATTATCTCGTTACACTCTTTTTGGAATCACCGTCAGAGTTAACGACGATAACCCTTACACTCCGAATCTTCATCTTCACTTGAGATTCACGACCTATCGTTAATTTGGATCGATGTGGTTTTCGGATATCCAAATCTGAAAACCCGATCCCGGTCTCATCGAAATCCAAATCACCATCTTTTAGGTCCAAGTTGTTTTAAAGTTTAAAACAATTCAATTCTATCATCTATACACACACAGATAGATAATTCATAATATCACAAACAGATAATTCACATTATCATCATAATTCAACCAAAGCATCCATATCACACATCATCACTTATCTCAACCCGAGATCTTAATCCATGCAAAGCAGCCAATATCAATCAGCATCAATAAGCAATGATTTATTAATCACCATTCTATAATTAATTTAAAATGAATTAAATTAATTACTTCATCTTTAATTAATTTAAAATAAATTAAATTAATTACTTCATCCTACTTATTCATTGATTAATTACAAACCAATTAATTAATCATCCTCTAATTAATCACCCTTGATAAATTATTTATAATTACATTAAGTAATTAACCATTAATTAATTATATAAATTAATTATCTATAAACCATTAAGTAATTAACCTTAATTACTTCATTAATTATAATTAATTACATTAATCCAATTAATTACAATTAATTAATTACCTTATAATCACTTATTATTGATTAATTAATCTTAATTAATTAATTCTTAATCAGTCTCTTTAATTACATTAATTAATGATCCTTAATTAATTACTTCCATTAATCAACTTAATTAATCATATACAGTAATTACTATCCTGTAATTACTTACCTTAATTAATTAACCCTTAATTAATAATATTAATCCTTTGATTAATTACACCAAGTAATTAACCCTTAATTACTTCTACTAAGTAATTATCCTTTAATTACTTCCCACTAAGTAATTTCCTTTTAATTAATTACATCCCAGTACTTATACATTAATTACTTACGCTAAGTAATTATACTTATCCATCTCATTAAGTAATTATACTTAATCAATCACTAAATGATTATCTTTAATTAATCAACCCGTTTGATTAACCCAAATTAATTACACTTATTTGATTAATTACAATTGGGTAATTCATCCCATAATTACCTGTTTAAATTAGTTAATTAATCTTTAATTACAGATTAATTAATCCTTAATTATTAATTAATAAACCTTAATTATCAATTAATAAAACTAAATAAGCAATTTATTAATCCTTAATTAATTAACCAATTCTTAATTAATTAATTAATCAATCCTTAATTACAATTAATTAACCCTAAATAACAGTTAATTAATTCTTAGTTAACTTTAATTATAGGTTAATAATTTCTCAATTACTAATTAATAAAGCCTAATTATTAATTAATAAAACTTAATTACCAATTAAGTACCTTTCTAATTACCAATTAATTAACCAATATTACTTAATTAATTAATATTTAATTATTAATTAATAATCTCTAATTATCTAATTAATAATCCTTAATTATAAATTAATTAACCTCTAATTAATTAACTTATAACCCTTAATAAATTAATTAAATCAATTAATTACTCTTAATTGATACTTAATCAATCCTTAATCATTATTATTAAATTAATTAATCATATCTAATTTCCTTAATTAATTTAGTTAATATCAATCCATTAAAACCTTATTTATCTTAAGATAAAACATTATCTTAATTAATGAATTAATTATCATTAAAGACATTTTATCTTAATAATTAATTTCACTTAATTAATTCAATAATTAATTTTTAAAATAAATAATTATTTAAGTTGATAAATATTATCAAGTAATAGTTTTTAAAACTAGTTCAAATTTGAATTTAAAACTTGCTTTTACAAATACCTTTTAAAAATTTATTTCTAACTTAACTTTTAAATCAACTTAAAACTTTGCTTAATAAAATTTAAGTTAAACAAATGTCAAAACCTCTTAATAACTGTTTAAGAAAAAAATTATTTTATATAATGTAAATTTACAAAAGAAGATTTAAATTAAATTAAAGTTTAAACTTCAAAACTTAAATTTTAAAATCTTTTATAAACTATTCAACACTTGCATCAGGTCATACCTGAAATCCACTCAAGTCCAACCTGAGTTCCTTTTTCTATTTCAACATTTGTTTCAGTTTTTAATTTAAATTTAAAGTTTAAAACTTGGAACCAAATCCCTCTGGAACTACTCGAGTTTCAACTCGAGTCACTCAACCTTCTACCCGAGATATATTTCGAGCAAACCAAACTCAACTCACAACCCAAACAACAGACACGATCTCCATCTCATGCACATGCACCATCACCAGAAGCCACTCCGACCATCGAAGAACTCTCCAACATGTCGCTCATCAACGATGCAACCCAATACAGTCACTAGAATACTTGCACAAGCCATCGGTCAAGATTGAGCAATCCAGTTTAAAACTGGAAACCCACACATCACCTGAAATCCCTTCGAACAGCCGTCATCGATCAGTAGAACATCAGAAATTCTGGCCACACCACCCCACACCTTCCACGCTGCCTTACCCCACGTCTCGAACCACTCGATCAACCAGAGGAGAAGCACGGGCCCAAATTCCAGCTTGACCCAAAACTAGGTTTAGAACCTAGATCGCCACACCACCGTCGCCACAGTGCACGATCGCTTCAACCACCATTTTCGCCAAGCACCCTGATCGTCAATCAAGCTTTAGACGAAAACTCAACCACTCTAATACCTCGATCACCAGAAAATGATCAAAATCCATTTTCCAAACAATCCCCAAACACTCTTCCATTTCGACGCTAAAAATTATGATGTTTGTTTTAAAAATCATAACTTTCAACATGTATTCAAGTTATAATCTTAAAACTGTAAATTAAGATTATTGATTTTTACATGTTTTAAGTATCTCTACTGTATTTCTGGATTTTCAGAAAATAATTTCAACTAATCTTACTAAACTTTTATAACTTAATTCTTTATTTAAAAAAACATAAATTATTTGAGAATTATAACCTAACAGAGATTTCAATAAGACGAAAGGAATTTTGATCAAAGATTTAAGTTCTGTAACTTCAAAACAGAGATGAACATGTATAAAATACATGCACAGTCATTCACATCATATACACAGATCATACACTTATATATGCACATGCATGCATTAATCATTTCAGAAATCTAACAGCAACAGCAGTTATTACTTAAGATTTATAAATAAATGTATACTCACCTTTGAATGAAATGCAGAGTATTTGAAAACTGGGTTGAAACTGAAGCTTGTATTGCTTTTTGTAAACTTTGATTACTTTAAACATGAAACGCTTTGATTTTCTAGAAAACTTTGAATGCTTGAATCTTGAAAAGGTTAGTTGACTGAGATGATGATGACTCCAAACTTGATTCCAGTTTGAAGATAAAACATTACAGGCTTCTTGAACTTTTGAAAACATGTTGCAGGCTTGTAAAGATTGCAGGTTATGATTCTTGAACTTTTGGTTTGAAGGAAATTTACAGGTTGAGTTGCATTTGTTTACAAGCTTCAAGAAAATGGTTTCAGACACTTGAATGACATTTCCTCTGGTTTACATTTGGTTTAGAGGAGATGAATTACAGATTTGAAAAGATTGCAGATATTAGTTTGAGGAAATAAATTTTTAGGCTTTAGTTTGAGAAGATTTGAATTTAAATAGAGAGGAATTTTGGCTTTTAGGCTTGGCTTTTGATTTGGGAAAAATGCTTTACAGGTTTGATATTTTGATCTGAGGAGTGTTTTCGGGTTATGGCCATTGATTTCTTGCTTGAATATGCAGAGATAAGAAAAAGGAATGAATGAAGAAGGTGGAAGTTTTTTTCATAGATTAAATTTAGGACTAATTAAAATTTAAAGAAAATAAAAACAAGTAATGACACTTGTCTTTAACTTATTAATATGTTAACACATGTTATCTAAAATGGTTTATAACTTAACACTTGTATTAACTTATTTTTATATTATTTATAAATGATTTTAAAAGCTTTTCTTATTAAATTCCTAATTAACAAATACATTTATAAATGCTTTCTAAATTTTATATAAATACAATCTTTAAAGAAAATAGAATATAAACCAATAATGATTTTAATAAAATCATATATAATATTTTAAACTCATTTTTAAATGCTAATTCAAAAAGCTTTTGTATTTACTCCTATTAAATAAATACTTTTCCAAATTTCTATAAATAAATTTCTTTAAAGAAAATCACAGAGAACAATCTTATTTTAAATAAAACTTTATCGATATATTTTAAATCCAAACCATATTATTATTTCTATTTTAAAATATATGTATATTCCTTTAAATTCAAATTTTAAATCCAAATTCATATCCAAATTAAAGTCCAATTTAAAAATCAATTCAAATAAATATAGATATCAATTTTAAACAAACACATTATTAAATGTAATAATTATCCTATTTAAAATCAGTTTAATTACACTTGTATATATACATATTTTAAACAACACTTATTAAATTAGAAAATAATAAGTCTATTTAAAATCTATTTAAATCTATATTTAAAATTTATTTATACAATAACACAAACAAAATAATTATTCTTATTTAAAATCAATCTATGACCATAGTTAAAAACATCACATTATTAATTATTTGGCTACTTATATTTGAAAATAACAATTTTATCAATTTTAAACAATTTAATTAAAAGATTATCACATTTTAAATTCCTTAAAATTCCGAGATATCACACCACGGGTCTGTATATAATTTTCTAACCTAGGTCAAGTGATACGAATATGTATCATTTCAATATGTAATTTAAAATAAAAATTCGGGTTCTGTTATTCAAACCCACAATCCCAAGTCAAATAAAATAAAAATCGCTTGAGCCTATCATTTCAGTTCATAACGATTTTTCCTTATTCTAATGTCCATTCGAGTATGTATTATTTCAACCCATAGTGATTCTATTCTAACTGGGAATTTGCAGTGTGAGAAACAGTAAATAAAATAAAAGATATAATATGACATATCATATCAGGTGATGTAATAAATAAATATCAGGTTATAACATCATGAAATATCATATCACTGGCATATATAAATTACTATCATATCATCACTACAATTCACATGCCATTGTTTCACAATTATATAAGTATGAATGTCAAGAGTGAACAACTCACCTTCTAAAGCTGGAGTTAACAATTCAAGACACACGAATAAACTTCGAAAAGCATGATAAAGCACGAATTAGATTCGAGTGGATGGAGAGCCAAGATTCAAATCTTGCAAATAAATAAAATACAACATACATAAACATAAAATCCAACACATAAATATAAATCAAAACAATGTGTAATTATGAATCAAAATGAAACAAAGTGGACTCCACCAAGGCAAGTGGGATCGACCACTTATCAATTTGGCTAGACACACCATCACCTAGCTCGGCCATGATTGTTTAAGAGCATCTATGCTCGGCCATGGTCACAAAGGCATGGTTAGGGGTTAGAAATATGAAGGGGATGGCAAGCAAAGGTCAACTGGAGGCAAAAGATCAAAGCAAGTCGATGTTTTCGACTCGGCCCTATGGCTACATGGCTCGGCTTGGGTTTGTTTGGCTTTGATCACATCTGGTCACATCTGGATAGGCTTGGAGATGGGTATGGTCACCGCAAAGCAAGGCAAAGGAGGTGGCATAAGTGGTGGACGAGGCTAGTGAATAGGGATTGGATGAGGTGATGGGCTCGACTCAGGTTTTGTAAATAATTTGGTGACAGGAATTTGAGTCTATGGTCATGGCATGAGTGGAGGAGGTGAGATGGTGATGGAGGCCGGTCAACTGGTGGTGGTGAGGAGGAGATGGTCGGCAAATAGGAGGGCATGGCCAAGCATAGCATGTAAATAAAAGAGAAAAGAGAAAGAAAAAGAAAGAAGGAGAATTAAAAAGTTACTGTAAAATCTTTTAATCAGAAGAAGCAAATGAGCAAAGAGATGAATGAGAATATTTTGTACGTGATTTGAGAAGTAATTGAGGAGCTTTGAACGGCTAGAAAGGTGGAAGGTTTTGAACGGCTAGGAATAAGAAAGGCTTTACTTCACTTCCAATAAAGAAACTTAAGTCTTTCGAAATTTCCAAGCCAAAAATCAAATAAAAGAAAATAGAAAGTAGAGAATGGAAAAGAATAAAATAAAATGGGAAATAGAAAATAGGAAATAAAATATGAAATAGAAATAAAGTAGAAAAATTTAGGACAGAAAATAAATAGAAAAATGCAGAAAATAATCGCGTGTAAAATGCTAAAATTTATCAAATTAAAAAATTATAAAACAGAATTTTACGAAATGAAAAGCAGCACGAATTTCACAATCAAATACAGCTTCGAAAAAGAAATTAGAAATTTAAAATTTAAATTTAAAAATTTCAACTAAAAGTCAAAATTTCACCACAGTTGACCAAAATATAAAATTTTTAGAAAAAATTTATTTTGTTGTATTTGAAAATTAAATTATAAACAAAATCCAAAATTACATTGGAAAATTCCAAATTTTCAAATTTTAAATGATTTAAAATCAAAGTTTCAAAATAAATTCAAATAAAATATTTATTAAAATTATGGGTTGTTACACTCTCCCCCACTTAAAATCTTTCGTCCTCGAAAAGGAACGAGAAACGGAAAGCAAAGAAAGATAAGATAGAAAAATAAATAGTACCTGAAACAAACAATTTCGGATTCGAAGTACGCATGCTCTCCTCCCTCTCCCACGTACAATCTCGATCATCCGTATTCCACTGCACTTTGACCAGGTTTACAGATTTCCTTCTTAGCTACTTCGTACCTCTATCAATAATACGAAGCGGATTCCTCTTGACATTAAGGTTAGGCTCAATATCCAAACTCTCGAGAGTAGAAGGCTGGACAATCAAAGATGGATCATGCAAATATCGACGAAGATGCGAAACATGGAATACATTATGCACTCCTGAAAACTTCTCACGCAACTCCATACGATAAGCTAGAGAACCAATCCTCGTAGAGATACAGAAAGGACCAACAAACCTAGGAGCAAACTTCCCTCTATGACCAAACCGAATCACATTCCTTAAGGGAGAGACCTTAAGGAAAACCAGATACCAACAGAAAACTCCAAACTCCACCTACGCCAATCAGCATACTTCTTCTGCCTATCCTAAGCAATCCTCATCTTCCTCTTAATCTCCTCAACTTTCTCAAAAGCCTCCAAAATCATATTCGAACCAAGAACCAAACGATTACCGGATTCAATCCAGCAAGATAGAGATCTACAAGGTCTTCCGCAAAGAGCAGCAAACAGAGACATTTCAATACTAGCTTGAATTCAAAGACGGAATGAGATAGATAAAAGATTAAGATAAGATTAAAATAGAGGACTGAAAATATACTTGATAATTGTTGTTATAGATAAATTCAACAAGATGGAGATGATCTTTCCAAGATCCTCCATAATCCAGAACACAAGCACGAAGAAGATCCTCTAGAATCTGATTCACTCTTTCCGTTTGACTGTCGGTCTACGGATGGTAAGAAGTGCTCAGATTTAGATGAGTATCCAAAGATTCCTAAAAAGATTTCCAAAACTGACTGGTAAAGATAGGATCGCGATCAAAAACAATGATGATAGGCACACTATGGAGACGAACAAACTCCCTCATATAGATCTCAGCCAAACTGGAAGCAGAACGGGTGGACTTAACTGGAATGAAATGAGCTGACTTGGTCAATCTATCCACAATAACCCAAATACTCTCATTACCCCTCCGAGTCCTCGTTAATCCATCAATAAAATCCATAGAAACCTGTTCCCATTTTCGATTGGGAACCTCAAGGGGCTGCAACAAACCAGGGGTCTTCTGATGATCTGCCTTGACTTGTTGACAAGTCGCACACCTATTAACAAAGATAGAGATATTTTGCCTCATACCTCTCCACCTATAAAGCTTCTTCATATCCTGATACATCTTCGTCACACCAGGATGAATAGAAAGTTGGATCGATGATTTTCCTAAAGTGACTCTTGCCTCAATCCATCAACATTTGGATCCGATCATTAATCCTTAAAATCCCTCTATCATTGATCTGAGCTCCACTACCATTAAGACTACTACCACCAACCCTGCTATGAACACTGTCCTTAATCAATCTAATAATCCTATCCTCATCCTGCTTAGCAATGATACGATCCAAAAGGGGAGAAGAAGAAACAACAAGCTGACACAACAGAGCTTTCTTCCGACTCAAAGCATCAGCTACAACATTAGCCTATCCAGAGGTATAACTAATGTTGAGATCATAAGAAGCAAGAAATTCAAGCCACCTAACCTGACGCTGATTCAAATCCTTTTGGGTGAAGATATGTTTCAAGGACTGATGATCAGTAAAGATCTCAAACTTAGCACCGCAAAGATGATGTCTCCAAAGCTTCAAAGCAAAGACTACAGCAAGCAATGCCAAGTCACGAGCTGCATAATTGGCCTCATGGGTCTTCAACTGACGACTAGCATAAGCAATGACCTTCCCATATTACATTAGAACAGCTTCCAAACCCTCATGACTTACATCAATGTATACCGTTAATCCCTCATTTCCGTTTGGGATGGTAAGCATTGGTGCAGAAGTAAGCTTGCACTTCAACTTATTGAATGCAGCTATACACTTATCACTCCATATAAGCATAGCATTCTTACGAGTCAAAGCGGTGAGAGGTGCATAAATTTGAGCAAAATTCTCAACGAATCTCCGATAATAACCAGCAAGGCCTAGAAAACTGCGAATATCAGATGGAGTCGTAAGAGTTTTCCAATCCTGTAACAGAATAGGGAGAAATAAGACCATAGTAAAGATAGAATGATCAATCACAGAAAGAGAAGAAAGGAAAGACTTACATTAATCATAGCGTTCTTGACTGGATCAACTGAAACTCCATTACTAGAAACAATATGCCCGAGAAATTGGACTTCGTCCTTCCAGAAATGGCATTTCGAGAATTTAGCTTTCAACTGATGACTCCTAAGAGTCCTCAGAACAAAGCTCAAGTGGGATTTATGCTCTTCCTCAAACTTAGAGAACACAAGAATATCATCAACAAAGACTAGAACAAATTTATTAAGCACATCTCGAAAAACACATTCATCAAATCAACAAAGAAAGCATGAGCGTTAGTCAAACCAAAAGGCATAACTAACCATTCATAGAAACCATTCTCAATATGGAAAGCAGTCCTGAGAATACTTTCCTCGGCAACTTTGAGCTGGTGAAAACCAGTGGCAAGGTCAAGCTGAGAGAAAACAGTAGCTCCATGGAGCTAATCAAACATATCATTGATGCGAGTCATAGGATATCTGTTCCGCATAGTGAGCTTTTTCAGCTCCCTGTAATCAACATACATCCTCAAAGAACCATCAGACTTAGTGACGAAAACCACTACCGCTCCCCATTCGGAATGGCTAGGTCTGATCAGATCCTTGGAGAACAAGTCCTCAATTTGCTTCTTCAACTCAACCTTCTCGTGGGGTGCCATTCTTCTAGGTGGAAGAACTACAGGTCGAGCTCTAGAAATAGATCAATGCAGAAATCAATTTTCCACTTAGGCGGTAAAGCAGTGACTTCACCAAATACATCGGGATATAGTCTGACCACAAGGGTAGAATCAAGATCATCTGGAGAAGAGTCAAGAGAATAAATAAAACTACCGGCATAATCTTGAGACAAGCAATACCGAATCACCAAAGAATTACCAAAATCATCCACAAGAGAAACATATCGGATTTTACAAGAGATAACGGCATCATGCTTCTTCAGCCAATCACCCTCAAGTAATAGATCAAAAGCATCAAAACCTAGAACATAGAAATCACCACTGAAATGGTGATCAAAATAGAGAAGTTTCACTTGGTTACAAATCCTACTAAGGTACGCGGGACCCGCAATAGGATTTGAAACACATAAAGGCTCATCAGCAAAATTAAGAGAAAGGAGATGCTCAAATTTATGACAAAGGTCCATAGAAATAAAACTATGAGAAGCTCCAGTATCAAATAAAACATGAACAAGAGATTTAAAAAAAGTAAAGGTGCCCTGAAGTGTACCTTGTGAATCACTAGAAGCAGGAGCAGGAGAAGGTGGAGCTGGTGAAGAAGCAGAGGTAACAGCAAATGTACCAGAAGACTTGCCCTTCTGCTGAGCAGGACAATTTTTCTTGAAATGGCCAGGCTGCAGAAAAACGTGACAACGATCACGCTTGGTTAACTGAGCTGGAGGAACAGCAGAACCAACTAAAGTAGGAAGCTATTAGCATAGTGTCCCTTCTGATTACATCTGAAACAAGTGATGGAGGAAAGGTTGACAGACTGCCTCGGAGAGGAAGAAGATCCCAACCCTGGAGTCTTGTTCCAATTCTTCCTCTGCTGGTGAAAGTTAGGCTTTCTCTTCTTAGGATTACTCGAAAAAGACTGAGATGAAGCAGAACGAGCAGCTGGAGGATCCTTAGAAGTAGGATTCTCATATCTAATGGCCATATTCATCAGAATAGTGAAAGGGCTATGTACATGAGCGATGAGACGATCATAATACTCCGGGCGTGCACCAGCAATGAACTTCTCATTCTTCTTGCGAGGAGTGTCAATCAGATTTGGGCCAAACTTAGAAAGTTCATTGAACTTCCTCTCATAGTCAACAAATGACATATCACCCTGCTTGCGATCCATGAATTCCCGACACAACTGAGACTTCCCTGCCTCGGGCATCCACTTCACAATAAAAGCATCCCTAAAGCACGATAAAGAACATAAGACAAATTTCAAAAGAGAAAATGAACCAAATTCAAAACAAATGAGAGATGATACCTAAACTGCTCCCAAGAAATGTTAGCCTCACCAGTGTGAGCCGTGACAGACTCCCACCAATCCAAGCCTGCTCCCCTCAACTGCCAAGCTGCCAACTAACGCTGCTGGGCATTAGTGATCTCAAGACCGGAGTAGATTCTCTCCAATCCCTTCAACCACTGCCGAGCCTTAATAATACTCTCAGATCCGGTAAACTTGGTGCCACCAAGCTCAGTGTATTTCTTACAGAGGGTAGTGAACCTAACTGGTGCAGCAGGTTCAAGAGCTAGGGCAACACTAAAACCCTACCTCTAGCATTACTATGATTCATCCAGAAAAATCAATAATGAATTTTAAGACAGAGGTAATTGAGAAACAAAGACAAGATTAGATAAGATAAGATTAGATTCAACTTGAATGAATATCCTAAACATGGAATAACTAGCAAGATGGATAAGGAAAGGGAAGAAGTTAAGAAAATTTGATTTCAAAACAAGCAAAGTTTATACCAAAATAATTTTTGAAAATCCTTTGAAAATTATTTTATAATTTAAAATACGTTCTCTCACAAAGAAAGGATTCCAAGATTGATTTCACTCATTCTAGGGTATTTCTACCATATCTCTAATGAGTTTCTGCTCCCCAGGCTAAGGTTTGCCTAAAACCAAAACTCTATACCAAATGTAACGACCCACTATTTTGGACCATTCAAATCGACAATAAAACCACACATGTCTGACTTGAGTAATTCAAAACAGTAGATTGTGATATAATTTGGAGCAAATAAAACCAATCACAGAATCACGGACATAGATAAATTAGAATAACTCGTAGAGGAAATAAAAATAACCATAGTAGTTCATGAAGCTACTACAAACACAGTCTCAGAACGAGTACAAAATACTAGAGTTTGAAAAATAAATACAACAGAAATTCAAAATACATAAATGTCTACTAATACACAAGCTGAATAGAAATACTGAATGGAAATAGATAATAACTATATAGATAGATAAACTCCAGCAAATCCACTAGTTCCTGAAGGTGAAATCTAAAGCTGATACTCAGGCTGACCCGAGCGTAAAGCAAAACACAAAACACTCGCGTCAGGACATATATACTTGTACAATGTAAACTAACTCAAGTGAACTGTAATAAAATGCACAAGTAACTTAAAGGATGCTTGGGACAACCCCTCCTTTAAGGATCCGTTAAATTATTTACTATGTAGTAATATACGCTATTATAATAATGTCTAAAGTAAAGTATATTATAATTGAAAACAGCGTTAAGGCATTACATTTTCCACCTTAACACATTTTATATATTCCTATCGTCTATACAGTACTGTAATCTCCTCCATATTGCGCATCGCCAGAGGGCACTCCATAGGAATGGTACAAAAAATCATACAAGGCGCGCTACGGTAGGTGACATGGCACAACTGGCAATGTCAGGGTAGATATACCAATTATGCATCTAGACTGGTGGTAACGCATAGCAGCCACTACCACCCACCTTGAGCCACACTCCTAAAATCAAAGGGTACCCTAATCAATCACAAAATAATAGAATGGTATCGAAGAAATGTGTCTGATAAGAGGAGCTACCTCATTGCCCAGAATCGCTCCTGTTTTAGCCAACTTATGCCAACTCACGGGAGTCGGGTCCATGTATGTACCTCAAATAGAATCGTCTCCACCATCCTACTTCATTCCGGAAACTCCACCGCGTACACGGTTGTTAAAGTGGTTTTCGGTATCGATAGAGAGTATGTCCATATCCAATCCCGGTCTCTTTAACAACCAATCGTTATTATACCCGTGGTTATAAATTTCAAAATGGTTTATATTACCTCAAAACATATTCATTTAAACCATTTAAATTCAACGTGAATACCTTTCAAAATAATATCATTTCCAAAGTTGTGGCATTTCTACGTTCATTCGTTTAATTATAACAATTTCAAAACATTGAATTTTAGCATTCGTAGCACTTGGAAAATGCGATAATACATATAGTAGCAGTTCAAAAATGTTATCTTTCAGAAACAGCAGCACTTAGAAAATGTTATTGTAGATATAGTAGTATTTCAGAAAAAAGTGCATTTTCAGAAATGGTAGCACTTAGGAAACGTTAATGTAGATATAACAGTGTTTCAGAAAAACAGTACATTTCCAGAAATGGTAGCACTTAGGAAATGTTACTGTAGGTATAATAGTGTTTCAGAAAAACAATACATTTCTAGAAATGGTAGCACTTAGGAAATGTTACTTTAAAACCACAGCAATTTGGAAATGCTGCCAATACAAAAATAAGATTTATTATAACATTTTAGAAACATTATAAATTTCATTTTTCACCATTTTTAACTTATAAAACATATCTCACATTTCAAAAATATTTATTTGGATATCATTTAACTTATGATTAAATAAAACAAAATTTTATAAATAAATATCCAAATTAAACTATAATTCATTTATTAAGTCAAATGTACATTATTTCACTTACCTTTTATCTTAACAAATAACTTAATACTTTATTTAAAATTCCCATTTCATAAATAAAATATTATTTTTACTAAGCTTAAAAATTCTATTTTGAAAACTAAATTTCCAATTATCAAGTTAAGTCATATTTAAATTACATTTTACCATTTATTACTTATATATTTTTAACTTATAGAAGATCATTATAACATTTATTTAAATCATTTAAATCCAATTTAAGTTAATTTCATATTTTAAATTCCAAAAATACTTAAAAAATTTCAGAAAAAATATTTAAAATTAATCACGGGTCTGTATATAATTTTCTATGATACAGACATGTATCATTTCAATCCGTAATTTAAAATAAAAATCCGAGTTCTATCAAATCCGAGTTCTATCATTTCAAGCCCGCAATCCCAAGTCAAATAAAATAAAATAAAAATCGCTTGAGCCTATCATTTCAGCTCATAATGATTTTTCCTTATTCTGATGTCCGTTCGGGTATGTATCATTTCAACTCATAGTGATTCTATTCTAACTGGGAACTTGCAGTGTGAGAAACATTAAATAAAATAAACATTATATAATATGGCATATCATATCAGGTGATGTAACACATAAATATCAGGTTATAACATCATGAAATATCATATCACATGCATATATAAATTACTATTATATCATCACTACAATTCACATGCCATTGTTTTACAATTATATAAGTACAAATGTCGAGAGTGAATAACTCACCTTTTAAAGCTGGAATTAACATTCAAGACACATGAATAAACTTCGAAAAGCACGACAATGCATGACTTATATTCGAGTGGATGGAGAGCCAAGATTCAGATCTTGCAAACAAATGAATTACAACATACATAAACATAGAATCCAACACATAAATATAAATCAAAACAATGTGAAATTATGAATCAAAATGAAGCAAAGGGGACTCCACCAAGGCAAGTGGGATCGGCCACTTATCAGTTTGGCTAGAACACCATCACATGGCTTGGCCATGACTGTTTAAGAGCATCTATGCTAGGCCATGGTCACAAAAGCCATGGTTAGGGGTTAGAAATATGAAGGGGATGGCAAGCAAAGGTCAAGTAGAGGCAAAAGGTCAAAGCAAGTTGATGTTTTGGGCTCGGCCCTATGGCTACATAACTCGGCTTGGATTTGTTTGGCTTGGATTAGATCTGGTCACATCTGGATAGGCTTGGAGATGGGGATGGTCATGGTAAATCAAGGCAAAGGAGGTAGCATAAGTGGTGGCCGAGGCTAGTGAATGGGGATTGGATGAGGTGATGGGCTCGGCTAGGGTTTTGTAAACAATTTGGTGATGGGAATTTGTGTATATGGTCACGACATGAGTGGAGGAGGTTAGTTAGTGATGGAAGCCGATCAGGTGGTTGTGGTGAGGAGGAGATGGTCGGTAAATAGGAGGGCATGGCCGAGTATAGCATGGAAATAAAAGAGAAAGGAGAAAGAAAAAGAAAGAAGGAGAATTAAAAACTTACTGTAAAATCTTTTAATCAGAAGAGGCAAATAAGGAAAGAGATGAATGAAAATATTTTGTACGTGATTTGAGAAGTAATTGAGGAGCTTTGAACGCCTAGAAAGGTGGAAGGTTTTGAACGGCTAGGAATAATAAAGGCTTTTCCTCATTTCCAAGAAAGAAACTTAAGTCTTTTGAAATTTCCAAGCCAAAAATCAAATAAAAGAAAGTAGAAAGTAGTGAATGGAAAAGAATAAAATAAAATAGAAAATAGGAAATAAAATATAAAATAGAAATGAAGTAGAAAAATTTAGGATAGAAAATAAACAGAAAAATGCTGAAAATAATCACGTGTAAAACGCTGAAATTTATCAAATTTAAAAAGTATAAAATAGAATTTTACAAAATGAAAAGCAGCACGAATATCAGAATCAAATACAGTTTGAAGAAAAAGATTAGAAATTTAAAATTCAAATTTAAAAATTTCAACTGAAATTCAAAGTTTGACCACAGTTGACCAAAATATAAAATTTTCAAAAAATAATTATTTTGTTGTATTTGGAAATTAAATTATAAACAAAATCCAAAATTACATTGAAAAATTCCAAATTTTAAATTTTAAATGATTTAAAATTAAAGTTTCAAAATAAATTCAAATAAAATATTTATTAAAATTATGGGTTATTACATATACATTATTCCATAAATCTATATTACTCAATATTATATACTAAGTATTATAAATCTTTAATATAATGTTGTCCTCAACTGTATATATATTGATAAATTACTTGCACGCTCCTTAATTGTTGAGCAAACTCAAGCTAGTGATGTTATGTGCAGTATTATTAATATATTGAATAGATGAGGTAAGATAATTATATGTATTTTTTAGCAATCTTAAGGAATACATGCTATACTTAGGCTTTCGTGATATGATAGATACGTGTGAATTTAATTTTGATTTATTAAGCAAACTCAAGGATGAAGTTAAATTAGGATAAGGTACCACAAGTTATGAGTTTTATATAATACAACCGATAAGGAATTGTCCATTATCTGTAGAGATATGACTTGTTGAGCAAACTCAAGGTCAGAATTCCAAGACAAACGAGTCCTAACACCTATTAGCAAAGTATAAAGACTTGATCTATGTTTCAAATTAGGGTTTGGTGAAATATAAAAACTAGTGAGAGCTTACTAGTAATACGAAACATAAAGTTTAACCTTATTAATATTATATGAACATCTACTAGATATTGTCTTAATAAATTACCAAATAAAACTTGCAGAAAATGTCGAATGTAAGACTGTTTAGAGAAAATGACAAACTAACTAGACCAAACAACTATGTTGATTGGCTAAGAGCTATTAAGATAGCATTTACATACAAGAGTCTATGCTCATCTATTACTTGTACTCTTATAACGAGACCATTTAAAATGTTGACCCTAAACTACATGTTGCTTATAATAAATGGGTCGTTGACTTGAAAATAGCCTAAGTTTTCATGTTGTCTACATTAGAAAAGTCGTTGCAAAGGTAGCATGAAACAGTATCCATCCTCAGATATTTGATAGTTTGACGTTACTTTTTAGTAACCAATTTTGTTCGGTTAGGTATGAGATTACTGAGAGATTATACGACACTAAAATGCAAAAAGGATAGAGGGTGGATGATTTTGTCCTTATGATGAAGGGCTATATTAATAGGCTTTCCAACTGGACATGGGGATAAGCAATAAGTTGTAGGTAGACTTGATTCTTGCTTCTCTTACCCCTCAGTATGAGCTATTCATACTAAATTAATATGAACCAACCAAATGCGAATTTTGTGGAGCTTCTTAATATGTTGAGGTTGATCGAGTCATAATCGAAGGATTAAGGGGTCATGATTACTATTAAGGATGGGGCATATCTTCAAATAGTTTGAAAAAGCAAAAGAGAGAAATTGAGAAGAATATGAGAATAAGAAGACATATGACGATGGTTAATGTCAACTTTGTCGTAAGGATGGCCACTTGAAAAGTAACATTCCTGAGTGCTTAAAGTTTTTTACAGAAAGAAAGAAAAATGGTTCCACAGCTCTATTAGGTACATTCATGATTAGAAATTGTTTTGCAACCAATAAAATATCTTAGATTTTCAATAATGGATCTGCAACTCATATATGTAATTTGTTACAAGGGCTTAGGAACTGGCGCTGCATGGCGAAAGGAAATATAAGGCTCCAAGTTGCATGTTAATCTATCGTATATGCAACGATAGTATGAGATTACCATTTATGTTCGCCTAATGGAGTAGTATTGATATTAAATAATTGTTATTTTGTAAAAGAATTGAATTGCGGAATTGTGTCTATTTCTAGAATGTCTGAGACTGGATATGCATTGCACTGTGCGAATAATATTATGTATTTCACTGTGCGAATAATATTATGGACATTATTTTAATTGGTAATAAGTATGCGATGATGTTCTTCAAAATGGCATTTATGCAATCAATAAAAATTATGATTGTTTTATTAGTAGTTTTTCTTACAATATAAATGATAGTTTCTTTGGCATCGAAGGCTATGTCATATTAGTAAGAAATGACTGTACAAACTGAAAGCCGAAGATTTTTTTCATCACTTGATTCAAAATCATTTAACATATGTGTGTCATGCCTCAAAGGTGAAATGACCAAAAACCTCTTAAATAGGAGCAATAAAATGTGAGTCGACGGAATAGGGATCTTAAGGCTAAATTAACAATAGAGGGGGAGTTGAATACTATTAATGGGTTGTATGAATATTAATCAAATTCTTTAAGATTTTACTTGGAATGAAGGGATTAACAATCACAGAATCAAAGTAAAAATAAAAGTAAATGCAGTAAAAGTAAAATGGAAAGAACACATCAGGATTTTATACTAGTTTGGAGTTACCATACATCCAGTCCTGCACAATTCCTTATAAGAATTTCTTTTCAATTAGTAAATGCAAATACAGTCCTGATTTCAAGACTATGAGACACACCCTTCAAAATCTCAACCTCTTGGTAGAGCCACTTGATTGTCGGACCACAAGCACACCCATTAGATTTACGAGCTACTAAGCATAACTAATCGATTTAATCAGACTACAATCACACCTACTTGGATTTTAGGGATACCAAGCATGCCATAGAATATAAGGGTATGATTTGACAGACTTTACAGACCCAGATCTTTGATCATGAGTACAGTTGACCCTATAACTCTTGAATAACACTTTGATCTTGAGAAAGATGAGAGAAATCAGAAAGTATATGAAAGGCTGTCAAACTAGTAATGACTGAATTTGATTCTCTTTGAATTTTGGTATAGTTTCGATAGAAATTGCTTTAAAAATCAAGAGAGTGAAAAGAGGAGAGAAAAATAAGAAAGTAGTTGATGAAAATTTGTTTGGAAGGCAGATATATATAGGGAAACAATGATCATGTTCATTCGCGAAGAGATACGATGAAAAGACACTTCCATTCAAAATTAAAATTTGAAAAGTACGGCTAGTATGTCGACATATTTGTAGAGGATATGTCGACATAACCCTTTGTATTTTGAAAAATTACTTAATAAAAATTATTTTGAAAATATTATTTTGCAAACTATTTTGAAACTTTGTATAAACATTCGAACATAGTTTATACATATTTTAATCATATTAAAACTTAATAAAACTTTATAAAATAATTTTGAAAGGTGTGACAACACGCCCTTCTACTACCAGAAAGACGCATCATCATTAAGAAAGGAAGGGATAGAAAATAGAAAAGGAAGAGTAAGAAAGAACAGCAACATCAGAATCTCACAGCGGAACGGAACAAAATATAATATATCACATAAATATTACATAGTTTTACATATATCAGAGTTATAGAATATCAATTACACATGTCAGTCATACATATATCTGTCGCTACATACATCAGAGATACAGTACACATCAACTAACACAGCGGCACTAGATAGATAGCTACATACGTCTGGAAACTCCTGCTCCAAGCTCCTCCAGAAATCAAAGTCCAAAACCTATCACTTGGCTACTCATAAAAATTTGAGTACCCAAGAGTTTATGAAACATAAAATATAAACTCCGGGTCAGACATGGGTATGGTATGAGTAAATGGTTTAAATTGTTTAACTTTGAAAAACATTTGAAAATAAAGGTATCACGTAAGACTCCCCACAAATAAATACCGGTAAGTTTTTACCTTACGCTAACCAAAACATTTCATAGGAAATCCAGTGATATTATAATAGTGTCTAAGGTTTTCACGTAAATAGAAAATAGCCGAAATTGTTACATGATTAAATTCCAGCTACTAGCCACAAAAGTGGGTAATACAAATCAAAACCGTAGGGTCTCGTAGGGAAAATGGATTTCCAACAATGGCAGGGCTACTGGCGTACCGCCCGTCACAGTACGGGGCCTAGATCACCGTACCGAGGATCACTCCCGACCCCTTACAACACAAGGCCGGAACCATTCCTTACTGAACAGTCCCGAACAAGATAAACCCCGCGGTTGTAGCTAGCAACCGCCGACACAGCCGAAATAAAAAGGGACATCTAGACAGGGGAAATATCTTGTCCTGCTTGGGCATGACCCACCTAACCTTGCTGCATCTCCCCTGTTTTAGCCATTCCCGGTTGATGAGGCTTGAGGCTACGATTACCTTTATAGAACATATTTCTTAGAATGCTCATCGTCCACCTGACGATGTGCTGAAAGCATTCAATCCATACAAGTTCGTTCCGGGTTCGAACGAAACCGAAGGCATTATCTCGTCACACTCATTTTGGAATCACCCTCAGAGTCAACGACAATAATCCTTACATTCTGAAAACACCATCTCGACCTTCATTTCAGGATTCACGACCTAATGTTTAAATTGGATCGATGTGGTTTTCGGAGAATCAAATTTGATTCTTCCGATCCCTGTCTCGTCGAATCCAAACACCATTTTAAGGGCCAAGTTGTCTAATTAACTTAAACAGTTTAAATAATTTAAATTCAACAATTGAATTAACATAGCATTTATCTCAGATAAAACATATACAAGCATCATTTATATAACATAACATGTCACAGAGCATCACAGAACATCATCAATAGATATCACAAACAGATATTCTACTCATACAATCCATAAGCAGTCATCTTCAAGTCTTATTTGTAATTAATTCTGTTTAGAATTAATTACCTGAGAGTTAAACACTAAACTCTGTTTGATTAATTATTAATTAACGATTAATTACCTATTTCAGTTTAAATCATCTAATTAATGATTTCTTAATTTATTATTAAGTCTTAATTTTATTTCACATTATTAATTAATTACTTCCTTAATCATGTTATTTAACTTTAATCAACCATTCCTCAATCACTAATCAATAACCTTAATTGTTATTTAATAAACTTAATTGCCCATTTATTAATTACTAATTTCTAAATTAATCATTATTAATTCTTAATTAAATCACTTGATTTATTAACTGTTACCCATTCATAAATTAACTTAAATAGTTGATTACAAATTCCTTTATTAATTATAATCCATCACTAATTATAATCAAAATTCATTATTCTTAATTACTTCCTGAAAATAATCAATTTATATTAATTACTCAACTTAATTGACATTTTAAAAGAAATATTCTTAAGTTTGAAATCAATTTACCTCTAATTACAAACTTGTATTAATAAGTTTTAAACTTATCTTATATTACTTACCTAATTTGAATAATAATTATGAGCTTAAAACACATTAAAGTATTAGCTAAAGTAATTAACTTGTATCTGAGTTTTAGCTTAAATTGTTATCTACTACCAAGTTTTGCAGTATTTAAAATTAAATGAAAATTTGTTTGCTTACATTACCCTTAAAATACAATACTGTAGTTAACAAACCCGAGGCTTCCCCATGTTATCTCGAGTGTGATTCCGAGCCTCATCTGATTTGCACCATTTCACCTCTCTCCCTCTCGTGTTCTTCTTCCTCTCTTTCCCTTCTTTTTATTTTTCCAGTAAGTTAAAATTAATAACTTAAATCAAACATCAGTACCAACCCACACTCGAACGAAAACGACACGAAGGAAATCCCACAACCACGCGAGCACGACCCGAAGCATTCGACTCTCTCCCTCGTACACTGTGTGCGACCCACGTAACTGTGTCAGAGAAGCGTATCGCCGCCACCGTACACGGGCACGACGGCATGGCTTGACTTCGATGAACGCCCACTATCCCAGCATGTCGCAAGTCACCTCAAGATCAAATTTCAAACTCAAATTACCCATAAAAATCGAATTCGAAAAAAAGAGGCCAACAGCTAGAACAGCTTGTAAACACGACATCAATAAAACATCTCGCGATCGCCGTAGAGATCACCAAAGACGCCCAAATTTATCCCACCCCACGACAACACGACTAGCTCCCACCCTCTTGATTCACGTGAAGCTCGAACACACAGAGATGACGAACTCGTCACGTTACTGCCAAGTTCAAAACTTGATATAAAACCCTAAATCGATCTAGTTCCTTAAATTTACTCAATGAAAAAATTTTCTAATAATTTTCGCAACATTCTCAATGTTTATACTGGCTTCAATTTAAATCTCAAACTTTTAAATTGATTCAGAAATCTTAAATTTTTAAAAATGCAAATTTTATTCAATTACTAACTGCTCCTAAATTACTCATCTATAAATCTTCATTCTTGTATTAAAAACCATCACTTGCAGTAGGCCTTCATGTTATCATCTTGAATTAGCATTCTGTAACAACTGAATTTATCATTTAATTCCTTGTTTTCCTGTAAACCAACCTTCCAGCAGTACTTATTCACTAATCAAGTTCAATCTACTTAGAAAACCTTGTTTGATGTTTCAAACTCTTGTTTGATTATAAATAAATAAAAACTTTACAAGGGTTTAGATGAAATCACTTGAAATTGAATAATACTCAACTCTGATCAATATACAGAGTAACAACATATATAGACAGAATCATGTTCCAGAAAAAAACAAGTACAAATACCCTATAATAAAGAAATCATTTTTACTGATTTTAATTTAAACATAAAACTTAAAAATTTGTTTACTCACCTGAATCATGCCTAAACAAAGAATAACTTGATGTTGATTATCTGGAACTTGTACTGTTTGAAACTGCATATTTGAATCTGTTTTGCTGTTGAACTTAAATGGGTTTTCAAAAGCAAGATGCTGCTAAATTTTTTTCTTGTTTTCAGGTTTACTAATATATTTGACTGAACGAACTAAAGAAAGATGTATGTATATATATACAAAAGAAACAGTAGGTGAATGAAGGAAGGTGTTTTCTGGTGTAGTTATTTGTTTTGATATGGGCAGACTTCTATCTCAGAGATGTACAGATTTGTAATATTTGTTTTGAACAAAAGAGTGGCTGAGTTGATGACATTTAGTACTTGGGTTTTTAAAGATGTCTATATAATTATTTGTTTTCTGACATATTGTAGGTCAAAGGCTTGTGGATGAAGCTTGGTTTATAAAGATAATTAGCTTTATATACAAAATCTTGTCTTGTATCTTGATTAGTTGTATACTTATAAAAATATTTGCTGTCTATAGATATTTATGTAAAGGTATTTACTTGCAGGTAAGTTATATGACTTGTGTTACTTTGTTTCATATTTGTAGGTAGGCTTGGCTTTTAAATTTATTATGTATTCTAACTATGACTAACAATATTTAAGTTATATTCAAGATGGTTTATTTACATTTATATTTATATTTCATTCTTAACTATCAATATTTAAATTATGTGCAATATGATTTAGTTACATTTTATACTTATTATATTATATATTTTTCTATGGTCTTGCAAATTTAAACTGATATTGGAAGTATTAACTACTTATTTCTTGTTTTGATTTATATTTATATTTTGATTTGTGTTTTATATTTGACTATTAATATTAAACTTAGATTGATATGTTTACTTATTTATTTATATTTATGTTTCAATTATCAATAATTAAACAAGATTCACATGTTTCACTTATGTTTTATATTAATAGAATTAGATCTTAATTTAAACATTTTCATTCATATGTCTATTTCATCACATGATAACAAGACAAAGTAATTTAATGGTATAAGATAAATATTATAAAGAGATTTATTTTAAATCTCACACATTATTATTCAAATGTATATGTTTATCAATGTTAGCAATGTAAAACCTTTTTAATTTAATTATATAAGGTAAATTTTATCAAAAATATTGTTAAGAATCTTTTATTTTGGAATTTTCAAACATTATTATCTATATGTATTATTTTATACTAAATATAAACAAAGTAAAGTATTTTAATCAAATTATATAAGATAAATTTTATTATAATATTATCAAAAGATTTTTTTAAAATTTTAAATTTCCAGAGTTCGATTCCCTTTTTAAAATACCAATCCATATGAACAAATGGTAAATATTTCCAAAATCGTATTCATTTAATATGATCAGTTCACATTTTATTAAATTAGATCAAATATTTATTAAAATAAACGGGCCAAAAATCCAGGGTCGTTACATTCTTCCCCCCTTAAAAGAATTTCGTCCGCGAAATTTAAAACCAAGATAATTTAAAAAGCTATTATTCGAACCATTCAAACATACATATCATTCATATATTAACAAACAACCAAACAGTCTATCCTAACTAACAACACTAGTTATCCAAACACAAATCTGGATAACTTCCCTAAAATCATCCAGAGATATACGGAATACACCATAAATTCCAGATATCCACTCTGGCAATTTAATTCTGAAATCTACAATATTAATTCGTCCCAAATTTTATTGACCTCTTTACAGAATTTCAATATCTATTCAATCAAGCCCGTACGATGTACATATACCATTCGTATGCAAAATCAAATCCGATCGCTCGCTCGATCACACAATTTCATTTCCGAAATAGTATCGTCCACCCGATTTCCTAGTGCGGACTCAGAACTGGTTTCTTGATCGGAAACTGTCATTCTCCTTGCATAGTCACAACTATGATAGAGAATTTCCAGCATCAATCAAAATCCATATCCATGGTTCGTCGTCGAAAATCGAGTGAAAAATCCTAACTCGGATCGATATAACTATCTCGAAATTCTGTGCTCGAATCTGGATCACATTGTTTTGCGAATAAAATAATATACGTTCATCATACGTATTTATATCCATTGATTATCAACTATATCAATTTCTTGTATTCACATTATTCTGATTTTTATCTGCTTGGAATAATTCTCTCAATATCAAATTTACTTAAGAATTTCACCATTTATTTCTTAAGTTTATTATAAGCATTATATATATTCTTATATTATTACTCTACCACTTTAGCCTTTATATCTTTTTTTTATTTAAATCTGAATTTCCACTTTCTTGTGGATTCAATTTATCTTTAACTCTGAATATTGAATTTTATCGACTATCTTCCATTTATAAATGGTTTCTATCATTATTATTATTTTTTTGAAAAGTTTTGGTAGAGTCTCCATTTGTTCAACAGTACATATTTTCATAAGCACATAAGGTTACGACACTTATTACAATTACTTCCAACCAATTCTCAAATCATTCTCTTCAGCTTATGTGATTTATAACTTACTTGCTTATATATAATCCATTTAAGCAAAACAAACTCATATTCAAAATCATCCTATTTCGCTCCTAATAATTCATAAAATTTATCTAATTTCATTTACTTCAAACAACCCATTTCCTTATGCAATTCAACAATATTATTGTGAATAAATAATCACTTAAGCTTTATAACAATTTTAAAATGATTCTAACCTAATTTACACTTGAGTCCATCACAATTAATTTATTCACAATCCCTTCATTGCATTTTCTTTCATTTCAACAAGTTTGATTCCAAACCATTTTATTAAGTTCGACAATCAATATTTTAAATAATCATTTCACAATTTACTCAAGTTATTTATTTTCTTCAAACTGTTCCACTTAACAACTTAGGTTTATTCTATTTCACCAATTTCCATATAAATCTTTGATTTATTTTTTTTAATCAAATCCCAACTATTTACAAATTTGTTCGATTAGTTTATTCTTTTATCCATTCTTAAATTTACATGAACAATTTATTATTGAGTTTATAATAAAGTCATTTAATTTATGCTTGAATTAGATTTGTTTACAACTTACTCCAATTCTATTTTAATTCAAATTCAAGACTTACTTGGTTTACATTTACTTATTTACGTACGAATTTCATTTCATTCAATATTACCTGTAACTCGATTGAATTCATTTAAATTCAGTTTTATTCCAACTCAACTTCAGTTAAATTTAGCTACTTACCATTCCTTTAAATTTATTTCTCAATATATGAGTTCAAAACTTATTTGTTTACTTAAAAGCTTATATTGCTCATTTGGGTCATTTTATCTTGTAACCACAATTTCAGACTATATATATATAGCACTTACTGTCTTAAGGTATAAATTTCCACCTCACAATTACAGTCATTTTACCTTCAAATTTTATATCCAATTAAGTTCGTTTTGAACTTCAATTCTATTTAACTTATCTCAGGTTAACCTCCAATATGTTTTCTTATTTTCATTTACTTAAGTTAAATTTTAATTCCGGGAATACAATCCCGATTTCTTCTTATTAATATCTACTTTACTTTATAAGTTCAACAGATAATTCATTTAAACCTCCCACGTTATCTAAATAGAATTTCTTAGAATTCAATTTCCCGGTTTTCATTTCCAAAACCATTTTGAAATGATAACTACTCATACTCACTTGATATGTCAAATCAAAATTTCAAATTCCAAACACTTGTTTTCACCAAAACAAATTTTCTCTTTGAAATTTTTAAAACAACTTGTATACCCAACAAGTCCGAACAATATCCCGATAGCAATCCATCACTTTAGAAACTCGAAAATGAATACTGATGATGTGGCCATCATCATCAGGATTATTTTCCAGCGACTGAAGTGAGTTCAGTGCTTCCTTCCTTCCACAAATTTTCCCAAAATAGTTTCCATTCAACAATATTTTTTCAAATCAATATTCCAATATTGCCTTCAAATCTTTGGAAAAACATTTCAAACATTCCCAAGATTTTTTTTTAATTCCCAAATCCTTTGTTTAAATTCATTTAAACACCTTCAAATTTCCGGGACTTAAATTCTGTTTAATCAAATTTTAGTTATATTCCTTTTTATTCAAACCTTACTTAGATAATTTTATTTGGTTATAAACCACTCAAATTTTAAATTTTTATTCAATTATAGTATTAACAACCAAGCATCCAACTATATATATATAATTTCAGAAAAATATTTCTTTTATTTCAAAATATAATTTTTGGGTAAAGTTATTTCATTTACCCTACTTTTAAAAACAATACCGTGTCGGTAAATCTTGTTTACGAGTTTAGGAATCCCTATCGAGGAAATGGCGTCCCACACATCGACCAGAATCCATAAACACTCAACAGATAAGTCAACACAATATAAAAACAATTTTATATTCACTAACAAATACTCGCTCATATCTATTAATACACTCAAACTCATTCTAGAGTTCTACAAACTCTATTCTATGAGTAATTCCTACCAGAGCCAAGGTCACCACCAACCTCGCTCTGATACCAACTGTGACGACCCGCCCTTCTACTACCAGAAAGACGCATCATCATTAAGAAAGGGAGGGATAGAAAATAGAAAAGGAAGAGTAAGAAAGAACAACAACATCAGAATCTCACAGCGGAACGGAATAAAATATAATATATCACATAAATATTACATAGTTTTACATATATCAGAGTTATAGAATATCAATTACACATGTCAGTCATACATATATCTGTCGCTATATACATCAGAGATACAGTACACATCAACTAACACAGCGGCCCTAGATAGATAGCTACATACGTCTGGAAACTTCTGCTCCAAGCTCCTTCAGAAATCAAAGTCCAAAACCTATCACTTGGCTACTCATAAAAATTTGAGTACCCAAGAGTTTATGAAAAATAAAATATAAACTCTGGGTCAGACATGGGTCTGGTATGAGTAAACGGTTTAAATTGTTTAACTTTGAAAAACATTTGAAAATAAAGGTATCACGTAAGACTCCCCACAAATAAATATGGGTAAGTTTTTACCTTACGCTAACCAAAACATTTCATAGGAAATCCAGTGATATTATAATAGTGTCTAGGGTTTTCAAGTAAATAGAAAATAGCCGAAATTGTTACATGATTAAATTCCAGCTACTAGCCACAAAAGTGGGTAATACAAATCAAAACCGTAGGTTCTCGTAGGGAAAATGGATTTCCAACAATGGCCGGGCTACTGGCGTACTGCCCGTCACAGTACGGGGCCTAGATCACCGTACCGAGGATCACTCCCGACATCCTACAACACAAGGCCGGAACCATTCCTTACTGAACAGTCCCGAACAAGATAAACCCCGCGGTTGTAGCTAGCAACCGCACACACAGCCGAAATAAAAAGGGACATCAAGACAGGGGAAATATCTTGTCCTGCTTGGGCATGACCCACCTAACCTTGCTGCATCTCCCCTGTTTTAGCCATTCCCGGTTGATGAGGCTTGAGGCTGCGATTACCTTTATAGAACATATTTCTTAGAATACTCATCGTCCACCTGACGATGTGCTGAAAGCATTCAATCCATACAAGTTCGTTCCGGGTTCGAACGAAACCGAAGGCATTATCTCGTCACACTCATTCTGGAATCACCCTCAGAGTAACGAAGATAATCCTTGCATTCTGAAAACACCATCTCGGCCTTCATTTCAGGATTCACGACCTAACGTTTAAATTGGATTGATGTGGTTTTCGGAGAATCAAATTTGATTCTTCCGATCCCGGTCTCGTCGAATCCAAACGCCATTTTAAGGGCCAAGTTGTCTAATTAACTTAAACAGTTTAAATAATTTAAATTCAACAATTGAATCAACATAGCATTTATCTCAGATAAAACATATACAAGCATCATATATATAACATAACATGTCACAGAGCATCACAAAACATCATCAATAGATATCACAAACAGATATTCTACTCATACAATCCATAAGCAGTCATCTTCAAGTCTTATTTGTAATTAATTCTGTTTAGAATTAATTACCTGAGAGTTAAACACTAAACTCTATTTGATTAATTATTAATTAACGATTAATTACCTATTTCAGTTTAAATCATCTAATTAATGATTTCTTAATTTATTATTAAGTCTTAATTTTATTTCACACTATTAATTAATTACTTCCATAATCACGTTATTTAACTTTAATTAATCATTCCTCAATCATTAATCAATAACCTTAATTGTTATTTAATAAACTTAATTGCCCATTTATTAATTACTAATTTCTAAATTAATCATTATTAATTCTTAATTAAATCACTTGATTTATTAACTGTTACCCATTCATAAATTAACTTAAATAGATGATTACAAATTCCTTAATTAATTATAATCCATCACTAATTATAATCAATATTCATTATTCTTACTTCCTGAAAATAATCAATTTATATTAATTACTTAACTTAATTGACATTTTAAAAGAAATCTTCTTAAGTTTGGAATCAATTTGCCTCTAATTACAAACTTGTATTAATAAGTTTTAAACTTATCTTATATTACTTACCTAATTTGAATAATAATTATGAGCTTAAAACACATTAAAGTATTAGCTAAAGTAATTAACTTGTATCTGAGTTTTAGCTTAAACTGTTATCTACTACCAAGTTTTGCACTATTTAAAATTAAATGAAAATTTGTTTGCTTACATTACCCTTAAAATACAATACTGTAGTTAACAAACCCGAGGCTTCCCCATGTTATCTCGAGTGTGATTCCGAGCCTCATCTGATTTGCAACATATCACCTCTCTCCCTCTCGTGTTCTTCTTCCTCTCTTTCCTTTTTTTTTTATTTTTCCAGTAAGTTAAAATTAATAACTTAAATCAAACATCAGTACCAACCCACACTCGAACGAAAACGACATGAAGGAAATCCCACAACCACGCGAGCACAACCCGAAGCATTCGACTCTCTTCCTCGTACACAGCGTGCGACCCACGTAACTGTGTCAGAGAAGCGTATCACCGCCGCCGTACACGTGCACGGCGGCATGGCTTGACTTCGACGAACGGCCACTATCCCAGCAAGTCGCAGATCACCTCAAGATCAAATTTCAAACTCAAATTACCCATAAAAATCGAATTCGAAAAAAAGAGCCCTACAGCTAGAACAGCCTGTAAACACGACATCAATAAAACATCTCGCTATCGCCGTAGAGATCACCAGAGACGCTCAAATTTATCCCACCCCACGACAACACGACTAGCTCCCACCCTCCAGATTCACATGAAGCTTGAACACACAGAGATGATGAACTCGTCACGCTACTGCCAAGTTCAAAACTTGATATAAAACCCTAAATCAATCTAGTTCCTTAAATTTACTCAATGAAAAATTTATCTAATAATTTTCGCAACATTCTCAATGTTTATACTGGCTTCAATTTAAATCTCAAACTTTTAAATTGATTCAGAAATCTTAAATTTGTAAAAATGAAAATTTTATTCAATTACTAACTGCTCCTAAATTACTCATCTATAAATCTTCATTCTTGTATTAAAAACCATCATTTGCAGTAGGCCTTCATGTTATCATCTTGAATTAGCATTCTGTAACAACTGAATTTATCATTTAATTCCTTGTTTTCCTGTAAACCAACCTTCCAGCAGTACTTATTCACTAATCAAGTTCAATCTACTTCGAAAACCTTGTTTGATGTTTTAACCTCTTGTTTGATTAAAAATAAATAAAACTTTACAAGGGTTAAGATGAAATCACTTGAAATTGAATAATACTCAACTCTGATCAATATACAGAGTAACAATATATATACACAAAATCATGTTCCAGAAAAAAAACAAGTACAAATACCCTATAATAAAGAAATCATTTTCACTGATTTTAATTTAAACATAAAACTTAAAAATTTGTTTACTCACTTGAATCATGCCTAAATAAAGAATAACTTGATGTTGATTATCAGGAACTTGTACTGTTTGAAACTGCATATTTGAATCTGTTTTGCTGTTGAACTTAAATGGGTTTTCAAAAGCAAGATGCTGCTAAATTTTTTTCTTGTTTTCAGGTTTACTAATATATTTGACTGAACGAACTAAAGAAAGATGTATGTATATATATATATATATATATACAAAAGAAACAGTAGGTAAATGAAGGAAGGTGTTTTCTGGTGTAGTTATTTGTTTTGATATGGGCAGACTTTTATCTCAGAGATGTACAGATTTGTAATATTTGTTTTGAACAAAAGAGTGGCTGAGTTGATGACATTTAGTACTTGGGTTTTTAAAGATGTTTACATAATTATTTGTTTTGCTGACATATTGCAGGTCAAAGGCTTGTGGATGAAGCTTGGTTTATGAAGATAATTAGTTTTATATACAAAATCTTGTCTTGCATCTTGATTAGTTGTATACTTATAAAAATATTTGCTGTCTATAGATATTTATGTAAAGGTATTTACTTGCAAGTAAGTTATATGGCTTGTGTTACTTTGTTTCATATTTGTAGGTAGGCTTGGCTTTTAAATTTATTATGTATTCTAACTATGACTAACAATATTTAAGTTATATTCAAGATGGTTTATTTACATTTATATTTATATTTCATTCTTAACTATCAATATTAAAATTATTTACAATATGATTTAGTCTTTATTCTTGAACTCTTAAAACTTTATATCAACATCTTGAATCTACAGTTGATATCATCATCTTTATACTGTATAGTCTTCTTAATCAATACATGTCTAATATCCTACACATTATACTATATATATCTTGATAAAACATTAGTATCTATATTTCGTATGATGTCATATAGTTGTTATCATCAAAACCAATACCTAATGTACTAACAATCTCCTCCTTTTTGCTATATGTAGAAAAATATTATAACTCCCCTAAGTTACAAAACTCCCTCTTAATCTGTGCCTAGATTTTATATATTTTCCCACATTGTTATCAACAAAAATAATTAACAAAAATTATAACTCTAACACTAACTCTTACTATAATCCTATCTCTAACTTTCCTAAATAAAGTACTAATCAATTTGTATAAGAATTATATGTAGTGATTATGAGAAAGATTATATATAAATCATTGTAAAACGAAATAATCAATCCAAATATTCATCTAATCAAAAAAAGTTCATGTCACACAGCATTCAAACGAATCCACACAAATCAAAGTCAATCAAATCCAAATCAAACTAAGTATTATTATTTATAAACAACAAACCTATCTAGACATTTTGAGGAACTTCAACACATCCATCAGCGTGAAAGATTTGATCTGCTTTGGTGGCATCCTAATCTTCATCATCTTTGTTGATGGTACACTCTAGATCGGTGGTTGTTTCTTCATTGTTCAAGCAGAAATCATCCATCAAATAGCGTCAAAATGCATTTCTGGCTCCTTGATGATCTACATTTGACTCAATTCTAAGTGTCTCTGGTTTCTTAGGATGAAAGTAAGGATGTTCTTAAAAGATTCAAGAGTTTGTTCGAGGTTTTTGGTTAGTGTTTGAATAGAAGAAGACGTTATTTTGGTTTTAGAATTTGGGAATGCAGAGGAAGAAGAAAGACAGTAGAAAATAATGGTTATGTAGTCTCAAAAGATATTTAAATGGGTGGAAATTCGTTGGAAATGAATATACATTTGTTTTCTACTCAATTTTCAAATTTTTTTTTTTGAAAAGTTACCATTGTATGTCAACATACATGCCTAAGGTATGTCGACATATATGCAGAAATTTTCAAAAAAAACTTTATTTTGATATTCTAGTGTATTTAGTTTATACTAGTATACTATTATGACTTTCCGGAGGTAATAAACATTATATAACGGTAAGAAATAGAATTTTTATTGATAATAATGACGAGTACAAGAAATAACTGAAAGATACATGAGATTCGACATAAACTAAAACTAGAAAATCCAAATACAAGGAGAGTTTAAACAACTAAAAAGGTACGAATGAAGATAATGCAGAACTACCAAACTTGCGGATGATCTTTCCAAAGAATTTATCCATTTTGTTGGAAATTGAAGTAAATTTCTTTGAAAATGATTTCCTTAGCTTCCTTTGGTTATGGACGATCTTCTCTTGATTTTTGAGAAGAGTTTTGTTGGATGGATTTGGTGGCATGTTGATACTTTCCAAAGTAGTATCCTCCTCCTCTTCTTCTTCTTCCTCCTCGACTTTCATTTCATCTCCTTCTTCTTCTTCTTCCTCTTCCTCTTCCTCGTCTTATCTTATTTCATGCTTTTCTTCCCAAGCCAACCTTTGTTCCTTTCCGCAAGTGTTTCATAAGGCACGAAAAAGGGTGAAATATGCATAAGTAAAATGTTGGCATTGTCAAATTTTTTTTGAGGAATTTTTTCCTCTCCTTTAAGGTCAACACCAAAATAATTGAAAAAACGAGTGAGATGCACACCATGAAATAGTGTGTTTTCATATTTAGAAAGATTCTTAGAAAAACGGTCATCCAAAATGACTTGAGACCAAATTATGTCATATTGACCATAAATTGCAAAAATAGCTTTGAAAACTATTTGAGTCAGATTATTATAATTACCCGTTCGGGGAGTGATATTTTGTTGCAAAAGAAGGCTTAAAATTCTTGCTTTTGGATGCAAGTTTTTGTTCTTAAATTTAAATCACCATCACTTTAGAAAATATCAGGAATTACTTCACGATTTTGAAAATCAATTTGAAAATATGAAAGTTCCATTCCACTAAATTTGCATCTAAGAATGTGACCTAAAAGTCCATAATTTAATACAATTTATGTCCCTTTAATACTACTCCAAACTTCTCCTTCTCTACCATCATAAAACTTTCCTTTTAAATTTGCATAAAACATCTTTACTAATTTTGGAAACAAACAAAATCATTTTGAGAAACATCGATTAAACCAAAAATTTCATTTTGCAAACAAAGATTGAAAAGACCATAAGTAGAAAAATCTTCCAGGAAAGACTTTTCTGAAAGATAAATACTTAATATAGGCTTGAATGGCTTCTTGGCCATTGAAAATATTTTTTTTCATTTCTTAGAAAGCCTTATGGTTGCCTTAGTTTTGCTTAAGGATGCCATTTGAAGAATAGTTTGAAGTGATAAGAGAGTTTATGGTTTTTGAACATGAAAATGAAAGCGAGAAATGAATGGATGGAGATAGAGTAGGTAAATAGAGAATCAAAGGGCATGTTCTCTAGTCAAAAGGAAACTTTCAAAACATAGGAGTTGGCAAAAATGTGGAGGGAAATTCAGTTTCGAATTTGAAATTCAAATTCAAATTCAAATTTTCTCTGCATATGTTGACATATGCTCGTGGGGTATATCGACATATAGGTCGAAATTTTTAAAAATGATTTTTGTTTAACTATATCCTATTTTATTATATAGATCTATTTATAGTTATTCTATTTTCAAAAAAACAATTTTAAATATTTTATATTATTAAAATATATAAAATATTTAAATTTAAAATATAATCATATAATATTCAACCAGTAATATTATTAATCTATAGGATATTTCTAATAACCAATAAAGAAACCAAAAAAAATTCACTCAAGAAATTAAAACTTTTGATATATTAAAAGCATACCTTTTTTCTGATCCATTTCGCCATTTTTTTCTGAATTATGTATTGCTGTAAGCACCTATTAGTAGTTTCTATATCCGATTCATTATCATTTGAGGATGCATCTAAATAGTCTAATTTTGCAGTATAGGCTCTTCTCCATTTTATGGATAAATTAGTGTTTGGTGTAGTTTTTAGTTTATCGGGATGTGGACAGTTTCATTTTAGATGACTAGGGTCATTGCAGTTATAAAATCTAATTCCACTTCCGTTTCCACTTCCACTTCCTGGATTTTTGTCGTCATTTCTTTTGAAATTGTTCATCTTCCTATATTTTTCTAAAATTCCTTGTCATGAAAGCAATTTTTTCATCTTCATCGCTGTCTGAATCCAGATTATCTGTCATTACATTCCAAGCTATGGAGTACTTCTCCATTTCTTCGTTTTCTCTTCTGCTCTACGTTGTACTTCAAAAGACATTAAATTCTTAATCAACTCTTCAATTTTTACAGTTCTAATGTCATTAACCTCTTCGATTGCAAGATTTTTTATCCCATTTAAAAGTAAGTGAATTAAGGATTTATCTAACTTGATCCTTTTTAGAAAATATTTTACCCAGTGCAATAAGTGAGTGTACTATATCTTGAAATCTACTATACATATCAGATATAGACTCATTTGGACTTATTTTGAATTATTGAAACTGGTTCTTTAACATGGAAATTTTGTTTGTTTGACCTTACTTATCCTTTCATGTGTAATTTGCAAAGCTCTCCAAATTTCAAATGTAGACTTACGTATGGATACCTTATTAAATTCGTTTCTATCTAGTGAAAAATTAATATATTCATAGCCATAGAGTTACTTTATGCAATTGTTTTTTAGTCAGCAGGCCACTATGCAAAATTAATCTCAGGTTGAGTGTGCTCGGTTTGTGTGATATTCCAAGTGTCTAAAACAATTGACATCATTCTACCTGACCAATATGTGTAATTACTGCTATTAAAAAGTGGAGGTCCAGTAGGAGATTGTCCTTCGATAAATGAGTTACTAACAAATGTATTAATCGTCTTACTAATAGGGACCTTATGGAAAAATTAACACTGGAGGGGGTATGAATAGTGTTAAATGGGTTATATGAATATTATTCAAAATATTTAAGATTTTACTTGGAGTGAAGGGATCAGCAAGCACAGAGACAATCACTGAATCAAAGTACAAATAAAAGTGAATGTGGTAAAAGTAAAAAGGAAAGAACACACTAGGATTTTATACTAGCTTGGAGTTACCCTACATCCAGCCCCACATAACTCCTTATTTGGATTTCTTTTCAACTAGTAAATGCAAATTCAATCTTGATTTCAAGGCTATGAGACACACCCTCTAAAATCCCGGCCTCTGGATAGAGCCACTTGATTTCCAGGACACAAGCATAACCACTAGATTTACGAGCTACTAAGCACACTCAATTGATTTGATTGGGCTATAATCACACTTAATTGGATTTCAGGGATACCAAACACACCACTTAGTATAAGAGTATGATTTGATAGATTTTGCGGACTCATATCTTCCGTCATGATTACAACTGATCCTATAATCTTGAATAACACTTTGATCATAAGAGAGATGAGAAAAATCACAGAGTATATGAAAGAGAATCAAACTAGTAATGAATAATTTCATTCTGGTTGAATTTTGGTAGAGTTTCGATATAAATTGCTTTAGAAATCAAGAGAGTGAAAAGAGGAGAGAGAAATAAGAAAGTAGTTAATGAAAATTCATTTGGAAGACAAGTATATATAAGGAAACAACGATTATGTCCATTCGTGAAGAGATACGATGAAAACATACATCCATTAAAATTTAAGTTTTGAAAAGTATGGGTAGAATGTCAACATACTTGTAGAGGATATGTCGACATATCACTTTGTGTTTTGAAAAATTACTTAATAAAAATTGTTTTATAAATATTAAGTTCTGTAAAATATTTTGAAACTTTGTACAAACATTCAAACATAGTTTATACATATTCTAATCATATTAAAACTTAACTTTATAAAATAATTTTGAAAGATTTAATAAGAATATTTAATGTAATGTAAATAATATATAAAAAATAATTATTGTTATAAATTATTAAAGTATAAATAATAATTCAATATATAAAAGTTAAAAACATTAAATTAATATATTATAAGCATAAGAGATTTGAAAATCATTTTGGAAATATGTTGGAAAGATTATTTTAAAGTAGAATATTTGAAAAATAATTTTAAAACAAAACTAGAGAAGACAAGAGATCAGGAAAGTGCTATCAAGGTTATAATATAAGTTCTATGAATCTATAACTTATTAGGAATATTTTGAAATCTTAAAATTTTCAATAATCATGAGCCTTCATTCTTAAACTCTTGAAACTTTATATCAGCATCTTGAATCTACTCTTGATATCGAAATCTTGATACTGTACAGTCTTCTTAATCAATACATGTCCAATATCCTACATTATGATAAAACATTTGTATCTATATTTTATATAATGTCCTATAGTTGTTATCATCAAAACCAATACCTAAGGTACAAACGTGAAGATTTGGTGAACTCTTAGGCTTAGTACATGGTGATGTATATGGCTCAATGCCTATAATCATCAAGGACAGTAGTTCTTACTTTTTTACCTTCACTAATGATTTTTGAGACTAGAATATGTGTATCTTATGAAGAACAAATCTAATTCTATAAGAAATTTGTTGAGTTCAAGAATGTAGTTGAAAATTAGATGAACCTAAAAATAAAAATTCTTCGATCCAATCGAGGAGCAAGTATGCTGGACAGGAACTCCAATGGTACTTAAAAGATAATGATATTATATCTTAGGTTACTCCTATATATCCTCCACAATACAACGGTGTATCGGAGCAAAAGAACCGAATCCTATTAGATGTGGTTCGTTCCATGATGAGTAAGGCTGATTTAGCTCTGTTATATTAGGGATATGCCTTAGAAACCATGGCATATATGTTGAACTTGTTATCCATTAAATATGTAAATAAAACACCATATAAGATGTGGAGTGGTAAGAAACCCCAAACCAAATATTTGAATGTGTGTTCCTGCCTACGTTAAGAACATTGGTCTGAATAAACTAGAGGCAAGATCAATATTATGTAAATTTATAGGCTATCCCAAAACTCAATCGGATATATATATATATATATATATATATATTCTACAATACTGGGGAATAAAAGGTTATTGTTTCTTGGTACACTCTCTTTCTATAAAACCAATTACTATCAAAGGAAATTAACAATGCAGATATAGACTTGGATGGGATCCAATAGGTTAATACTGAGGCTGACCCTGTGGGAGAATCGAGTTCACCCATATAAGAAAAACATAACCTATTGGAAGGTCTAGTAGGGAATCTCGTGCACCAGAGAGATAATATAGTTTTCTCGTGGATGATGAAAAGTAGGATTGTGTCTTAGACGGTGACACTCCTATGTCTTTCCAACAAGCACTGTGGAATAAAGACTCTACGCTCTAGTTTGGAACGATGAAATCCGAGATAGATTCCATGTACAAGAATAAAATATGAACTTTGTTGGACATATCCGAAGGGATAAAACCTATCGGCAGCGAATGGATTTTTAAGAAAAAGATAAATGCAAATGTAGAAGTGGAGACTTAAAAAGCTGGGCTAGTTGCAAAAGGATTTCATCAACTTCAAGGCATTGATTATGATGAAGCCTTTACGCCCGTGGGCATGCTTAGGTCCATTCTGATTACACCGGCCATTACTGCATTCTATAACTACGAAATATGGATAATGGATATAAAGATGATATTTCTAAATGGTGATTTAGAAGAGACTATCTATATGTCACAACCTGAGGGTTTTGTGGTCAGTGAGAGTGAGGGTAAGGCTTGCAAGTTGTTAAAGTCCATTTATGGACATAAATAAGCTTTAAGAGTTGGAACAAGTGTTTTGATAATGTGATCAAACAGCTTGTTATTTGTCGTAACACTGAGGAGGCATGCGTATACAGAAAGGAACAGGCTAACACTATCATATTCTTAGTGTTATATGTTAATGATATTCTGTTGATTGGCAATGACACTTCGTTATTACAATCAGTGAAAAATTGGCTTTCCAAGAACTTCTTCCAAAAGGATTTAGGAGAAGCAACCTATATACTGGGCATAAAGATATAGAGAGATGATCTAAGTGGCTGCTGGAATTGTCTCAATCCCTATACATAGGTACCATACTGAAGAAGTTTGGTATAATGAATTCTAAGTGTGAAAATGTTCAAACGGAATCTTGAATTGTCCTTTCTAAGTAAGACGCTCCCTATATAGATTAGGAGAAAGAGATTAGAGGATCCCTTACACTTTAACAATAGGATCCATATTGTATGCTATGCTATGTACAAGACTAGATATGGCGTATGCATTAGGATGCGCAAGCCAATATCGTCTAACCCTGGAGAAAAGCATTGGACGGCAGTTGTAAAAACCCACCGTTTTGACCATCGAAGGTCGACACTGAACACTACCACCGTGTTTCAAGTGTCATGCATCCAATCAAAAAAAGGGCAGATTGTTAGGGTAAATAAAAAGAAAAGAAGAAAGAATAGAGGAGAAATAGAATATCGGTGGAATTGACAATATATAATATAACAACTATAGTAAAAACAATCACTCCAAAATACAGAGTACATGAGAGTTAAAAACAAACTGGACAGTTATAAAATCCTGACCTTACAATTGCTGATAGGGATATAATATAATACAGCAAAAAATAAAACACTACGATAGGTGAATCTCTAGTTCCTCTCCAAGATCTCTATAATACCAAGGACAATCTGGGAAAATACCAGGTCCGACCCGAGCATTATAATAAAATAACACCCGGATCGGTTTGGTAATACCAACGTGAGATAAATAAATAATGGGAACATATGAAGTTCTATGAGACTACGCCGCTAATGTGAAACAGGTTTTACCTCACAAGGATAACATACATACATGCAAGATCAGAAATAAACATTAAGGAAAACAATTCCAAATAAGGATGGGCATAAATAATATTAAAACCAGACTTGAAAGAATGAAATAACCTGAGTAAAATCCAAAGTGGACAGAATGAATAAACAAGGAAACAATCGAAATTTGATTGAATGGATAGAATAAGGTAACAGTTCACACTTGATTGAATGGACCAAATTAATACTTAAACACCACGAAGAGTGGTTGACTCCCCTCGTGGAAATTTGAAGATAAACAGATTCATGGGTTTGAATCAAATAAGGAAATGAAAATTTCCAACAAATGACTAGGAAGGTACACCCCCTTTGAAGTATACCTCTAGTAATATACTTTTGAGCTTGGTCACATGTTGTGTGATGCTTCTCGGAAATGTACCACCCAGACCCTGCTAAACCTTACCGAGAATTCGAATATTTCACATCTAAACCTTAACCTTTTTTCACGTGACGGTACACGAAAATGTAGATGAGATGTGAAAATACCCTAATGGAAGCAACCCCACATAGCTGGATGTCCATGCTTTGGGTTCGTACATTTACCGACAAAGGATAATAAAGCTCAAAAGAGCAGTTAATCATTTTTTAGGTGATGATGCATCCTGAAGAAAGCTAAATCCGATACTTCATAAATCAACTATCAGGGATAATTAAAATGATCTATATGGAAATGAAATATCATATATTTACCATTACTCGATGATTCCAAACAAGTGCTATCTCTTGGTTGAAGATGAAGCTAAGCAAGTTGAGGTAGTGTTAATTCTAGGCATCACCTTGATGACATTTTTAACTTTCGAGATAGAAACGAGTCCAAGCCTCAACATTTAGAGTTAAAATATGACTAGATCCTTTCTATATGAGCAATATCGATGACGGAACTATTCCATAATCAAAATCGAACTTTAACATTTAAAAACTGAACTTGTCCTTGATTTCCATATTTCAATAATGGTAACAACACTTAGGAAATACGCTTTAAAAATGTTCTTTTGAATTTTTTTTATGAGACAAGTATATTAAAACAATTTACACTTAGCTATATTTTAAATGATTACTTTTAAAGGATTCTCTGATTTACAAACCATTACTTATCAATTTAGACAATGTTTATTATCATAAAAGATAATAAAACAACTTAAATACCTTTATAAATTTTAAAACGATATTAATTATCCTGAAATTTAACTAACCATTTTTATAATCTCTTTTAAGTAAACAAATCCATTATCTTTAAAAAAAATAGTAAATTATTTCCAAACACTTTTATGTCCTCGGTAAATTGACTTTAAAATCTTTGTTAAACCAGTTTATTAACTTTGACAACACTAAATTGGTTACTTAACTCAAAGCACTTTGATTATATTAGTTAGTTTACTTTAATCACTTTTATTCAATCAGTTAATTAACTTTAAATATCATTAATCAAAAAGATTTATTCAATTCAAATAATCATTAGTTAAATGAATAGTTAACCTTAAACATCATTAATTAAAATGATTAATAAATTTTAAATACCATTAACTAAAAAGATTTACATAGTTTCCTTGGTCCCAAAGTTTTCAAGAAGGTACATAATGGCGTCCAGGATTTGGCGATTCTCGTGATTTCTTCCCTGCTGTGACTTCTGCTCGTCCGTATCCTTCATGTCCTTATCTGCATCTCCTATTCCAACTTCCCAGAGACCCCCCTCTCTCTCGTCTACACGTTCTGGCCGCTGCTTTAGATCTATGTCAACCTTTGACGACACTCTCCCTAACATCATCTCGTCCAACGAATTTCCACCTCTTCGTGCATCCAAAACGACTCGCCCTGAAACAATTGCGCGGTCAATTTTAATTGACGTGCCTGTGATCGATGCCTGCGATTTACCTTCTTCCAACACGACTGCGTCTCAATCTGGTATGTTGGGTGGTCCTGGGCTGAATGAAAGTCGGCATAAAAATCCCATTTGCTTTGAGGCCGACCAAGTTTTGGGTACTGTGGTAATTGAGTGTGACAAAGGTGATCTGTTGGATGGTAATGTAAGTTTGGCTAAGACTGCGGCGTCTGTTTGTTGCACAACTTCTGTTTGTGTTAATGCTACTGAGGGTCATGGTACCAGAACTCCTGACATTGTGATTGCGCCCGTGCCCGACGCAACTCCTAATCTGCCATTTGTTCAGGTTGGACTTGGGCCTCCTTCTACTGTGCCTACAGAGACCAACAATTTATATCCTGGCGATATCATGCAGTTTCTTCTCCCCTTATTGCACAACTCCCCAATCCTGAGGCCACTTCTGCTGTTAATGTGTGTCGCCCTGCTGCTCCTTGCCCGCTTGTACCCAAAACTTGGTCATCACTTTTTACATCCATGCCCCGTAATGCTGGTGTTTGTAAACCAGTTGAGTTCGACATCGTTGAGGAAAACGGAGTGATGATCCCTCCCTCCTGTGTTATGCAAGCCGGATTGGACTTTTGGTCAGGATACGTAGTTGGATTCTTTTCGGACCCTAAACATCGTCTTCAGGATGCGGCTGCTGTTTGTCGTAGGGCCTGGAGACTTCAGGGTGGGCTTAAAGTTAAGATGGTTGATTCCTTGTACAACCTATTGTTCTCCTCCTCTGAGGAACGTAGTCGTGTTCTAGAGTCTGAGCCTTCCTTCTTTGATGGACAGCCTTTTATTATTATCCCCTGGTCTCCGACGGTTGCTAGTATTCGTGACCAAGTTTTTTCTATCCCTATTTGGGTTTATTTCTCCCAAATTCCATCTGCTTTACAACCGTTGCTTGGCTTGAATTGGCTTGCATGAAATATAGGTAAATTGAAATGTTTTGACTCTAATACAGTTGCGCGTGATAAGCTTGTATACGCCAAGGCCCTGATTGAGATTTCTCCCCATAAGCCTCTTCCTACCTCTATTCCTGTCCAGCTAGCTGTTGGTCACGTGGTGGCTGTTCGTGTTCGTTATAGATGGGTCCCCGACATTTGTTCCTCCTGTCATTCTTTTGGCCATATTGCCTCAGCCTGCACGCAATCTGTTGTTCCTGCTGCTGCTCCTAAGATCCCTCTGCCTCGGCCTCTGCTAAGAAAATGGGTTCCCAAAGCCTCTCTGGTTGCTTCTCACACTGGTCCATCCCTTTCCTTAGTGCGTCCTGCTTCCCCAGATCCTGGTGATGTTCCTTCAGTTCTCCCTGCTGTACCGGTTCTCTCTCCGCCGCGCATTGTTTGGGCTGAGACTAAACATTGTTGGGTTGATCGTCGTTCTGATATGAGATTCAACCCTATGGATGACACCTATTTTAGATATGTATCTGATGACTTATTGGATCTTCGATGCCTTTATTATAGTATTACTGGTGACTCCTTGGTTCTTGACATGGAAGTTTCGTATGCTGAGATTAATTCTGTTCTTCTTGCTGATTCTGCATGGGATCGATCTTTTATATACTCTTCTGACATTGACTGTTATGATCCTTCTCTTGCTGTTCTTTTTCGCCCTTTTTTTGGTCTTCATGGGGGTGGTTCTCTGGATTCTTCCAGGGTTTATGAGGACGTTGGAGATTCTTCCTCTGCGGAGGAGAACTAGCTTTGTTATAAATAACTAGTACATGTGGCATGTCTGTCATACTCCTGTGCTGTATTTTTTATTTCTCATTCATAGTAGCTAAGGTGCCTCTACCTTACTCCTGTACTTCAACCTTATTACGTTCGTAATAAAAAGTAGTCGGTCCACTATAAAACCGTCGGCCGTGCCAAAAAAAACTAAAAAGATTTAATTAAGTTCAATTAATCATTATTTAATTAGATTAATTAAATTCAAACCTCATTACAATAATAAATTAAAACATCATTTGTTAAAATGATTAATTAACAATAAAACATCATAAATTAAAATGATTAAATAGATTTCAAATATCATTAGTTAAAACAGTAAATTAAATTTAAACAATCATTAATTAAAATGTTTAATCAAAGTTCAAAATCGTTAATTTTAACCAATTAATTGAATTTAAAATGACCTTGAATAATTAATTAAATCTAAAGTCATTAATTCAAATGACTTAATTAAATTCAAATCTCATTAATCAAATAGATTGATAGATTTCAAAACATCATTAACGGAAAATGATAAATAAATTTCAAATATTATTATTTAAATTGCTTAATTACTTTTATATATCATTAATTAAAATGATTATTAATTTCAATTATCATTAATTAAAATAATAATTAAACTCAAGTAATCATTAGTTAAAATGACTAATTAAATCCTATCTCATTTAAGACAAAGATAAACTAATTTTGAACATCATTTATTAAATTGGTTAATTAATTTCAAAATCATTGGTTAAAATGATTAATTATTTTAAGTTAGCATTAATCAAAATGGTTAAATTTTAACATTAGGTTTAGTGAAATTACAAGCTCAAGTTCAAAAACATACGATAGAGTTTTAGGGATGAAAATTAATAGATGATGATATAGCGAAATCGCTATAACGATACTTAACAAATTTAATGGAATATAAGGGTTTGTTCCAATTAACCATCAACATAATAGTATAAGGATGTAAATAAATCATTATTTGCAAAAAACCTCTTAGGATCTCTCTACAAATTTTTCTTACAAAACAATGGTTACGAATAACATATATAATCATATGGGTTCGTAATAATCAAATTAATATGTCATCCATTTTCCAAATAAAAATTCAACCAAACAATTTGACTAACATCTAAGTAATTAATAATAATTTTAGCATTATAGATATGATATAGGAAAATATTATGTGAGCTAAACTCACAATGACTTTTGTTCCACTGAAACATTTTTATTTGAACTAAAACCAAACGGCCATTCAATTTTAGCATAAATTCAAATAAGCTCAAATCTCGTTCAATCCAACTCCAGCATAGATCCTGATGACACGAGTCCAACGTAAAAACTGGCGTTCAAATCTGACCTAAGTGAAACACACATTTTATAAGTTATCGAATTAATTTAATTTAATAAATCACAAATCTATTTAAATTACAATGATGCCCCTCGCCACTACATCTTCTTCCTCAAATAAACATGCACAAGCAAGCACATAACCCATCCCAAACGTGCACGGTTATGCAGTGATACAAAGCTATGCTCTGCTAAACTCAGACCTGTCTTCACGTTTGAGCTTCTCTCAACGAACTTCACTCACCGTACCCAAAACCCACGTCCAAAGGCAACCCTCCAAATCGCGATCAACAGCCTTAATCCCTTGACACCATTAGGTTACACGATCAAATTCATCATCGAACCCCCCGAAAATTCAAGTCTAGGCGCAAAACCCCTCCACGAGTTCAAATCCAAGCTCCGTTCATCCAATCGACGACCATAAACTTCAAAAAAAAACTAACTGTAGCGTGCTCCCCCAAATTTTATCATGGCCACACTCTACAAACCATCCCAATGACGACATTGGCTCGAAGCACAACTCAATATGAGCTCGACGATATTTTTCTCATGATTTTTAGTTTTTTAAATCCTAAATTATGGAATTTTGAAATAGGAAAGATTCTCATTTACATGTCATAGGCAAGAATAAATAGAAAGATGAGGGTTTGGGTTGCATGCATAGGTATGGGAAAAAAATGTAGGTATGGGATTTCAATTTGACTAGGTATGGTTTGAAAAATATGCTATATATTATTTTATTTAATAAAATGTTCCGATAATACATACCCAAAATGTAACGAACCAGAATTTCTATTAATTAAATTTTTATATTTAATTGAATTTAAATATTACCAAGTAAGATTTGTAAGTCGAATAAATTATATTTTGAATATCTAGATTTAATTAGATAATTTAATCGATATTTTAATATTGGAAATGTCAGGAATAATTGAAAATTGGGTTTAATATGATTGAAATTGATTTGTAAAATTCTATTAAATCATATTGGAGTTAGAATGATGTTATAGAACTTTTAAAATTGAATTTAAAGTTAAATTGTGAAAATTGAATATTTTAACATTTAATTGACGAGTTAAAATAGCCATTTTTCAAACAGTCTCGGATTTCGACGAAATTAGTTTCATCGGATCCGAAATGTTATATTATTGTAAGATTTCAAATTTCGTTTCAATCAGATTTACGATTTTCCGGGGAAAGCTAAAACGCATAGAAATTGGTTTAAATCGATTTAATTTAAATTTGATCGTTTATTGCCGTAACTCGAACGGATGATTGAATTAGCCTCCGAAACATGTTCCATTGTGTCCGAAACGCGGGGTAAACCTTAGAAACGTCAGCCAGCACACTTCGTTTAGAGTTTAAAAAATTTCGGATGAATAGTGTTTTGGCCATTTTTCTATAAAAGGACATCACTATCTTCATTTTGCAAAATTAAGAAAAACCCTAGGGTTTTGAGAGCCAGCCATCACCATATATTCAATGGCCAGAAACTCCTCTCATTCTTCCCCTCCGATCTCCTCATCCACCCACTTTTAGGCAGCGACTTCAATTAGGGAATTGAAGAGCTTCACGAGCTCGACGTATCCAACGGTCAAGATCATCATCGGAGCATTGATGGAGGCGCAACGGGACGGGGAAGTACACACGAACGGCCATGATTCTCCATACTTCAGAGCAGCCGAGCTCCTCGATACTCGAGCCGTGGGTGAGGCTTGTGATGGCGCTTCATTTGGCAGTGCTCGATCGGCATGAAATCAATCATATGGGGGTCGCGATTTTTGATTTGAAGGCGGCTATGGGTTTTGGTTTACTGGAACGAACGGGAGAAAGGGGAGGTGAACACGGACGGCCATGATTTTCGCAAACGAAATCTAACGGCCCAGGAAGAATAAGGTTTAAAAAAATGAAAATAAAATGTAAATTGATTATATTTTAATTCGTGTAATGTTTAAAATACTGTAACTCTTTCATACGAGGTCCGTTTTGGACGAAACGAATTGCATTGGCTTCGTTTTGTCGAGCAATACGCTATGGAACTGCATTGGAGTCCTTTGGAGCTAGTTTGAATTTCGGGTAAAATTAAACGCACGTTTAATTTTATTCCAAATAAAACGCTGAAACTGAATTGAAAACGAGGTGAGAACTTCTCACTCAATCGAATTTTTTTCCATTTAAATTTTAAATAGTTAGATTTAAAATTTCTTGATTGTATGATTGAATGATAAACTATTATCTGTTGTATAGTAATAGACCCTATTAAGCGGATGTTATTTATTAAAAACATATACCGCGATAATTCCATCTTGATTGGAATTGGTATTATATATGTACTTGGAGTTGATTTTTCCCGCATTATATAGTGGATGAGACCCTATTGCGCCGCATAATAGCAGATAATATTTTATAAATCCTATATACCGCGATATTCCATATTGGAATGGAATTGGTATTGTGCTAATGTCTGTGGATGCATGGAAACAGGTTGGAGGGATCCAACTGGATTCCTCACCAGTATTTATTTGATTACAGATATTGTGATATTTGTTGATTATCATATTGATATATGATGTTTGGATGCCGTGATTGATTATTTGGTGATGTTACTGGCCCTATTTTGAAGTTTTAAAAAAAAATGTTAAAGTAAAGATTTTTATTTTAAAAGGATTTTTAAAGTTATTTTTGAAAATATACATTTTATTGAATTTTTGGAATTGGTTTATTTTAAATAAATTAACGTTATAAAATTTAATATTATAAAATTTATGATTTTTGTGAAATATAGTTAAAATGTGATTTTTGAAATGGAGTTAATGAATTTTATAAAATAATTTAAATTGGGATTTTTGAATTTTATAAACGATTTATATAAAGGATTTACAAAATTGATATTTATAAATTAAAATATAGGAATTATAAAACGAGTTTTACTAAGTGTTAAAATGAAGTATAAATGGATTTCATAAGTGAATGAAAATTATAGATTTATAAATTGTGAAGTTATAAAATGAATAGATTTTGTAAAATAAAAGATCTATAAGTAATTAACTTATAAATCGGATTTTGGCAATTTAATTGAGATTTTCGAATGAGTATAAATGGTTTATAGATGAGATTTATAAAATATAGATTTTATGAATCGAAATAATGGAATTATAAAAGGAGTTCTGTTAATGCTGAAATGAGGTTATAAATGGAATTTTATAAGTAGTAAGATTTTTAAATTTTGTAAATTGAAGTCTTTATTAAATATAAATGGGAATTTATAAACATTGTTTTATAAATCCGAAACCGACTTATTTTGATAAGTCAATTATTTTAGATTTTTAAAGGAGATATATTCACGATTTTGGACGGTGGATAGTCCTTTAAACAAAATGGGTAGAAAAATATTGAATTTGGTTAACGAAGAATATTCACGATTTTAGGACAGTGAATAATATATTAAAGTGTTTTGGGGAAGTGGTATTTTAAATAGAATTAAAACGATTTGAAGATGTTTTAAAAAGTGTTAAGTATCGAATACATAGATTTCAACATTCATTGTTGAAATAGACATTTTCGAGAAATAGAAGGAAATAGTGGACTATAACACTGTTGTTATAGTAAATGATTTCTGGAAGGAAATGTTTTATATAGTATTGGGATTTATATATCTATCTTAATTTCGAATCCCTATACTAGTGATTTTGGGTCATCGTAACGATGTTTTACGCAACATTCGTTTAGACTTAAATAAATGTGTTTAAGCGCACGTTTTCTTTAAAGAATGAAATATATGCTTAATTTCGATTTAAGTATATTAAATATTTTCCAAGTGTTGAAAATAAATGGATTTGTGAATTTCTTATTATTAAATAAGTATGGAAATGTTTTTCAATATGAAGTGAATGTTTTGAGATTTTATCTTCTAAAGATAAATTGAAAATGAATATTAGAAATCAATTTGGAAATCGTATATTCATACATATTTTGGAAATGTAATTTCATTATGGAATTTATAAAAGAAAGGGAAATGAATTTTCGGATTTGGAATGTAAATAAAGTAAATCGGTAAGGATTTCTTTAATCGGTTTAAATGAACCATTTTGAAATGAAAGTATTTCCACGTAAGGAAAATGTTTGAAATTTGTTTTTATAGTTGTAAAGGTGAAAAGTGATTTGAAATTTATTTTCAAATGTTGAAGTGTGGAAATTATATATCTTGTAAAGATATTTTTGGAAAATAAATAATTTGGAAAATTATTTGGAACTTGGTGATGTTGTGCATATCTATTGATAGTTAAATAACCGACCATCAATATTTACCTTTAAATATGTATTTGTTGTGATTTGCTTGAATTTGAATGCCACACTTATTTTCAAAATAAGTGCTCACTATTCGGGTTAGCCGGGAAAGGACCTTTGGGTCGTATAACCCATTCCGAATATGTGATAGGTCGTTATAGATTGCATTTGAAGACCGGTGTTGAAGACCGGATATTTTTGAAAACGGAAGGATTACCATCGAATGACTCTGCATCGGCTGATCTTTGATATAGGGGTCTTATCACCCTTTGTGACGGGAAGTCCGGACGTGATTAGTGAATATCCGGATTGCAAGGGCTTCTTTGGAAGTGCCTTTGGTTCCGTTCGATCCCGGAACAGACTTGTATAGAAGTGCATCAGAGGTAACAATTTGAGATGTAAAGCTGGTTTCTATCAAATATATTTCTGTTGGTGGCGGAGAATTTATTCTCTTAGCTTAACACCCTTCTCTGAGACTTACGTGCTCCGAGGTTATGTAGTTGATGGTTACTAGTGATACATTCCCAAATTGGTAATGTGGCATACGAAGTGCTGTTGAGAATTTGATGATCAAAGCACAGCTTTTGCATAAAGCGTAGCTTTGTGGGCGAGACTTCGTCGGACTTCACACCCAGGAAATGGTCAAAATATGAAGGATGCGGCAAGGTTATGAGGGGGTAGCACCCCTTTAGTGTATGTCATTCCTTCTGGATAGAGGTGGTATCCTGGTATGGAGCCCAGAATAACCTACGTTGTTGCTGCAAATTTATTACTTTGTGGTTGTTGGAATCGAGGATTCTCAGATAAAGATCGATTACGATCGGGGAATGACATATTTGTGTCAGTAGTTACCCAGTTTGAAGGGTAACTCGCCCTTGTGTTGGCAGAGATCTAATCGTAACGTTAGGTTCTTGGGTCGTCTTTCCAGAGGCGTACCCATGTGGCAATGGGAAGTTCCTTGGCCTGACCATTTGTTGGAAATCCAAAGAAATAATACGATCTTGTACGGTTTTAGCTATAGAACCTGCCATCTAATATGGTAGCTACAGTAGGCATAATATAATGGTACCTATGCTGGCTAAGATTTATATTCTACTTTCGAAATGTTTTCTACACTATGCACTAATAATAATATCAAAAATGATTTGATTTTGCGTAGTAAGCATCTTTGACTAATATAAGAAGAAATCTCCTCCAAGTCTGCGTTTGCATTGTGTGTGTGGTGGGAGGTCTTATGGTAGTTACATTTTCAAAAAGCATTGCGAATTGACTTCAAAAATTATCCCGTTGTTTGTTTTTAAACATAAACTGTTTTAAGTTCTCATACCAGTCCTATGACTGACCTGGAGTTTATTGTTCTCTTCCTAAACTCTCGGTGCCCACCAATTTCCACACGGGTAGTCTAGAGTTAGGTTATCAGGATATTATGGAATTCAGGAGTTGCTGGAGGCAAGCTGGATGGCATGGCGTATTCACTAGTATATAGTATTTCTTTTCCGCTGTTTGTTGTTGTTTGTTGTTGTACACTCTGATGATGTAATGTAATGTGATGTAATGTAATCGCTGATATAGTTCTTTGTTTAAAGATTATTCATTTATCTATTATATGTTGTTCCGCTGCGATTGTGAGATTTTGATATTGTTCTGTTGTTTCTTTCTGTTCTGTTCTATCGGTTTCTCTCTTCTTCTATCTTCTACCTCTTCTTTAACCATAATGATACGGTTTTCCGGCATTCGATTGCTCGACAGTTGATACAGAAGACGTATTAATGTCGGTTTTCGAGCGTCGAAAAGTCGCATAACGTAACATTTGGTATTAGAGCATATGGTTAAGCGACAACCATGGCTCTGTTGGGTATTACTCATTAGAGATAGAGTCAGCAGTACTCTAGAATGAGTTTGAGTGTAATAATAGATATGAACGCGTATTTGTTAGTGAATATAAATTGTTTTATATTGTGATGATTGGTTTGTTGAGTGTTATATGGATTATGGTCAACACGAGTAATTAATGTTGTTGATAGGGATCTCTAAACACTTGTGCATAACAATTTGACACGATATTGTTTTAAAATAGGGTAAATGAAATAATTTTACCTCGATTATATTTTATATACAAAGGAATAATTTTTTAGAATTATAAAGTGTATATGAATTGATTGTTTAGTTGTTGAATAAGTTAAATAAAAACAATAGTTGTAAAAGAATGAATTGTATAAGCAAATGAATTATAAGTATGAAGTTATAATTAAAATGATTTACACTTGTGAAATAATCTTATATATAAGAAGTGAAATTATATAAGTAAAAGATTTATAAATGTGATTTACAATATAAAAACAAAATTCCATAGAAGTGTTTTGAAAGGATTTGATATTTTGGGAAATTTGTTTTGGAGAAATTAAAGCTCTAAACTCTTTTTGGTCGCCGAAAAATAATTCCAATGATGATTGCAACATCATCGGTGTTCATTTTCGGGTTTCCAAAAGAAGGATTTGTGCCAAATTGTTTTGAATGAAAGTTGTTTGGAAAATTTGGGTTTGGGTTTTGAAATTCAAAAGATAATTTGAATTGATTTCAAAAATGGTTTTGAAAGATTGAAAAGACACTGGAATGTTATATAAAATGATTGGAATACAATTATTAAGTTGGAAAATAAATTGTGAATGAATAAATAAAATTTCCAAGTGCAAGGAAATGAAATTGAAATCCATTTCGAATTTGTAAGTAAATAGATCTGGAATTGGAATCTGAATTGGACTTATAAGTGGAATTTTAAGTTAAGCTAAACAAATGATGTTTGAGACGGAATATAACTTAAGTGAAGTTGAATAAAGTTGATTTTGGTATCGAAGTAAATTAATCAAGAGAAGTGATGAATTTGAACTTGAGTTATATAAATGAAATTCAACTTTATATTGTTAAAGGAAGTAGCAATTGAATTGATAAATGGATGGAATATTAATCAATCGAATGTAAAAGAATTGATAAGGGATAATGAACGTAAGTGTTAATTTATTAAAAGCTAATGAAGTTGAGAAATTGAATAATTGAATGGAAGTCAATTTAATATCAACCAATTGGAATTAAAATTGTTGGACCAAATTGAATGTAAATTAAATAATTTGGTTATGATGGTTATGGTTGGTTTGTTATATGATTGATAGTTGATTTTATATAATTCATTGAGTGTTAATGAAATTGAATTAAGGAAAATTGAAAGCTATAAATCAAATTGGAAGTTAAGTGAATCTTAAATAGAATTGAATTTGATTTGAATGGAAAGTAAACTAACTTGAAGGTAAATTAGTAAATGTGAACTAATTGAATAAAATAAATGAATGAATATTTATAAAATCCAATGTCAACAAATCAAATGTGATTAAATTGAAAACCAATTCAATGAATATTAATGAGAAGTGAATGTATATTGATTTGATATGGATTTGTTGGATGATAGTTGTTTGATGGTTGGATTTGTTGTTTTGTTCCATTTGCTATATTGGCGTATATAGTGGTTGGTATATGTTGTATATTGATATTACTTTCATATAGCATGTTTCTCATGGTTTGTTGAGTGTTTAGTAGGTACGGATTGCGCTTGTTTCGCATTTGGAGCTCGCTTTCACGCTATATTAGCCGTATATGCTCGGTAATAATATATAAGGTATATATCTCGGATTACATACCGTACTTTTACACTTTTTTCCCTGCGGCATGCCTCATCACTTGATGAGATGTATATTTGTGATATATATACTGTCTTTTTTTTTCGGATCGAGCCGTGCAAAGGAGACTATGGCGAATTTTTCCGAAAATTTAAGGCGTTAGAATATTTTTGAGAAAATTGGGAAATTTTTGAAACTAAGTTTGGATTTGGAAACTTAGTAAAGATTTTATAAGAAGTTTAACTGTGAATTTCGGGAAAGTTAAACACTTAAGAGATTTGAAAAATCCAATTTGAATGGTTTGTTTTGGAAAGTTAATGGATTCTGTAACTTTTTCTTACTTGGTAATTTCGAGGACGAAATTCTTTTAAGGGGGAAGTTTGTAACGACCCAGAATTTCTATTAATTAAATTTGTATATTTAATTGAATTTAAATATTAACAAGTAAGATTTGTAAGTCGAATAAATTTTATTTTGAATATCTAGATTTAATTGGATAATTTAATCGATAGTTTAATATTGGAAATTTCAGGAATAATTGAAAATTGGGTTTAATATGATTGAAATTGATTTTTAAAATTTTATTAAGTCATATTGGAGTTAGAATAATGTTATAGAACTTTTAAAATTGAATTTAAAGTTAAATTGTGAAAATTGAATATTTTAATTTTTAATTGACGAGTTGAAATAGCCATTTTTCAAACAGTCTCGGATTTCAACGAAACCAGTTTCATCGGATATGTAATGTTATATTATTGTAATATTTCAAATTTCGTGCCAATCGGATTTACGGTCTGTCCGGGGAAAGCTAAAACGCATAGAAATTGGTTTAAATCGATTTAATTTAAATTTGATCGTTTATTGCCATAACTCGCACAGATGATCGAATTAGCCTCCAAAACATGTTCCATTGTGTCCGAAACGTGGGGTAAACCTTATAAACGTCAGTCGGCATGCTTCGTTTGGAGTTTGAAAATTTTCGGATGAATAGTGTTTTGGCCATTTTTCTATAAAAAGGCATCACTATCTTCATTTTGCAAAATTAAGAAAAACCCTAAGGTTTTGAGAGCCAGCCGTCACCATTTATTCAATGGCCAGAAACTCCTCTCATTCTTCCCCTCCGATCTCCTCATCCACCCACTTTTAGGCAACCACTTCAACTAGGGAATCGAAGAGCTTCACGAGCTCGACGTATCCAACGGTCAAGATCATCATCGGAGCATTGATGGAGGCGCAACAGGACAGGGAGGTACACACGAACAGCCACGATTCTCCACACTTCAGAGCAGCCGAGCTCCTCGATACTCAAGCCGTGGGTGAGGCTTGTGATGGCGCTTCATTTGGCAGTGCTCGATCGGCATGAAATCGATCATAGGGGGGTCGCGATTTTTGATTTGAAGGCGGCTATGGGTTTTGGTTTACTGGAACGAACGAGAGAAAGGGGAGAAGAACACGCACGGCCATGATTTTCGTAAATGAAATCTTACGGCCAGGGAAGAATAAGGTTTAAAAAAATGAAAATAAAATGTAAATTAATTATATTTTAATTCGTGTAATGTTTAAAATAGTGTAACTCTTTCATACGAGGTCCGTTTTGGACGAAACGAATTGCGTTGGCTTCGTTTTGTCGAGTATTACGCTATGGAACTGGATTGGAGTCCTTTGGAGTTAGTTTGAATTTCGGGTAAAATTAAACGCACGTTTAATTTTATTCGAAATAAAACGCTGAAACTGAATTGAAAGCGAGGTGAGAACTTCTCACTCAATCGAATTTGTTTCGATTTAAATTTTGAATAGTTAGATTTAAAATTTCTTGATTGTATGACTGAATGATAAATTATTATCTGATGTATAGGAATAGACCCTATTAAGCGGATGTTATTTATTAAAAACATATACCGCGATAATTCCATCTTGATTGGAATTGGTATTATGTATGTACTTGGAGTTGATTTTTCCCGCATTATATAGCGAATGAGACCCTATTGCGCCGCATAATAGCGGATAATATTTTATAAATCCTATATACCGCGATATTTCGTATTGGAACGGAACTGCTATTGTGCTAATGTCTGTGGATGCTGGGAAACAGGTTGGAGGGATCCAACTGGAATCCTCACCAGTATTTATTTGATTACAAATATTGTGATATTTGTTGATTATCATATTGATATATGATGTTTGGATGCCGTGATTGATTATTTGGTGCTGTTGCATCATTGGCCCTATTTTGAAGTTTTAAAAAAAATTGGTAAAGTAAAGATTTTTATTTTAAAAGGATTTTTAAAGTTATTTTTGAAAATATACATTTTATTGAATTTTTGGAATTGGTTTATTTTAAATAAATTAACGTTATAAAATTTAATATTATAAAAATTACGATTTTTGTGAAATATAGTTAAAATGTGATTTTTGAAATATGGAGTTAATGAATTTTATAAAATAATTTAAATTGGGATTTTTGAATTTTTATAAACGATTTATATAAAGGATTTATAAAATTGATATTTATAAATTAAAATATAAAAATTATAAAACGAGTTTTACTAAGTGTTAAAATGATGTATAAATGGATTTCATAAGTGAATGAAAATTATGGATTTATAAATTGTGAAGTTATAAAATGAATAGATTTTGTAAAATAAATGATTTATAAGTAATTAACTTATAAATCGGATTTTGGCAATTTAATTGAGATTTTCGAATGAGTATAAATGGTTTATAGATGAGATTTATAAAATATAGATTTTATGAATCGAAATAATGGAATTATAAAAGGAATTCTGTTAATGCTGAAATGAGGTTATAAATGGAATTTTATAAGTAGTAAGATTTTTAAATTTTTAAATTGAAGTCTTTATTAAATATAAATGGGAATTTATAAACATTGTTTTATAAATCCGAAACCGACTTATTTTGATAAGTCAATTATTTTAGATTTTTAAAGGAGATATATTTATGATTTTGGACGATGGATAATCCTTTAAACAAAATGGGTAGAAAAATGTTGAATTTGGTTAACGAAGAATATTCACGATTTTGGGACAGTGAATAATATATTAAAGTGTTTTGGGGAAGTGATATTTTAAATAGAATTAAAATGATTTGAAGATGTTTTAAAAGGCGTTAAGTATCGAATACATAGATTTCAACATTCATTGTTGAAATAGACGTTTTCGAGAAATAGAAGAAAATAGTGGACTATAACACTATTGTTATAGTAAATGATTTCTGAAAGGAAATGTTTTATATGGTATTGGAATTTATATATCTATCTTAATTTCAAATCCCTATACTAGTGATTTTGGGTCATCGTAACGATGTTTTACGCAACATTCGTTTAGACTCAAAAAATGTGTTTAAGCGCATGTTTTCTTTAAAGAATGAAATATATACTTAATTTCAATTTAAATATATTGAGTATTTTCCAAGTGTTGAAAATAAATGGATTTGTGAATTACTTATTATTAAATAAGTATGGAAATGTTTTCCAATAGGAAGTGAATGTTTTGATATTTTATCTTTTAAATATAAATTGAAAAAATGAATATTAGAAATCGATTTGGAAATCGTATATTCATGCATATTTTGGAAATGTAAATTCATTATGGAATTTATAAAAGAAAGGGAAATGAATTTTACGGATTTGGAACGTAAATTTAAAGTAAATCAGTAAGGATTTCTTTAATTGGTTTAAATGAACCATTTTGAAATGAAAGTATTTCCGCGTAAGGAAAATGTTTGAAATTTGTTTTCAAAAGTTGTAAAGGTGAAAAGTGATTTGAAATTTGTTTTCAAATGTTGAAGTGTGGAAATTATATATCTTGTAAAGATATTTTTGGAAAATAAATAATTTGGAAAATTATTTGGAACTTGGTGATGTTGTGCATATCTATTGATAGTTAAATAACCGACTATCAATATTTACCTTTAAATATGTATTTGTTGTGATTTGCTTGAATTTGAATGCCACACTTATTTTCAAAATAAGCGCTCACTATTCGGGTTAACCGGGAAAGGACCTTTGGGTCGTATAACCCATTCCGAATATGTGATACGTTGTTATGGATTGCATTTGAAGACCGGTGTTGAAGACCGAATATTTTTGAAAACGGAAGGATTACCGTCGAATGACTCTGCATCGGCTGATCTTTGATATAGAGGTTTTATCACCCTTTGTGACGGGAAGTCCGGACGTGATTAGTGAATATCCGGATTGCAAGGGCTTCTTTGGAAGTGCCTTCGGTTCCGTTCGATCCTGGAACGGACTTGTATGGATGTGTGTCTTACGTTACAATTTGAGATGTAAAGCTGGTTTCTATCAAATATATTTCTGTTGGTGGCGGAGAATTTATTCTCTTAGCTTAACGCCCTTCTCTGAGACGTACGAGCTCAGAGGTTATGTAGTTGATGGTTACTAGTGATACATTCCCAAATTGGTAATGTGGCATACGAAGTGCTGTTGAGAATTTGATGATCAAAGCATAGCTTTTGTATAAAGCGTGGCTTTGTGGACAAGACTTCGTCGGACCTCATACCCCGGAAATGGTCAAAATAGGAAGGATGCGGCAAGGTTATTAGGGGGTAGCACACCTTTATGTATGTCATTCCTTCTGTATAGAGGTGGTATCCTGGTATGGAGCCCAGATATTTAACCTATGTTGTTGCTGCAAATTTATTACTTTGTGGTTGTTGGAATCGAGGATTCTCGGATATAGATCGATTACGATCGGGGAATGACATATTCGTGTCAGTAGTTACCCAGTTTGAAGGGTAACTCAGCCTTGTGTTGGCAGAGATCTAACCGTAACGTTATGTTCTCGGGTCGTCTTTCCAAAGGCGTACCCATATGGAAATGGGAAGTTTCTTGGCCTGACCATTTGTTGGAAATCCAAAGAAACAATACGATCTTGTACGCTTTTAGTTGTAGAACCTTCCATCTAATATGGTAGCTATAGTAGGCATAATATAATGGTACCTATGCTGGCTAAGATTTATATTCTACTTTCGAAATGTTTTGTAACAAACGCAAATTTTCGACTTTCGAAAATTCAACATCGACACTCACTTTATCGACTGCCGAGAAATCGAAGGCCGGAAACACGAAATGTTATGGGTTTTAAGAAAGAAGAAAGAAAAAGAAAGAAAAAAAAGAGGTAGAAGAGAGAAAATAGAGGGAAAAGAAAATAGAAAATAGAACGGAACAGAACAGGACAACAATATCAGAATCTCACAATTCGCAGCGGAACAACATATAATAAATAAATAAATAATCTTTAAACAAAGAACTATATCAGTTATTACATCACATTATATTACATTACATCAAATCATCAGAGTGTACAACAATATACAACATCAAACAGCGGAAAGAAAAGTACTAGATGATAGTAATACGCCATGCCATCCAGCTTGCTTCCTGCAACTCCTGAATATCCAGAATATCCTGATAAACCTTAACTCTTGACTGCCCGTGTGAAAATTGGTGGGCACCCAGAGTTTAGGAAGGAAAACAATAAACTCCGAGTCAGTCATGAGACTGGTGCGAGAACTCAAAACAGTTTATTTACTTTAAAATAAAAATAGAGGAATATTTTTAAAGTCAATTCGCAATGCTTTTAAAAATGAGACTACCATAAGGCCTCCCGCACACACACACATGCAAACGCAGAATCGGAGGAGATTTCTCCTTATGATAGCCAAAGATGCTTGATACGCATTTAAAGGAACATTTGATATTATTACTAGTGCATAGTGTAGGAAAAATTATTTCGAAAGTAGAATATAAATCTTAGCCAGCATAGGCATTTCGCATTTATGCCTACTATAGCTACCATCCAAACAGTGTTGCGACACCATAAGTGAATGATAGGTCCTACAACTAAAACCGTACAAGATCGTATTGTTTCTTTGGATTTCCAACGAATGATCAGGCCAAGGAACTTCCCATTGCCACATGAGAATGCCTCTGGATGGACATCCCCGAGAACCAAACCGGATCTCTACCAACACAAGGCCGGGTTACCCCTAACTGAGTAACAACTGACCGAATATGCCATCCCCCGGTCCTTTGGGACCTTTCACCGAGCGCTCGTAATCAATTCACACAATCATAACAAAGTGTTTTCAACATGAGTACGTATCTGGGCTCCATACCATGATACCACCCTTTTCCAGAAGGAAATGCACACATCCTAAAGGGCGCTACCCCTCATAACCTTGCCGCATCTTTCCTGTTTTGACCATTCACGGGGTGTGAGGCTCAACGAAGTCACGTCCACAAAAACATACTTTATACAAAAGCCATGCTTTGGGTCAACAAATGATCATAGAAATGATCACCAGGATAGACGATCAAACAAATGATCCTATCACAAATAATCAACACAATGATCATTTACAGCAACACTCAGCATGTCACATTACCAAATTGGGAATATATCGCTGATAACTTCAACTACATAACCTCTGAGCTCGTACGTCTCAGAGAAGGGTGTTAAGCTAAAAGAATAAATTCTCCGCCACCAACAGAAATATATTTGAAAGAAATCGGCTTTATATCACAACTTGTAATGTCAGACATACAATCCATACAAGTCTGTTCCGGGCTCGAACAAAACCGAAGGCACTTCTTACGAAGCCCTTGCAATCCGGGTATTCACAATCCCGATCGAATTTCCCATCACTTAGGAGATATCAATACCGGGGATCAGCCAGTGCAGAGACAATCAACAAGAAACCCTTTCGTTTTCGAAAATATCCGGTCTTCAACACCGATCTTCGAATGCAATTCATAATGACGTATCACATATTCGGAATGGGTTATACGACCCCAAGGTCCTTTCCCGGTTAACCCGAATAGTGAGCGCTTATTTTAAAAAAAAAATAAGTGTGGCATCCAATTTCAAACAAATCACAACAAATACCTATTTAAAGGTAAATATTGATAGTCGGTTATTGAACTATCAATAGATATGCCAACATCACCAGATTCCAAATAATTTTCCAAATTGTTTATTTTCCAAAAATATCTTTATAAGATATACATTCTCCATTCTTTTAAAAATAAATCAATATTTATTTTTAAACTCATTTTCCAAATTTCGTTTATAAATTCCCATATTGAATTTACATTCCAAAATATTTATGAATATAAGATTTTCATTCAATTTCTAATATTCATTTTCAATTTATCTTCAAAAAGATAAATTCCAAATATTCACTTAATGTTGGAAAAGCATTTCTATACTTATTAAAATAAGTAATTCACAGATCTTTTTATTTTCTATACTTATTAAAAATAAGTAATTCACAGATCTTTTATTTTCTATACTTAGAAAATATTTAATATACCTTAATCGAAATTAAGTATATATTTCATTCTTTAAGGAAATCATTCACTTAACCATATTTATTTGGGCCAAAACGAATGTTGCGTAAAACATCGTTACGACAACCCAAAATCACTAGTATAGGGATTCGAAATTAAAATAGATATATAAATCCCAATACTATACAAAACATTTCCTTTCGGAAATCATTTATTATAACAACAGTGTTATAATCTACCATTTCCTTCTATTTCTCGAAAACGTCTATTTCAACAATGAATGTTGAAATCTATGGTTTCGATAGTTAATATATTTTAAAACATCTTTAGATCGTTTTAATTCTATTTAAAACATCACATTCAAAACATTTCTTTAACATATTATTCACTATTCAAAAACGTGAATATACTTGTTAATAAATTTCATCACTTCTATTCATTTTATTTTAAAGAATTATTCACTGTTCAAAAACGTGAATATAATTCCATAAGTAAATTATAACACGTTACTTATTAAAAATAAGTAGTTTGCAGATTTATAAAACAATGTTTATAAATTCTATTTCTATTTATTTTATAACTACTTTCTTTATAAATTTCCTTTATAAATCTATTCAATTCATATCACAATGATATATTAAAAATTCATATTATAAGTTAAATACTTATAATTTATTTATTTACAAAATCATCCCTTCAAACTCCCCAAATCTATAAATCTTATAACTCCTAAGATTCATTTATTTATCCAAATCTATTCCTTTAAATAGCTTTACAAATTTTATAAACCTACTGTTTATAAAATTCCATTTATAACTTCACCGTTATAATTCTATAAATTTCATTCATTCACAATTCTTTCTAACACTTAGAAAAGCTCGTTTTACACTTCTAATATTTTTAATTTATAAATATCAATTTATAAATCTTTTAATATAAAACAATTTATATTACTAATTTTAAAACGTCTTTAAACTCATTTATAATTTCACCATTTAGATTTATAAAATATTCAAATTTCCATTTATAACTTTACCTTTATAATCCTATAGATTTCATTCCTTTATGGAATCCATTTACAAATTATTCTATCACTTATAAAAGCTCGTTTTATAATTCAAAATATTCAAAATTTATAAATATCAATTTATAAATCTTTTAATATAAAACAATTTATATTACTACTTTAAACATCTTTAAACTCTTTTATAAATTTCATCATTCTGATTTATAAAATAAAAATTTTATAAATCCTATTTTTTTTACTTCTTATAATAAATTCAGAAATCCCAGTTCAAACTATTTTATAAAATCACTAATCCTATATTTTCAAAAATCAACCTTTAACTGTATTTCTCAAAAATCATAATAATATTATAGCGTTTATTTATTTTAAGATGAATCAATTCCAAAAATATTTTATAAACGTATATTTCTAAAAATCACTTTAGAAATCAAAATCGTTATTTTTAAACTTCAAAAATTGGATTCGATGATGCAAAAAATCAATAGTCAATCACAACTTTCAAACATCATATATCATTCATGATAACAATCAAATATCACAATATGTGAAATCAAACAAATATTTGTGAGGAATCCAGTTGGATCCCTCCAACCTGTTTCCCTGCATCCACAGACATTAGCACAATACCATTCCACTTCGAGGTGGAATATCGCGGTATATGGGATTTTATAATTATATATCCGCTTACTAACGGCGCATAGGGTCTCATCCGCTATACAAATGCGGGAAATCAATCAACTGCAATATATACATATGCCAATATATATATTGCTATATATATAATATAATACCAATTCCACTTCGAGGTGGAATATCGCGGTATATGTGTGTAATAAATAACCTCCGCTTACTAACGGCGTATAGGGTCTATTCACATCCAATATATATATATATAACAATCATCATTCAAGCCATCAATCATTCAATCAACAAATTTTAAATCTAACTATTTAAAATTTGAATAAACAATAAAATTCCTTTTGAGTGAGAAGTTCTCACCTTTGCTTTTTATTAGCAATCCATTTCCATCTTGACTCGATTTTCTTGATTTATACCTTGTATAAATATTTACACAATTTATTAATATTCGAATCAATCGAATAATAAATTTTTCATTAGATTGTTTTAATTCATCGGTTTTTTTCATTCTAATAGTTAAAGTTACTGATAGTTTTATTTAAACCAGTTTCTTCTTTAATAAATTTATTTTAACTAAAAATTTATTTTACTTTAAATCAATAATTTATTTATCCAATAAATCAAATTCCTAACAAATCTGTCTAGTTCAATTTAAACTTCAACTAAATTTACTTTAAACAAATTTATTTAACTACAATTTAATTTCCCTTTAATATAAATTATTTTTAAATGACAAAAATTAATTGAACCATTTATACAACTTAATTCCGCTAGTCGAAAAATTAATTTCTTTAACATATTCATTTAACCCAATATTTAAATTTTATACTAATGATTTTATTTAAACGAATCAAATAAATCTTATTAACGAGTTAATCACCTTAATGTGATTATTAAATATTCTTTCCCTTTTAAACTACATATGTATAAATATACTTATAAAACAATGTTTATAGATTCCAGATCAAATCTTTATATGTTTTATTTTCTGCTAATAAATAGACAGTAATATATACTTTTTTTTTCTGTTTGTATATATATATATATATATTTTTTAAATTATATCAAATCGAAAATTTCTTTGCTATAAAAACACAACAGTAAATTAAGTTACTGTAAAAAAAAAAATTTCTTTTCCTTTACTATAATTTTTTTTTCAAACCCAAAATCCTATATACTTGAAAATTTTATATTCAATTTGAATCTGCAAAAATACAAAAAAATAAAAATCTCACCTCACGAATTCGAGCAACCAGGCCTCGACTTCGTCTCGAGCTTCACTCCTTCACGTGAACGCCGCTATCCCCAAATCAATTGCCTCATGAACCCCAATCGACGCCGTAACCCTCATCACCATCGGCCTCGCCTAATGCCGACTCGACTCGCCGCCGTCGTTGCCTCCTGTCGCTGCCGCAACCCAGCCCCAAGCGCGCGCGCACGCGAGCTCACCGCCGCCTCATCCCCAATCGTCGTTCGACCCCTAGCTGCATCGCGTGTCCATCCACGAAATCACGCGCGCAAGCCTCCACGACCTCACCCATTCGAGCTCCATCCCCCCACGTGAACGCCACTGCCACTCGCGTTCGTGCGATACAATTTAGGGCTTCGGCCTTCCTTTTTTTTTCGGTTTGAACTGAGGAATGAGGGAAAGCTCGTGTGATTTATTAAAGGAGAGGGAAGGAGACAGAGGATCGTGGTTCATCAGAGAGAACGTGTTTTGCCTCCGTGATCATCTGCGTGATACTAGGCAAGAATTTAGGAAGTAACGTGATGTCGTTGACCAAATTTAAATTTTAAATTTAAATTGAATCCAATTTGATTTCGACGCGTTTATATCTCGTGTGCTCACATATCAACTCCGAAAAATACGAAATTTGAAATCCGAGAATAATTCCATATTACAGACCCAATGGAACTGGTTTCGTCGAATTCCGAGACTGTGTCTCGGACGGCTATTTTAAATATCGATTCAAACGATTAAATTTCAAAACTGAACAATTCACTTTCAAATTCAATTCTGAAGCTTCTATAATCTTCAATATTATCAATATGAATTTTACAAGCCTTTGAAATATTTTTAATTGGCTTAAAATTGAAGATTCAAATTTTTATTCAACCCTAAATAGATTAAATCCTATAATTTAATCGCCAAATTCAAAGTTATATTGAAAATTCAATCCAAACCATCATTCAAATATTTAAAATTAATTAAATATTTTCAAATTAAATTATTCAAAATTCTGGGTCGTTTCAATCTTTCCCCCTTAAAAGAATTTCGTCCCGAAATTACAAGTTAAGAAGAATGCCCTTATCCCGTCTATCATTTTTCACAATCCAAATAGTTTTATCAACTTACTAACCTAAATCTTTTAAGTAAAGATTCATGATCAATTCAATTAGCTTTCCAATTCCAATTATAAGTTTCAAACAACATTGTTCTCCTAACAATTTAAATTTAAATTCAGATTCAAATTTCAAACTTTCAAAATTTCTCAAATTTTTTCTAACACCCTAAATTTTCGAAAAATTTCGCCAGCGTCTCCTTTGCGCGGCTCGATCGGTACGACTACAAAATGGCACCACGGCCCCTTAGAATCAAAAAGAAAAGAGAAAAGCCAAGTGGCTAGAGAAGAAAGTCATCAAATCTCATACTGAAATTGAAATACGTACCTTTTTGTCGAGCAATTCAATTTTATCTTTGAAATCAAAATCTCAATTCCTCTATATACCTGTATATCCTGTAGTAGCATCCAATTTCAACATTCAAACCATTTTGCCTATTCATTACAAAATTTTCAACATATGTTTCTTATACATTTTTACTTCACTGTTGAAGTTACACATTCATTCTCATTCAATTTTACATTTCAACTCAATTCACAGTTTCAATTCCATTTGAATTCAATTCTCAATTCTAAATATTGAATTTTATCGATTAACCTTTATTTAGTAATTCATATTACTACTTTAAATTAGCTTCATTCACTAATTCATTTCAAATTTCATCTCGAATTTACTTAATTACTAACAAAGGAAACTTCAATTTATTTCTTTTACTCACTTGAATTTATATACAAATTCAAATTTATCTTCAAATTTAGCTTACGACTAAACTTTAATTAAACCAATTCAAATTCCAATTCATTAGTCCATGAATTAATAATTTATCAAGTTAGTTTACTTGAATTCAATCCATATTATTTCTTAATTAATTTTATATACTAATGATAATAATTCTATATTATCACTTCCTAACAATCCATGCAACCATATACTATAATAATCCATAGAAAATCATTTCTTTTCTATACAAAAATAGTTTTGGGAAAAATTATTTTATTTACCTGATTCAAAAACAATTTTATATTCACTAACAAATACGCGCTCATATCTATTATTACACTCAACCTCATTCTAGAGTACTGCTGACTCTATCTCTAATGAGTAATACCCAACAGAACCATGGTTGTCGCTTTACCATGCGCTCTGATACCAAATGTAACAAACGCAAATTTTCGACTTTCGAAAATTCAACATCGACACTCACTTTATCGACTGCCGAGAAATCGAAGGCCGGAAACACGAAATGTTATGGGTTTTAAGAAAGAAGAAAGAAAAAGAAAGAAAAAAAAAAGAGGTAGAAGAGAGAAAATAGAGGGAAAAGAAAATAGAAAATAGAACGGAACAGAACAGGACAACAATATCAGAATCTCACAATTCGCAGCGGAACAACATATAATAAATAAATAAATAATCTTTAAACAAAGAACTATATCAGTTATTACATCACATTATATTACATTACATCAAATCATCGGAGTGTACAACAATATACAACATCAAACAGCGGAAAGAAAAGTACTAGATGATAGTAATACGCCATGCCATCCAGCTTGCTTCCTGCAACTCCTGAATATCCAGAATATCCTGATAAACCTTAACTCTTGACTGCCCGTGTGAAAATTGGTGGGCACCCAGAGTTTAGGAAGGAAAACAATAAACTCCGAGTCAGTCATGAGACTGGTGCGAGAACTCAAAACAGTTTATTTACTTTAAAATAAAAATAGAGGAATATTTTTAAAGTCAATTCGCAATGCTTTTAAAAATGAGACTACCATAAGGCCTCCCGCACACACACACATGCAAACGCAGAATCGGATGAGATTTCTCCTTATGATAGCCAAAGATGCTTGATACGCACCTAAAGGAACATTTGATATTATTACTAGTGCATAGTGTAGGAAAAATTATTTCGAAAGTAGAATATAAATCTTAGCCAGCATAGGCATTTCGCATTTATGCCTACTATAGCTACCATCCAAACAGTGTTGCGACACCATAAGTGAATGATAGGTCCTACAACTAAAACCGTACAAGATCGTATTGTTTCTTTGGATTTCCAACGAATGATCAGGCCAAGGAACTTCCCATTGCCACATGAGAATGCCTCTGGATGGACATCCCCGAGAACCAAACCGGATCTCTACCAACACAAGGCCGGGTTACCCCTAACTGAGTAACAACTGACCGAATATGCCATCCCCCGGTCCTTTGGGACCTTTCACCGAGCGCTCGTAATCAATTCACACAATCATAACAAAGTGTTTTCAACATGAGTAAGTATCTGGGCTCCATACCATGATACCACCCTTTTCCAGAAGGAAATGCACACATCCTAAAGGGCGCTACCCCTCATAACCTTGCCGCATCTTTCCTGTTTTGACCATTCACGGGGTGTGAGGCTCGACGAAGTCACGTCCACAAAAACATACTTTATACAAAAGCCATGCTTTGGGTCAACAAATGATCATAGAAATGATCACCAGGATAGACGATCAAACAAATGATCCTATCACAAATAATCAACACAATGATCATTTACAGCAACACTCAGCATGTCACATTACCAAATTGGGAATATATCGCTGATAACTTCAACTACATAACCTCTGAGCTCGTACGTCTCAGAGAAGGGTGTTAAGCTAAAAGAATAAATTCTCCGCCACCAACAGAAATATATTTGAAAGAAATCGGCTTTATATCACAACTTGTAATGTCAGACATACAATCCATACAAGTCTGTTCCGGGCTCGAACAAAACCGAAGGCACTTCTTACGAAGCCCTTGCAATCCGGGTATTCACAATCCCGATCGAATTTCCCATCACTTAGGAGATATCAATACCGGGGATCAGCCAGTGCAGAGACAATCAACAAGAAACCCTTTCGTTTTCGTAAATATCCGGTCTTCAACACCGATCTTCGAATGCAATTCATAACGACGTATCACATATTCGGAATGGGTTATACGACCCCAAGGTCCTTTCCCGGTTAACCCGAATAGTGAGCGCTTATTTTAAAAAAAAAATAAGTGTGGCATCCAATTTCAAACAAATCACAACAAATACCTATTTAAAGGTAAATATTGATAGTCAGTTATTGAACTATCAATAGATATGCCAACATCACCAGATTCCAAATAATTTTCCAAATTGTTTATTTTCCAAAAATACCTTTATAAGATATACATTCTCCATTCTTTTAAAAATAAATCAATATTTATTTTTAAACTCATTTTCCAAATTTCGTTTACAAATTCCCATATTGAATTTACATTCCAAAATATTTATGAATATAAGATTTTCATTCAATTTCTAATATTCATTTTCAATTTATCTTCAAAAAGATAAATTCCAAATATTCACTTAATGTTGGAAAAGCATTTCTATACTTATTAAAATAAGTAATTCACAGATCTTTTTATTTTCTATACTTATTAAAAATAAGTAATTCACAGATCTTTTATTTTCTATACTTAGAAAATATTTAATATACCTTAATCGAAATTAAGTATATATTTCATTCTTTAAGGAAATCATTCACTTAACCATATTTATTTGGGCCAAAACGAATGTTGCGTAAAACATCGTTACGACAACCCAAAATCACTAGTATAGGGATTCGAAATTAAAATAGATATATAAATCCCAATACTATACAAAACATTTCCTTTCGGAAATCATTTATTATAACAACAGTGTTATAATCTACCATTTCCTTCTATTTCTCGAAAACGTCTATTTCAACAATGAATGTTGAAATCTATGGTTTCGATAGTTAATATATTTTAAAACATCTTTAGATCGTTTTAATTCTATTTAAAACATCACATTCAAAACATTTCTTTAACATATTATTCACTATTCAAAAACGTGAATATACTTGTTAATAAATTTCATCACTTCTATTCATTTTATTTTAAAGAATTATTCACTGTTCAAAAATGTGAATATAATTCCATAAGTAAATTATAACAATTTACTTATTAAAAATAAGTAGTTTGCGGATTTATAAAACAATGTTTATAAATTCTATTTCTATTTATTTTATAACTACTTTCTTTATAAATTTCCTTTATAAATCTATTCAATTCATATCACAATGATATATTAAAAATTCATATTATAAGTTAAATACTTATAATTTATTTATTTACAAAATCATCCCTTCAAACTCCCCAAATCTATAAATCTTATAACTCCTAAGATTCATTTATTTATCCAAATCTATTCCTTTAAATAGCTTTACAAATTTTATAAACCTACTGTTTATAAAATTCCATTTATAACTTCACCGTTATAATTCTATAAATTTCATTCATTCACAATTCTTTCTAACACTTAGAAAAGCTCGTTTTACACTTCTAATATTTTTAATTTATAAATATCAATTTATAAATCTTTTAATATAAAACAATTTATATTACTAATTTTAAAACGTCTTTAAACTCATTTATAATTTCACCATTTAGATTTATAAAATATTCAAATTTCCATTTATAACTTTACCTTTATAATCCTATAGATTTCATTCCTTTATGGAATCCATTTACAAATTATTCTATCACTTATAAAAGCTCGTTTTATAATTCAAAATATTCTAAATTTATAAATATCAATTTATAAATCTTTTAATATAAAATAGTATATATTACTACTTTAAACATCTTTAAACTCTTTTATAAATTTCATCATTCTGATTTGTAAAATAAAAATTTTATAAATCCTATTTTTTTTTACTTCTTATAATAAATTCAGAAATCCCAGTTCAAACTATTTTATAAAATCACTAATCCTATATTTTCAAAAATCAACCTTTAACTGTATTTCTCAAAAATCGTAATGATATTATATCGTTTATTTATTTTAAGATGAATCAATTCCAAAAATATTTTATAAACGTATATTTCTAAAAATCACTTTAGAAATCAAAATCGTTATTTTTAAACTTCAAAAATTGGATTCGATGATGCAACACATCAATAGTCAATCACAACTTTCAAACATCATATATCATTCATGATAACAATCAAATATCACAATATGTGAAATCAAACAAATATTTGTGAGGAATCCAGTTGGATCCCTCCAACCTGTTTCCCTGCATCCACAGACATTAGCACAATACCATTCCACTTCGAGGTGGAATATCGCGGTATATGGGATTTTATAAATATATATCCGCTTACTAACGGCGCATAGGGTCTCATCCGCTATACAAATGCGGGAAATCAATCAACTGCAATATATACATATGCCAATATATATATATTGCTATATATATAATATAATACCAATTCCACTTCGAGGTGGAATATCGCGGTATATGTGTGTAATAAATAACCTCCGCTTACTAACGGCATATAGGGTCTATTCACATCCAATATATATATATATATATATATATATATATATATATATATATATAACAATCATCATTCAAGCCATCAATCATTCAATCAACAAATTTTAAATCTAACTATTTAAAATTTGAATAAACAATAAAATTCCTTTTGAGTGAGAAGTTCTCACCTTTGCTTTTTATTAGCAATCCATTTCCATCTTGACTCGATTTTCTTGATTTATACCTTGTATAAATATTTACACAATTTATTAATATTCGAATCAATCGAATAATAAATTTTTCATTAGATTGTTTTAATTCATCGGTTTTTTTCATTCTAATAGTTAAAGTTACTGATAGTTTTATTTAAACCAGTTTCTTCTTTAATAAATTTATTTTAACTAAAAATTTATTTTACTTTAAATCAATAATTTATTTATCCAATAAATCAAATTCCTAACAAATCTGTCTAGTTCAATTTAAACTTCAACTAAATTTACTTTAAACAAATTTATTTAACTACAATTTAATTTCCCTTTAATATAAATTATTTTTAAATGACAAAAATTAATTGAACCATTTATACAACTTAATTTCGCTAGTCGAAAAATTAATTTCTTTAACATATTCATTTAACCCAATATTTAAATTTTATACTAATGATTTTATTTAAACGAATCAAATAAATCTTATTAACGAGTTAATCACCTTAATGTGATTATTAAATATTCTTTCCCTTTTAAACTACATATGTATAAATATACTTATAAAACAATGTTTATAGATTCCAGATCAAATCTTTATATGTTTTATTTTCTGCTAATAAATAGACAGTAATATATACTTTTTTTTTATTCTGTTTGTATATATATATTTTTTTTAAATTATATCAAATCGAAAATTTCTTTACTGTAAAAACACAACAGTAAATTAAGTTACTGTAAAAAAAAAATTTCTTTTCCTTTACTGTAATTTTTTTTTTCAAACCCAAAATCCTATATACTTGAAAATTTTATATTCAATTTGAATCTGCAAAAATACAAAAAAATAAAAATCTCACCTCACGAATTCGAGCAACCAGGCCTCGACTTCGTCTCGAGCTTCACTCCTTCACGTGAACGCCGCTATCCCCAAATCAATTGCCTCGTGAACCCCAATCGACGCCGCAGCCCTCATCACCATCGGCCTCGCCTAATGCCGACTCGACTCGCCCGCAACCCAGCCCCAAGCGCGCGCGCACGCGAGCTCACCACCGCCTCATCCCCAATCGCCGTTCGACCCCTAGCTGCATCACGTCTCCATCCACGAAATCACGCGCGCAAGCCTCCACGACCTCACCCATTCGAGCTCCATCCTCCCACGTGAACGCCACTGCCACTCGCGTTCGTGCGATACAATTTAGGGCTTCGGCCTTCCTTTTTTTTTCGGTTTGAACTGAGGAATGAGGGAAAGCTCGTGTGATTTATTAAAGGAGAGGGAAGGAGACAGAGGATCGTGGTTCATCAGAGAGAACGTGTTTTGCCTCCGTGATCATCTGCGTGATACTAGGCAAGAATTTAGGAAGTAACGTGATGTCGTTGACCAAATTTAAATTTTAAATTTAAATTGAATCCAATTTGATTTCGACGCGTTTATATCTCGTGTGCTCACATATCAACTCCGAAAAATACGAAATTTGAAATCCGAGAATAATTCCATATTACGGACCCAATGGAACTGGTTTCATCGAATTCTGAGACTGTGCCTCGGACGGCTATTTTAAATATCGATTCAAACGATTAAATTTCAAAACTGAACAATTCACTTTCAAATTCAATTCTGAAGCTTCTATAATCTTCAATATTATCAATATGAATTTTACAAGCCTTTGAAATATTTTTAATTGGCTTAAAATTGAAGATTCAAATTTTTATTCAACCCTAAATAGATTAAATCCTATAATTTAATCGCCAAATTCAAAGTTATATTGAAAATTCAATCCAAACCATCATTCAAATATTTAAAATTAATTAAATATTTTCAAATTAAATTATTCAAAATTCTGGGTCGTTACATGTTTTCTACACTATGCACTAATATTAATATCAAAAATGATTTGATTTTGCATAGTAAGCATCTTTGACTAACATAAGAAGAAATCTCCTCCAAGTCTGCGTTTGCATTGTGTGTGTGGTGGGAGGTCTTATGGTAGTTACATTTTCAAAAAGCATTGCGAATTGACTTCAAAAATTATCCTATTGTTTGTTTTTAAAGATAAACTGTTTTAAGTTCTCACACCAGTCCTATGACTGACCTGGAGTTTATTGTTCTCTTCCTAAACTCTGGGTGCCCACCAATTTCCACACGGGTAGTCTAGAGTTAGGTTATCAGGATATTCTGGAATTCAGGAGTTGCTGGAGGCAAGCTGGATGGCATGGCGTATTCACTAGTATATAGTATTTCTTTTCCGCTGTTTGTTGTTGTTTGTTGGTGTACACTCTGATGATGTAATGTAATGTAATGTGATGTAATGTAATAACTGATATAGTTCTTTGTTTAAAGATTATTCATTTATCTATTATATGCTGTTCCGCTTCGATTGTGAAATTCTGATATTGTTCTGTTGTTTCTTTCTATTCTGTTCTATCTTTTTCTCTCTTCTTCTATCTATTACCTCTTCTTTAACCATAATGGTACGGTTTTGCGGCATTCGATTGCTCGGCAGTTGATACAGTAGACGTATTAATGTCGGTTTTCGAGCGTCGAAAAGTCGCATTCGTTACACAAAAATCTCGAACTCCAAACAAGACGTGCCGCCAGCATTCTATATGTTATACCCCTATCTCGAAGGCAATAAAACTAGCACGAGACCTAATTCGATCATATATAGAAGAAAGTTTTTTAAACCCAATTATTATATTCAATTTCTAGAATTAATTTCTATGCATTTTGATCTTGCACGACCAAATGACACGTATGATACCATGAAATGTGACGACATATTATAATTCACTATTACGGATCTAATGAAACTTGTTTCGTCGAAATTCGAGATAGCGTTGTTTTTATATTTTCGATCTAATTATAAATATTTATCCAATCTATTTATATTTGTAAATAGATATATGAATTGAATTCATAGTATTATTTATCAATTAAAAGGAGTTGAATAGAATTATTAAATCCATTTAATTAAATTTAGTTCATAATTTAAACACTTAAACAATCCATATATTTGAATTTTAAGTTATTAAATTCTAGAATCTAATTATATAAATATGTAAAATTAGTTAAACATTTAAAATCAAATGGCCTAAATAGGTTGTTACTTTCTTCCCCTTTAATGAATTTCATCCCTGAAATTCATAAGGAAGAAAATGTTTCCAAACCCTTAATTTTAAAACTATTAATTAAAATAAGTTATTAAACTTATTTTCAAAACCAATTAGCTGGAATAGATTTTAAAATTTTCAAGTCTTTTAAATTCATCCACCTATACCAACTAATTCCCTTCCATTCATTCATTCCAAGTTATAACTCAAAAATCAAATTTTAGTTATCAAAATTTTTCTAAAATTGTCAAAAAAATTCTAAATCTCAAATTCAAGGAAATTTTGCCATCGTCTCCTTTGCACGGCTTAATCGATACAACTACAAAGTGCCTCTACGGGCTCTAAACTAACCAAAGAAAACAGAAGCCAAATGACCTTCCATATCTGGGGCATAAAATCATCAACCAATTCAAGTTTCTAAATTTATTACGTACCATTTTGCGTTTGATTTATATTTTGGCAAGTAATTTATTATCTCTATGCAAATGTAGATGTCCAAGAAATCAAGTGGAAATCTCTTGCTTCCTTATATTTAAATAATTTAAAAGAGAATCAGGTTGACACAAGCAATAAATGATGTAATTCTACATGCAAAAACTGGCATGACATAAATCTACATGCAACTCTAGTATATAATAATGCTATATGCAACCAACAACCATATCACAATCATAGGAATAAAATATAGAGAATATTATGTAACAAATACTTATGCATCCAATATTTTCAAAATACAAATTTAGATCAAAATGCCCAGGTTTTTCAATTCAAAAATTTATTTCAAAGTTTCTCAAATGGGAATTAAATCAGAAATCAAAAATCGATAAGGAGGGAATTCCTTCTAATATAGTATGGTGAAACTCTAGAATCGAAACAACATGGAGCACCCAGTGGAATTTCGATTCCTCCAAAAAATTAACTAGAGTGAATAAATATTATTTCTTTCCTAAAATCTTCAAAAATATCTTTTTTTAAATCACCGGGATATCGGTCCTAATAACAACAATTCAAAATCCTTTGTCCATAAATTTAAACTTTATAATCAATGGTATATAAAATCACACAAGCAACCAATTCAATTCAATCAAATCAAATCAAATCAAATAAATCAAATTCCATGAAGAAATCAACTAGCACTAATAGTCAATCATATTCCATAAGGAAAAACTTATCACTTAACATTGTCTCAAAACGTCAAATGACTAACATAACAAATCTTAATTTTGGTTTAATACTTTCTCGCTTGTCCAAAAATATAGATAAATATCTAAGCGTGCCATTTTGCTCATTAGCCTTTAGTTATTGCTTAGAATACTATCTAAACTTACCCAAACAAAATGAAAAGTTACATTCGAAATTCATTAGTTTCTTAACTACATAAATATTTCCGAATCACTTAAATTTTCACTTAGTATTTTTTACAATACTACATTATTTATGAATCATTTCATAAACCTTTTTCAACACAAGTTTTAAAAGTATTTTATAAAGTCTTTTCTTTATAAAACGTCAAATAATAACTTATTCCACTTTATTTACTTGTATAATACTCTTCTACATCTAAGAGTGCATACAAATTTTATCTTACTTTCTCAAAGATCAATGTGGGGATCAAATAAAATTATGTTTCTTAAAACCGAGTCAACCTATTAACCATTTTAGCTTAGAGTGTTAAAATAAATAATATTTATGGGTTGACCTAATCAATAAATAGTTTACACTGTTTAGATATTTTAAAAAATTATATTGTTTTAATAATACAATGTTTATCAAAATCTTCTTATTCAATTTAACCCAATTTACTTGTTTCTAATTCATCTTTTTCTATATAAGGGAAAAAATCTCATTTATCAAAACAATCTCTTACTAGAAATAGTTTTTATTATGAGACCAATTCCAAGGGAACTTTAAAAATTAAATACCCGGTTTTTAATTTACATATATTTTTATATATAATACTTCAAACAATTTATTTAATAAAACTCACTTTGAGTTTATTCGGACTTGAACTCATCTCGATCGCTCAATGATAAAGAGAATAACTTACTAAGTACTCCACAATGTTTTCCTAAGCAAACATCTTATCGTCATTTAAAATATTATTCAGATTACCAAAAACCAACCCCAAACGATTTCCTTCGAATTATTCCAAGGAAAATGCATTGAAAATGCATTCTATTTAAAAATTTACTTTCCATAATATTTTTACTTTCAAATACTTTCGAAAATACTACTATCTCATTTCTAAAAAATACTTTTGAAATTATTTTCAAAAATTCCAGGATTTAGATTCAAAAAACCTTTTTATGCACATTTTATAAACTAAATTTATGTAAAATTTCCTTCATATAAAATAATCTTATATTTTAATAATTCTTCTTTATTATAATAAGATTTTTTCAAATATTCATTCTCTAAATGTCTTATCCTACCATTTAGATTATATTAAACAACTTTTGTTAAAGTTTAATTCTTAACTCACCATTACTATAAGATGTATTTTTACACTAACATTTTATCCAAACACCATTATAGTCAAATTGTGAAAATTAATTCACAAAGGGTTTATTTTAAATCAAACCAACAAATGCTCCCAAATAAACCGAGCACAATTTAACAATTAACAAACAACAGTCAATGCTTCTAATTTAATTAAGAATAACTGAACAAACAATAGTAGTAATAAATAAATATTATCATATTCAAACAAACACACTCTGTAACTATATAAAGTTTTGAAAATTATTCCTTTATATATATGTGTATAAAATATAATCATAGGAAAAATATTTTGTTTTCCAAATTTTCAAAAACTCAATATCATGCTCGTTGGCCTTGTTCAAGTGTTTAGAAATCTATCGATAACGTGGCGTCCCACGCCTCGACTGGAATTCATAAAAACTTAATAGACCAATTTACATATTACATTTTTATAACATTAACAATACACTCTCGTATATATAATACTCTAAACTCATTCTAGAGTGTCGCTTACCCTCTCTCTAATGAGCCAGACCCAGCCAAAGCTAAGGTACTCGCTTAACCTTACGCTTTGATACCAAGCTGTAATAACCCGTCTTTTGATCCCAGAAAGTCGACACCAAACACTACACTTATGATTCAAATGTCGCGCATCCAATGGACAAAAGGGCAAATTGTTAGGCTAAATAAAAAGAAAAGAACAGAGAACAGAGGAGAAACAAAATCTCATAATAGAATCAACAACATATAATATAATAAGAACGGTAAGAAGTGCCACTCCAAAATACAGAGTACATCAAAGTTAAAAACAAACCTTATCAAATGGATAGTTATAAAATCCCAACCTTACAATTGCTGATAGGGATACTATACAATACAATAGAAAATAAAACACTACGATAGGTGAATCTCCAGCCTTCCGCCAAGATCTCCATAACACCAAGGATAACCTGGGAAAATACTTGGCTTGACCTGAGCATTATAATGAAATAACACCTGGATAAGTCTTGAAATACCAATGTGAGATAACTCAAATAATAGGGAACATATGAAGTTCTGTGAGACCGCGCCACTAACGCGGAACGGGTTTTACCTCATAAGAATAACATCCATACAGGCAAGAGCAGAAATAAACATCAGAGAAAATAATTCCAAATAAGGATGGGCATAAATAATATCAAAACAAGACTTGAAAGAATGGAAATAACTCGAGTAAAATCCAAACTGAACAGAATGGGTAAACAAAGAAACCGTCCAAATTTGACTGAATAGACGGAATAGGGTAATGGTCCAAACTTGATTGAATGGATTAAATCAATACTTAAACACCGCGAAGGGTGGTTGACTCCCCTCATGGCAATTTTACGGTAAATATATTCAAGGGCTCGAACTAAATAAGGAAAGGAAAATTTTCAACAAATGACTAGAAAGGTGCACCCCTCTTGAAGTATACCTCTACTAATATACTTCTGAGCTCGGTCACATGTTGTGTGACACTTCTCGAAAATATACTAGCCGGACCCCGCTAAACCTTACCAAGAATCTGAATATTTCACATCTAAATCTTAACCGTTTTTCATATGACGATACACAAAAATCAAGATGAGATGTGAAAATACCTAGTGGGAGCAACCCCACATGTAGTTGGATGTCCTTTCGCGCTTTGGGTTCAGTCATTTACCGATAAAGGACAGCAAAGCTCAAAAGAGTAGTTAATCATTTTTTAAGGTGATGATACACTATGAAGAAAGCTAAATCTGATAATTAATAAATCAACTATCCGAGATAATTAAAATGATCGTAAATGGAAATTAAATATCATATATTTACCACTGGTCGTAGATTCCAAACAAGTGCCATCTCTTGGTTGAAGATGATACTAGGCAAGTTGAGGTAATGTTACCTTTAGGCATAGCCTTGACTATATTTTTAACCTTCAAGATAGAAATGAGTCTAAGCCTCAACGTTTAGCATTAAAGGCATGACTAGACTCTTTCCTTTTAAGCGATATCGATCATGAAACAAGTTTTCCATAACCGAAATCGAAGTTTAACTTTTAAAAACTGAACTTGTGCTTGATTTCTATATTTTAATATTGGTAACAACACTTTGGAAATACTCTTCAAAAATATTCTTTTAAGTGTATTAAAACAATTTACATTTAGCTTTATTTATAAATAATTCCTTTTAAAGGATTTTCTCATTTACAAACCATTATTTATAAATTTGAACAATGTTTATCATCCCAAAAGTTAATAAAATAATTTAAATACCTTTATAAATTTTAAAATAATATTAGTTATGTCTAAAAGATAACTAACTACATTTATAATCTCTTTTAAGTAAACAAATCTATTATCTTTAATCAAATAGTGAATTATTTCCAAACACTTTTATATCCGTGGTAAATTAACTTTAAAATCTTTGTTAAATCATTTTATTAACTTTTAAAACACTAAATCAGTTAATCAACTCAAAACACTTTTATTATATTGGTTAATTTATTTTATTCACTCTTATTAAATAAATTAATTAATTTAAATATCATTAATCAAAAAGATTTATTCAATTCAAATAATCATCAATTAAATGAATAATTAAAATGATCAACCAATTTTAAATACCATTAATTAAAACAATTAATTAAGTTCAACTAATCTTTATTTAATTGGATTAATTAATTTCATACCACAGTAGTTAAAATGATAAATTAAAACATCATTTGTTAAAATAGTTGATTAACTATAAAAAATTATAAATTAAAATGATTAAATAAATTTCAAATATCATTAGTTAAAATGGTAAATTAAATTTAAATAATCATTAATTAAAATGATTAACTAAAGTTAAAATTCATTAATTTTAACCAATTAATTGAATTTAAAACGATTATTAATGATTAATTAAAATTTAAAGTCATTAATTGAAATAACTTAATTAAATTCAAATCTCATTAATCAAATAGATTAATAGATTTCAAAATATCATTAACTAAAAGTGATAAATAAAATTCAAATATTGTTATTTAAAATGCTTAATTACTTTTAAATATCATTAATTGAAATGATTATTAATTTCAATTATCATTATTTAAAATAATTAATTAAACTCAAGTAATCATTAGTTAAAATGACTAGTTAAATCCTATCTTATTTAAATCAAAGATAAACCAATTTTAAACGTCATTTATTGAATTGGTCAATTAATTTCAAAATCATTGGTTAAAATGGTTAATTATTGTAACGACCCGCTATTTTGGACTATTCGCATCCGCACTTGTCAGACTTGAATAATTCAAAATACCGAATTGTTAATTTTAATTTGGCAAAACTCAGATATACAGTAAATAAATAATCACAGAAACACAGACACAGAGTAATAATATGCAGCGGAAGTAAAAGAGATAGTAGTTCATGAAGCTACTATAAAAATATATAAGATACATCAGAGTTTACAACAGAAGAGTAACACAATAAATCAGATACAAATCAGATTACATCACTGGAATCATCGAATACTGAAGCAGAATAGATGGCTGGATCTTCAAGCAAAGCTCCAACTCCAAAGGTGAGTCTCGAAAGCTGAACAACTCAGTCTGACCCGAGCGTAAAGCAAAAATACAAAACACTCGAGTTAGTATTAATATTCTCATATCAATAAATCCAACTCAAGTGAAATAACAATTGAAGTACAAGTAACTCAAAGGATGTTGGAATCACCATCCTCTAAGGATCCGTTAAACTATCTACTATGTAGTAGTATACGCTAAATAGATAATGTCTATCAGTAATATAAGTATCAAAATAGTGTTAAGGCATTACCATTATCCCCCTTAACACATTTTATATAAATGTCATAGTCTATACAGCACTGTAAACTCCACCGTAAACTGGTGGGATATCAGGGAGTACTCCATAGGTATAACACAAAACAAATTCGTAGTGGTCGCGTATAATGGGATACAAGTATGACAAAGCACATGAGGCAATACCCAAGGTAGTGAAACTACAGTTTGCCTGATCCGGACCGGTGAGAACGCATCGCCGCAGCGATCGCAACACCGCGAAACAACACTCCTGAAATTCCGAGGGTGCACCAATCGATAACAAGTAATGAGTAGTAGTTACGAAGAAGTGTGTTCGCTCGAGGTGGCTAACCCCATTTGGCCCGGCATGGCTCCTGTTTTAGTCATTTCCAATTTGACACAAGTGTCAAGGCTATCCATTATCGTTCTCTTTCTTCAGTCATCACGTACATCATTCCAACCACTTCATTCTGGATCATCACTCCGCGTATAGTTATTAAAGTGGTTTTCGGTTTAGATAGAGAGTATATCCATAACCGATTCCGGTTTCTTTAATAACTTTCGTAATTATTACACCGATTGGTCGTTTAATATTTTCCAAACCAAATCAATTTCGATTTCAATTTCAATTCGTAAACCAATATTTCATTTGTCTTCAAAAATCAATTTCCAAAATGTACGTTTCAAAACTTCGAAATTAAAATTTCAAAATCTTATAATTCAAATTCAACTTTTATTTAAACAATTCAAATATCGATTCAAGTTCGTGTATCAATTTCATTTCGAAATCATTAATTTAATTTAATTTTCATTCAAATCAATTCAAATTCATTTATCGATTTCATTCAATATTCATTAAGTTAATTTATCATTCAAAACAATTTCTATTAATTTCCAATTCGTTAAATCAATTTCTTAAGTTCAACTTCATTATATCAACTTACAAATTAAGTTCAATTAGATTCGTCAAATCAATTCTTTAAATTCCAAGTCTTACGTTAATTTCGATAAATCACATTCATTTCAATAAATCACATTTTATTTCTTTTTAAAGAAATTCGATTTCACTTATTTAGTTACTTAGTTACAAATTTCGAAACTCAATTAATAAAGAAACTAAATTTCTCATATTCAAAAAGTTCAATTTCACTTATTACCTTACTTAAATAATTTTTCAAACTTTAATAAATAAAGAAACTCAATTTCATTTATTAACGAAGTTCAAATTCACTTATTCAAAAGTTCAATTTCACTTATCAAAGAATTCAATTTTTATTTAATTATCAAATAATTAAATCTCATTCAATTATTAAATAATTTCAATCTTTAATTATTATAATTTCAAAACTTAATAATTACAACTTGATTATCAATTCAAACTTAATTATAAAATCATTTCCAGCTTTATTCAATGAATTCAAACTTGATTATCAAATCATGTCAACTTAATTATAATTTCAACTTAATAATTTCAAACTTAATTATAATTCCAAACTTAATTATAATTTCAAATTTAATTATTAAATGATCTCAAACTTAATAATTTCAAAACTCAATTATTACTAATTCCAAATTATTTATTAATAATTCCAAATTTAGTTATTAAATAATTAAATTTCAAACAACGTTCTTCCATCAATTAGTACGTTAATATTTGCTTCAGATTTCAATCTTTACACTTTCCTTTCATCAAATTTTACGTTCCAATTTTTTTTTCAAAACCTTATTATTCAAATAAAATCTTTATTTTATTTCAAATCAAATCATTGACCAATCGGGTTTATTTAATTCTCTATCCTAAGTCAAGTTCATTTTGGGTATTTATCATTTCAACCCGATTCCAATTTCAATTTAACATCAAAGCATAGCGAAGGGAACTTGCAGTGCGATAACATGGATGGTGTCAAAATAAATAAATCAACAATAACAACAATCAATAATAATCCAATAATCAATTCAAATAATCCCGAAATAATCGTATTAATTCACATTGTTATTTGTGCAAATTAATATAATTATTTCTAGAATCTACACTATCAGTACATGTAGATTAAAGATTATTACATTACGGTTTTCCCACTTGTCATTCAATTTCAATTTCAAATTTAATACAACGACAATAAATCCAATATACGTTCAAGGGTTCAAAGTATAATTTATCAAGTTCTACGTGTCAATTAACTTAACAATTAAATGGGGTCATATTATTCAAATTAACTAATCAAATTCAATACATACGTCAATTCACAAATTTAAGCTATCCTACGTCAAATTCAATTGCATAATATTCATCACTTTATACATTACAATTTTACATCCAATATAAACACAAACAAACAATCAATTATCAACCAAACTGGATTATTATTGCATACATAACAGATAACGGTGTCAGATGTCAAAGGTGAACTGATACATAAATAACAGTGCAATAAATAAAAGCAGTATATTTCAATTGTCGTTTCAATTGAAATCGAATTTAATAAATAAAAAAATATTAATCGTGAGTGATTGCTCACCTTTCGAGGCTAGAGAAATTTGACAAAAGAGCAAGCTACGAATTGCAAGTACGAATCCCAAAACAAAGGTAGATTGGCACGAATTCAATGAACGGATCTGATAACATAAATCGATGGGAACAAATCAGATTAGCTTGATATAAAAGTTTAGATGAGAAGTATATTATATTATTATTTCCCTTAAACCCAAAGTCCAAATTAAAATATACGTATGCATTTTATATAAATCCTACATTTAAATATATATACATATAATATAAAACATACTAGTATCAACTTTATACCGTCATAACTCTATTAACTATATATACACGCAACACATACACTAGTATATATAGATCTCAATATCTACGAATATGTTATATCTTAAAATTACTATAAAATAGGCAACAAAATGAATAGCTTCTGACATAATTCACAACGCTATTTATATAGCTCGTATGGACGCATATATATACACACAAATTTATATAACTTATATATTGTAAACAACTTAGTATATTTATTCATTTATTTATTCTTTCACACTAAAATACACTAAGCATAATATATACTAACATACATAACTGTAAACTGAGGACATTCATACTTTTCTAAAATATATTATATACTTTAAAAATTTATATCCTCTGACATAATTTAAATCACAGGTACAACAGCAACCCATACTGCACCATAACTTAATACTAACAAATATACACAACTGTAACGACCCGCTATTTTGGACTATTCGCATCCGCACTTGTCGGACTTGAATAATTCAAAATACCGAATTGTTAATTTTAATTTGGCAAAACTCAGATATACAGTAAATAAATAATCACAGAAACACAGACACAGAGTAATAATATGCAGCGGAAGTAAAAAAGATAGTAGTTCATGAAGCTACTATAAAAATATATAAGATACATCAGAGTTTACAACAGAAGAGTAATACAATAAGTCAGATACAAATCAGATTACATCACTGGAATCATCGAATACTGAAGCAGAATAGATGGCTGGATCTTCAAGCAAAGCTCCAACTCCAAAGGTGAGTCTCGAAAGCTGAACCACTCAGTCTGACCCGAGCGTAAAGCAAAAATACAAAACACTCGAGTCAGTATTAATATTCTCATATCAATAAATCCAACTCAAGTGAAATAACAATCGAAATACAAGTAACTCAAAGGATGTTGGAATCACCATCCTCTAAGGATCCGTTAAACTATCTACTATGTAGTAGTATACGCTAAATAGATAATGTCTATCAGTAATATAAAGTATCAAAATAGTGTTAAGGCATTACCATTATCCCCCTTAACACATTTTATATAAATGTCATAGTCTATACAGCACTGTAAACTCCACCGTAAACTGGTGGGATATCAGGAAGTACTCCATAGGTATAACACAAAACAAATTCGTAGTGGTCGCGTATAAAGGGATACAAGTATGACAAGGCACATGAGGCAATACCCAAGGTAGTGAAACTACCGTTTGCCTGATCCGGACTGGTGAGAACGCATCGTCGCAGCAATCGCAACACCGCGAAACAACGCTCCTGAAATTCCGAGGGTGCACCAATCGATAACAAGTAATGAGTAGTAGTTACGAAGAAGTGTGTTCGCTCGAGGTGGCTAACCCCATTTGGCCCGGCACGGCTCCTGTTTTAGTCATTTCCAATTTGACACAAGTGTCAAGGCTATCCATTATCGTTCTCTTTCTTCAGTCATCACGTACATCATTCCAACCACTTCATTCTGGATCATCACTCCGCGTATAGTTATTAAAGTGGTTTTCGGTTTAGATAGAGAGTATATCCATAACCGATTCCGGTTTCTTTAATAACTTTCGTAATTATTACACCGATTGGTCGTTTAATATTTTGAAAACCAAATCAATTTCGATTTCAATTTCAATTCGTAAACCAATATTTCATTTGTCTTCAAAAATCAATTTCCAAAATGTACGTTTCAAAACTTCGAAATTACAATTTCAAAATCTTATAATTCAAATTCAACTTTTATTTAAACAAATCAAATATCGATTCAAGTTCGTGTATCAATTTCATTTCGAAATCATTAATTTAATTTAATTTTCATTCAAATCAATTCAAATTCATTTATCGATTTCATTCAATATTCATTAAGTTAATTTATCATTCAAAACAATTCCTATTAATTTCCAATTCGTTAAATCAATTTCTTAAGTTCAACTTCATTATATCAACTTACAAATTAAGTTCAATTAGATTCGTCAAATCAATTCTTTAAATTCCAAGTCTTACGTTAATTTCGATAAATCACATTCATTTCAATAAATCACATTTTATTTCTTATTAAAGAAATTCGATTTCACTTATTTAGTTACTTAGTTACAAATTTCGAAAATCAATTAATAAAGAAACTAAATTTCTCATATTCAAAAAGTTCAATTTCACTTATTACCTTACTCAAATAATTTTTCAAACTTTAATAAATAAAGAAACTCAATTTCATTTATTAACGAAGTTCAAATTCACTTATTCAAAAGTTCAATTTCACTTATCAAAGAATTCAATTTTTATTTAATTATCAAATAATTAAATCTCATTCAATTATTAAATAATTTCAATCTTTAATTATTATAATTTGAAAACTTAATAATTACAACTTGATTATCAATTCAAACTTAATTATAAAATCATTTCCAGCTTTATTCAATGAATTCAAACTTGATTATCAAATCATTTCAACTTAATTATAATTTCAACTTAATAATTTCAAACTTAATTATAATTCCAAACTTAATTATAATTTCAAATTTAATTATTAAATGATCTCAAACTTAATAATTTCAAAACTCAATTATTACTAATTCCAAATTATTTATTAATAATTCCAAATTTAGTTATTAAATAATTAAATTTCAAACAACGTTCTTCCATCAATTAGTACGTTAATATTTGCTTCAGATTTCAATCTTTACACTTTCCTTTCATCAAATTTTACGTTCCAATTTTTTTTTCAAAACCTTATTATTCAAATAAAATCTTTATTTTATTTCAAATCAAATCATTGACCAATCGGGTTTATTTAATTCTCTATCCTAAGTCAAGTTCATTTTGGGTATTTATCATTTCAACCCGATTCCAATTTCAATTTAACATCAAAGCATAGCAAAGGGAACTTGCAGTGTGATAACATGGATGGTGTCAAAATAAATAAACCAACAATAACAACAATCAATAATAATCCAATAATCAATTCAAATAATCCCGAAATAATCGTATTAATTCACATTGTTATTTGTGCAAATTAATATAATTATTTCTAGAATCTACACTATCAGTACATGTAGATTAAAGATTATTACATTACGGTTTTCCCACTTGTCGTTCAATTTCAATTTCAAATTTAATACAACGACAATTAATCCAATATACATCAAGGGTTCAAAGTATAATTTATCAAGTTCTACGTGTCAATTAACTTAACAATTAAATGGGATCATATTATTCAAATTAACTAATCAAATTCAATACATACGTCAATTCACAAATTTAAGCTATCCTACGTCAAATTCAATTGCATAATATTCATCACTTTATACATTACAATTTTACATCCAATATAAACAACAAACAAACAATCAATTATCAACCAAACTGGATTATTATTGCATACATAACAGATAACGGTGTCAGATGTCAAAGGTGAACTGATACATAAATAACAGTGCAATAAATAACAGCAGTATAGTTCAATTGTCGTTTCAATTGAAATCGAATTTAATAAATAAAAGAATATTCATCGTGAGTGATTGCTCACCTTTCGAGGCTAGAGAAATTTGACAAAAGAGCGAGCTACGAATTGCAAGTACGAATCCCAAAGCAAAGGTAGATTGGCACGAATTTCAATGAACAGATCTGATAACATAAATCGATGGGAACAAATCAGATTAGCTTGATATAAAAGTTTAAATGAGAAGTATATTATATTATTATTTCCCTTAAACCCAAAGTCCAAATTAAAATATACGTATGCATTTTATATAAATCCTACATTTAAATATATATACATATAATATAAAACATACTAGTATCAACTTTATACCGTCATAACTCTATTAACTATATATACACGCAACACATACAGTAGTATATATAAATCTCAATATCTACAAATATGTTATATCTTAAAATTACTATAAAATAGGCAACAAAATGAATAGCTTCTGACATAATTCACAACACTATTTATATAGCTCGTATGGACGCATATATATACACACAAATTTATATAACTTATATATTGTAAACAACTTAGTATATTTATTTATTTATTTATTCTTTCACACTAAAATACACTAAGCATAATATATACTAACATACATAACTGTAAACTGAGGACATTCATACTTTTCTAAAATATATTATATAATTTAAAAATTTATATCCTCTGACATAATTTAAATCACAGGTACAACAACAACCCATACTGCACCATAACTTAATACTAACAAATATACACGCACTGATATATACGAATATATTTTCCACATAATAGGCGCACACAATATATAACAAAAATTTAGATGCAGGCTTACCCATTAGCTGCACAAGACCTTATAGTATATAAAATTATGTATATATATTTTTGAAAAACTTTTATATAAAACCAAAATAACGTAACTTTTATATAATTCGATAGTTATGTACTTCATCTACAATTTGCTGTATAATATGCATACAATCTGTTTGTGAACAATCAGATAAAAGAAAAAATACAACTTACTATAAACATGCTTTATATAAATATACATACATAGGCCGCATGTAAATAAATACATAAGTACATATATGACTTACATACGTTTGCGCAACAGAGAGGAGGGGAGAGTTGGCTAGTGCAATGGGTCACGGCAGAAGCGCAGCCAGAGGTGGTGATGCTCGGCTTCGGTGCGAGCTGCTGCCATAGAGAGGGTAAGCCTCGGGTTCAAGGAGGCGGAGGCGAAAGAAAAAGGAAGGAAGGAAGAAGGTGTTGTTCGGCCATGGATGAAGGTGCTTTGGTGGCGGTGGAACATTGGTGGGTGAGGGAAGGTGGTCCGATGCCGGGAGGGTGACGAGGTGGTGGGGATCGGCTGTGCATATTCTTTTTTTTATATATCATGCAGCTGCTCAAGTAAGAGAGGAGGAAGATTGGGTGAGTTCGGCCGTGCGCTTGGGTTGTAGTGAGGTAAAGATGCGGCGGAAGCCCTTGGTTCGGCTCGAAGAGCAAAACAATGGAAAATATGAGTGTGTGAAATGTGGAGGAAGAGCAAACATTGATGGCTGGTATAGATATATGTGGCTTCAGGCATGTGAAACAGTAGAGGTAAAATATGAAAAGCTTCAGGTTGTAAGATATTTTCACACGCAAGGAACGAATGGAATGACCAAGGAATGGAAGAGCATTGAACACATAAAAATTTATGTTGGAACCAGTGGGAATTTTGAAAGTCAGTTTCAGAGAATATTAATAGCTAGGGGCGGTTTGAAATTTGAATAGCCGTTGAATATTAAAAGCTAAAATGGATGCCGATATGGTTAACCCGTATTTATGGATTCCGTTGCGGACCAGACTTCAAAACACAAAAATAGATATACCGTAGAGATCAGCGCGATGAGACGATCAAAACGGTATATAGATATCAGTGATATGATTGAATTTTAAAAATTCGAAATTTTATACTACGGAAAATGCATAAAATTCGCAGAAAATTAAGATCGACGGAGCCAAAAATGTCCGAATTTGGAAAAACGACAAACTGACAACTTGTTCAAAAGATGGTTTAGAATTTTTCTATGTAAAAATATTTTGATTTTGAAAACGTTTTATTTTCATCGCTTTTTAACTGATTAAATTGAAGTAAATTTACGCGCGAAATAAACTTTCATATTTTCGGACGAGACTTTACCGGTTGCTATATTTAACTGGACGCATTTCAAATATTAAATTTATATTTCAAAATTTTATCGTTTATAACTTCACAAAATTTTAATTAAATACGTTATTAAAACCGTTAAAATTTACGGGTCATTACAATTATTTTAAATTATCATTAATCAAAACGAGTATATAAGCACGCCCAGGTGGGGCTGCATTTAATCACACGTGCATGGATTTTTTGTTGCACCTATGGTAGTAGAGTTGGCAGTAGCATTTCCAGCATAAACTGAACTCGGGGCAACGACCGATAAGACTGAGAAAACTAAAGGACATTCATAGAACCAATAACTTGAAAGCATTCATAGTTTTGTCATTCCTTTCTTTTGTTTTAGTTTTATTTTATGCCACTGGAAATAGAAATGATACTTGTACTTTTACATGCTTATGCCCGTTAAGTTAATATGAGCTGTGAGCAAAAATGTATCAAAATATATCAACGATTAATTGTTTTTCTACCCCTCTTTTGTAGATTTTTGTCTTTTATGCTTTCAAGCTTCTCTTTTAGAAACCGGCTTTCAAATTTCTATATTTTCCTTTGGTGACCAGTAACTTAGTATTTGTCATTCTTAAGTTTGTACTGCTTATTTTAATAGGGTTAATTACTTGAGCAAAATCTTTATATTTTATTTCCATTTTAATGATTTTTTTTCTTTATTTGCTTCGGCATTCAGAAAAAGGAAACATGAACCTCAAAAAATAGACCTGAAAAGATTTAGAAAATGAAGTATAAATGAATTATTGGTTTGTACATGCAAACCTGGTATTTAAACTCTGCCTAGAGAGAAGCCGCTATTTCTTGTGTTCAAACTGCGGTAACTTCTTCATACTAACTCAAAAAGTGAGACTTCGACCGATGAACTCTACCTAAATTACGGACATATGGAACACTTGGATACTTCAGCTTATGAACGTATACCACAGTTCTCCATGGTGATTAACAGTTGTACTTAGAAACTAACAGACTACATCTTCATATTTAAACTCCACCTACGCATAAGCCGCTATTTTTTGATTCATACTATAAACATTTTCGTAATAGTTGGAAATCAGGTGAGACTTCAACCGATGAACTCCCACCTAAATTATGGATGATATGGAACACTCGGGTACTTCAGTTAATGAACGTATGTTATGGTTCCCCATGGTGAATAACAGTTGTACTTAGAAAATACAGACTACATCCCCATATTTGGTCTCCGTCTAGGCAGAAGTCGCTATTTTTTTTGTTTATTCTGCAATAAATTCTACATGCTAACTCGGAATCAAGCGACACTTCCATTAATGAACTATAATCCAAATTACGGACAATATGGAACACTTGGATACTTCATCTCTTAAATACACACTGTAGTTCTCCATGGTGATTATAGTAATACTCAGAAAATAACAGGCTAAATCCTCATATTTGAACTGCACCTAGGCAGAAGCCACTATTTTTTATTCAGACCGTAAGAACTTCTTCATACTAACTCGGAATTCGGCGAGACTTCGAACGGTGAACAACTATCTAAATTATGGACAATACGGAACACTAGGATACTACAGCTTATGAATGTATATTCTAGTTCTCCACAGTGATTAACAGTTGTACTTAGAAAATAACATGCTACATCCCCATATTCGAACTCCGCTTAGGCAGAAGGCGCTATTTTTTTGTTCAGACCACAATAACTTCTTCGTAATAACTCGGAATCCAGGAAGACTTCGACCGATGAACTCCCACCTAAATCACAGACAATAAGGATCACTCGGATACTTTAGCTTATAACATATATCTTAGTTCTCTATGGTGATTAACAATTGTACTTAGAAAACATAAGACTACGTCCCTTTATTTGAACTCCACCAAAGCAGAAGCCTCTATTTTTTTGTTCATACTATAATAACTTGACTCATAATCACGCAAGACTTTGGTCGATGAAATCCCATCTAAATTACGGACAGTATAGAACACTCGGATACTTTATTTTGTGAATATATATTGTAGTTTTCCGTGGTGACTAACAATTGTACTTATAAAATAACAGGCTACATTCCCATATTTGAACTTCGCCTAGGCACAAGCCGCTATTTTTTTTTGTTCAGACTGCAGTAGCTTCCTCATACTAAATCGGAATTAGGCGAGACTTCGACCGATGAACTCCTACCTTATTTGTGGATAATATGGAATACTCGGATAATTTAGCTTATTAACGTGCACTGAAGTTCTCCTTGGTGATTAGCAGTTGTACTTAGAAAATAATAGGCTACAACCCCGTACTTGAACTCCGCCTATGCCAAAGCCGCTATTTTCTTTTCAAATCATAGTAGCTTTCTCATAATAACTTAGAATCGGGTGAGACTTCGACCGATGAACTCCCATTTATATTACAGACAATACGGAACACTCGGATAATTCAGCTTATGAATTACACCGTAGTTCTTCATGGTGACTAATAGTTGTATTTAGAAAATAACAGGCTGCATCCCCATTTTTGAACCCCAACCTAGGAAGAAGCCGCTATATTTTTTCCGACTGTAGTAACTTCCTCATACTAACTTGGAATCAGATGACACTTCAACCGATGAACTCCCACCTATATTACAAATATATCGAGCATTCGGATAATTCAACTTATGAACGTATACCTAGTTCTCCATGGTGACTAACAGTTGTACTCAGAAAATAACATGTTACATCCCCATATTTAAACTCCGCTTAGGCAGAAGCCGTTATTTTTTTTTCATACTGCAATAACTTCATCATACTAACTCGGAATTGGGCGAGACTTCGACTGACGAACTCCAACCTAAATTACAGATAGTATGGAACACTAGGATGCTTTATCTTGTGAATGTATATCATAGTTCTCCATGGTAATAACATTTGTACTTGGAAAATAAAATGTTACATCCTCATATTTGAACTCCACCTAGGCTGACTTTTTTTTGTTCTGACTGCAGTAACTTCCTCATAATAACTTAGAATCAGGCGAGACTTCGACTGATGAACTCCCATCTAAATTACAGATAATATGGAACACTCGGATAATTTAGCTTATGAACGTATACCATAGTTTTCCATGGTGACTAACGGTTGTACTTAGAAAATAACTATACATCCCCATACTTGAACTCCGCCTAGGCAGAAGCCGCTACTTTTTTCATTCATACTGCAATAGCTTCTTCATACTAAATCGAAATCGGTCAAGACTTCGATGATGAACTCCCACCTAAATTACGGACAATATGGAACACTAGAATAATACAGCATATGAACATATAACGTTGTTCTCCGTAGTGATTAATAGTTTTACTTAGAAAATAACAGGCTACATTCTCATATTTGAACTCCGCCTAGGCAGAAGCCACTATTTTTTTGTTCATACTGCAATACCTTCCTCATACTAACTCAGAATCAGGCGAGACTTTGACCGATAAACTCCCACCTAAATTATGGACAATATGGAACACTAAGATAATTCAGCTTACGAATGTATACCGTAGTTCTCCATGGTGATTAAAAATTATACTTATATAATAACAGGCTACATTCCAAAATTTAAACTTGCCTAGGTAGAAGCCATAATATTTTTATTCATACCGCAATAACTTCTTTATGCTAACTTGGAATTCGACGAAACTTCAACCGATGAACTCCCATCTAAATTATAGACAATATGGAACACTTGGATACTTCATCTCTTGAACGCACACTGTAGTTCTCCATGAAAACTAATAGTTTTATTTAGAAAACAATAGGCTGCGTTCTCATATTTGTACTCTGCCTAGGCAGAAGCCACTATTTTTTTATTAAAACTGCAATAATTTCTTCATACTAACTCGGAATCGGGTGAGACTTCAACTTATGAACTCCTACGTAAATTGCAGATAATATGGAACACTAGGATATTTTAGCTTATGAATGCATACTGTAGTTCTCCATGGTGACTAATAGTTGTACTTAGAAAATAACAGCCTATATCTCCATATTTGAATATGATTTCCCTATGAGATGTAAAAGTGTATATTTGGAATTTCAAAAAGATACCAAGTGAATCTATTCAATGAATTCTCTTATTAATAGTAAAGATGATTAATGAAATTTAGCATTCTATTTAGTGAAATTACAAGCTCAAATTCAAAAACATAATACAGGGTTTTGGTGATGAAAATTAATAAATGATGATATAGAAAAATTGCTATAACGACACTTAACAAATTAAATGGAATATCATGAATTAATTCAATTTACAATTAATATAACAGCATAAGGGTGTAAATAAATAATTATTGGCGAGAAACCCTTCAGAGTCTCTTTACAAATTTTTCCTGTAAAACAATGGTTGTAGACAATATATATAATCATATGGGTTCATTACAATCAAATTAATAGGTTATCCATTTTTCAAATGAAAATTCAACCAAATAACCAATCAAACAATTTAACTAACAACCAAGCAATCAGTAATAATTTGTAACTTCATAGATATAATAGAATAAAATTTAATGTGAGTGAAACCCGTCGTTTCTGTCGAAACGTTTGGACTAAAACCGAACGACCTTTTGATTTTAACATAAATTCCAATAACCTCCTATCTTATTTCATCCAACTCCATAGTTTAAATCTCAACGACGTGAGTCCAACTCAAAAAACGGCATTCAAATCTGACCTCGTATGAGTGAGATACACATTTTATAACTTATCGAATTAATTTAAATTAATAAGTCGCAAATCTATTTAAACTGCAACAATGTCCCTCACCACTCCATCTTCTTTCCCAACATAAGCATGCACAGGCAAACAAATAACCCATCCCAAACATGCAGGTTATGTAGTGATACAGAGCTACGCTCCGGTAAACTCAAATCCATCTTCACCTTTAAGCTTCTCTCGATGAACTCCACTCGCCCATACACAAAACCCATGCTCGAAGGCAACCCCCAAATCATGATCAACTGCCTCAACCCCTCGACACCATCAGGTCATGCGATCAAAATCTTCGCCAAACCCAATTCAATTCTATGTGCTAAATTCCTCTACGAATTCAAATCCAAGCTCCGTTCGTCCAATCAACGACCACAAACTTCAAAAAAAACTAACCCTAGCTTGCTGCCCCAAATTAAACCATGGCCACACTCTACAAACCATCCCAATGATGACATTAGCTCCAAGCATAACTCAATATGAGCTTAACTATATTTTTTTCATGATTTTTAGTTGCTTAAATCCTTAGTTATGTATTTTTGAAATGGGAAAATTCTCATTTACATGTTATAGGCAAGAATAAATAGGGATAGGAGGGTATGGGTTGCACACATAGGTATTGGAAAAAACATGGGTATGGGATTTGAATTTGACTGGGTATGGTCTTAGATATGCTATATATTATTTTATTTAACAAAATATTCCGATAATACATACCCAAAAATCTCGAGCTCCAAACGAGATGTGCCGTACGCGTTCCGAATGTTTCACCACTATTCCGAATGCAATGGAACTAGTCTCGAGGCCTAATTCTATAATATACAAAAGATAGCTTTTTTGAACCAAGTTATTATATTAAATTTTCGAAATTATTCTACACGTTTAGATCTCACATGACCAAACGATGCGTCTGTTTGCCATAAAATTCAACGACTTATTATTGTTCACTATTATGGATCTAATGAAACTGGTTTCTTCAGAATCCTTGATAGTGCCTCAGAATGATTTCCACAGATTTTAAATATCGTTTTATATTTTTGATCCAATTATCAATATTTATCCAATCTATTTGTATTTGTAAATAAATATATATATTGAATTCACCAATATTATTTATTAATTAGAAGGATTTGCATAAAATTATTTATTCCATTTAATTAATTTTTAATTCATAATTTAAATATTTAAACATTCCCTATATTTGAATTATAAGTTATTAAATTCTAAAAATCCAATTGTTTACGTATTTAAAATTAATTAAACGTTTAAAATCAAATGACTAAAATTTTGGGTTTTTATAGTTGTAAAATGTACGTTGAAGTATTAAGAAATACTTGGGACCTATTCCTCATATATGGGAATGGAGACCTCTTTAAGAAGGGGTATACCGACTCTTGCTTTCAGAGTGATATTGGTGATAGTAGATCGGTGTCCGATTATGTTTTTACACTTTACGGTGGGGGCTATTAGTTGGAAAAGTTCCAAACAATAAACAATATTTGATTCAATGGTGGAGGCCGAGCACATCGCCCTCAATGAACCAACTAAAAAACCATCTGAACAAGCAAGTTTTTGAGTGAGCTCGGAGTGATTCTCGATACCGAGAATCTAATAACATTATTTTATGATTACAATGTTGTCATACAGATCGTAAAGGAAGCCAAAGCATATATGAAGTCACATCATATTCTTCGAAAGTTTCACCATATTAGAGAATTCATTAAGAAGAAAAAGGTCGTGAAACAAAGGGTAGATGCCAAGAACAACATAGTGTGTGTGTGTGTGTGTGTGTGTGTATTCACTAAGGATCTAAGTATGTCGCTTCTTGAGAAGCTGATCGAAGGGATGGGATTGAGATTCCATAATCATCTCCAAGTGCAAGTGGAAAATTGATAGAGTTAGTGGTATGCCCTAAGGGCAATCGGGTAATTTATTATAAATTATTACATCTATAAAAATTCTCGTTCATAATAAAAGTGTTTTCTTTCTATTATATATTTGTTATAATGGTTATAAATAATTAAATGTTCATTTAAAATATATTTAACAGAAATTCCATAAATGGTGTGATAGAAATTACAAGTGGTTGTAATCAAATCACAATGTGATAAACACGTCATTTTAAGTATTCATAGTTAAGATGTATCGAGATTGGATATTGATGCATCCATTGATGTGAGAGTACGTAAAAGCCTTTAAACATAAGCCAGTTCATTAATCACATACTGATAGTTATCCGATAACTATGGAATGACTCACTCGATAGATTTCTATTGGTTAATATATCTAAGGTCAAACAGATATTATTGATGTGACTAATTTACAGAGTTCTCCTGACTTGAGAATACCGTTGATCTTTAGTTTGAAATCTCTATTTTGATTATAGCCAAATTATTGCACTACGTCCATCGAATGACTATAGTTGAATAGAGTGGAAGTATTGGAAGTGTAACCTGTGGGTTGTGGCACTACGGATCTTAAGGCTAATTTAACACTAGAAGGGGTGAATAGTGTTTTTAACTTATATAATCATTTAATTTTCTTTCAAAATTAATATTAAATCATAGATTAACAACACAAAATTGTACTAACAATCAGTCATAGGTGTAATTGTAGATAAAAATAAAAGCAATAAAGTAAAGTAAGAGTTAAAGAGATGATAGCAGAAATATTATACCAGTTCGGATTTCTTCTACATCCAGTCCCGTACAATTTCTTATACAGAGTTCTTTTCAAATATCGAATTTAAATAGACACCAAGCAAACCCATTAAAGTCTTGATTTCAAGACTATGAGATACACCCTCCTTATTCCAAAGTTCAAGGTAGACTCATTTGATTTGAATGGGCTACAAGCATACCCACTTGATTTGAATAGGCAACAAGCACTACCACTTGATTTGAACAGACTAAAAGCACATCCAAGTACATCCAAGTCATATATTAAGATATTCAATGATCAATTTTAACTTACACATCAAATATTTTAGAAAAATAAATAAACAGGATAATGCAAACTATATTTATATTTTTTATTTTAAAATCACATAATCGACAGTCAAATCAAAACCTAATGCCTAGCGTATCAAAATCAATATAACTAGATGATATATATAGGGTCAAAACTGAATGATTAGAATATAGAAAATAATTCAATATGATATAAACAATATTAATATATAATCTTAAGCATCCAAATTTTACAAAGAAATTTACACATTAAATTTATTACATAGAATTCAAAATTTTACTTAAAAATCATATTAATTATGAAATTTAATCATAGGTTATTCATAATATTTGATAAGTGTAACTATGTATATGATCAAATTTATGTTTAATAATCTTTTGAAGTAAATATTAGTTTATCCTTATACAATGTTTATTTCTGGAAAGACATGATAATTTATAATAATAATTTTTTTATTTAAAATAATATGCAAAATATAAATGAGATACGTAAAGGTAGAAAACATTAAAAAAAACATCACATAATTTTATTTATAAAAAGAACCTGGGAATAGCAGTATGACCGCTGATTATATGTTTTTAGCGTCATTGTTCTTTTGAAAATTTTCTTCAGTGAATATCATGATACGATTGATCATATAATAGGTCTCCATAATCATTTTTTCATCTTTCTCTTCTTATTGTGCGTAGTACCTAAATAAACATATCATATTTGTACTGGTATCCATACAATGTTGGAACCATATTATTAGTCTTTTAGAAATCAAACCCAATATTTTTAAGGGTTTGTGATCATGAATGTTTAAATCATGAAAAATCATGAATGCTGACAATGAAAAACATAATTTAAAAAAAATAAGACACTATACTAAACCTTTCCCAAATTTTGATTCAACATAAGCAAAGTTATAAAATTCATTCATAACACTATTATATGGATAATGTGACATAATATATTTTGTGTCACATTCATTGTTTAAATTACAAATGTATTAATGAATTACATGTGTAAAGACACTTGGCATTATGCATGTATACAATGATCTTCCTAAATGACAAGTGTACTGATATATGTCATTTTGCGTATGTGTTACTATTTACTTATATGATAAGTGTCACATAATGTGCCGTGTTCTTATTGATGGAAGAAATCTATAAACAGAGCCTTATTTACATATTCTAAATACATTCAATTAATTTCATGAAGCCATAAATTAATATTTCATAATAAAGTTACTAAGAAATAAAGATAAAGAAGTAAAATTAACATTATAAAAGTTGAAATCCTGGAAGAAGGTATGTTTTCCACTTAGTATAGTCGTGATAAATGATTAATGCGATGTCATTAGAAAGGATACAGTTTATAAAAGTCATTAGTGAATAGGTATGACAAAAGAGGCATGATTGTTTAAAATAAAAAATAAAAAAAAAGCCCACCTTGGCAGTTGAAGTGTCTATTTAAATTTAACAAAATAAAAGAAAATGTTACATTAATTTTAAGTGCTTGGAAATTTTTATGTAGTAATATACACTAATTATATTCTGGAAAGTATTTTTTTATGTTAATAATTTTTGTGCAAAAGGACATAAAAATTCAAAAATTGCAAAGGCCCACGTCAAAAATATGGCTGTTATAACCACTAAATATCCGTTCATTTGAAAATAATAAAATAGTTAACTTTTGAATTTTGGTATGAAATTTATTACATAACTAATTCGGATATATATTATCCAATAAAAAAATTCATGCAAAAATACGCATTTTATAATTTTGATATTTTTCAAAAAAATTGCTGCTTTAACATGCATGTTCAACAATTAAAGAGAGTAGTCAATTTTGTACGAAAATTTAAAAAATGTTAAGTTATTTTGAATGATTTTAGATTTTTTGTATAGTTAAATATATTAATTTCTTTCTCGAATATATTTTTATGATTGAAAAATGGTTTTTCATAGTCATAAAAATTCAAATTTTGGCTCCAAAATCTTGAAATATAGCCATTGTAATTTATTAAGTGCCTATTCATTCAAAAATAAAAAATATATGTAGAATACGAATTCTGGCTCCAAATTTTTTATAGAGTCAAGTATATCTTTCTTATATTAATGTAAAAAAATTCATTTTTTGAGATTCAAAACATATTACTGCATTCAGTATTTTCTGCCCTGTTTTCAATGTGTATAGTCAGTTTTGTAAAAGTTCTACAAAATTTAAAAGTTAATATTTTTCTTTGAAATCTTTTTCTGGGCATTTATTACATAATAATAATTATAATAAAAACATAATTATTTAATAGATAAATATTTAGAATATTCTATAAATAAAATCATTAGGCATTTCAAAAATCAAAGTGTCTTTTTAATTTGAAAACTAGCCATTTTTGTAGAGGGAAAATTTGTCTTGTACTTATTCAAACTATTTTGGTTATTTGGAACTTAGAAAAAAAATTAAATGTCTTTCAACTTAAAAAACTTATTAAAATGTAATACATAAAAATTAAATAAAGTTTAAGATTATGACATTGCTGATGTCCTCTATTCCAATATTACTGTTTCTCCATCCAAAGATTTGCCTTTAAGCATATATATATATATATATATATATATATATATATATATATATATATATATATCTGTATTGTTGCTCTTCCTTTCTCTTGATGTTCTATTATGTCTTTTGAATATCCATTGTCTAAAATCCGTTTATCCTTCTTGTTTTGTGATGTATGACTATCAAGCGTAGGTTCACCATCAGCCATATAACATACTTATGCCTACAATTCAAATTATTCCTTTTCAAAATATCAACCGACTTTGCAAAATAACTAGTTTCTAATCTAACTGAAAATCACATATTTGCTTTATAAAAAAAATTCATAAAAGTGTTGAAAAGAGTATTAATAATATCACTAGCCATTTATACTTTTTAAAAATCAAATTACGAGTTTTTAAAAACCTAATGCTCTGATAGCAAATGTGGATTGCGGAGTTATAAATCTTAAGTTTGATTTAACAATATAGGAGGGGAGGGGAAAATAGTGTTTTCTAAGTTATGTAAATCTTTTTAAAAAAAATTTCAAGATTAATATAATCACAGATTAACTACGTCGAATTGTGCAAACAACCAGTCACAAATGCAATCATAAACATAAATAAAAGTAATAAAGTAAAGTAGGAGTTAGAGAGATGATAACATGGATTTTATAATGGTTCAGATTTCTCCTACATCCAGTCTTATACAATTTCTTCTACAAAATTCTTTTTAGATGCCTACTTTAAATAGGTAGAAAATAAATCCATTACAGTCTTGATTTCAAGGCTATGAGATACACCCTTCTGATTTTGGAGTTCAAGGTAGACTCACTTGATTTGAATGGGCTACAAGCGCACCCACTTGATTCGAACGGGCTACAAGCACATCTAACCAAATAAAAATTGTGTTGGTAATTTTTACAAAGAAAAATTCTTGTATATTGGATGCAATGAATCTTATAGCCTTTTGGATATCACTTTGATCTTTAAATAAAGAGAGAGATGTTTGCAAAAAAGTAATAAAGTAGTATTGAATCAATACAATGAAGTATGAATTGATTCTATGTGATTTCGAAGAGAACATAGTATATTTTTCTAATGGAATTTCAAGAGAGTGGGAAATGAGAAGAAAGTAATTAATTAGTTATCAAAAAATTCATTTGTGCTTTCCGGAAAATCAACAGATGTGTCCGTTCGTGAAGAGCTGCGACGAACATACACTTTCAAAATTAAAAAAACCAAATGGTGGCATGTATATCGACATATCTAAGGCATGTATGTCGACATATGCTTGTGTATTTTGAAAACCTATTTCTTTTAAAATGTTTTGAATATCCTATACTTTGTAAAATAATTTGATACTTCATAATATAATGTGAACATAGTTTACAAATATTTTGAACTTTGAAATTATTTTATAAAATATTTTGAAATTTCTTTTGGTTAATGATGTGCACGTAAATGTGCATATATTTACATCCATATTTTATCTCTTTTTTATTTAAATAAACATCATATTTGGGCATTTGTACATGTTAAAACCAAAATTCAGTTATTTTCAAAACCATCATATTTTCATTTTCATTCAAGGGCAAAATGGTCATTTTTGTGCATGTGCAAATTTGAGAATTTTCACTCGGACATTTTTGATGATTTTCATAGAAATTTGGATGCATATGGAAGAGGCTTATATGAAGATACATGCATGCACAAATGAAATGCATAGGAATGAAGAGAAAATAATTCAAGTTCAAGATCATGGAGGACCCCACCCACTTACCTAAATGTACAATTATGAGCTAATGGACAACTAAGTGGAGGTCAAAGCTTCATGCACAACAAATGATGGATTAATTAGTGGCTAATGGTTACATGGTGGCCACACTTCCTAAAGGGCATTTTAGGAAGCTCTCTAAAAATAGAATTAGGGTTTTATGCATGTATATATTGCCCTCTTATGTACATGAAACCATCTTCTACTCTTTCATTTTACTTAGGAAATTAAGAAATCAAAGTGTAAGCTCAATGTTCTATGAAATAAAAATGGCTTCCAAGCCTCTTTCTTCTCTCTTTTCTATATGTTTTTCTTTGTTTTTATTGTTAATGTTTATTTCTATGTTCTCTTTCTCTTTATGCTCATAGCTTAGATTTACATTTATGCAAGTAGTTAGTAGCTAATCTCTTTTGCTTTCTTTTCTTATTTTCTATTCTCCTTTCTTTTTAATGTTGAAATTTACTTGTGCTGCTTCAATGCCACAAATGAGTAGCTAAACCCCTTCAATTTAGGGGTGATGAAGCTCTCTAACTTTATGTAATTTCACCATTTTTATGATTTATGACCTTTTTGTTTATGCTTCATGGATGTGAATTTTGATGTAAGTTTATGCAAGTGGGTTTGATAGCTTATATTGCTTATGCAAATGAGCTATTCTTATTCAACATAAACACAATTTACATCATCATTTGCTAATTAATTTTTGATTATGAAATGAAAGTAAAATGAAATTTGATGATCTATATTACTAGTTACAATAGTAAATAGATCATACTGAAAATAGCTTTTACTTTGGCTTCATTTTCATGAGAATTATAAGTGGTATAATTGTTGTATTATAGTTTGATGGTTTGAGGTATGTTAACTAATAACATAAACAAACCATACTTATGATAAAAACAATGATTATTTCACTTAATATCAAAGTTAGAGATCATAAATTATGTGTGTGTTGATTTACAAAAATTTGAGAGTGGATTTGCCTCTAAATTGTTCTCTAGTTCAATAGTTTTCTAATCATATTTTAATTCTAGTTTTAGCTTCATTTTATTTCTAGTCAATAATTTCTCCTCCATTTGGTCTAATTTGATTGAATTGGTTTTTAAAACTCTAACAACTCCCTACGGATCGACCCGTATTCGCCACGTACTTCAAGTGTACGTCGTGCGCTTGCAGTTTGTAACGACCCGTAAATTTTCGATAATTAAAATAGCTAATTTAATAAGATTTCGTGATTTAATGTTAGAAAAAAATTTGTAATTCATTTGGAATAATAATAACTGGAATGAATTGCAACGATAATTATCCAAGTAATGAAAAATAAAGCTACTTAGTGAATGCCTTTGCAATCAATAGTTGAATAGGATAATAAATGTTGAATTCATTGGGTATAATAGAGTAATTGATTGATAAGTAAAATCTATTTGGAATCAAATATTGAATATTGAACAGGTAAATTGTGTAAATTAAATATTTGGAAATTATTGAACAATTTAATAATGGGGATTTGAATAACCGTATAATGGAAATAGTTGTTCTAAAATTTTAATTCGTTTCAAAAGTTAAATTTTATAAGTTCGTTTTGAATATTTCAAAGGATAGTGATTTAAGAATAATCAAATTTGTTAAATTTAATATTACGAATGTTTGAATAAATTAAATTTCGAATTTGATATGATTAATTGGATATTGAAATTTAATATTTGAAAATAGAGTGAATATTTGAAATTTGATTTAATATGATTCAAATTGGTTTCCAAAATGAATGTAAGTTATATTTGGATTTTAATAGAGTTAATAAGATTTTAAAACTGGAATTTATTGGATAAATTGAATAACGGGTTTAATATGATTAAAAATGATTTGTAAAATTTTATTTTATCATATTGGAGTTATAGTGATGTTATAGAACTTTTAAAACTGAATTTAAAATTTATTTGTGAAAATTGAATATTTTAATATTTAATTTTCGACTGGAAAATAGCCAATTTTTGAACAGTCTCAGAATTGGACAAAACTAGTTCCATTGGATCCGTAATAGTTAGTTATTATCGGATTTCAATTTTCGTAGCAATCGGAGTTGTCGTTTGACCGTGGCAGCTCGAAACGCGTTGAAATTGTTTTAATATTAATTTGGCGAGTTAAAATAGTCATTTTTCAAACGGTCTCGGATTTCGACGAAACTAGTTTCATTGGATCCGGAATGTGATATTATTGTAAGATTTCAAATTTCAAGTCAAACGGATTTACCGTTTGTCCGGGGCAAGCCAAAACGCATAGAAATTCGGTTAATCGGTTTAATGTAAAATTGATCGTTTATTTCCGTAACTCTCACATATGATCGAATTAGACCTTGAAACTAGTTCCATTGCGTCCGGAATGGGGGTAAAACCTTATAAACGCCTGGCGGCACGTCTCGATTGGAGTTCGGATGATTTTGGACCTACCTATATAAATACGCACGTAAACCGATGCAGTTTTATTATTATTTTAATCCAGAAACCCTAATTGACTTCAGCCCTAGCCGTCATTTCCTGAATCAATGGCCACGAAATTCGAAACTTCTTCCTCATTTTCCTCTCAATCCATCAACAATTAGCAAAAACTCTCAACTGCAAAGTTGTAGAGGACATCAAGATCTAGTTATCCAACGGTGGAGATCGGAAACGGAGCCACGGATCGACGGCAAATCGAGATTGGACCTGCTGCGTTTTTCACGCAATTCGAGGCAGAGGGGGTGGCCGAGCTTCAGGCTATTGATGGTGAAGGTGGAGTAAGGCGGTGGCTTCGAAGTGGTGTAACCTGATCGTCTTCAAGTTGCTCGGTTTGGTCGTGAAAAATCGATGAAGATGGCGGCTGATGGGTTTGTTTCTTACGTTCAAACCTGGGCATTCAACGTGAATAGGAAGAAGATGCAGCAACGGCTCAGATCTGAAGATGCAGAAATCGATGGCCAGGATGCAGTTGAGGGTTTGATATTTAAAATAAAAGCTGAAATTGTATATTTAAATTCGTATAAACTTTAAAATAGCATAACTTTTTCATACGAGGTCGAAAACGCACGAAATTTTTTGCGTTGGAATCGTATCGGCGAGCTCTTCGCATTGCAACTGGATTGGAATCATTTGGAGCTAGAGAAAATTTTGGGTTAAATCGAACGTCGTTCGATTTGATTTAAATCGTAAAAATCAAGGTGAGTGTTTTATAACGCTCACAACGTACTAAATATCTTTATGCTAGTTAAATTTGTCATTATGTAGTGTTATGATTTTATTTGTCGTTGTTTGATAAAAATTTAATGGCCATATAGATTGTCATTCGAATTAATCGTTGAAGTTTAAATTTGACAGTTAAATTGAAATTGAAATTGAATTGCAATTTAATCACCCGACATCGATAACTATGAAATTGCCTTGAATTGTATTGCCTATTGGACGGTGTATTTCGATGGATGTTATTGGTTGATGTTTGAATGTTTGGATGTTTATTTGCTTATATATATCCTTTTATGCATACATATGATACTGTGATTTAATTTAAGTAATATATGCTCATCCCTGACATTTAATTGAAATAAATAATTACTTGGCCATAGGATAGAAAATTATATACGGACACCGAATTGGCTAAATTAATAATTTTAAAATCGTCGATTTGAAATTTATTTATATGTTTTGTTTAAAAGTTATAAATAGACATAAATTTATAGAAATCGAATTTATCGAAATTTGGGTTTGGAATGTTGAAATAAATTTGGTTAAAAGAAATTGTTAAATAATATAAGTCGAGACTTTGAAATTTAAAAATTGGGATTTGATTTAAATTCGAAAATTGATTTGTTTAAAGATTTAACCTTAATTCGGGCTTTGAATATTACTATGTAAAAGCGATATAAAATGATATTTGAAATGGATTTGATTTTTAAAGCGAACATGATATTTTGATATCAATTATGAATCGATTTGAAATGTAAAAGAGCCAACGGTGTAATAATACGTAGTTATTAAAGAGACCGGGATCGGATATGGACATACTCTCTGTCGATACCGAAAACCACTTTAATAACTATTATACGCGGAGTGTTGATCCAGAATGAAGTGGATGGTTTGGTGAACGCGTTGACTGAAGAAAGAGAACGATTATTGGATGACCCCTGACATGACTAAAACAGGAGCCGCGCCGGGCCATTGAGGTTCGCCACCTCTAGCGGACACACTTCTTCGATACCATTTCTATTACATTTGTGATGCGATTTGGGTGCACCCCTTGATTTGGGAGTGTTGTTTCGCGGTGTTGGGGTAGCTGCTGGCTATGCCCAACATCAGTCCGGATCACGCAACTACTAGTATCCTAGTTGGTATTGCCTCATGTACCTTGTCATACTGATTATCCTATTCGCGACCACTACGTTTTGATTTGTACCTTGAGTATATGGATTGCCCTCTGGTGACTTCCGGTTTTGGGGAAACTACGGTCTTGTATATGCTTTTGGGAATATAAAATGTGTTAAGGGGAATTATGGTAACGCCTTAACGCTATTTTGATACTTTATATTACTGATAGACATTATCTACTTAGCGTATATTACTACATAGTAGATAGTTTCACGGATCCTTGAGAGATGAAAAATCCCGTAACATCTCTTGAGTTATTGCACGCACGTTGACACTGGATATGAGATGTCAAACCCCGTAAACATCTCTGACGCCGTTACACTCATATTTATTTACGATTGATTTAACTTTCATAAGGATATTTTAGTCCTGACTCGAGTGTTTTGTCTTTTCATTTCGCTCGGGTCAGTCCTGAGTTTTCAGTTTAGGTTGAAGATCATTTCCTTGGAGGACGGAGACGAAGATTTGGTATATTATCTACTACTATTATATTCATTCCATTCCGCTGCATTGTTGTATGATATTTGCTGTGTATGTAACTCTGATAAATGTTGTATAATAATAATCAAATGTATTCATTTCAAATGTATTCATTTAATTAACAGCTTCATGAACTGTTATTTTATTATTATACTTTAGCCTTCCGCTGTGAGATTCTGTGTTGTTTCATTTCCTTTATTTCCCTTCCTTTTCTTTTCTTAATTACCCCAATAACTATCTGCCCTTTTAATGGTTTGGAATCGACATGGGTATTTGATCGTCGGTTTAAACTGTCCAAAAGGTGGGTCGTTACAGTTGGTATCAGAGCTTTGGTTTAGCGATAAACCTTGGCTCTAGTGGGGAATAACTCATTGAAATAGAGGTAAACTATATGAATGAGTTGAGTGTATATGAGAGAGCGTACTTGTTATTTGATATAAAATGGTTTTATATTGTGTTAATTTGTTCCGTTGAGTATTTATGAATTCTGGTCGATACTTGGGACGCCAAGGCGTCGATAGGAATTTCTAAACACTCGAATAGGACAAACCAACACAATATCGTTTTGGAATATATTTTTATATAAAGAATTATTTGAATATTTATTCATTTTGATTGAATTGATTGTTAGGAAATGATAATATTAGATTATTATCGTTATTGTTTGATCAGTCGATATTTACAACAATTGATTAAATAACAATGGATTTAGGAAAATGAAATCTTGTAAACACAATTGATAATGAATATAAATGAATTTTAACTTGGATTTGGGAATTTAAATTCCAGTGTTTGAAATTGACTTACAAGAATTTGAAAAATATAATATGAGTATTATATGATAGTATAATTGAGTTGAAATTGTTTTCGTATGATTTTTTTTAATGATAAGTGTTATATTCCCTTCTCTTGACGCTAGAAATTGATTTCGGTGATGAGTGCACGCATCATCGGCGTTTATTTTCGAGAGTCCGAGTGGGGGAGACCACTTAATAGCTTGTCCAAACCTTGTTTTGATTCAAATTTTATTTTATTTTATTTTGTATTCTCTATAGTATGATTTGATATATAAATTATATAAGTATATATTATTTCAAAACTTGATTTAAAATGAAACCGGGATTGGAATTCTTAAGTCCTTTAATAATTAATGATTTTTTTTAAATGATCGAAATGAATTTAGACTTGAATCATTAAGGAACTTCTGAATTGTGAAATGAGAAATGAACCTAAGAGCTAAGTGAAATATCAATTGAAGTAGAAATCCTTAGAATTAGGAAATTATGAACTTAAAATAAAATTGAAACTGTAAAACTCGCATAGTATTAAATTTCATTCTATAGCATACATATAACTTACCAAAATATTTAAGAAGTTCAAATGTTATATGAATTGTTAACTGGATAATATACGAGTATAGGTTTGAATAATGAAATATGCATTTAATTAATGGTTTGCAAATATAAATAAAATTGTTAGTAAATAATTGGAATTAAATTAACATTTAAAGGAGATTCCCAATTATGTTAATATAAAATGGAAATACTATATGTGAATGTAAATGTGAAATTAAATTATAGTATAATTTAAGTAATGACTTAAGAATTAATTAATTGAAAATTCAACTTTAAATGAAAAGAAGTTGTATGTTGTTTAACTACATTCTATTTGCATAACTATAACTTACCAAATACTTAAAGGGTTTAAAATGCTAATAAGGATAAGTAGAGAAATAATATACCAGTGTGAGAGTGAATAATAAAATGTGAAGATCTATTGATAGTTGTAAATATAAAAGAAATTTAAGCTGTAAAATGAATAATATATATAAATGAATGAATAAAATTTAAAATTAATGAAATATAAAATTGGTAAATGGAAACTAATTAAATTTGAATATAAATAAATGTAAATAAACTTAGAAGTGTATGAAATTAAAAAAAATTGACTTGGAAATGTATAATTGATTTCGTGTAGATTCTGGATGGTTGTTAATGTTTGATATGCATTGGTTGTTAGATGGATGAAAATTGATTTAGTAGAATTCATTAGTGTTAATGGAATTGAATAAATGGAATAAAATAAAATAAAATAAAATAAAATAAAAAAATTTTAATTCAACTTTGAAGCAAAGTGAAATTAAATATAATTGAATTCAATTTAAATTGAAGCAAATTGACTTGAATTTAAAATGTGAATGAAACAAACTTGAATAAATCGGAAACAAATTGAATGTAAACCTATTGCATGGATGAATAAGAAAATAAAGGACTTTGTGTTTATGATTGTTTTTTTAGAAAATTTTAAGTTTTGATGGTTTGCACTTTGAAATAATAAAAGCAAATTTTTGGGAAAATCCAAATTTGTCCAATATATGCAGAAACGAAAACAACCATAACTTTTAAATGGCTGAACGGAATTCGACGATCTTGGACTTTTCGAAAAGCTCAAAAAACTATAGCACAAATTTTGTTTAGATAACTTGAGAAAATTCCTTCGTCTACTAGGTTAAAAAACTTGAATGTTACTCGCTGTCCTGTGTAAAAATAAGTAAAATCTGTAGTATACACCCTTAGTATTTTTGACATATCTTTTTACTGGTTTATCGGATTTTGATGATCTTGTACTTTCTGAAAAGCTAAGAACATAAGCTAAAACTTTTGTTTTAAGTGTTTTGTGTTTTGACACCGTTTAGAAGGTCGAAACCACGAGTGAACGTCACAGACCTGCGCAACACTGCCCAGGCTGAAGCGTTTCCCCTAAGTAAAACGGCCATAACTTTTGAACGGATGATCCAAATTCGATGATTTTGGACATTCCGGAAAGCCTGAAATCAATGCAACAACTTTTGTTTAGATTCTGTTGTCAAATTTTACAGTTTAGGTGACCTAAAGCTAAGATTTGTTTGCTGTCCAGAAATTGAAATCTCAGTTTTGAAGCTAAATATGTTATATATATGTTGTGTAGGCTAAGTATAGCGATCTATCTTTATATGCATGGTTCTAACTTAGTTATTGAGCATTTTAGTAGGTAGCAAAGGGGTTGCGCTTCGTTGTGGAGCTCGCTTCTACGCTAATCGCATAATGTAAGTAAAATGCTAATAAATGCTAAATAAAAGGTACGCTTACGGTTTTATATGATATTGGTGATATTTATATGTTGTTTCCCCACATATGGGATGCCTCATCATTGAGATGAGATGTATATTTGTGATATATATGCTATTATATTTTTTCCGATCGAGCCGCGCAAAGGAGACACTGCCGAAATTTTCCGAAAAATCTGGGTGTTAGAAAATTTTTCAAGTTTTAAATTTTTTTTATAACTTGTTTTGATTACTAACTTTTAATGTTAGGAAGCCGTTTGGAGTAACTTAGTGGAAGCGTAGTTATGACTTTATGAATGGAATTTCATTGTTTTATAAGTGGATAATTTTGAATAAAAATATATCAAATGTTGAATTCTATACTTAGTTCTTTTTCCCTTCTTTTTCCTTTTCGGGGACGAAAAGTTTTGAGTGGGGGAGAGTGTAACGACCCGTAAATTTTCGATAATTAAAATAGCTAATTTAATAAGATTTCGTGATTTAATGTTAGAAAAAAATTTGTAATTCATTTGGAATAATAATAACTGGAATGAATTGCAACGATAATTATCCAAGTAATGAAAAATAAAGCTACTTAGTGAATGCCTTTGCAATCAATAGTTGAATAGGATAATAAATGTTGAATTCATTGGGTATAATAGAGTAATTGATTGATAAGTAAAATCTATTTGGAATCAAATATTGAATATTGAACAGGTAAATTGTGTAAATTAAATATTTGGAAATTATTGAACAATTTAATAATGGGGATTTGAATAACCGTATAATGGAAATAGTTGTTCTAAAATTTTAACTCGTTTCAAAAGTTAAATTTTATAAGTTCGTTTTGAATATTTCAAAGGATAGTGATTTAAGAATAATCAAATTTGTTAAATTTAATATTACGAATGTTTGAATAAATTAAATTTCGAATTTGATATGATTAATTGGATATTGAAATTTAATATTTGAAAATAGAGTGAATATTTGAAATTTGATTTAATATGATTCAAATTGATTTCCAAAATGAATGTAAGTTATATTTGGATTTTAATAGAGTTAATAAGATTTTAAAACTGGAATTTATTGGATAAATTGAATAACGGGTTTAATATGATTAAAAATGATTTGTAAAATTTTATTTTATCATATTGGAGTTATAGTGATGTTATAGAACTTTTAAAACTGAATTTAAAATTTATTTGTGAAAATTGAATATTTTAATATTTAATTTTCGACTGGAAAAAAGCCAATTTTTGAACAGTCTCCGAATTGGACAAAACTAGTTCCATTGGATCCGTAATAGTTAGTTATTATCGGATTTCAATTTTCGTAGCAATCGGAGTTGTCGTTTGACCGTGGCAGCTCGAAACGCGTTGAAATTGTTTTAATATTAATTTGGCGAGTTAAAATAGTCATTTTTCAAACGGTCTCGGATTTCGACGAAACTAGTTTCATTGGATCCGGAATGTGATATTATTGTAAGATTTCAAATTTCAAGTCAAACGGATTTACCGTTTGTCCGGGGCAAGCCAAAACGCATAGAAATTTGGTTAATCGGTTTAATGTAAAATTGATCGTTTATTTCCGTAACTCTCACATATGATCGAATTAGGCCTTGAAACTAGTTCCATTGCGTCCGGAATGGGGGTAAAACCTTATAAACGCCTGGCGGCACGTCTCGATTGGAGTTCGGATGATTTTGGACCTACCTATATAAATACGCACGTAAACCGATGCAGTTTTATTATTATTTTAATCCAGAAACCCTAATTGACTTCAGCCCTAGCCGCCATTTCCTGAATCAATGGCCACGAAATTCGAAACTTCTTCCTCATTTTCCTCTCAATCCATCAACAATTAGCAAAAACTCTCAACTGCAAAGTTGTAGAGGACATCAAGATCTAGTTATCCAACGGTGGAGATCGGAAACGGAGCCACGGATCGACGGCAAATCGAGATTGGACCTGCTGCGTTTTTCACGCAATTCGAGGCAGAGGGGGTGGCCGAGCTTCAGGCTATTGATGGTGAAGGTGGAGTAAGGCGGTGGCTTCGAAGTGGTGTAACCTGATCGTCTTCAAGTTGCTCGGTTTGGTCGTGAAAAATCGATGAAGATGGCGGCTGATGGGTTTGTTTCTTACGTTCAAACCTGGGCATTCAACGTGAAGAGGAAGAAGATGCAGCAACGGCTCAGATCTGAAGATGCAGAAATCGATGGCCAGGATGCAGTTGAGGGTTTGATATTTAAAATAAAAGCTGAAATTGTATATTTAAATTCGTATAAACTTTAAAATAGCATAACTTTTTCATACGAGGTCGAAAACGCACGAAACTTTTTGCGTTGGAATCGTATCGGCGAGCTCTTCGCATTGCAACTGGATTGGAATCATTTGGAGCTAGAGAAAATTTTGGGTTAAATCGAACGTCGTTCGATTTGATTTAAATCGTAAAAATCAAGGTGAGTGTTTTATAACGCTCACAACGTACTAAATATCTTTATGCTAGTTAAATTTGTCATTATGTAGTGTTATGATTTTATTTGTCGTTGTTTGATAAAAATTTAATGGCCATATAGATTGTCATTCGAATTAATCGTTGAAGTTTAAATTTGACAGTTAAATTGAAATTGAAATTGAATTGCAATTTAATCACCCGACATCGATAACTATGAAATTGCCTTGAATTGTATTGCCTATTGGACGGTGTATTTCGATGGATGTTATTGGTTGATGTTTGAATGTTTGGATGTTTATTTGCTTATATATATCCTGTTATGCATACATATGATACTGTGATTTAATTTAAGTAATATATGCTCATCCCTGACATTTAATTGAAATAAATAATTACTTGGCCATAGGATAGAAAATTATATACGGACACCGAATTGGCTAAATTAATAATTTTAAAATCGTCGATTTGAAATTTATTTATATGTTTTGTTTAAAAGTTATAAATAGACATAAATTTATAGAAATCGAATTTATCGAAATTTGGGTTTGGAATGTTGAAATAAATTTGGTTAAAAGAAATTGTTAAATAATATAAGTCGAGACTTTGAAATTTAAAAATTGGGATTTGATTTAAATTCGAAAATTGATTTGTTTAAAGATTTAACCTTAATTCGGGCTTTGAATATTACTATGTAAAAGCGATATAAAATGATATTTGAAATGGATTTGATTTTTAAAGCGAACATGATATTTTGATATCAATTATGAATCGATTTGAAATGTAAAAGAGCCAACGGTGTAATAATACGTAGTTATTAAAGAGACCGGGATCGGATATGGACATACTCTCTGTCGATACCGAAAACCACTTTAATAACTATTATACGCGGAGTGTTGATCCAGAATGAAGTGGATGGTTTGGTGAACGCGTTGACTGAAGAAAGAGAACGATTATTGGATGACCCCTGACATGACTAAAACAGGAGCCGCGCCGGGCCATTGAGGTTCGCCACCTCTAGCGGACACACTTCTTCGATACCATTTCTATTACATTTGTGATGCGATTTGGGTGCACCCCTTGATTTGGGAGTGTTGTTTCGCGGTGTTGGGGTAGCTGCTGGCTATGCCCAACATCAGTCCGGATCACACAACTACTAGTATCCTAGTTGGTATTGCCTCATGTACCTTGTCATACTGATTATCCTATTCGCGACCACTACGTTTTGATTTGTACCTTGAGTATATAGATTGCCCTCTGGTGACTTCCGGTTTTGGGGAAACTACGGTCTTGTATATGCTTTTGGGAATATAAAATGTGTTAAGGGGAATTATGGTAACGCCTTAACGCTATTTTGATACTTTATATTACTGATAGACATTATCTACTTAGCGTATATTACTACATAGTAGATAGTTTCACGGATCCTTGAGAGATGAAAAATCCCGTAACATCTCTTGAGTTATTGCACGCACGTTGACACTGGATATGAGATGTCAAACCCCGTAAACATCTCTGACGCCGTTACACTCATATTTATTTACGATTGATTTAACTTTCATAAGGATATTTTAGTCCTGACTCGAGTGTTTTGTCTTTTCATTTCGCTCGGGTCAGTCCTGAGTTTTCAGTTTAGGTTGAAGATCATTTCCTTGGAGGACGGAGACGAAGATTTGGTATATTATCTACTACTATTATATTCATTCCATTCCGCTGCATTGTTGTATGATATTTGCTGTGTATGTAACTCTGATAAATGTTGTATAATAATAATCAAATGTATTCATTTCAAATGTATTCATTTAATTAACAGCTTCATGAACTGTTATTTTATTATTATACTTTAGCCTTCCGCTGTGAGATTCTGTGTTGTTTCATTTCCTTTATTTCCCTTCCTTTTCTTTTCTTAATTACCCCAATAACTATCTGCCCTTTTAATGGTTTGGAATCGACATGGGTATTTGATCGTCGGTTTAAACTGTCCAAAAGGCGGGTCGTTACACAGTTATTTTTAATTTAAATTTTTTTGACGGTTTTCTAATTCAATAGAAAATCCGCCGATTAACAAATTTTTGGCACCGTCGCCGGGGAGTTGTTTTGATTTTGATTTTCTATTCTTCGAATTATTTTCGTTTGATTTTTGTGTGTTTATTTTGTGTTTGTGCATTCTAAAAAAAAATTGTGCGTTTGTTTAATTTTGTGTGCATTTGTTTGAGTGTTTATTGCTTATTTTCTAGTTTCATTTTGCATTGCATTTCTACTAAAAAAAATTACACAATTTCATTTCCAAGAGAAAAAAAATTCACTTCATTTTTTTTTATTCATGACAATTTTCATTTTACAATGCTTCATTCTAAAAAAAGGCAAACTGTTTCATTCACTGTTGCATTGCCTCTATGCACTGTTTCATTTTTCAAACTGCTGTGCACCTTTCTCTCTCTGTTGCACATCACCAACCCCCCTGTAACCAAGCCTGCACATCACTCCATTGAACAACTGAAACACCACCATATCAAACTTTCATTTATCAAACCATACAAAGCAGTTCAAACCGTTCAACCATCAACCCACCACAACAAATACCATCACTGCTGCTACAAAATAACCATCAACATTCGAGTCACAATCGTCCTCTTCCACTTTCAACTACCATTTCCTCATCACAAAACATCATACTTCTGCTACCATCTTCACTTCTCAACTCCACAATTAACTCTCAGAACAACTACTTCACTTACCCTTCCCTCTGCAAACCAAAAGAGTCAACTTACGACAACAGGCAATCGACAGCAGCAGATCACCATTTCCTCTCTGTACACAACCTCTCCACTCTCATTTCATCTTCAACCATCACTAACCATTACATCACAGTCCCACTCATCAATTACCTGTGCACATCAAACTGTGCTTGTGCATTGTGCCTCCCCTACCTGTGCATCTCATCCCGTATACACACACCACTTCCAAACAACTTCACTACATTTACATTCATCCCTTACCAACATACAACCATTACTCAGTCACAACCTGCTAGTCTAACTGTTGCTATCCATCATCACGCACTTGCCATACAACAACCACCCTGACCTCTGCATATAATCGGAAACTCTAACAACATTTTTGCACGTCACCTCTGAGATATGCCTCATCAAACAACCACCAGCATTTCATTTCTACCTCACCTTCAAATGTTATCTCCCCATAGTGCAACTGCCATCGACCAAAATTTTAGCTAAATTTCACCCAAAACAACAGCGTGACCATCTCACCACATCGCCCAAACCAATCGAAACAGCAATTCCTCAACAAAATCGCGACTTCAATAACTTTGCCCTCCGCAACCAATCGCATAGCAGAACATAACCGTAACTCCTTCTAGTCAAACCACCAAACCAACGGTGCATATTCAACCTCTGCTCCCTACCGTTGTAACCCCGTTGCCTCCATCTCCCAAATCCACGAAACCACTATCGAACTCCGTGCCTCCAACATTCGAACTGCAATCGCGAATCCCTAATTGAACTCGACATCAACATCAGACCACCAAGACCATACTCCGAAATTCCTCCAACCATTCACCACCCCAATTTCAAGTCGCCCATTGCTTCAACCGCCTCGACCTGAAATTAGCTACCACCGTCTAAATCGAACCACAAAACTTCCTGTTTATCACTGATCATGATCACCACAACAGCAAATTCAAACGAGTTTTGGATTGGGAAATTGATTTAGAAATTTGCAGTAAAAATTAGTTCGAGATTTTGATTTTTTTCGGCTACTGTTGCGTTTGTTTTAACTGGGGAGTGGTGGTAACTTTAGGCGTGGGCCAGGTTTTGGGCCTTAGTGTGTGTTTGTTTTCTTTTTTTAAAAAAATTGTTTATTTTTGGTTTGTTAAAAATAAAAAGGTTAGCCCAATTTATTTTGTTTGATTCTTTTGAGTTTGGTTTTGTTATACTATATAGTTGTAAAAAAATTAGTTGTATATTTGTTTTGTCTCGTTTCAAGTTGCTCTTAAGTTTCATCCTTATATTAAAAAAAATTGTAAATATATCTTGTTCTTCATTTCAGGTTGCCAAAGCAGAAACTCAAAAGGAAGAAGTGCTTTCCAACAAATAAACTGCTTTGCTTTGCTAAGAAAAATCATCGCTAAAAAAATATATATTGCTAAATAATCTGCACGCTCTGGTATAGTGCACCTTTTTCCTTGTTTTTATTTGAATTGCATTGTTGGTTGCTTGCATTTGTGTATATATAAAAAAAAATCAAAATCCCAAAACAAAAACAAACTTCATTTTAGTTGCATTGTAATTTCACGTTTCATTTCTGCTTTGAATTCATCTCATCTTGTTTTTCTTTTCTAAGGGCAATACCCGAATTCACATAAGGTGAGAGATTTCATCACCCTTTCTTAGCCGACAAATGCATTTCATTGTAGAATTTGACTAATAATAAAGGTTCGACGTTGGACCTAAGGGTGTCACGAGCTCACTTAGGGGTTAATTGTATCTTCACAACTGTTTTATTTGAACAATTTTATTTCTTGGTGTCTAGGCTATGACAGAGTAATAACCAGTTGTTACGGTGATACGTAAATATTATATTGGTTGTTCCTCTGAAGGTACTTAAACGTTCGGTTGCATTGTTACGGTGATTCATGGTGCACCGATAACTCCTGTCCGTTACCTGGCTGAGAAATATTTTTGTTAATTTAAGACAAAGTGTGATTATACAATTTTGGGTTAGGAGCTATTAAGGACAGAAAACTGTAATTATGTCCTTTATATTTATTTAGTTGCATTAGTTCATGCATATTTAAAAGAAAATTCCAAAATCCAAAAAAAATTGTAAATTTTACTTAACTTAGTTTTTAATCCAAAAAAATTTCCTTTCCTTTGAAATTCAATCAAAAAAAAATCTTTTGAAAAAGAAAAAAATTTGAAAATTCAAAAACAAAAATCAATTTCCATTTCCTAAAAACAAAAAATCCTTTTGGTAAATATTTGAAAATTCAAAAAAAAATACAAAAACATATAAAAAAAATTAAAAACAAAAAAAATCAAACCTTTCTATTGAAAATAAATCACACTTGGTAAATAGTTTTCTTCCTTGTGAAAAAAGAAAATTCAAAAAATAAAAAATAAAAAATAAAAAATAAAAAACAAATTTTCAAATCTTATTTCACTCTCTAAACTCGATTCTAACTCCTTTCTCTTCTCGACTTTCACTTGTGCATGAGTACTTAGACTTGTGACACAACAACGAATCGTTGGACTCGCGGCCCTTCTATAAACCATTTAAGTCGAATAGACGATCCTTCTGAAATGGTGAACGAAAATGGCCCTCGAACTCTTATGGATAGAACCTTTCCCGATAGAGTTTCTATTCCATCTTGCATCACATTACCCGCCCTTATGGGTAACCATTTTGAAATTGACTCGAACCATATTTTCACACTTTCGAAATTTAGCAATTTCGAGCACGATGACCATACATCTTCTTGACTAAATTCGAACAAGTTTGCGCAACCATTAAACTCTAACAACTTTCTGATGATGGAATCAAACTTCGATTAATCCCATTCGCTCTTACCGATTCGTTGAAAAATGGTTGTATAGCTTATCATCAAAGTCGATTAAAACCTAGAAAGAATTCGTAAAAGCTTTCTTGAAAAAATACCACCCTTTGGAAAAAACAAGTAAAATTCGAAATGAAATTGTAAATTTCATCAATTCAAGGGAGAACTATTTGGAAAATATTTTGAAAGATTCAAAGAGCTTTCGATAAAATGTCCACAACATAACTTTGAAAAATGGACAATTTGCCAAATCTCATACGATGGACTCGAAAACAGCTCGCGAACAATGCTCGAATCAATGTGACAGGGCAACTTTCTTGCCCTACATCAAGATGATGCTTGACAATTTCTTGAAAACCTCGCTGAAAAGTCGTGCCAATGGGAACGTTCGAACGAGAAATCAATTTACTCACGGTCGAGTGCACACTCGATAGGATCTTCTTTTACTTTGGAAGCTAAAATCGACGCAATGATTAAAATATTCGATAACGTTTTCTCATCGAATCAAATGAACCAAGCTTCCCGTGTTATAAATGCAACGATCCTAATCATATAGCCAATCAGTGTCCCAATTCTATCGAACAAATCAATGCTTTCAATAAAGCCAAAAATGACCCGTTTTCTTCAACTTACAATTCTGGTTGGAGAAATCATCCGAATTTTGCATAGAACCAAAACAATGCCAACACGAATACGATTCGTCCCAATTTTCAAGCATTCTTGAATAATGCTTCGTATCCTTTCTTTCAGCCCAACAATTTTCAACCAAACTCTACGGGTCCGTCCCATAATCAATCACAGTAATCAAATTTTCAAACAAATTCTGCTCATCCTCCCCAAGACGATAAACATTTAAGTTCACTTGAGAAAACTCTTGAAACGTTGGCTAAGGCAACTACTCAAAGCCTTCATTCAAACAACAATTTGCAAAATTCATTGACTTATATGTGCAAAACACGAACCAATCAATAGCAAAACTCGAAATGCAAATAATTTAATTAGCCACATCTTTAAGTGAACGCGAACGAGGCACTTTTCCAAGCCAGCCCCTTCCAAATCCCAGAAATCAAAACGCAAATTCAAATCAAGTCTATGTTGTTCAAGATAGCAATCTCACCCAATTGAATGTTATCATAACATTATGTTCCAGTAAACAAATCGATAATCAAGTCGTTAACCAAAACAATTTACGGGAAATCTCTCTCGACGTTTCTGAAACAACAAACGAAACTGAACAGAAAGGGGAGCCAAACGTCGAATCGAATGCCAATCAAAACTCTTCCTCTTGTACTCGAACAGACCCACCTACCAAGTTTCGTGTTCCATTTCCACATCGTCTTCGACCAAAGAGACACTCGGACCAAATGGAAAAGATGTTGGAAATTTTTAATCAAGTTAAAGTTAACATTCCGCTTCTTGACATCGTTCAGCAAGTCCCTACGTACGCGAAATTTATTAAGGACTTGTGCACTCAAAAGCAACACACTCAGGTGTCCAAAAAAGTCTTCCTAGCCGCCAGTTTGAGTGAAGTCTTATCCCATTCCATGCCCGTTAAATACAAAGATCCTGGTTGCCCTACAATTTCTTGTATAATTGGAGATAAGGCAATTAACAAATGTTTGATAGACTTAGGTGCAAGTGTCAACTTGGTTCCATACTCCGTGTACGAACAATTAGGTTTAGGTGAGCTCAAACCCACAAAAGTTACACTTCAGCCAATCGTTCGATTAAGAAGCCCGTGGGAGAAATCGAGGACGTGCTCATTCGAGTAGGGCAATTCATATTTCCTGTTGACTTTATAGTTCTCGAAACACAACCCGCGATAAATCCCTCGAGTCAAATTCTATTGATTTTAGGCCGACCATTCTTAGCCACCTCAAATGCCTTAATCAATTGTCGTAACGAATCAATGAAAATCACTTTTGGAAACATGACTTTGGATCTTAACATTTTCAATCTTGAAAGCCAATCGAATGAACCTCGTGACAAAACGTTGGAAGTAAGTGTCATTCACGAAAACTTCGAAAACGAGACACTTGTCCTTAACACCGAACGTGAAGCCGAGTACGAAAAGTTGTTTCCTAAAATTCCCAACGAGATTGAATACACTCTTCCCTTTGAATCGCTTCAAGTTGAGTCTGAATCTCATCAAACTCTTTGATCGAAAAACTCCCAAAGTTGGACCCCAAACCACTTCCCGATCACCTTAAGTACGCATACTTAGGTGAAGACGAAACATTACCCATCATAATTTCCGCAACTCTCTCTCTTGATCAAGAAACCTCGTTACTCTCTATTCTTTCGAAAAACAAAGAAGCAATTGGATGGTCGATTTCCGATGTAAAGGAAATTAGTCCCACTCTTGTTCAACATCGCATCCATTTAATCGACAATGCCAAGCCTACTCGTGACTCGTAGCGAAGGGTTAATCCAAAAATAAAAGATGTGGTGCGTGATGGAATTCTTAAACTTTCATTTACCAAATCTCTGATAGTTCATGGGTTAGCCCAATTCACGTTGTACCGAAAAAGTCTGGGCTAACCGTTGGCAAGAACGATTCAAATGAGCTTATTCCAACTCGTACTCAAACGGGTTGGCGTGTTTGCATTGATTATTGAAAACTAAATGCCGCAACATGTAAGGATCACTTGCCCTTCCTTTCATCAATCAAATGCTTGAACGTTTAGCCGGCCATGAATTTTACTACTTCCTTGATGGTTATTCCGGCTATAACAAAATTCCAATCGCTCCCAAATATCAAGAGAAAATGACTTTTACGTGTCCATTCGGTACCTTCGCTTATCGACATATGCCATTAGGACTTTGCAATGCTCCTGCAACTTTCCAACGATGCATGGTGGGAATCTTTTCCGACATGATAGAACGCTTTCTAGAAGTTTTATGGACGATTTCTCAATCTTTGGTGATTCTTTTTTCCAATGTTTACATCATCTCGAGTTGGTTCTAAATCGATGTAAAGAAAAACATTTGACTTTGAATTGGGAAAAATGCCACTTTATGGTCAAACAAGGCATATCCTTGGACATATCATCTCAAATAAAGGCATTGAGGTAGATAAAGCGAAAATCAATGTAATTGCAAATCTACCCATTCCCAAATCTGTTAAGAACATTCGATCATTTTTAGGACACGTTGGCTTTTATCGACGCTTTGTGAAAGACTTTAGCAAAATCGCTCGTCCCTTGACGACTCTTCTTAGAAAAGACGTTCCTTTCAATTTTAACTCTGATTGCATCTCTTCTTTTGAACATCTTAAGAACGAACTCATTTCTACTCCAATCATTTGCGCACCTAATTGGGGTCTTCCTTTCGAAATAATGTGTGATGCTTCGAACTTTGCTGTTGGTGCCGTCTTAGGACAACGCATCATCAAGATCCTTTATGTCATTTACTACGCGAGTATGACTTTGAACGACGCTCAACTCAACTACACAACAACCGAAAAAGAGCTTCTAGCTATAGTTTTTGCTCTCGAAAAGTTTCGACCTTACTTGATAGGTTCACACATTACGATCTACACTGACCATTCTGCGCTTCAATATCTTTTCGCTAAAAAGGATGCTAAATCCCGTTTGATTCGTTGTATTCTTTTACTTCAAGAATTTGACCTTACAATCAAAGACAAAAAGGATCTGATAATGTCATACCGATCATTTGTCTCGTCTTTCGAACACACCATCTTCTTTGCCGATCAATGAAAACTTCCCCGATGAACAACTTCTTTCAATTTATATCGACCCATGGTACGCTGATATAGTGAACTACTTAGTCACTAAAGAATCTCCCTCATCATGGTCCAAACAGGACAAATACAAATTCATGTCCCAAGTGAAATATTTCTATTGGGATGATCCATACTTGTTCAAATATTGTCCAGACCAAATCATCCGACGTTGCATTCCGGATAATGAGATAACGAGTGTTCTTTCGTTTTGCCACGATCAAGCATGTGGTGGACATTTCAGTCCTCAAAAAACTGCGAAAAAAGTGCTTCGATGTGGTTTCTATTGGCCTTCTCTTTTTAAAGACTCGTTTGAATTTTGTAAAACTTGCGATTGATGTCAAATGCTAGGACAAATTTCTCGACGAGATATGATGCCTCTAAACCCCATTCTTACGATCGAAATCTTTGATGTATGGGGTATCGATTTTATGGGACCTTTTCCCAATTCTTTTGGAAACTTCTATCCTTCTCGTTGTCGATTATGCTTCAAAATGGGTCGAAGCCGTCCCGTGCAAGACCAATGACCATATAATTGTTGTGAAATTTCTCAAAAAAAACATCTTTTCGAGGTTCGACACACCTCGCACAATAATCAGTGATAATGGAACCCATTTTTGTAACCGTTCTTTTGAAACTTTAATGAAGAAATACTCTATAACCCACAAGTTATCCACTCTGTATCATCCTTAAACTTGTGGGCAAGTTGAATTTTCGAATCGTCAAATAAAACAAATCTTGGAGAAAACTGCCAACAAAAATCGAAAAGATTGGTCTCAGAAATTGACCGATGCGTTTTGGGCTTACCATACTGCTTTCAAAACTAACCTTGGGATGTCCCCATTTCGTTTAGTTTACGGTAAAGCTTGTCATTTACCCGTTGAAATTGAACACAAAGCATTGTAGGCAATAAAGAACTTAAACTTTAATCTTGAAAAAGATGGCGAAAACCGAAAACTACAACTCAACGAACTAGAAGAACTTAGGAACGATGTGTATGAAAATGAGAAAATTACAAAGAAAGAACCAAAGTTTTTCATGATAAGTCAATCCTAAGGAAAACGTTTTCGCCTAACTAGAAAGTTCCTTTATATGACTCGAGACTTCATTTATTTCCAGGGAAACTGAAATCAAGATGGACCAGACCATTTGTGGTACGAACTGTTTTTTCACATGGTGCCGTAGAAATAGAAAACCCAGGGATGGATCAATTTTCAAAGTCAACGGTCATCGTTTGAAACCTTTCTTGGAATTGCCAAATAACCAAGAGAATGAGCTCATGATCCTTCATGAGCCAAGCTATGTCTAGTAAGAATGTTAACCCTCTTTTGTAAATATGTACATATTTTTCCCCATTACATTCATTATATCGTGCGTCGACTGTGGGAACATAGTCAAAATTAAGTGTGGGGGGAGTCTCATTTTTATTTTATTTTAGTTTCATGGCATTTTTGAAATTTTATTTTCTTACTTAAAAAAATCTCAAAATTTCTAAATCTCAAAAACATTTTTTAGCATTTTGATTTATTTTTGAAGAAACGCTATGAGATAAGTATAAGTTTTGGTTAATAAAATTGAAATTTTTGAAAAATTATTTGTCCTAACAAAAATAAAAATGAAGTTTGATTACAAATAGCAATGGTTTAACTAGTATATAGGAAGGTTCGTATGTGTTAATTATGAAGTATGTTCTAATTGAAAATCTTTGTTTAAAAGAAGTGGTAAATTTAAAGTAAACGATATAACATTTTTATCTTCTAAGTTAAATGGTGCTAAGATGATTTTGCAAAACTCTCTCTCTCTTAAAAAAATTATAAAATATAAAAAATAATAATAACAATCAAAGTATTCACTCTTATTTAAAAGTCCTCACGGTTATGCATGGGTGAATTACTTGGAATCTTTGATTATGTGCTTTCATACTCATTTAAAAGACCTCACGGTTATGCATGTATGGAGCACATGTAAAAAAAGACTTAATAAAAACCACCTACGGTCGATAGGTGTATGCACGAAAGTGTATGTACTCGCCATGCTCTATACTCCACTCACATAAGCCCGAAAGGCAGTGCATGGGTGATATATCTGACCTCAGTTTACCTGAGCTAGGTGTGTAATTTTTCTTGCAAATAATGAGAGAGCAAGCAATTGAAATCCTAGCACTATTTTAACTTGTTTGATTAAACTTGTTATTGAAAAGAAATGAAAATACCACTTTAATAAACTTTGATAATTGACTAAGGATCCATTTCATAATTACATTGTGTTATCAACCGAAAAAACTAGCAAACTATGGTTTATATGTTATGACAACTTGATTTTTATTGGAAATTTTGACGAGTAAATGACTTAAATTTTCAAGACAATGACCAAAACTTGTATTTAACATATTCGTGTCTATTTAAAAGTAAACCTTTCATTTGTATATATTTCCAAAAACTCGCATTCATCTCTTTGTAAATAAATCTTGCATTTTATAAATATTTTCACTTTGCTTTAGATTTTGTGGGTAGTATCCGCCGAAAACCCTCACGAGACAATACTCGTCCTACTGGGGACTCCAAGGGGTTTAATGGCTTGTTGCATGCGCTCAATGCAATCGTGCTTCCTACGAAAACGGATTTATCTTAATGCTCCTTTATTCAAGGACGAATAACAAGATAAGTGTTGGGGTATTTGATGTGCACGTAAATGTGCATATATTTACATTCATATTTTATCTCTTTTTTATTTGAATAAACATCATATTTGGGCATTTGTACATGTTAAAACCAAAATTCAAATATTTTCAAAACCATCATATTTTCATCTTCATTTAAGGGAAAATGGTCATTTTTGTGCATGTGCAAATTTGAAAATTTTTACTCGGACATTTTTGATGATTTTCATAGGAATTTGGATGCATATGGAAGAGGCTTATATGAAGATACATGCATGAATAAATGAAATACAAAGGAATGAAGAGAAAATAATTCAAGTTCGAGATCATGGAGGACCCCGCCCACTTACCTAAATGTACAATTATGAGCTAATAGACAACTAAGTGGAGGTCAAAGCTTCATGCACAACAAATGATGGATTAATTAGTGGCTAACGGTTACTTGATGGCCACACTTCCTAAAGGGAATTTTCGAAATCCCCCTAAAAATAGAATTAGGGTTTTATGCATGTATATATTGCCCTCTTATGTACATAAAACCAACTTCTACTCTTTCATTTTACTTAGGAAATTAAGAAATCAAAGTGTAAGCTCAATGTTCTATGAAATAAAAAAGGCTTCCAAGCCTCTTTCTTCTCTCTTTTCTACATGTTTTTCTTTGTTTTATTGTTAATGTTTATTTCTATGCTCTCTTTCTCTTTATGCTCATAGCTTAGATTTACATTTGTGCAAGTAGTTAGTAGCTAATCTCTTTTGCTTTCTTTGCTTATTTTCTATTCGCTTTTCTTTTTAATGTTGAAATTTTCTTATGTTGCAATGCCACAAATGAGTAGCTAAACCCCTTCAATTTAGGGGTGATGAAGCTTTCTAACTTTATGTAATTTCAACATTTTCATGATTTATGATCTCTTTGTTTATGCTTCATGGATGTGAATTTTGATGTAAGTTTATACAAGTGGGTTCGATAGCTTATATTGCTTATGCAAATGAGCTATTCTTATTCAACATAAACACAATTTACACCATCATTTGCTAATTAATTTTTGATTATGAAATGAAAGTAAAAATGAAATTTGATGATCTATATTACTAGTTACAATAGTAAATAGATCATACTTAAAATAGCTTTTTCTTTGGCTTCATTTTCATGAGAATTATAAGTGGTATAATTGTTGTATTATAGTTTAATGGTCTGAGGTATGTTAACTAATAACATAAACAAACCATACATATGATAAATGCAATGATTATTTCACTTAATACCAAAGTTAAAGATCATAAATTATGTGTGTGTTGATTTACAAAAATTTGAGAGTGGATTTGCCTCTAAATTGTTCTCTAGTTCAATAGTTTTCTAATCATATTTTAATTCTAATTTTAGCTTCATTTTATTTCTAGTCAAAAATTTCTCCTCCATTTGGTCTAATTTGATTGAATAGATTTTTAAAACTCTAACAACTCCCTACGGATCGACCCGTATTCGCCATGTACTTCTAGCATACGTCGTGCGCTTGCGGTTATTTTTAATCTGAAATTTTTCGACGGTTTGCTAATTCGATAGAAAATCCGCCGATTAACAGTTAAAAATATAAATGATCATAAAATTAGAGGCAGAGATCAAAGATTGCTATCAAAAATTTTAAAAATATATACTATAAATCTGTACACTAAATTATAATCTTGAAACCTTCATATCTATATCTTTGAACTCATGAGTCTTCATGTCTATCTCTTGAGTCTTTATATTATATAGTCTTCGAGTAAATACAAATGTAATATTCTACACTATATTATGTAATTTGGCAATCATTAGTATCTATATTTTATATTTTTTTATGTGGTTGTTGTCATCAAAATCAATAACTAAGATATTAACAAAACACTATTTAAGAGAGGATTTGTTTCCCCAGTTATATGAGGTTAGTGTCATAGTCAACAGAAGCCAACTCAAAGTAAAAATTTATGGTCAAAGTAGTCCAATTAATAATAATAATTATTATTGAACCAAGGAATTTGTGTTTGGACTGTAGAGTTGAATATGGACGATTATTTGGAACTTTGACGATTACCAAATTTCATAAGTCCAAAGTGATATAGTTTTTATGAAGGGAATTGGTGCAAATAATTTTCACTACTTGATAATGCTAAATAAAGTAACTGGATTTCACCGATACCATGTAAGCATTAAATTTGGCCATAATGTCACATTACCTGCTAAGTGAAGTGTGAACATTATTGTTCGATATTAACTGCTGGTCAAATTTACACCTAAAGGTCACACAACCGATACTCCTATTACTACCCCGATTTAATTAATTTTTAATTGTTATAAATTAAAAAAATAAATATTTATGAAATATTAATTATAGAATTTTGTATCATGTATGTTGGACTATATTAAACACTGTTTATAGTAGTTATAATTATACTGATCGATATACGATATGTGGCGTTTAAATTGAATTTAAATACAACAAATATTGGTCGGGCTTAGAATGGATTTGAGGCCTATATGGAGTTGATAATTTCAGCCATGATAGAAGCATAGTGAGGCCGGCCATTTGATGGCTTAAAGGGAGGCGTTTAAATGTTTAATAGGAGAGAATAGGTAAGAGAAAATAAGGATCTTGATCATACTTTTACTCTCTAGTCTCTCCTTTATAGAAGCACCTTAACCCTCAATTTAGAATTGATTTTTAGCGCCTCCATCTCCTCCTTTACAGGTAGAACTCCCTTCCTTTCCTCTTCTTATTTTCAAGCCTTTGAAACATCAAACACAATACAATTTAGTTGTCAGTGATAAAGCTGTTTGGGAGCTACCAACTTCTAGACTTGGAATTCAATTAAAGGAGTTCACTTCTTCATTTCAACTTGTATCCATTAGGCATTGGTGAAAGGTTTATCGACTCTATAAAATCAAATTAATTTATTATATCAGTTATCTATTAGTTAGCTTTTATACAACGAATCTGTATATCGATATTTTATCGCATTCGTTAACCATTTTTAGTAATGGAATTTCTTTTATGTATGATTACTTTACTACATGCTCATGGCCTGGTAATAAAAATTATTTTCGAATTAAACAATTTTATTAAATGAATTTGTAATTAAATAAAAGCCATATTCAAATCTTATAAAAAATTATTTATGTATAGAAAACAATTGGTATCAAATCAAAAGTATATTTTATTTTCATATATATGTATATTATATGTATATATGAAATGCAATTATTTATTTAGCCTAAAATTGATTATGTAATTTAAAATATATGTATACATATTTAGAAATAATAAAAATTTATAGTGTATTTTATGTAACATATAATACACATTATTTTATCCAAACTATTTTTTTTTTATTTAATTTTCTACATGGATTTAGTATATAATAAATATGTTTAACAATTTATTATAAAACTAGAAAGGAATAAAAAAAATCATACCAGGCTAAGAGAGAAATGCAAAAATATATTTATTTATATATTTTATTTTCATTATTTATATCAATATATATACCTATATATATGTTTGCAACTAATTATATATTTATATGTATTATATATAAATTAACCAAAAATGCTTTGAAGCTTTCATGATATAATGTATATTTACATATTCAAAATTATTTTATAAACTAGTATTTAAATAATTCTATGATTTAATTATTATATATATGTATGTATGCATATTTTATAAATGTTTTATATAAATTGTTTATAGCTAACATTTCAACACACACACACTCTCTCTCTTTTATTTTATAATATATATATATATATATATATATATATATATATATAATGTTTTGATGCAAACATATATACATTTATATAATATATTTGTATACAAGAGGGGCTAACATGTCCATTACGGTGTATAACCCAATACCTATACACGGACATGTCAAACCATGTACACGTTATATTATTGCATGTGCACATACACATATATGTGTATATAATACACATATACAAAATATAATACAAACTATATAAATAAAACTTTATTTGAAAATTTAATTAAAATATTAATTTTATGTATAAGAAATTTAGACTACAAAGGCCTATTAGAATACATAGGCCCGTTAAAGAACCAGTTATGAAATTTTCTTTTGAAATTTACCCAATTACTCCACTGAGGGCTGGCCCAAGACCAACACTTTGAAGCAGTGACATCTGTGTACTAGATATGGCTTGGGAGGCTTGCTATTCATTTTTATTTGATGTGGGCTATTAACTTGGATAAAGGTCATATACTTGCATTTTAATAGATGACGTCGTACTCTTTTTCCTTAGAAGATATCTATTTAGGTTAGTGGTGTATTAATGTTTGTAAGCAGACAAATCATCAATCTATATGGATTACCATTTTTTTAAGTAGGTACATTATTTACTAAAAACAAACAAGGGTACAATATGTAGCATGTATAGAAAAAATGATGGTAAAAGTGTTAAACATAATCATATTCAAAAACCATTATACATTCCCTAAATGCCCATGAAGAAAAAAAACATAGTAAAATAGCATAAAAGCATTAGTTGTGCAAGTCTACCCCAGCAAAGGTTTATCTCCTATTAAATATTACTTAACTTCATTCAATACCGAATCCACATCCAATAAAGAATTCATGGCGTCCAAACCGCTTATTCTTCACTCAAAGCTCATCGAATATGACACCTATCTCACATCATTGAGTATATCCACTACTGCTTCACCTTTATAAAGTCAGCATTGTTGCTTACGATGCTAAAAGAATACTCATGATTGTCTTTGTTCATTTCATTTTTTTACTTGTGGCTTTAACTATGATATCGTATTTTTCCACGTAGCGCTATCGATCATACCATAGTATTTATTATTGTATACTTGAAAGGAATTTCTTTCTGTCGTTTCTTCTTGCTCTGTTTAAATTTTAACACGTGAAGCAGTGCATAGCACGTAACAATTTTGACAAACACTTGGTTTCCATTCATATTCAATAGGTTGCACTACTAGAACAACAGTAAATAGCGACGGAGTCTTCCAACGGCCGTCGACGGTTGTTTCTGACGGTTGTCGATTTCCCTGACGTATTCGTAAATAAAATATAATAACCGATGCAAGCCGTATAAAACCGAGAGCTGCTTTTATTATTCCAATCTCTCCCAAATCATCAAAAACTGTACTTCACCACCTCCTCCCCGTCGTCAGCCAGCCGTCGCACCTCCTCAAGCATCTCCAACTACATCATTCTCCATTCTCGACAAGCGCAGGCCCTTCATCAATCTCCAATCAAGTTTTATTCCTATATCCTAATTAATTTTTATTTGTTAAACTAGGGTTAATTTATTGTTATAGTTGTTTAATACCCTATTGATTGTTTGGGATACCTTGTTGATTGCTAATTAGGTTGTTATTATAATCGTTTATCATTGAAATGTAGAGAAAAAAAATTGTTCAGTGTATATGTGTGTTAATTGGTATATATGCATTGATTAATTAGTGCATATGCACATTAGAGCTACTTTGGATTAATTAGAGTCGATGCTTTATATATGCGTTTTCAAGATGACGAAAACGACGACTTAGTTTATGCATTTCTTAGAATGTAAATAAATTATCGTAATTTTTTTGTATAATACGCTTTACTTTTTGCAAATCCCTTAGAGAGTATTTGGCCCCGTCTGACAAATATTGTATATGATCGTTGTATGGATATTCGTTTTTATCACAGATCGAACATTTATGTTCATCCGATACAATATTTTTCAGCTTTGTCCCTATATTGGACAAGTTACAAACACAATCAAGTAATTATATTTTGCAAATCATTTTAAATGGTTCAAAAAATTTCGACAACACTTTCTTTTTGTTCCCTGTGTACACGCATATGTGTACGACGTAGGGAACAAATGGGAAGTACTGCCAGAATTTTGTTGAATCATTCAAAATGATGTGATTTTCAAAATATAATTAATAATGTGTTTGTAATGGGAAGTAGGATGACCAACCATCAAAGTGTAAAACAATAACCTAAAAATTGTAGATTATATTCATATAATAATTTATGCAAATCCGTTTGAAAATAAAATTAAATAGAATAATATTATATATTTGCGAAAAATTGAATGTATAATTTAAATGAAAAATAAAATGTCAGTACGTAAATGACTAATGCGTTTTTATGTTTTAAACTAGGAAAAATGGTCAATTATTTTATCGATCGGAGGTGGATGTACCAACAAAGAAGAGAAATTAGAGGCACAATAAGTGAACATTTTAAAAATGGTGTATGCGTCTTTATTGAATTCTCTTTAAGTAATAATGAAAATGATGAAGAAATTCGGTGTTTATGTAGTAGGTGCAAATTATTGAAACATTTGATACATGATATGTAATGGTTCATTTGCATCAATATAGTTTCATGCCAAATTATTTGGTGTGGGATCGTGTTGGAGAACTTATAGCACCTAATCCCATACATTTGGAAGAGGAGGTGGATAATATAATTGTTCTGATGAATCTCACAGAAGATATGATTGAAGATGCAGTACATTCAATGTTCCTTACTGTTGAAGTTGTTGGTAACGATGTTAATGTTGAAGAAGAACCAATTACTAGAGTAAAAAAAATTATGATTTATTGGATGATGCTATGAAACCCCTTTGGGATGGTTGTACAAGCGGTACTCAACTATCATTAACTGTAGAATACTTTGCGATGAAATCAAAATACAACTTCACATAAGCCAGGTTTACAACTATAGTACAAGCTGCAAAACGGCATATGCCACCCGATAATTTAATGTGTGAAAGTCATTATGAAGTGAAAAAACCTATGTCTGCTTTTGTCTGTTGTATCAAAAAATAGACACATGTTTAAATGGTTGCATGTTGTTTTGGAAAGAAAACATCGATCTTTGAAATTGTAAAATATGTAATTAGCAAAGATACAAATAAAGAAAAAAATAAGGGAAAGGAAGTTTCGTACAAGCGTATGCATTACTTGCCTATCACTCCTAGGCTTCAAAGGTTATATGTATCTTCTGTAACTATACATCATATGAGATGACACTATGTGAGAACACAGGAAGAATGTATATTAACATAACCAGTTGATGGAGAAGCATGAAAGCATTTTCATAAGACATATCCCGCTTTCGTAGCAGAGAGCTGTAATGTTAGACTTGATTTATGTACGGATGGATTTTCACTATTCTCTCGATTTGGTTCAAAATATTCATATTGACCTATAATCATTATATCTTACAATTTATCTCTGTGGATGTGTATAGAAACTCCGTATATGTTTCTCACTATTGTCATCCCTGGCCCTGATGATCCGACACAAGAAATCGACGTATATTTACGACCGTTGATTGAAGAGTTGAAAATACTATGGTATAAAGGTGTTGAAATATACGACATTTCAAAAAAAAATTATATGTTCGCTTCTCTACTATGGACTATAAGCAATTTTCCTACGTATGCAATGATTTTGGGATGGAGTAGGGCTGGCCATCTAGCTTGCCCTTATTGCATGAAAGAAACATGAACATTTTCTTTACCGCATGGGAAGAAAATTTCGTTGTTTGACTGTTATTGGCGTTTTCTCCATATTCTTCATCCTTTTAGAAAAGATAAAAAAACTTTACAAGTAATAGAGTTGAGACCTTGCGACCACTAATGATTTGATTAAGAGAAGATATTCGTGACCTTGTAAAGGATTATCCAAAGATACATAAAACTGGCGAACAATTGAAATTCAAGGTAAATCGATGATTCATAATTGGTGCAGACAAAGTATATTTTGAAAGTTGCCTTATTGGAAAAATCTCCTGATTCGTTATAATATCGACGTGATGCACAATGAGAAAAGCGTGTTCAATTGTGTATTTAACACAGTTCTAAACGTTAAAGAAATGATTAAAGACAATTTGAAATCAAGATGTGATATAGAAGCAATATGCAATCGTTCTGAGCTTCATATGAAGCCAAATGACACAAAAACCCAAAGCATGCTATGAGCTAGACAGTAACCAAGTTAAAGCTCAGTTAAAGTGGGTGGAAGGATTAAGATTTCCTAATGGGATTTCCTCTAATATTCGTAGATGTGTCGATAATAAGAACGATAAACTGAGCGGGATGAAAAGTCACGATTGTCATGTAACGATGGAACATTTGTTACCCGTCACTTCCAAAGAACTGCTGCCCAAAAAAGTTTGGACGGTTGTAACAGAACTTAGTTTATTTTATAAGGAGCTTTGTTCAACTACGTTAAAAGTTGATCGTCTATGTAAACTTGATGAAAAAATTCCTATATTGCTCTGCAAACTGGAGAAAATATTTCCTCCCAGTTTCTTTAATGTAATGGAGCATTTACCTGTTCGTCTTTCATTTGAAGCATGTTTTCGAGGTCTTGTGCAATATGGATGAATGTATCCATTTAAAGGGTATTAATATTGAGTATGTTAAATTTTAGTTTAGCCACATGTAATAAAATTCAATTATAATTGTTCTTAACAGGTACTTAAATCATCTAAAGAAAAAAGTGAGACAAAAAGCATGAGTTAAAGGTTCGATATGCAAACCATATATCGAAGAAGAAGCTTCATTTTTTTCTCTCATTATTTCAATGACCATGCGAACTTACCTTTTGAAAGTGCTGGCGAAAGAATTAGGGCATTGAACAAGATTCTTCTGAATTAGTGCTATCTATTATATAGCATGCACATCCTGTTGGAAAATATATGGAAGTATGTTTAGACGACAGAGATTACCATGTAGCCCACAGATATGTTCTTCTTAACTATGCAAAAGTTGCGCCATTTGTTAGGTATTATTGAATAACACATCTAAAATTATTTACTTAAACAATACATGTGTTTATTAATTATGATGCAATATATTATCTATATATGCAGTATTTACGAATCATGTCATCCAAACGGGGATATCGGCAATTGCTACTTGGTTTTGGAACCACGTGTATGATCTAGTAAATTATGTGTTTGATGGAGAGTTGAAACATCTTGTGATAGAACCAAAAAGAAAAGTCAAGACATATCCAATATTCTTTGTCAATGGATCCAAATTCAACACCAAAGAATATGAGGCTGAAAAATTAACTAATAACACCGGTGTATATGTTAAAGGCTGTGATGGTCAAAGTAATCACGTAAATGATTTTTACGAAATGTTAACTCAGGTTTTGCAATTAACATATTTCACCAGACCCGCGGAAGAAGTTTATTTGTTTGGATGCAACTGATTCGGTAATGTTCTAGGTTCTAGAACCAACGCGCACCAAAAATATAATATTTATTGAAATAAAGCATACATCATGCTATCAAGTACGATCCATTTATGCTAGCAAAATAGGTCGTATAAGTTTATTATGTTTCTTATTCATCTATAAAAAGAGAAAAAGCAGATTGGTCGGAGGTTTTTAAAACGAAGGCAAAGTTTACGTTTGATGGAAAGAATATTCTGGACGAACAAGCGTACCAAGCAGACATCGAGGAAAATGTGAAATTACAATAATAGATGATCAAACTAATTTTGGACCTCTAAACGATGAATCAAATTTATTAGTGGAAGCATTTGATACCATAGAGGAAAACAATATAGAGTACGAACCAAGTCTAAATTGGAAAAAACCGAGAACTGATTTAATAGTATACATATTGAAAAAAGGTAATATATGAGAGTATTGATGTTACACTTTTTTGTGTGTTATATGCGGTTATTGATGTTAAATCTTGATATGTTTACTCATAATTGAATGATATGTTCTGCCATAATAAAATAATATGTATATGACAAGTATTATAGATGTCCTTCTTTAGCGGCGAAGTTCTTCGCAATTCGATTTTCCCTCTTCGTCTCAGAGAGGGACCAGACGCAGCGTAGGTGATTGCAGCGGCCCTTCGCAGGAGGCGCTACGTTGGTAATTAAATAGCTACCGAAAGCCTATGGCTCATAAGTATTGAATTTACTTCAGCATCGTAAATATTTTGTATGATATATTAGTCATAATTTATCTGCATCGTATTTAATGCATAGATTTTGAGCTTGAGCCCTCAAAAATTGTTCTCAGCTTATCGAAGCCGGCATACATGAGCCGCATGACTGCATGCTGGCCGAAATGGAGTAGGATTCCAGACCATGTATGAGAGAGCATTTGGTAGGAATCTTATTAAATGTAAAATTATATCATTATATATAATCACTTTACAACTTGTTGACTAAGTATAAATGTATAACTTATATTTTTTCAACATATATACATGGGGCAGTGGCTTACAAGAGAAGGACATGTCACTTTGCTAGGGCCATTGGAACTCTAAAGTGGAAAAGAATTTTAGTGATACGATATCTACGATAAGAAAAACTAGGAAGAAGCCAAGCTGGATGGGCATCAGTGTTTGGGATGCTTGGGTCGCATGGTGGAGTAGCGAAAAATTCAAGGTAAGTCTGTTGGATATCACCTTAATTTATTCAGTACAAATACATAATTTATACATGCAAAACATATCTACATTTTTAATTTGCAGGCGGAGTCGGATAGGAACTCTACGAGCAGGCAAAAAAATTCAATCACGCACCGTGGTGGCTCGAAATTATTTCAGCATCATCGCGAGCATTTGATAAATTGATTAATTGCAATTGCGAACAGTTATTACATTTTAAGTATAAATTTGTCTGAACAACAATAATATACACCAATTATTGCAGGAAATGCGCGAGGGGTCCCGTCTCGTATATGCACGTGTTTGAGCATATCCATGCCGTCAGGTAGACAGACGAGGGATCAGTATCGTATGCCTGACATGAAAATGATAAAGCATACGCCGCACATGTAAGTAAATTTTAAGTTATAAGTTATTAATAATGATCATTTTAATTAGTTAGTTATAAATTATAATAATATCATGTAATATTTATTTGTATTTAATTTTACGTTGTATGAAATTTTTTTGCAAACACGTGCGTAAATGCTTGAGCATTCGGGACGGGAGCTGTTAACCACTAACGAGGAGGACGCAATCTTCGTCTCTATTATGAACTCGACACGGAGAAATAGGCGCTGCAGCTACGGCAATCAATCGTATTTTATAAAAATTAACTAAGGTGTAAAATTTGCTTAATTTTTGAAAAAGTTACGTAATAACTGAAACATATTTCAACTTGTTTTGTAGGCTCGGGAATCACAAAGGACTTACCAAATGGCTCGGAACAACGTGGAGATTAATGAGCTTCAACAGCAGATGGCACAGCTGTAGGAGCAGGACCGCCTCCGAGCAGCGCAAATGGAGCACCGAACCAGTGTTTGGCCGAGTATGTGGATCGCCATGGAGTATTCCCTTCGTCTGGTGCTTCCGGAGCCGATGATGTGTCATGAGGTATGATTTGCAGTTTTTTTTGAAACTGGTGTATATAAACATTGAGTGATGGTGATGTTGATTTATGTACATGTGTGCTTGACATGTTTTGTGCGCTTGATTTGGAGGTGATTTTTAGAGTTATTTTGTGGGGTTGGATGTTGGAACATTGATGTTGGATGTAAATATTGCAATTGGATGGGTGAGACTAATGATAGAAGGTTTGTTTTGTATTATTGAATATGTCTGCTTTTGATATGATGATGTTTGAGCTTTATATTGATATTGATAATGATTTCAGCTTATATATCTGATTTATATATTGATTTCGATGAATTATGTTATATATTAGTATGGAAGTGATGTTCGGCTGTAGGAAAAAAACGTATCCAGAGTTTCGATGGATTCCGACGGTTTACAAACCAAAATTTTCGACTGTTAGCGATGGCTAACTGAGCGAAATTTTCGAGGCCAGCGACGGCTTACGACAGTTTAATGAAAAATTTTCATGCCACGTGGACGTCATCGCGACGGAAACGCCATTGGAATGGCCGTCGGTAGCCGTCGCAATTACTTCGTCGAAGCCTTCGAAAATGGACGAAAGTCGTGGTCCGTATTCCGACGGCATTTCTGACGGCTCGCGACGGCCGCCGACGGCTCCGAGCCGTCCGAAACCCTCTTTTCTCTTGTGGTGTTGTAAATTTATTTTGATATTTTCAGATACTATAGCCACTTCATTAGGGAAATTCAATTCGTTGTTGAGTTAATCATACCTTTGGTCCATTCTTTTGGATTACCTAGCACATAGGTATGATCAAAAATCCAATTTTCGACTAGGTAATTTGACCCAGACCGATATGAAGTGTTAGAAAATTTTAGTTAGGTTTAAACTTGGTGTCCATCTCTCTTCATCATCATCAGCCTTCTATCATAAAAGATCTTCTTCAAAATAATTATTACAATCTTCTTTATTTTCAAATTTTATCACATGAAATACATTTTTTTTAGTGTGTATGAAAAACTCCCCAAAAGGCTTCCAACCTCTTTCAATATAGGCTCTAAAATAACAATAACAAGATCGTGATCCGATCAAGTATCACTATAGAATTATTCCAATACCACTTGCAGAGTCAGTTTTTGAATTTGTCATCTTCGCGCATCGTCTTCGACTGAAATCTATTGGGCTATAGAATTTTAATGGAGTCAATATAGAGATTTATTCCTCTAGAATGGTGTCTTTCCATCATCTTAGGGATTGGTGTGGCTACATGACTTGATTGTGGGTAGGCATGGCAATTCAAAGCTGGCGCTGTGTCGCTCAAGGATGAGTTAGGGCAAAGAGGAGGAAAAGCATCTAATGTAGATTTGAAGCTAAGTTGGCGAACGTAACATGAAGCAAAATTATTTTTCTGGAACCATGCAAGGCACGTAATAAGTTTTGTGATTTCCTGTTCATACTGGGAATGGAACCTTCCTTTCCTGCTTTAGAATTTGGGAATGGAGGCGTCAGATATGAAGCATAGAAGGGGGAGAAGGAGGGGGCTTATTACGGCCCAGTTTGGTAGAACCCACCCCAAAAGCTAACGTATTGGAGTTTGCAGCAGAATGATAAATTTGAAATAACAGAAATTTTATTGAATTGATGATGATGTTTTACAAGAGTCTTTTATATTCTTGATACAAAATGCTCATATGATTTCGATTCTGGGAAAATATGTACAAGTCAGAGATGCTTTATATAGTTACATTGGGCTTTGAGTGCGGCCCAACATTCGTTTGCTCTGCAGTGATTATTCTGAGGCCCTTGATCAAAGTGAACGATTGAGATGCAATATTGGAATACAGCTGATATATGTTAAGTTGTAGCTAGCGATCTTCATATTCTTCAATTGCCCCCCTCAAACCCAAGCGGCTAGGGTTAGGGTTTGATGGCGATCGCGAAAAACCAAGCTTGTCTTTAGCTAAAAGAGTGAGAAATCGGCTGAATATTCTCAGTTCCACTTCATTTAATATATTATCTCCATAATTTGCTGCAATTGACCATCATGGTTGATATTTGGGACAAATATTTGAGCGTCGGATCTGAAATGCAAGAACTTTGCTTAGATTTTACGGATCTTAGTAGAGTTACTTGAGATTGTCTCCTTGTCCGAAGATTTGTCTTCGATAAGCTTTACTTGGAGGTCAGATCTGAACTTTATAAAATTCTTTGCACTTAAGGGCTTAGTGAGTGTATCTGCCCTCTAGTAAGTGGCAGGTATGTAATTGATTTGTAATTTTTCCTGTTGAACTTGATCTCGAACGAAGAATATATCAATTTCAATGTGTTTCGTTCTTGAGTGTAGTATTGGATTTGCAGTCATAAACACTGCACTTTGATTATCACACCACAGTACTGGTTTTGTTTTGTTCTTTATCTTTAATTCATTAAGTATTGACTGCAACCAGATTATTTCTGCTGTAGCGTTAGCAATGCTCCTGTACTCTGCCTCAGTACTAGATCTAGATATGGTAGTTTGCTTCTTGGAACACCATGATATAAGATTACTTCCAATGAATATGCAGTATCCACTTACTGACTTTCTATCATCTGGATCTGTAGCCCAGTCAGCATCTGAAAATCCAGTTATATTTAGATTGTTGCATGCTTTAAATGATAGTCCATAGTTTAGGGTCCTTTTCAGATATCTTAGAATTCTTTTAACCGCTTTCCAGTGTTCATCCAAGGGATCCTGCATAAATTGAGACACTTTGTTAACACTGTAAGCAATATCTGGTCGTGTTATAGTGGCATATTGTAATGCACCTACAACACTTCTATATTGTTTAGCATCATTTATGGCTTCTCCCCTGTTTTTAGATAGCTGATGATTGCTGACCATAGGGGTTGGTTGTGGATTTGCACCATCCATTTTTGTTTTGATAAGTAACTCCTGGATATATTTTTTCTGACATAGAATTAGTTCTGAATTTTCTTTTCTCAGTACTTCTATTCCCAAGAAGTAGTTGATCTCACCCAGATCTTTAATTGAGAATTCTTTATTTAAGTAGTTGATGACATTATTGATTTCATCCTTGCTACTTCCTGTAACAATTAAATCATCAACATATATAAGTATGTACATAGATAGTGAACTATTAATTTTGACAAATAGTGAATTGTCTGATTTGATAGACTGATATTTCATATTTGATAGTGCCGCTTTTAGTCTATCAAACCAGACTCTTGGAGCTTGTCTAAGTCCATATATTGCTTTATTCAGTTTGCACACATAGTTTGCTTGCTTAATATATCCTGGTGGCTGCTGCATATATACATCTTCCTGTAATATGCCATTCAGAAATGCATTGTTGACATCTAACTGTTTTATGCACCACCCTTTGTGAAGAGCAATAGTAAGAATTAGCCTTATAGTTGCTGGTTTTACTACTGGAGAGAATGTTTCTTTAAAGTCAAATCCATATTGCTGAGTATAGCCCTTTGCAACAAGTCTTGCCTTGTACCTATTAACTGTGCCATCAGGATTTTTCTTTATCCTGTATGTCCACTTGCATCCAACTATCTTTTTGTTGTTTGGAGGATACACAAGTGTCCATGTATTGTTGTTTATAAGTGCCTTGTATTCTTCATCCATTGCTGCTGCCCAGTCTTTGTGTTTTGCAGCTTCCTCATATGTTTGTGGCTCAAATAGAGTTAAGCTTGCATTGTATATTTTGGGCTTGAAAATGCCACTTTTAGCTCTTGTGATCATAGGATGACTGGGTTTATCATGAGTTTCAGTGTGAGGTGAACTTTCTTCATTCACTTGATTTGATATTTCTCTTGTGTTGCTTTGATGATCTTCTTCTTCTGATTGTGCAGGAAGTTCAATGGCATGACTAGAATCACTTGGCATCTCAGAGTTGGATTGATTAGAAGTACTGGGTTGAGTGCAGTGATCTCTAGTAGTCCTTACTTCCTTATTCTGAATCTCATTCTCAGAATAAATTGGTAAGTCAGGTATTGAAAACTTTGGATTGTGAACTTTGTTTGTTGTTTTTATGTCTTGATTGCTGTAAGGGAAGATATTTTCACTGAATACAACATGCCTACTAATAAAGATTCTTCCATTTTCATCTAAACACTTGTAGCCTTTCTGATTAGTGGCATACCCTATAAATGTACAGGGTTTGGATCTGAAACTTAGCTTATTAGTATTATATGGTCTTAAATAAGGAAAACATAAACATCCAAAAGTTTTTAAAACATGATAATCAGGTTTTACCCCATATAACTTTTCTAATGGACTTATTCCACCAATTTTCTTTGTTGGTAACCTATTAATAAGGTGTACAGCAGTGCTAAAGGCCTCTGGCCAGAATTTTAATGGTAATGATGCATGAGCTAATAGAGTAAGTCCAGTTTCAACTAAATGTCTATGCTTTCTTTCAGCTAACCCATTCTGTTCAGAAGTATATGGACATGTTACTCTATGCACTATACCTTTTTCTTTAAAGTAATTACTGAGGGTTTTGAACTCTGTTCCCCCATCAGATTGAATTACCTTGATTTGATTGCCAGTTTGTTTTTCAGCCATAACTATAAAATTTATGATTGCATTATGAGTATCAGATTTAGCTTTTAAAAAATAAACCCATGTGTATCTGGTATGTGCATCAACAAATGAAATGTAGTACTTGTATCCAAAGTCTAAACATATGGGTGCAGGTCCCCATAGATCAGTGGCAATCAGATCTAAAGGTTTTGAGTAAATTGTTGTGGATTCATTAATTGGCAACTTGTGACTTTTGCCTAATTGACAGTGTGTACAAACATATGGTAATGAGATATTATCAAAAGATATTCTGTTTTCATTAAGAACCTGTTTCACAACTTTCACACTTGGGTGACCAAGTTTGTAATGCCATACATCAAATACACTTTTGGAGTTTTTCTCCACACACATATTGCAGTCTTTCTGATTGCTTGAATGTACATTGTTATTGACTGGTTTGAATTTATACAGTCCGTTTTCAGCATCACCCTGTAATAAAATATCCTTTGTTAGTATGTCTCTAACTAAACAATATTTAGGATAAAATTCAAAGTAAACCTTATTGTCATTTGCAAATTGTGATACACTGATAAGGTTTTTCTTAATTTTAGGAACTCTTAATAAATTATGTAAGTACAACTGCTTCTTGCCTTTAATATAAGCATTACCAATGTGAGTAATATTGATGCACTTACCATTTCCCATTGAAATTGACTGTTTACCTCTGTACTCCCTGTTGCCAAGATTTAAATTGTCAAGATTATTTGTGATGTGATTTGTTGCACCAGAATCTGGATACCAGCAGTCATCTTGAGTATTTTCTGACTTTATTGTGTCATTTGAACTGTGAATTTTATCACAATTTGTTTGTGTTTCTGAGTTTGCCTGAGCCATATTAGCACTGAGATTATTATTTCTTTGACCAGTTGTTTGATTTGAGTATCTGAAGTAACACTTGACTGCTGTGTGACCTACTTTTTCACAAATTTGACATCTATGTCTATTTGTATTGTTCCATCTGCCCCTTCCTCTCGATCTATTGGAACTTCCTCCTCTCTGTGTACCTTGCTCTGACTTGTTGTTGTTTTGGTTCTTGTTCTTTGAATAAGTAGCATAGTTGATGTTGAGGTCTGAATCTTGTGGTTTTTTGTTATCTATTCTGGCCTCATGAGCAAGTAGAATGGAGTGAACATCATCTATAGATGGTAGCTCCTTTTGAGATGCAATGACAGCAACTACTGATTCATATTCTTCACTTAATCCATTTAAAATGGTTAAAATTTGCTCAGAATCTGATACTTTATGGTTTGCTGCTCCCAAATGATCACATGTTGTCTTAATCTTGAAAAGATATTCCCTCATAGTATTGTTATCCTTCCTCATATTGTGTAATTGTTTCTTGTAATACATTACTTTGGCAGCAGATTGTGTATTGAACACCTTTTCAATTGTTGACCATATATCACTTGCTGTCTTGCATCCAATAACATGAGACAGTAAATTTGTATTTATTGAAGACAATAACCAAGAACAAATAAGTCTATCTTGCCTATGATATTTTGTATACTCCTCATTAATAACTGTTTTGTTTTCTTCAACAGTTATATATTTTGGAGGAACTGAAGTGGTTCCAAGAATGTGACCTTCAAGTCCATATCCTTGGACTGCAGTCTCAATCTGCAGTTTCCAGAGAAGATAATTGTCTTCACTCAATCGAACGGTAACAAGATTGGTTTGAGGGCTCACAACAGTATTAACAAGTTTTTCAACTGTGGCATTGAGTTGATGATTACTGCTCACATTAGCAGATGTGGCAGATGTTGTATCATCAGACATGATGATTTCAGATTATATACGAACAAAAGATAATGATCAAGAACAAAGATTCAATTAGAGACAGAAATCAAAGAATTATGAGACAAGAATTGCTCACAACCAGGTAAAATGCAACCGCAAGACTTAAGTGATGATTCGTTTCTTCTTTTTCTTGATTTAATCTGATGAGTCTTGCTGGAAGGCAATTTTGACAGTTTTGTGACAATTTCTTGATTTCTTTCTGATTGCTTTCTGAACTTTCTGATTGATTTCTTTGCGGATTTGATGAGGAAGGCCTGATGCAGTCTGGTTCTTTTGAACTATGACACGGCACTTGATTTTCTCAATCAAATCTTTTTACTCAGATGATGAATTCTTTCTGATGAGTTAGCAATTCTGAATTTTAGCTGTTAAGCTTTGCAGTGCTCCGATACCATATTGGAGTTTGCAGCAGAATGATAAATTTGAAATAACAGAAATTTTATTGAATTGATGATGATGTTTTACAAGAGTCTTTTATATTCTTGATACAAAATGCTCATATGATTTCGATTCTGGGAAAATATGTACAAGTCAGAGATGCTTTATATAGTTACATTGGGCTTTGAGTGCGGCCCAACATTCGTTTGCTCTGCAGTGATTATTCTGAGGCCCTTGATCAAAACGAACGGTTGAGATGCAATATTGGAATACAGCTGATATATGTTAAGTTGTAGCTAGCGATCTTCATATTCTTCAATTTAACGCATCACCTATCTCATACTAGGCGATGTAGGGCATTACATTGCACCACTCTTTGAAAGTCCGACGTCCACGTCGGTCCACTCGTCCATCAGTTCAAATCTATAGGTCGCCTCTTTTGTAACTTACCCCAAAAACTAACTTGTAAAGTGAGAGTGTCTAATAAGTTGTATACGCATCACCTATCTCATACTAGACGATTTGGACATTATATGACTACGAAGGAGGAAGGGGATAGAGTTTTTTTTATGCCATTTTTACATCAGTATTGAAAAGTTATAATAATACAATTGAAAAAATGAATGAGATAACTCGGATACATGCATGCTAATACTCCTCCTTTTTCAATGTATGTACCTGAATATTTGATGCTTTCAGAAATTTGCACATTTTTCTCCATAATTCGGTGACTTAACCAGCCCACCCACCATCCTTGGCGTAAATATAATTTTTCAAAAGATGTATTTTTTTCCAAAATATTAGTAAGCAAACGCAATAATTTTTACCTCCATTCGGATTTGAAATCTCTACGTACCTTGTTTTACTAAACTAGCTTATGTATTGATTGAAAACACAATTATAGAAAAATCTAGAAACTGCATATCAGCATCTTCAATGGTTTCAATTTTCCTTAAAATGGGACAATTCTGATATTTTTTTCCTCTTCTTCACGTTCTAGTAGGGTGAATTTGATAATGGAAAATTGAAAGGAAAAAAAAAAAAAGAACGATTATTTTGAGCATGAATATTTTAAACGATTGCATGAAAACAATGTAGGAACGAAATAGAAAATCATTTAGAAGAGGGACTTTTGATCAATGTTTATCATTAAAAACGGTTTTAAGGAAGAGCGTTGCTAAATACATAAAAGATATACTGAATACTATCCGGTTGGAAATCCTGTCTTTTTTTTTTGTCACTTTAAATTATCACAGCTACCGGTTAAATGAAGACAAGGATTTGTACCACCATGTACTAAAATAAAAACTATTTGTAGGCTAATGATTTCTGAAAACCGGTTAACAATATAAATGATTTCCAAAAACAGTTTATAGTTTTATATCTACACATATAAACAATGAAACGTTAGTTAATTTCTCCCACTCGACTTGGAGGAACTAAAGGTTTATTTATTTTATCTCTCTCTCCGCCCTTCAAATGGCCATTTTGCTAATGATATCTAGCAACTCCATTTTGAACATTAAAACAAAAAAGAAAAAATAAGCTAAAATGCAGGATGTATCATTTAGTCTAAGCTAATACACATGTAATTTGGTCGGCTGATCAAGTTCTGTATCGTGCACGAGAGAAGAATGAGAGATATAAAATATGCAGTTCAATCCGTCAACTTGCCAACAATATCTCCAGCATAAACGTATCAATAAATGTCTATGGCGTGGCAAATTATTCAAGACAATGCAAAGCAAATCTTTTTCCAGTTTTTTAATATATTATCACTGTGCTGTATGCCTGGTCATGTGTTCCTTCTTTTTTAATTTGCGTTGAGGATTGGTTTGTCTGATGCTCGATGCAAAAAATTATAATTAAAAACAAAACGTCGACCGTTGAACTGATCGCCTTAGGGAAAATGCACGTGCATTTAACTTGTGGCAGTAATAATTTATAAAGAAGAATATTCACTTCAATACTAATCTTTTTTTTTTTCATGCTTACTTAACTTAAGCATTGATAACTTGACATAATTAAAGTCAGATTAAGGTTAATACTCATTCAACAAGTTTACATAATGGAGTAAAAAAATCATCATATGTCTGGCAAATCTTCAAGTCAACCAAACTAATGCTGGAATTAAGCCGTAATCAATTATCAACTAAATCAACTGAAATCTCCAATATCACACAAATTGCATAAAAATATAAATCATAAATCACACCTGTCTAAACCTTCAATTAAAGGTATTGAATACCACCTTTTCCACATAAATTTTTTCCTCTATATATACCCCAAAGCACACTATACTCTAGCATTCAATACAATTCAAATTACAAAACAGCAGAAGAAGAAAAGTCATCAATGGCAAGTTTTTACAAATCAACCCTCGCAATCCTCATAATTGCACTTTCTACGATGAGCATAACCAATGCATCATCATCCACCAATAAATTCCTCGAAAGCTCGTGCAAGCCAACGTCGTACCCAAACATATGCATAAAAACGCTGTCCGCCTACTCAACCCTGGTGCACCGCAGCCCCCGCCACCTGGCTGACGTGGCGCTGTCCCTAAGCGCGAGACGGGCCCATGAAACGTCAACCTATGCCTCTCAGATCTCCTCAAAGAACACCAAGCACGACAACGTACAGAACGTAAACTACGCGTTTCAGGACTGCATGATGACGATGGCGGACAGCGCGGAGAGGCTGAGCAAATCGATACGTCAGCTGCGTAAGCTGGGAAGGGCGAACAGGCCGTCTTTCAAGGTGAGGCTGGACAACGTGCTGACGTGGACGAGCGCTGCGTTGACCGATCAGAGCATGTGCGTGGTCAGTTTGACCGAGAGTGGGGAGATTGGAAGCGATGCGCAAGTGATTTTGAGGAGAAGGGTGGTTGAGGTCAGCAAGATTACTAGCAATGCGCTTTCGCTTGTCAATAGGCTTGGGGCCAGGAATTGATGGGCGGGATATGGTTGTTTGATGGTAAGTACTCGGTGATCACATATTCTGTAAATTCTGTTTGATGTGATATTATATGATGTATACTTTGTTTTCTTTTTTTCCAAATATTTGTTATATTTGATGTTAGAACTTGATCAATGTAATCGGATTATATTCATCCCTAACTCAGTTTCGTACTTATAAAAAGATGATGATATGCAGTTTTTGTTTTTTTGTATTTTTGTTTTTTTCTGGGTTATCACTGGGGAACTGGGGAATAACGGAAGAAACTGCTGTGTTCATTTTACTGTGCATGCAGGCACTGTATCTCATTCATTGATTTCTCCATCGTACCCTCTAATTTTTACTGTGAGTTCCAAAACGCAAATTAAATAACCATTCGTGCGGTTTGATTTCATTTAAAACGGAGATGCAAATAGAGAAATTCGTTTGAAATCCTGTATAAATACTAGAATATGTACTTTTCACTTTTTTTGTTCTTTGTGTCCATCCTTTTTTTTCTTCATCTCACTTGTACTCATCTCAAGACCCATCTTTCTCCTTCTATCTTCCTTCATAAACTTATTTTACAAAAATAAATTTCTCGAACAAAACATAGCATAAAATTAAACCTTATATGAAACTTATTGTAAAATTAAATTTCATTTTTAGTCCATAACACCTACACATAAATTGTGCAAGCACCAAATTAAATATTATAAGATGAAATATGTATGTGCAATTAAAAAAAATTGGTACAAATTTCAAAAATGCAAATATAAATTTAAAAGCAATAAAGTAGCGCATTATATAAATGTGCATTTATCAATCGAAAACAAAGGCCATTATTTTAATAATAATTTAAACCGAAGTCTAATATTGTAATAAATTTTTTTAAGCTTGTTTTTATTTTTGGTTTTACTATTAACTCTTTCTGTACTAGCACAAACCCTTTTCATCCTTATTATATTCATATCACAGATATCACTACTACAATCTTATCACTACTACAATCTTATCAAAACACAAAATTAAAATATCATATCAAAATCTAACACTTGAATCTTATTATTATTATTCAAAAATTTCAGTATTTAAAATCATGTGGTTAGAAATATGAAGCTTTAGACAAATGTATTATAGATCATGAGTTCAAGTCTATATGACATCATAATGAGTGTTTGCTTGAATAAAGCATCTCTTTTTTTATAAAAAAATCAATCTTTAAAATCAACTACTTAATCTAATATTAAACAAGAATAATAAATATAAAGCCGATTAGAATAGCTCTAGTGGGCGAGGTTAAAAATGGGAGAAAAGTTTCTTGTGTTTTCCATTATAAGTTAGGGATATGAAGAGTTGAAGTCGCTTACCTTTGGCTTAACCGAGGAAGCACTTACAAAACCCAAGAAGGAAGTTATTTGTAATGATTTAACCAAAGTATTAAGTGAAAATGTAGAAATAATAAACTACGAGGTAAACGATGGTAAACTTCATGGAAATAAATTATCATAGATGTGTGAGAGCACTAATGCAAACACCTAGGTGAACGATGGTGATCTGTGTGAGAGAAAACAGCCTTAGTAGGCACTAAGGTAAACACCAAGGAGAATGATAGTAATCTTCGTGATGGTAAATTACCTTAGTAAATGAAAAGTTGTCAGGAAAACACCTAAGTGAATGATAATAACATTCATGACTGCAACTTACCAAGACAACAAGGTTAAACATTGAGGTGAAGGATTGTAACCTTCATGAGAGAAAACTACCCAAAATTGAACGTTAAAGACCTAGGTAAATGATAGTAAACTTCATGAGAGTAATTTACTAAGGTAACATTGATAAATGCCTAGGTGAATGATAGTAATATTCGTGAGGGAAATATACAAGAAGTAATTAAAAGATATATAGCACCGAGAGGAACAATAGTAACATCAGTGAGAGTAATCGACCAGAAGTCATTGGTAGAGGAGGAATCAAAATACACTGACCAAGGTTGGAATAATTGCTTGATTAATAGTTGAAAGGAGAGTTGCACCATTACCGGCAAGCTTTTCTATACTTGGAAGCAAGGCATCGAGATGGCTAGGTGGAGTAGAACTAAACTGGTTTTAAATAGTGGTAGAAGCTAAGGGATGGTGGAGAAAGAGAAGTAGGTGGGACTAGGAAATTTTTTGGGATGGCAACACTAAAGTGTCAACCAAATCTAGCTGAAGAAGAGTCGGCCAACTCATTGACAGCAGAGCATACTACAACAAAACGACCCTATTACAACTGCCCAAAACTGCCCGTTGTAATAAAGGTTTTTTACAACTCATTTTTTCATAAAGTTGTAATAAACTTATTTTCAACAACTCATTTATTTTGCCAATTGTGATAGATGTGTAACGACCCGTATTTTTAACTATTTCAAATTATTAAATTTAATATGATTATTAAATAAAATGGTTAAATTTTTTTTTAATGATTTTGAATGTAAGTTATTGGATATGAAGTTGAATAGAATTTAGAAATAAACTAATTTTGAAGATTTAAGTAATAACAGGTATTGAAGATAATGCTATGTATTGAATGGGTTTTCAATCCATAGTTGAATTGAATAATAAATGTTGGATCTATTAGATGGGAAATAATTGATTGATAACTAAAATCTATTTAGAATCAATTAAAAATGTATTTGATAGGAATAATTAAATTGTTTAATTTAATATTGAAAACTATTTGTATAATTGAATTATGAACTTAAAATGATTTTCTAAGGTGAATTAAAATTCTATTGAAGTTAGGAATGTAATACTGGACTGTTTTTTAAATTAAAAGTCGATAAGTTAATTTGAAAATTTATATATTAAATTTCAATATTAATTTATTATATGAAAATAGAGTTACTAATTGAAATTTGATGACTATGATTCAAATTGGTTTTCAATGTGAATATAAATTATATTTGAATTATAATAGAGTTAATAAGATTTTAAAATTGGAATTTGAAGCAATTCTGTAATTTTGAAAAAGTCATCGATTTAATCGACGAGTTAGAATGGCCTTCTAGGACACAGTCTTGGAATTCGACAAAACTAGTTCCTTTGGATCCGTAATAGTGTGATATTGTCGGATTTCAAATTTCGTAGCGTCTGAGGCTATCGTTTGGTCGTACGTACTAGAAACACGCTGAATTTTTATCGAAAATTCAATATAATGATTAGATCCAAAAAGCTATCTTCTCCATACGATCGAATTAGGATTTGGAACCTTTTCCATTGCATTCAGAATAAGGGTATAACATTATAAATGCCTAGCGGCATGCCTCAGTATGGGTTCGTGATTTTAAGTTACGTAATCGAGAAGGTTTGAAAATTCGAATATATATGTTTATTGATTTGACTATATTCAAATCAACTCACTTTCTTTCTTTTCTCAGCCTCCTATGATCTGACTATTAACCCTCCTACACGCTAATGTCTTGTTCTTCCCTCCCTCTTCCTTTTTAAACCACAACCGAGCACAGTTCAAAAGAAAAAAACAAGCTTCAAAAATAAATTTCTCCTCTTATACTCAATTTAACTAGTATAACCGCACAACGGTGGAGAAACCGACCGTTCGATTGTATAACTTTGATAAGAAATATATATTTAAAATTTTTGTTAATATTACTTAAACATTAAGTGATAATATGTTGGAAAAGAATAAATTGAGATTTGAATCTGAAAACATGAATTTCAAATTTAAATATTAATCAAAGCATTCAAAATTGTCGATTTGAAATTGAAATTTTAGAATTTGAAAATCATAATAGATTTGAATTTGAAATCTTTGATGCGCGAAGTAAAAGGAGGTAGTTTAGGGAAATCGCGATGAGACAAGATCCAAGTTTTTAGGGAAACAGCGATGAGACAAGATCCACGTTTTTTTGGCTTCAGAAAAACTGATTTTGGCCAGTGACAGTAAGCAAACATCTCTAACGGTCGGTTTGAAAATCCCAAACAGAATTATAAATTCAATTTTAGCTTTCCCTTCGATCTAGTGCAGGCATTGATAGGCACAACATCAGTTTAGTTTCTCGACATTTTTCTCAAAGCTGTTCGAACTAGGGTTCCAGTTTTCATTTTAGTCTAGGCCTCGATTCGAGTTTTGGAGGTGATTTTCAAGCTCGTCGTGGTGTGTGGCACCGGTGGTCGAAGTTCGGTGGGTCGCGGCTCCTTAGTGGCCATTGCGACCTATAGCAGGTCGAGGGGGAGGCGGTGTCTTCACATTTCGATGGGGCGACTTCGGGGAAGTTGACTGTGGTGCCAGATTACTGAGGATGGCGTGGCAAGTTTGTGGGTGGTCGCCGAGCGAAGGATGGCGGTGTAGTGGTCCGTGCACGTGCACGTTTAGGCGTGCGTTTGGGTTTCCTGAAGCTGTAGAGAGGGAGAAGAAGAGGAGTAGAGGGTCAGTGGGCCGTGCTTCTTATTTTTGGATATGGGTTTAAAATAAATGAAAACAAAAGTTATATTAGTAATTAATTTAATTATATTGTATAGACAAATTTATAAAATGTATAGCTCTTGCATACGAGGTCCGATTGGGACGAGACATTTTGCGTTGCAATCGTGATGACGAGGGCTCTGCAATGGAACTAGTTTGGATGGATTTGGAGACAGTCAAAAATGGGATAAAATCGGACGTCGTCCGGTTTTAGTTCCAAACCGGAACGTCTCGGCGACAACAGAAATCAAGGTGAGTGTTTTATAATGCTCACAATGTACTAGAATATTTTTGTGCTAGTTCAGTTTGATATTATGAAGTGATATGATTTTTATTGGTCGTTATTTGATAAATCTAATTGTCATCTAGATTGTCATTGAATTTACCATTAAAAATTAAAATTGACAGTCGAATTGAATTGGAATTTAGTTGCAATTAAATTACCTGATATTGGTAACTATGAATTGCCATGTATTATAATGTCTATTTATATGATTGATTGTGATGGATGCAAATTGATTAATATTTGGATGGTTGGATGTTATTTGTTTTTATATATAGCTTGTTATCATCATGTAATTTATTTACAGTATATAGAACTGTAAATTAAATTATTTCGAATAAATTAAGAAATATGTTGAAATGATATATACATATGACACTTTGATTTGGATTGAAATGATATATATCTATCCCGAAATTAATTGAAATAACTGATCACTTCGTCATAGGATAGAAAACTATATACGGACACCGGATTGGTTAAATCAAATAATTTTGAAAATTTTTGATCTAAAATTTATTTAAATGGTTTTGATTTAAAATAAATAGAAATCAAATTTATAGAAATCGAATTAATCCCGAATTCGAGTTTGAAATGTTGAAATAAAATTTTGGTTAAAAGAAATTGTTAAATAATTGAAGTTGAGATTTTGGAGCTAAAATCAGAATATGATTGAATTTCATAAATTGATTTGTTTTAAAAAGATTGAACTTTGAATATTACTATGTGAAAGTGACATAAAATGATTTTTCAAAATTGAGCTCGGAATTGAATTTATTTGAAGATTGAGATTTTAAACTGAATATTGAAGGATAATTTGATTTGAATATTTTGTATCGATATTTTAAAAATCGAGCTCAAAACCGATATAAATTAAAGTTGGAATTGGTTTGAATTGCAATCGAAATTGAATCGATTGAATGGGAAATTGATTGATTTGAATTTGGAAGTCGGAATTGGACCGGTTTGATTTTGAAACTATTTTCAAATAAATTATTTAATACAAAACTATTTAAAAGCTATCTTCGTGAATATACAAATTATTTTGGTTTCCAAATTATTTTGCTATATAAACCATTTTATTGCTTAAACTATTTTATATTAGACTATTTTAACCAATTAAACTATTTTAACTATTTCAACCACTTAAACCATTTTAGGTATTTTAATTATTTAAACTATTTTGAAACTATTCGAACTATTTTCAAAGATTCAAACTGGCCAAAGGTGAAATGTTTATTTTAAATCATGGATTTAATACGAATGGGGTTAAATGAAGTTACAACCTAAATCTAAATTTGAAACCATTTTGGAATCGAAATTGTGATATTGAGACCAAAATGATTTTGTATTGAAATGATATATTTTGGGTAAATATGATGATTTCGGAATGGATTTGATTTCGAAGCAAATATGATATTTTGATATCAAGTATGAATGGTTTTCAAAATGTGAAAGTACCAACTGGTGTTTAAAACGACGTTTGGTTGTTGAAGAGACCGGGGCCGGATATGGGCATACTCTCTGTCGATACCGGAACCACTTTAACAACTGCATACGTGGAGTAATGATCTAGAACGAAGTGGTTGGTTTTGGCATCGTTTACTGGATTTGAAAAAAGAGAATGATGAAGGATTAGCCTGACACTCATGCCAATTTGAAATGACTAAAACAGGAGCGGTACCGCCCAAATGGGCTAGCTACCCCGAGCGGACGCACTTCTTCGAAATACCATCATTTACATTGTGATTTATGGGTGCATACCCTCCGATTTTATGGGAGTGTTGGACATTGTGGGCGATCAAGGCTATGATACATTACCACCAGCAGGGAAGAGTAATCTGATAGTATCCTACCTTGGGCATTGCCTCACGTGCCTTGTCGTACTTTTACACCTAAACGAGACCTATAAGATTTTGGTTTAGTGTTGTCGTATCATGGCGCATCCCTATCCACCAACCGTTTAACTAGTGTTTTTGATATGCAAACTATACGATAATGCTTAAAAATGCGTTACAGGGATCAATGTAAAGCCTTAACGCTATTTTAATATTTATTTTACTGAGACATAATTATATATATATAGCGTATTCTGCTGCATATAAATATTCTAACGGATTCTTAGGAGATAGAAATCTCATAACATCTCTTGAGTTATTGCACGCATGCTATACACTGGATAGGAGATGTGAAAACTCGTGAGCATCTCTGACACTGTGACACTCATTTTATATGCAATGTCGATTTGACTTACATAAGGATAGTTTAGTCCTGACTCGAGTGTTTGTCTTTTCATTATGCTCGGGTCAGTCTTGAGTTTTTCAACTTATTGAAGATCTATCCTGGAGGACGAAGACGAAGATTTGATATACTAGTACTATTATTATTCCTACATCATATTGTCTGCTGCATTATTTATTTATTTCTGATGTATGCATAACTCTGATAAATATTGTATCGAATGTAATCAAAAATATTGTATAAATAGCTTCATGAACTGTTTATGTGATTATTATATTTTATCGTCCCGCTGCGAGATTCTGTTGTTGTTTCTTCTCCTCTTCCCTTATTTTCTTATTTACCCCATTAACAATCCTCCCTTTGAAATGGTTTGAGTTGACGTATGAGGTTTATTGTCGATTTAAATTGTCCAAAAAGGTGAGTCGTTACAAGATTTCTATTGCAATTTTTTTGCCCCTTGTAATAAATGAATATTTTTAACAACTATTCTTTTTTGCTAGTTTTAGTAGATGCCTATTACAGACTTTCCGTTTGCTAGTTGTAATATATGCATATTTTAAACAACTTTTCTTTTTTGCCGGTTATAATAGATTTCTATTACAACACTTTTCGTTTGCCCATTGTAATAATTAATTAATGATTATAATTAAATAATAATACTTAATACTTAAATAATTAATAAATAATTATTCACAATTGATAATTACTATTAAATAATAATAATTAATTTAAAAATATGAAATAATTAATATTAATAATTACTATTTATTATTAATAGTTAATATAATAAATAATAAATAATTATTATTTTTAAATATTTTATAATTCATAATTCATAATTAAGAAGTAATAATTAGGAATTAATATTTACTATTTAGTTATTAAACTTTGATAATTCATAATTAATAATCAAGAATAAATGAATGAATAAATACTCAATTAATAATTAACAATTTATAAATAATAATTACCATTAACTAATCGTGACTAATAATAATTATAAATGTTTATAATAAATAATAATTAATTAATAATATTTAAAAGTTAAATGTTAACATTAAATAATAATAATTATTATTATTAAAATTAAAATTAAATAGTAATAATTAGTAAAAAAAGTTAATAATAAATTATAATTAAATAAATAATACTTAAAACATTATAAATAAATATTAATATTAAATAATTAATAACTATTATTAAATAATAATAATTAATAATTAATTTGAAATATGAGATAATTCTTCTTAATAATCAGTAATTAATAATTAATAATTAATTTATAATTAATAATTAATTTATAATTAATAAATTAATAATCAGTAATAAATAGCAATAAATATTTAAATAATAAATTTGTTAATGGTAATTATTATTTTGATTTTACCACCGAAACATTTACCCAAAATTTTCTTCATTGAATTTTTCTCATCAAACTAGCACCCAAGCACTACCTCTATCTTCCATCATTCCAAACGAAAAAACAATCCTAGATCTAAAACAAAAATTCGGATCTAAAGTTGCTATTCTCCGATGCTCAAAATTGAAAAGAAGCTTTTTTGCTGTGCTCCAAAGATCGATGCTGCTTGATGCTTCGCTTGGAGATGCTCGTGAATTTGAAATCCTGAATCTTTCTATTTTGAGCCGTTGGTGTCAAATTTGGAAATGAAGGTGAGACACCGAATATGAGATGCTGAATTTTAGATGCTTCACCTGGAGATGCTTTTCGCGACAAATTTGAAAGTAATGTTGTTGGTGTCAGTAATCTTACCATCGCTTTATAATGCTGTTATTTGGATGATGTACTAACCGAGATTGGATTGGGTGATCGAAAGATTGATTTCTCATTTATAAACTTTATCAAATTTGTAGATGAGGTTCAAGGATTTAATTCTCTACTCTAGTTGAAAATGTAATAGGAAACACTAGCCCAATAGTCAAACGTAGCTTCCTAATTTGGTTATTTGCCAAAATAAAAGAACTTATCACAGAGCTATAATACTTCACTAGTAATAGTGATAAGATATGCTGATGTTGCATAATGATTGAAATAACAAAATCTACTAATATTGCAGGAAGGATACATATTTCCACCAATAGTAGGACTGGAACCTATGAGAAGACAAGACCGGCCGAAACCGATCATTTTCCACGATGGTAGACTGGTTCGCAAATTGACTCCAGCACTTGCACTTCTAACAATACTTTGGATCCCAATAGGATTTCTTTTAGCCCGCCTTAGAATTAAGGCAGGGGAACTTCTACTAGCGAAGTACGTATATTACGCGTTCACTGCACTTGGTGTCCAAATCATTATTAAAGGCAACCCACCTCCACATATAGAGAAGTCTACAGGGCAATCTAGTGTTTTGTTCATTATTCGCATAAGACTTTGCTTGATCCTGTATTTATGTCTACTGCACTTGGGAGGCCGATTGCTGCCATTTATTTTTTGGTTTCTAAGTTGTCTGAGTTTATTTCACCGATTAAGATTATTAGGCTTAACAAAGATCGAGCAAAAGATGCTGCCATGATTAAGAAGTTGCTTTATGATGATGTAGAGATGCAATATATTAATGTTAATTGACGAGACGGTGAAGTAATAGTTGCTATGGTCAAATGTTTACTTTTGATAATCCGTATTTAATAAGATAAGAAGCTCAAACTATATATTGCAAGTAGATTTTGCATTTGTGTTATTGCTTGAGATCTCATGTGTTTGAATGATTTTGACAATGCTATCTTGTTTGAATAGTTCTATGTTCAAAATGCACCGTGTTCACATGAATGTGTTTAGAAATTAATCTTTTTATATTTTGCATTCTTTTTTAACACAACTACCAATCGCGGTTATAAAATAATCTTTTACACGTGCCAGTACTAGTTGTAAAAATTCATTTTACAAGTGCCAATAAATAGTTGTAAAAAAGTCTTTCACAACTACCTTAGTTAGTTGTAAAAAATATTTTGCAACCACCGAAGAAAGTTATAAAAAATACAACTCTATTACAACTCTTGATACAACAACGGACGGTCGTCCGTTGTAATAGACATATTACAACTGTTTTTGGCAGTTATGAAAGGGTATTTTATTGTAGTGGCAAGACGAATAACACTTCTTTTCTTTTTTCTCTTTAGTTCCACGCCAAGAACATAATCAATAATGATATAGGGCAGATTGGATAGGATGGTTCAAAATGATGGTGATGGTATGAGTGGTGAAGGAGGGATAATCGACACGGTTGTAGAGAGTTGAAGGACTAGTTTGCTAAAATGCAATTTGGAGAAAATTGGTTTTATGTGTTAAATTTTGATGATACAGAATCGCAAATAGAATGAAATAAATATGCAAAAGAAAGAAAAGATTTAGTTTCCCCTAATTAATAGGCATATTTGATTATGTTTATTTCTCTGTATAATTGGTTAATCAATTTATTTTTTGCCCCCTATATATTAACTTGGGCATTAAGTAATTAATGTTATAAATAGAGACTAGAAGAGAGAGTGTAAAATATGTGAAAATCTATTTGTTAATTCTCTCTTCTTCCATCTCTATTCTTCTCCTTTAACAAATTTAGCTATAGAAATCAAGATTCCCTTTCTCACTTTGGTTATTGGCTAAATTTGTATTTTGTTTACTTTTACTTTGTTCGATTAATTGTAAACATATTTTGGTGAACCAATAAAGTGGACGGTTGGGTGGAATCTCTTGTGTATTGATTTCATGTCTGTTTATTTTCTATCCAAATTTATCTCTTTGTGATATAAATGATAAAAGATCTATTGAAAAAAGCTTCCACAAAGCAAAGTTTTCACTACAGATTGGCATCAGAGCAAGGTTATCGCAAAGTTTAGAGTAAATTTGGATTTGAAAAATTATTGAGATGTCAGACATGATTGCTTTTTCAAGGATGGCTATTTCGGATGGAAAAAATTAGGGTATTTGAAATCCTTGGATGGAAGATGTTTTGTACCTCAATGATCTTTATGATCCGATTGATGGAGATAGGAAGAAGCCCTCTGATGCAGAGGAATGAAAATGGAAGAAGATGGATAAGAAGGCAATTGCGTTGATTCGCCAGTATCTTGATAATTCGTTCTTCCATCATGTAGCTAGTTGTGAATCTACGAAGGCTTTGTGGGACAAATTGGCATCTTTGTATGAGTCGAAGAGTGGTACATATAAGGCTTTTCTTGTTCGAAAGTTGATTCAACTAAGATTGGATGGAAAGAAGTATGTTGTAGAGCATTTGAACAAATTTCAGGATGTAATAGATTAATTGAAAAATATGAATGTCAAATTTGATGATGAGTTACAAACACTTTTGATGAGTTCGCTTTGAGAAAGTTAGGAAACTTTGCTTGTTTCATTGAGTAGTTCCAATGCTAATGGAACTATCTCACTGGAAACTGTTTGAAGTAGTCTTTTGAATGAGGAGCTTAGAAGAAAAGAGTCATGTGTTAAATTAGTTCAAGATAAGGCTATTGTAGCAAGGGACTCGAAGAAGGATATTGTAACACCCCTAATTTTAATAACATTATTCAGGAGATTTAATTAGATAAATTAAGCAGAATAATAAAAATATTAGAGTGATAAGTGGATAGAGATTTGAAAATTTAATAAGTGTCGTGCTTAATTAAATAAAAAGAATGGGTTATGGAAATGTTTTTGTAATTAATTAATAAGGAAATAGGGTAAGGGCATTACGGTGATTACCCTCCACCATAACCCCATAAGCAAACACCCTTGTTCCCATTCTACATACATTCATAATTCAAAATTCTAAAATGTAAACCAAAGAACAAGCCGACCATTGCCACAGGGAAAGGAAGAGGAAATTCAATTAAAAGCTAAGGGATCAAGCTAGGAGAATTAAAGAAGATCAAATCTCAAGTCCTTATCCAAATCAAGGTGAATAATAATCAAAACCATCTCATTTTTGTTTTTTAACGAGCGTTTGATTTTGGGTTTAAATTTAAATCCATTATGATGATTTTTGATGTGATATGCTTGGATTACATGATATGTTATATTCAAACAAGTTTTTTGAGAATTTTTTTATTCGATTTTAAGGCTAAAATCATTTATATTGGGTTTCGAAAGCCATGAGGATTTAATATGTTATGTAAAACATTATTTGGAGATGGGTTTAATTTTTCATAATTATTCCAGCTATGGATAATTTATTATGAATTTTTGAAGGAAGAAATAAGTAGTTGGGTTTAAAATTAATTTTGGCTACTATATATTGGATTTTGGGTCCGAAATTTATATATGTTAGATAACATAGTAAAAGTGAGTATTGATGATTTTTGGGGATTTTTCTACGTAATATACTATGTAAATTAAATTATTTAAAATGGAGGACTTAAATGTCTTAATTGTTTTGTTTAAAGGAAGTTCTATTTTGTTAATTCTCTTTAGTTTATTTTTGAACAAATTTGGCACACTTTTACAAAAGATTTTGATATTATGGCCACCAATCATATTTTTACAAATAGGCATGATAGTTGGAAAGTATTACTAAAAAGGCAATAATTTTTTTTTTGCATAAGTTCAATGTTGCGCCACTTCCAATAGCTATCTTTCGACACTATACTTCTGCCCTAACCAAGTCGAAACCAATACACATGGTATCAAAGCTTTGGTACGCAGTGGATTAGAGAAAGGTGGCAGGTATGGAGTTGAAACCAAGCTTTCCAAGGGGTTGAAGCCCTTGTTTTCTCTTCAAAAGAAAAGCCGTTTGCCTTGCTTTGAAAGAATGCTTACGAAAAGTTTAATATAGCTTTCGAAGTGGTTGCCTCCTTTTGTTTAAAGGTTAGCTTTCAAATGAGTTGCCCTATTTTAAATCAATGCTTTCGAAAGGGTAGTTTGAACCCAGTCGAAACCATATCGTCGTCTTTATACCTTTCGAACGGATTGAGGTTATCAACAAGTTTGAAAGGTAGCTTTTATTTTATAAATATACTGAGCCACTTCCCAATGCTTTCGAAAGGGCTCTACTAGCCAACATGCTAAAGGTTTTGAAGGCAGTGGCTTCGAAACATGTTTTGAGGTTATCCTTCCAATTATTTTCCTTAAGACTTATGCTTTCGAAAGGATGGTTCAGAAGCCATTAATTTTTCCCTAAATTCTTGTATGAAGGTAAATGGTTTTGAAAGGGGTATTTTCATTTATATTCACTTTGATCCAAAAGTATATTTAAGGTTGAAAACCAATGGTTTCGAAAGGTGTATTTCAAACGGTTTCGAAGCTACACTTCTATAAGTTAGCAAGTGAAGCTTTAACACTTTCGAAAGATATGCTTTATTGGTTTCGAAAGAGATGTTTTAAAGTGTTTCGAAAGGCATATCCTTAATGTTTTGAAAGGAAGATTTGAATGTTTTCGAAAGAGGTATTCCAATGGTTTCGAAATAAAGGTCTAAGGTTTTAAAAGCCTTAGTTTTCAAACAAAGAACCCATTCTTATTTTTAAAGGAAAACCCATGGCAATATAAAAGAGTTATAAAATGCTTTTAAATTGAAGTTTTAAAAATGCTTTTCTTGATAAAAATAATGGGTTAAAGGGTTTAACCATATTTTATGTGAAAATAATTTCAAGGATATTAAACCATAGATGTTGGTATTGTTATGTTATTGTGTTATCTTCTTCTATAAATATATTCACTTTGCAGTGGACCCATAACTGTATTTTAGGGTAGTGTAGAATAGTCAGGTAGCTTGATCCAGTACTGAATATAAATTGAATAAACTCTTGAATGAATAGAGTTGCATTCAGGAGGTCAGGTAGACCAAAATATAGGATGCCCAAAGACTATGTATAAAGAGAGTTACTGCAGGGGCCAACAGGTTTGTTCCTGATCAAGTTATTGATAGAAGTCAATAGGTTCATAGTCAACCCATGAAAACTGTGATATAAGGGGAGTTATTGGAGATACCAATAGGTTTAGGGAGAACCCATGAAATAATTGAATGAAGTTATTTGCAGGGGCCAATAGGTTCTTATTGATCCCATAAAAACTGTGAAATAGGATAGATAGTCCATAAACTTAACAGGTTATTAGTGAGCCTATGAAAACTAATAGGTTAATAGTGACCTTGGAAACTATAGTTGAGACAGATAGTCAAAATGAATGAGAATGGAAATCCATGATATTTTGCTTGTTGGATATCATCATAGTATTTTAAATTACTATGTTGTTAACCATTATGGATGCATGAGCACAATATATGGTTATTATAAATTTTTGGTAAGATACTCGTGAGGGGAAAACTCGTTCCGCTAGACGGTGAGGTCTCACTAGATTTCTAAATGGTTCGAGAGGGTATATTATTATTCATACTAGGCTTTATGTCCGACTTGAAGTTTATGTTTTCCCCTTAACTCTTAGGTGCTCAATAAATTTTTAGTAGTTTGAGAGTTAAGGCTTTTTAGGTAATTCTTAGACAAATAAGCTTCTGGAGATGTGCAAGAGGCAAGCTAGTTATTAGGAGTTCTTTTCATTTTGGTTCCGTTGTGTTTTGATGTAAAGGCAAAGTTGTTTAACTGCCTAGATATATATAGACACACACACTCTGGTTATCCAAGGGGCATCTTCATATGTCACTCTTGGCGTAGTTGTAATAATTTTATTTCCCTAAATGTGGTTCTCAAAATTTGGGATTATGTAATGAATTTGAAATGATTTGAAATGGAATGTGAAATTTTTTCAAATAGATTTAAAATTTTCTTCATATCCCTGTGTTTCTGTTGTATCAGTATATCTAACATTACCGCATTTGGTCGTCGATGACTAATAACCATGGATGACTGCAACATCCTTAGCCATTAGTTTTGGGCCTCCAAGTGAGGAAATGTTACAAGTTGGTATCAGAGCATAGATATATGAAGACTTAAGAAATATAACCTAAAAGATTTTTCAAAACATAATACATTGAATCAAAAAATAAGATCGGGGTTTGGGTTAACGCTATACTTATATATATATATATATATATATATATAAGTATGTATATATATAAGTATGTATTCCCCTCTCCCTTAGACTATTCTTCTGTATCTTACTAAGGCTCCTATGCAGATTTACGAGAAAGCAAGATATGGGGGCAGGAAATGGAAGAGAAATCTCGGTGGAGGGAGCACCACAACAAACAAAAACGTTCGACCCACTAGGAGGAGCCCAGATCGGAAGGAAAATTCTTATCAAAATACAGATGCCAACGCAGGTTCTGGAAATCCACCAGTAGATAAAGGGATGATGTATCTGTTCTTCGTCAATCTGATGCAAGCTGGAGCAGCTGTAGAAGTGGGTGGAAATGTTGGAAAAGCTAATCCCACGGCTCCAATTGGAAAAAATTATGTGAGTTGAGCATAGATTATTTTAGTCTTGGTGGGAAGTCATTTTTGGGAACAGAGGATGTTATAGAAGTTGAGAATTGGTTTTTGCCTTGCGATAGAATCTTTGCTGACTTAGGATTGAATGATGAGCAAAAGAGGAAACTAGCCTCTAGGCAGCTGCAAGGAACAACGCTTTATTGGTAGAATGGTGTCACTACTGGAGTTCCAAAGGAAGAATTGACTTGGATGGAATTTCGAAGGAGATTTGAAGAAAGGTTTTTATTTGAAGTTGCTAAGTCTGCATTGTTGTGGAAGTTCATGGACTTGGAGCAAGAAGAGATGTTAATGATTGAGTATGCTACAAAGTTTGATGAGTTATCCAGGTATTAGTATGCTACTATTGATGCCATCATCAAGAGAAATGAGAAGTTTATTCGGGGACTGAGACCCGAGATTGCTAGTGTGACCTTGCCACATCTTCGTAACCCTCGTAATGTTATTGTGGAAATGGCAATCTGGCATGAGGAAATGCTTTCTACATATGGGAAGGAGAAGCAGGTCGCTAAGAGTTCCCTTAGCAAGAAGAGGAAGTTCTTTAAGAAGAAAGGAACCCAGAAGGAAGAAGCTGCAAAGAAGGCAAAGGCTACTTTGGTTTGCTTTAAATGTGATACGAAGGGTCATTATGCTCATGAATGACGAACTGGAAAGGGGAAGAAAGCTGCAGAAAAGAAGAGTGTGAAATGCTCTAACTGCGACTAGGTTGGGCATTATAAGAATTAGTGTCCAAAACTAGTCAGGGCGGACAAGGGAAAAGTCTTTGCTGTTCAACCATCGTCTGCTAGGCCAATTGTTGCTAAGAAGGGAAAGACTGTGATGAAAGGTATGCTTTTGATTCAGAGTATTCCAATTAGGGTACAATTTGATACCGATGCATTGCATTCATTTATATCTCAGTGTTTAGTTAATAGGTTATGTTTAGAACCCATATACCTTGTCACTTCCTTAAGGGTTGCTAATCTGATAGGAGGGTATGCAACTCTGGGAATGAGATGTGACCAGATAGAACTTGATTTATTAGTTCATAATTTTGCATGTAGTCTGTATGCTTTCGATTTTGTAGCTTTTGAACTCATTTTGGGTGTGGATTAGTTGGGTAGATACGAGGCTAGGATATTTTGCCAAGAAAGGAAAATATTGCCGAGGCACCCTGATAGTCATAACCGAATAATATTCTTAATGGAGGATTCGAACTGAATGCTTGTACTTTGTTGAGTGCTGCGGAAGTAGAAGAAGAGTTAATTCAGGTTTAAGTAGCAAGAGAATTTGTAGAAGTTTTTGAGCCGGTTATAGGATTACCACCTAAACGAGCCATGACTCGGAAAGATCTTATGCCAAGAGCAGAACCTATAAGTAGACCACATAGTAGGATGGCACCGACCGATATGAAAGAATTGAAGGTGCAACTAATGGATCTGGAGGGGAGAAATTTTATTAGACCAAGTAGTTCGCCATGGGGGGCGGCCACAGTGTTCGTGAAGAAACTATATGGTCGTTGAGAATGTGTATTTTTAACGGTCTAGAAATTTCGATCCCGAAAATTCTAGGTAGTTAGGGAAAAGAAGAAAGAGAAAGAAGAAAAAATAGAAAACGCAAACTCAAAATCTCACATTCGCAGCGGATAAAATATAATATCACATAAATAACAGTTTTACAAAGAAGAACTGTATCATTACACTTATATTTTTATACATCAGAGTTACAACCATTACACAACACTGGACAGTTTAAAACAACATGTCCTAGATAAACTATAATATATATAGCGGGAAACGCTCCATATGTTCCCGCCATCCAGCTCGCCTCCTGAGCTCCAAAACGTCCTTACCGGAAATCTTTAATACTCGGTCTGACCCGAGCATTACATCAAAGTAACACCCGGGTCAGGCTAGAAACCAGCGTGAGTAAACCCTTAACATGAATGACAAAAGCATACAACTTATATATATAACCCGAGTAACTTGTATCAATTACAAATTCACAAATTGTTATAGATATTACTTATTTCATTCACAAATTTCTAAGTACCAAAACTTAGATTAAATAGTCCAATTCACTTAAATCATTCCATTCCAGCTTATTGATTTCACATATCAATTTATAAAGAATCGAAGTGGTTTTGGGTATTTACTAATACCTGACTCCGGTCTCTTCGAATCCAATGTCATCTAAACCTAAGTTATTCAATTAAATACAATACAACTTTAAATACAGGATGTCACTTATACACAGCAATTATCATCGATGAATAACTACATTATGACTGTCCACCTACATATCATAAACAATTCCTATCAGAGATATCAACCATTTTAAGTCATTTAATATCATTTATTCATTCATAAGAAAATTTTTGATCACTTCCTAATTAATTTAATTATCTTGAATTAAATTAATTGCTAACTTTAATCACTTAGATTACCTTTACTAAACATAAATTGATTACAAATCAATTAATTAATCATCTTTTAATTATCCATCTTAATTAACCACCCTTGATTAATTATCCTTTAATTATATTAAGTAATTAACTATTAATTAATTACTTACATTAATTATTCTATAATCTTTCATATTGATTAATTATCCTTTAATTAATCATACTCATAAATTAACTAACCCGTAATTAATTTCCTTCACTAATCAATCCTTTAATTAATTACTAAGTAATTAATCCTTAATTACTTCCCTTAAGTAATTTACCTTTAATTACTTTCATCAAGTAATTATCCTATTGGTTAATTACCCTTAATTAATTAACCTTGCTCATTGATTAATTTAACCTTTAATTTCTAATTAAATTAATTAACCTTCAACAGAAATTAATCCTTTAATTTCTTTTATTAAGTAACTATCATTTAAGTAATTTAATCTCTAATTAATTTATAACCCTTAATTATTGAATAATCCTTAATTACTTTCCTTAGCTTATATAACTATAAATAATCATTTAAAATTGAAAGAAGATTGGTTGAAAGATTTATATTAAACAACATGTTTGCTATATCTTTGGAAAGATATTGGATTAAGGATTCCTTTAATTTTAAAAACAAATTCTTTTATTTACAAAATTGTTGTTGGGCTGAAATTCGAAACCCATCATAAAAATCAACCCCGATGCCATTAATAACGCAAACCCAAACTGGGTCGAAACCCAGACCAAACAACGAAAAGGAAATAAACCAATCTACCCCATCTTCTTCCTTAGTTTCAGTTTTAAAACATTAACTCTAGAAACACAACACACTCACATGCGATGCCTCGAAGTCCAACTCGTGCCACAACGCTATCTCCCCGAGACCCACCCGAGCCACATGCTTCTTCACACACTGACACACCTGACTTCGACGTGCACATGCACACCATCTTTGGCCATCTCCGACCAACGCCGTTGCCACCCAGAAGTCTTCACCGATCACCTCGACTCAATCGACCACCCAGAAATCATGTCGAACACCAAAATAAAAAATGAGGATTGACGAGAACTACTTGGAATAACTATGTCACCAAACAAACCTTGTATCACCGATCTCCGATCGCCAGAGAACTCGCCATTGCACACACACCCTCACTAGAGCCCCACGCTCCATTTCCCCAATATCTGATCCAACTCGATGCAGTGTCGATGCCGCCATGGCCACTAAATCAACCTTGCCCAAAACCATACTGAAACCCTAGTTCGCCTGAGCCCGATCACTCTAGTGATCTAAAATTCTTCTGAACAATTTTCCTATGACCACTTGTCAACGAACATCCCTCGGAATTAACCCCGACAACCCAAGGCATCACGATCGCCAGAAAAAAGAAAAAACCCAAATCACGTTTATCTCAAAATTTCTCTTGAAATATCATCCTAAAAATCATTATTCTTTTACTAAAAATCCTAGTTTGTGATGATACACCAGACTATATACATGAATACGCAAATTATTTAAGTCAAAATTTTGATATATTTAAGTTTTAACTGTAATTTCTTATGTCCTAGTTAAAACTGCCATTAATTTCTTCTTGAAATATTTTTACAACTTAAATTCTGTAGTTTTCTAACAATACTTATTCTCACATCATATCATATAACAGATTAGAGAAAAGGAAATTGATTTTTAGAGTTTTTTTATTAGAACCTGAGAACAAATGAACAGAGCAACTTTTTGTTTCAGACCTACATAACCACATTCACATACATATACTCATGAAATTTTGTTTTAAACAAACATATGAACAAATATCATATTTCACTTCAAATAAATACTACATGCATCTAGATTCAAACAGGTTTAATCGTTTAAATAAAACTGTCTACTCACAGTTATTGACAAACAGAGCTGATACATTTTGTTAGCAGATATGCATACAATATTATTATACATATATATGTTTTCATCCCTAAACAAACAGGCAAACAAACTACTTATCATATTTTCGAGGATTATTTCATGCATTCACACAAATAGGCAGATCGGGCTTAAAGATAAAAGTTACTCACCTTTGGTGTTTACAGGGACAGAGGAGTAGCTTGGAAACTGAAATTCACTTTCGATTATTGAAACAGGTGTTTAATTTGATCTGTAACTTGGTGTTTGATCCTGCTTGATATTTGAGATGAACTTTGTCTTGAATTTGTTCTTGAGTTTATTTGGAATTTTTGCTTTAAGCTGCAGTTTGGATTTGGAATTGCTTATCTTCAGGTTTTAAAATTGTAAAGAGTGTTTGTTTGATGCTTATCTGGTTTGAATATTGTTCACAGATTTTGATTTTCTACAGATCAGTTTGAAAAATGAGAAAATGGCCTGGCCATTTTATTTTTATTTTTTTATTTTACAAATTCAAATGGAAAAACTTTGCCACTTGTTATCATAAGTTTACAAGTGTTTATTTCCTATATTCATGGTTTTACAAATGTCATTTGCTAAATAAATGTGTTTAAGTCCTTATTTAAATAAATTTTATAACTTTGTTTTAAACACTTATATTTTATTAAATTTTTTAAGCTTAACCCCTTTCATTTAATTAATTTATGGATCATGTTTTCTTAGATGTTTATACATATACTAAGAAAATGTATTATGTTTACAAATGTATTTTAAATCTTTTATCAAATTCTATTCAAATCTGGATTATTATGTTCTTATGTTTTTAAACTCAATTATATTTATAACTTAATTCATATGTATTTTTAAAAGAAAGAACATTAAATCTTTTATAAATCTTACAAAAGATATGTGTATAAATATAAACTAAAACTTTGTTTTTATTCTTATTTTTTATTTATTTATTACCAGATCAATGTTTTCAAATTATTTTACATATATATACACACTTATATACTTGTATATGTATATACTTAAAATTTCAATATTTATAAAGTTTACACATATATATTAATATATTCATTAATTTACTATAAGATATATTATTTCCAGATATTTATATTTCAACATTTATCATTGTTTCAAATACATCCTGATATCTTTTATTACTAGAATTTTATCTTTTCACTGAATAAAACCAGTTTATTATCCAATTATTAGATGCCAAAAATCTGGGTTATCACAGTATTGCCTATCGCAAGTTAAACGAGAGGATAACTAGTGCAATGACCCATAATTTTAGATAATTAAAAATAGTTAATTTAATAATATTTTGTGATTTAATGTTGGAAGAAATAAAAATTTGTGGTTTAATAGTAAGAATGTAACTGGAATGAAATGTAATAGTATTAATTTAAGGTAATTGGTAACTGCTTTAAATGTAATTCCAATTAATTAAAATGATTAAAAAGTTATAATTGGTTATAGATTGTAAATTTATTGTAATAATGTGTATTAATTGATAATTGGATTAAACGAGTAATTGACAATTTAAATGTTGATTTATTTATGGAATAATGCAGAGTAAAGTGTAATTGGATGGAATTAGTATAGTCTGAGTCGTTATAACGTTTGTTGGAGTAATAAACTTGCAAATGTTATTAAATGTAGAAATGGTGACAATTGTTATTTATTAACAGTTTATTTAATCAATTATAATTAAATGAGATTAAAATGTTACATAAAATGAGTTACGATGATAACTGTAAAAGGTAAATGCAATAGAAATGTTAATTATATTCACAAGGCAATAATTGATTTAATAACAAAAGTGAAACAAAGATAAATTAATTTATTAAGATCTTAAATTATAATAAAATTTACAAAAATTCAGTGCAATTGAAATGTTGCAACCAATATGGTAAAAGATGACAATTGTAGAATATTAGTGAAATAAAATATAAAAGAATGTTAACTTTGTCTATAGAGTAATAATTGATTGAATAAAAGATTGAAATCAAATTTAATATTTGAATTAAATTATATTTCGTCAGATTTAATTATAGTTGAAATTGAACACTATAACTAGTGTAATACGTAACAATGAATTGATATGTAAATTTGTTTTAAATTATTGTAAATGTCCAAGTAATCAAAAATGATGAAAATTGTAGTTATAAAATTTGAAATTAAAAAGTGATTTAATTAATTTACTATTAATTTATTTAATTAATGCAATAATAGCCATTTTGGCCACTGTCTCGCATTTCAACGGAAATAGTTTCATCGGATCTGCAACAGTGAATTATTGTAAGGTTTCAAGTTTCGTAGCGAGCGGACTTGTCGTTTGATCGTAAGGACTCGAAACGCATAGAAATCAGTTTAATTAAATTCAATTTAAATCAATGTGAAATAAGCTAATTTTTATGCTTACTTCTTCATACAATGGAATTTGAAATTGAAACCTGTTCCATTGAATCAAACATATCAAAAACATCTATTTTTATATATGGGATGACTCACTTTCTCTTCGGAAGAAAAACGGGATTTTGGGTCGTTATTCATCGTACATACAAATTCATTGTGTGTTTACATTCTTATCAGGTTTTGTTAATATAAATAGTCTTGTTTTCCAAACCCTACTAGTCATTTTTTCTCATTCTTGTACGTACGACTCCATCTATCTGTTCCTCCTTCTCAAATGGCAGATACCAAAAATTTTAGATTCAATTGCAAATCAAAATCAAATCGAAAAATTTAAACTCCGCAAACAATATCATATTATATATTGATTCGAAGCTCTTGATGAGCTCAACTCAGATCTGTAGTTCGATTTTGCAATTGGGTTTTGCTTTGTTCAGTATTGGCCAAATTAGTCTCGGCCATCTAAATAGGTGGTTGATGATCATCAATCGATCGTCGATTCATTGTTACTGTTGTGTGGAGAGTCGAGTGGGGAATCCATCAGAGTTAGTCACAGGTTGTATCGATGGTTGGATCGTCTGAATTAATTGATTAGGGTTTGACAAATTTTCGGCGACGACTGTTCTTGCCTCGATCTGCGTGGATCAAAGGGGGTCGCAAGGCTATAGGGGAGGCGTATGGGGACGGTGAGGCCTCTGGTGATGGTCGCGACCATGTGTGGCCATGGTTGCGTGCGTTTGGTGATCGTTACTGGCGGCTATGCTAGGGTTAAGGTCGAGCGGCTATTTTGCGTGGGTTGGTCAAGAGCACGTGAACGCGTGTGACGGAAAGGTGACGTGTTAATTATTTTATTATCTTATTTATTTATATTTTAAATCGTTTAACTTCTTAGTTATAACTTTTACGTACGAGGTCTGATTCAAGCACGGTTTATTTTGTTGGGATCGCATCGAAATTTTGGACATTTTGAAACTGGTTTGGACAAATTCCAAGACTGTTGAAATTTGGGCCTTATCTTGGATTTCAAATCGATTTGAAATTAAAGGTGAGTGTTTTGACCCACTCACAACTACTAGATTATCTTATGTTAGTTAAATTAAATTTATGATGTGATTAGAAATTAAATGATCGATGTTTGATTTGTTTAAATTGTCATTCTAGTAAAATTTGACCTTTATTGCCTTTAATCATCGTTTAATTTGATATCGAATTTAACAGTCAATTTAATATCTATTAGTGATGATCATTATCTATTAATGTTTATTGATTGATTTGGATAATGATTGTGATAGATGTTTGATTGTTGATATTGGATGACTGGATGGTATATTTTTATATTGTTATAATACTGCAAGTTCCCTATGGGTTGAAATGATACATACTCGAACGATCTATAGATCAGGGAAAAATCGTTATGGGTTGAAATGATAGACTCGAGCGATTTTATAGATTTTTATTTAATTCGGGATTGCGGTTTGAAACGATATATAACCGTAAAATTTTAAATTGCGAATTGAAATGATCGATATCCGTATCACTTGACCATAGGGTAGAAAATTAAATACGAACACCGGGTTGGTTAAATTAAAAGATTTTAATTCTTTAAATTTCGAATTCAGTTAACCGGCACTTTTGAAATAGAAATTGATTTATATAAACTGAATTATTTTCGATAATCCAAGTGTAAATGTTGAAATTGGAATTTATTTAATGAATTGTTCAATGGATTTTAAATAGGAATTTCAAAGTTGAAGTGTCATATATAAATCAATTTATCGGGATTGAGTTATTGAAATGTTTGGATATAACTTTGAAATCAATTTAACTAATTTAAACTATTTAATTAAATTTACAATTTTAATCAATTTAAAACTATTTTTAAGTTATTTTAAGCTATTATAACCAATTTAATCCAATTTAATCTATTGTACCAATTTCAAACTAATTAAATTTATTGAATCCATTTTAAACCTATTTAATATAATTTAAATCTATTTACTCTATTTTAAATTTATGTAGTCTATTTGAAATCTATTTAAGATAATTTGAATCCATTTAATCTATTTTTAATCTATATAAATTCTTTTAAATCAAATTAAATCAAATTTTAATCCATTTAAACTATTTTTACTATTTAAACTATTTTATTCTACGTAAACTATTTTTAAACCATTAAATCTATTTATGACTATCTAAACTATTTTCTAAAATTACAGGCTATGTAAAGTTGAAATATTTATATTTAAAATCCTTGATAATGATACAACCTAAGTTGGAATTTTGGAATTGATAAGTTTTGCGAAATGATAATTTAAGTAAACACAATTTTGAAAGTGAATGTGATTTGTAAATGATATGGTTTTGAGAAGATGATATTTTGATATAAGTTGTGAATTGACTTTTTGAAATATAAAAGAACTATCCGGTGTGAAATAAACGTTTGGTTGTTGAAGAGACCGGGATCCGATATTGTCACACTCTCTGCCAATACCGAAAACCACTTTAACAACTATGTAGTGGTGGAGATTCCAGAAATGAAGTAAGATAGTTTGGCGAACGATTCTATATAAGGTATTTACGTGACCCTCACTCCCGTGAGTCAGCTTAGATGTGACTAAAACAAGAGCTATACCGGGCCAAGTGAGGTCATTCCTCCTATTGGGTACATTTCTTCGATACTATTGTTTTTGCCAAAATTGATCACAAACCCCAAATATCGTGAAAGCTCCAGAATATGGACACAGATCACATATTCAGGTAATGTAGAGAATGAAAAATGAAGAGTAATAACTTAAAACGGAAAGAAATAGACAAAGACACATAGTGGTTCGGCTATCTCCGGCCTACGTCCACTTCAAAAGTTGATCTTTTTATTGTCTTTCCTTGCTGGTTGTAGTTGATTACAGTGACTACAATGATAAAATTCGAGTACAACAGCAGCCTTGTAGTGCAAAGATGTTTCCCGCAGAGTTTGGACGTCAGATAGCCAAAAGATCCTTTTTCTGTAGGCTTTAGGTTGCTATTTATAGGTGCTCCGTGCAAATATCTCGCTCAAACTTCAGGAGACTCCTTCAGGCACGTGAGTGGGCCCACGCGATCGATCCCATGAAGTTTTGGCTCGATGCGTGATGGATACGAACGTAATTCGTATTGATCAAGATTTTGTCCGATGGAGTCGAAACCTGGCGTGAACATTCCTCGGCTTGTACGTAAGCTCCTGTGAAAATTTCATAGCATTTGGGCTTGTAAATCTCGAGATATGATCGATACGAAATGTAGTGTTCGTGTGGTATTTCGTTCATATCGATCCATTTCATATCGATACTGGACTGTATCGATACCATGCACGTGCTTGTTGATGACATGGCCCTATCTTCAAGGCTCGATCCACTTCCCATGCCGTGTTGAACGTTTTTTCCGTCGAACCGTGCACATTCTTTGTTCGCATCCATGCTTCATGCCTTAATGTCTGTTACCTCGCATTCATGCTCTCCACTATTCGAATCGACCAAGTTAGCATCGATGACGTGTCTCGAAGATCCAGTGGAGATCCACCTTTCGCGCCGCTTTGAGAGCTTCCTTTGTATCGATCGATACTAATACGATCGATACGAACATGACTTTTGAACCCTTCGTATCCATATTCTACCACCCATCAATTAACACCTACGGTCTTCTTCGTATCGACTCGAAGTACCCAGTGTCGATCGATACGAGCAGTATTGATTCGAAGTATTCATGCTGATTGGTACGAACAACATCGATTTGAAGTATGCTGCTACGCTCCATCCTGATCGACATGAATTCATCGAGTCGAACAAACCATCGTGCGCCTGCCTATTCGATCCAAATCCACAGCCATCGAGTCGAAAACCACTTTTCCTTCCTCATCGATCGACGCGAATGTCTTATTTGTATCGGTGGGGATCGATACGAAATGTATGAATATGAAAAGTATCGATACCAAACCAGTCCCCTTCAACATTGATCCTTCTATATCTCGAGCATACGAACTTCGATTGACCTGCAATTTGAAACGTAACCTCTACTAGCCTTGATTATCATTGTTACTCGATCCCACCTTGATGGGAGCTCGGCCAGATTTTGACGACATCGATCATGGCCTTGTTTCCAGTCGATCTCCAATCTTGATATCCATCCTTTCTAGCCACTTTGTTGATATTTCCGCTTTGACCAAAAGATGGGATAACATTTGCCCCCCAAAACATGCCTTGTGGTAAGAAGGTGTATTTTGAATAGTTTCGAATTCGGCATCCGAAGCCCATATTCCGTCTATAGCCATATCATCTGAGTGCATCACTCTTGGCTACTCTGAGTCGATGTATGATTCCAAATCCAATAACCAAAGTCTTAGACAATTCCTCATCCATCCGAACCCGATTACGGGGTCCTTATCCATCCTTATCCAATGACCAATAACTGAATCCAAGAACTCTCCGGGTCGATATCCAAATCCATAACATCTCTAGGCTCTTGCCAAGCGCAGTCCACACCTGACGACCATGGTCCAGTGTCCCTGAACGTTGAATAATGCCATGACTTAAGTCCTAAGCCGAATCCTGGTCGCTCCGGATCCTTGCCGAGCATAGTCTATACTCGACGATCTGAAATAGTAACCGATAATATAGGGCCTAATTCCTAGGCCGAATCCTGGTCTCTCCAGACCCTTGCCGAGCATAGTCCATACTCGACGACCTGAATAAGCAATTCACCGCGTTCGGACGAAGAGACTTACCCCTTGCTAGGCATAATCCATACCTGACGGCCATTTACCAAAAACCAGATAAAAATCCAATCAAAATACAATCCAAATCAAATCGAAAACCAAAAATCCACATCCGAAATTAAAACCAATATCTAAACATGAATACAATCATCTAGACGAAAGTCCAAACCGGAAAACAAACAACATCAGGAGTTCAAACCAAATTCCAAAACCAAGCCAAAAAAGATAAATGTCCAAACCAAAAGAAAAACCAGATTTCACAGACCATAGCATCGCGGTTTATCATCATTCAAAGCATGCATGGGGGCCATCTCTATCCCCGCACATGACTTGGTCGTTTACCTGTATTTTCCAACTTATTTCATATCATCTCTGTCAATTGATAACCAATCGACCATCACTCCTAGGCCTCGCGCCATCATTGTTTGAGGTAGACGGTGGTTGCTCCTGTCCCACCGCCGCAGTCCGATCCCCGACGTATTGTCGCAGCTGTCCATTTCTTACATGCTTATCAGTTATGTCCTTTAGATGCCTACAATTTTTGGTATCATGCCTGTCCAAATCTTGAAAAAGATAGTGCCTCCCTGATGCCCTTTCAAGTTCTGAGGGTTCTCTCCTCATAGGCCTTCGGTAGGGAAGGTGGTTTCAAGTCTCCATGAATATCTGTTCCAACGTCTCGTTTAATCCCGTGTAAGTGGAAAACTTTGGCTCCCTCCACCACTTCCTAGCTTTTCCTTATTCATCATCCAGCTTCCCTTTTCCTTTTATCTTTATCTTTATCCAAGCTTCCGTTGGATGGCCCTCCATCCTCAGCCGTGTTCACCTCCTTTAATTTCACATCTGAACATGCATATTCCTGTCGAAGGAATCTCTTAGCTTCGTGAAAGAATTCCCCAAGATCCATTGGTGGATCCCGTATTAGAGATACTTTGAAATATGAATTCTCTCTGAATCCTGATACTGCTGCCATCAAAACCATCGATGGCTCTGGCCGATCCACCGAAGCAACTGCTGCATTGAACCGAGTTAAGAAAGCTCTTGGCGATTCATCTATCCCTTGCTTTACTGATTTTAGCGTCATCACGTTCTTCGGCCTTTTCATATGAACCCGAAACTGCTTCAGAAACCTGTCCATCAATTCTGTCCAAGTCCTAATAGATCCTTCTTCCAGCTGTCTGAACCATATAGCAGCTATATCCGTTAAATATAGAGGGAAACATCGGTTCATAACTTCCTTCTATGCCCCCAGCACTTCCATGTGTCTTGTGTATCTCATCAAGTGATCAGTTGGATCAACCTTGCCATTGTATACCTCTGCCATACATAGCTTGAACTCTGGTGGGTTCTGAGCCATTTTGATTTCACGAGTAAACAGATTCCTGTTTACTCCTTCCAGATCTCTGTTAGTCAATCCTCCATGCATAGTTCGTCTGATAATCTCAGCCAATCCAGCGTTGTCTGTCAAGGGTTTCCCCCGAGTCCTCGAGGGAATTTCGGCATGTACTCTTCATCACGCGCTCCTGTATTCCTGCCAGCATCTTGTGTGGTGCTAATTGGAATTCCTCCACGAACTGGTCGAACGTGGCCGGGTGGTGTGCTCCCGAGCCTGGATCCGTCCAGATTAGCAGTTGTATGTTGATCAGGGGTTGTGCCTTATTGAGCTGATCCATTCGATTTCCTATTTGTTCCTTCTAACCAAGCTTCGTGGATCTGAACTCCTGAAGCTCCAGCTAATCCTGCTTGCCCAAAGTGTCTGAGGAGGTTCCACATCATCTCCTCCTGCCTTTTCAGAAAATCTTCATGCATAGCACCCATCATCATCTCCATCTCGTCTCTGGTGATGAAAGCTGAAGTCTGAATAGCCCCTGATAATTCATCCTGGCTTCCTTCATGCTGACTTCTCTCTGTTCTTTGTCTTCCACTTGATTGCCTTGTCATAGCTCTTTAGATATGAATCCTTAAGCCTTCAAATATGGACTCCAAATATGGTATAGCGGGTGCTAGTTGCTCTCAGTGAAAACACCAAAGTGTTTGCGCCAAAATTGGTCACAAATCCCAAATATTGAGAAAGCACCAGAATATGAACACAGATAACAGATTCAGGTTATGTAGAGAATGAAAAATGAAGAGTAGTAACTTAAAACGGAAAGAAATAGACGAAGACATAGGATTTATAATGGTTCGGCTATCTCCGGCCTCTATCCAGTTCAAAAGTTGAACTTTTTAGTGCCTTTCCTTGCGATTACAATTGATTATAGCGATTACAATGATAAAATTCGAGTACAACAGCAGCTTTGTAGTGCAAAGACGTTTTCGGCAGAGTCTATACGTTAGATAGCCAAAAGATCCTTTTTATGTAGGCTTTTGGTTGCTATTTATAGGTGCTTTCCTGCGAATATCTTGCTCAAACTTCGGGAGACTCCTTCTGGCATGTGAGTGGGCCCACGCAATCGATCCTGCGAAGTTTCGGCTTGTTCCGTGATCAATACAAACGTAATTCGTATCGATCAAGATTTTGTCCAATGGAGTCGAAACTTGGCGTGAACATTCCTTAGCTTGTACGTAAGCTCCTGTGAAAATTTCATAGCACTTGGACTTGTAAATTTCGAGATATGATCGATATAAAATGTAGTGTTCATGTGGTATTTTGTTCATATCGATCAACTTCGTATCGATACTGGACCGTATCGATACCATGCACGTGCTTGTTGATGACGTGGCCCTATCTTTAAGGCTCTATCCACTTCCCATGCGTGTTGAACGTTTCTTCCCTTGAACCATGCACATTCTTTGTTCGCATCCTTTCTTCATGCCTTCGTGTCTGTTACCTCGCTTCCATGCTCTCCTCTCTTCGAATCGACCAAGTTAGCATCGATGATATGTCTCGAAGATCTAGGGGAGATCCACCTTTCATGCTGCTTTGATTGCTTCCTTCGCATTGATCGATACGAATACGATCGATACAAACATGACTCCTGAATCCTTCGTATCCATACGCTACCACCCATCTACTAACGCCAACGGTCCTCTTCGCATCGACTCGAAGTACCCAATGTCGATTGATACGAGTAGTATCGATTCGAAGTAGTCATGCTGATTAGTACGAACAGCATCGATCCGAAGTATGCTGCTATGCTCCATCTTGATCGACGCGAATTCATCGAGTAAAAAAAACCATCATGTGCCTTCCTTTTCGATCCAAATCCACGGCTATCGAGTCAAAAACCACTTTTCCTTCCCCACCGGTTGATGCGAATGTCTTGATCGTATCGATGGGGATCAATACAAAATGTATGGATACGAACAGTATCGATACCAAACCAGTCCCCTTCAACATTAATCCATCCATATCTCAAGCATATGAACTCCGATTGACCTGAAATTTGAAACGTAGCCTCTCCTACCATGATCATCATTCCTAATCGATCCCATCTTGATTGGATCTTGGCCAAATTTTGACGACATCGATCATAGCATTGTTTCCAATCGATCTCCAATCCTGATATCCATCCTTTCTAGCCACTTTGTTGATATTTCGGCTTTGACCAAAAGATGGGACAACATTTGCCCCCTGAAACATGCCTTGTGGTAAGAAGGTGTGTTTTGAACAGTTTCGAATTCGGCATCCGAAGCCCATATTCCGTCTATAGCCATATCATCTGAGTGCATCACTCTTGACTACTCTGAGTCGATGTATGATTCCAAATCCAATAACCAAAGTCTTAGCCAATTCCTCATCCATCCGACCCGATTACGGGGTCCTAATCCATCCTTATCTAATGACCAATAACTGAATCGAAGAACTCTCCGGGTCGATATCCAAATCCATAACATCTCTAGGCTCTTACCAAGCGCGGTCCACACCTGACGACCATGGTCCAGTGTCCCTTAACGTTGAATAATGCCATGGCTTAAGTCCTAAGCCGAATCCTGGTCGCTCCGGATCCTTGCCGAGCATAGTCCATACTCGACGATCTGAAATAGTAACCGATAATATAGTGCCTATGTCCTAGGCCGAATCCTGGTCTCTCCAGACCCTTGCCGAGCATAGTCCATACTCGACGACCTGAATAAGCAATTCACCGCGTTCGGACGAAGAGACTTACCCCTTGCTAGGCATAATACATACCTGACGGCCATTTACCAAAAACCAGATAAAAATCCAATCAAAATCCAATCCAAATCAAATCGAAAACCAAAAATCCACATCCAAAATTAAAAGCAATATCTAAACATGAATACAATCATCCAGACGAAAGTCCAAACCGGAAAACAAACAACATCAGGAGTTCAAACCAAATTCCAAAACCAAGACAAAAAAGATAAATGTCCAAACCAAAAGAAAAAGAAGATTTCACAAACCATAACATCGCGGTTTATCATCATTCAAAGCATGAATAGGGGCCATCTCTGTCTCCGTACATGAGTACATGACTTGGCCGTTTACCTGTAGTTTGCAACTTATTTCATATCATCTCTGTCAATTGATAACCAATCGACCATCACTCCTAGGCCTCGTGCCATCATTGTTTGAGGTAGACGGTGGTTGCTTCTGTCCCACCGCCACACTCTGAGCCCCGACGTATTGTCGCAGCTGTCCATTTCTTACATGCTTATCAGTTATGTCCTTTAGATGCCTGCAATTTTTGGTATCATGTCTGTACAAATCTTGAAAAAGATAGTGCCTCTCTGATGCCCTTTCAAGTTCTGAGGGTTCTCTCCTCATAGGCCTTCGGTAGGGAAGGAGGTTACGAGTCTCTATGAATATCTGTTCCAAAGTCTCGTTTAATCCCATGTAAGTGGAAAACTTTGGCTCCCTCCACCACTTCCTAGCTTTTCCTGATTCATCATCCAGCTTCCCTTTTCTTTTTATATTTATCTTTATCCAAGCTTCCGCTGGATGGCCCTCCATCCTCAGCCGTGTTCACCTACTTTAATTTCACATCTGAACATGCATATTCCTGTCGAAGGAATCTCTTAGCTTCGTGAAATAATTCCCCAAGATCCATTGGTGGATCCCATATTAGAGATACTTTGAAATCTGAATTCTCTCTGACTCTTGATACTGCTGCCATCAAAACCATCGATGGTTCTGGCCGATCCACCGAAGCAACTGCTGCATTGAACCGAGTTAAGAAAGCTCTGAGCAATTCATCTATCTCTTGCTTTACTGATTTTAGCGTCATCACGTTCTTCAACCTTTTGATATGAACCCGAAACTGCTTCAGAAACATGTCCACCAATTCTGTCCATGTCCTAATAGATCCTTCTTCCAGCTGTCTGAACCATATAGCATCTATATCCGTTAAGTATAGAGGGAAACATCGGTTCATAACTTCATTTGATGCCCCCAGCACTTCCATGTGTCTTGTGTATCTCATCAAGTGATCAGTTGGATCAGCCTTGCCATTGTATACCTCTGCCATAGATAGCTTGAACTCTGGTGGGTTCTGGGCCATTTTGATTTCATGAGTAAACAGATTCCTGTTTACTCCTTCCAGATCTCTGTTAGTCAATCCTCCATGCATAGTTCGTCTGATAATCTCAGCCAATCCAGCGTTGTCTGTCAAGGGTTGCCCCCGAGTCCTCGAGGGAATTTCGGCATGTACTCTTCATCACGCGCTCATGTATTCCTGCCAGCATCTTGTGTGGTGCCAACTGGAATTCCTCCACGAACTGGTCCAACGTTGCCGGGTGGTGTGCCCCCGAGCCTGGATCCGTCCAGATTAGCAGTTGTGTGTTGATCAGGGGTTGTGCCTTATTGAGCTGCTCCATTCGATTGCCTATTTGTTCCTTCTAATCCAGCTCCGTGGATCTGAACTCTTGAAGCTCCAGCTAATCCTACTTGCCCAAACTGTCTGAGGAGGTTCTACATCATCTCCTCCTGCCTTTTCAAAAAATCTTCATGCATAGCTCCCATCATCATCTCCATCCCGTCTCTGGTGATGAAAGCTGAAGTATGGTTAACTCCTGACGATGCTTCCTGGCTTCCTTCATGCCGACTTCTCTCTGTTCTTTGTCTTCCACTTGATTGCCTTGGCATAGCTCTTTAGATATGAATCCTTAAGCCCTCAAATATGGACTCCAAATATGGTATAGCAGGTGCAGTTGCTCTTAGTGAAAACACAAAGTGTTTGCGCCAAAATTGGTCATAAATCCCAAATATCGAGAAAGCACCATAATATGAACACAGATCACAGATTCAGGCAATGTAGAAAATGAAAAATGAAGAGTAGTAACTTAAAACAGAAAGAAATAGACAAAGTCATAGGATTTATAATGGTTCGGCTATCTCCGGCCTCTATCTAGTTCAAAAGTTGATTTTTTAGTGCCTTTCCTTGCGGTTACAATTGATTATAGAGATTACAATGATAAAATTCGAGTATAGCAGCAGCCTTGTAATGCAAAGATGTTTTCGGCAGAGTCTGTACGTCAGATAGCCAAAAGATCCTTTTTCTGTAGGCTTTAGGTTGCTATTTGTAGGTGCTACGTGCGAATATCTTGCTCAAACTTCGAGAGACTCCCTCTGGCATGTGAGTGGGCCCACGCAATCGATCCTGCGAAGTTTCTGCTTGATCCGTGATCGATACGAACGTAATTCGTATCGATCAAGATTTTGTCCAATGGAGTCGAAACTTGGCATGAACATTCCTTAGCTTGTACGTAAGCACCTGTGAAAATTTCATAGCACTTGGACTTGTAAATTTCGAGATATGATCGATATAAAATGTATTGTTCATGTGGTATTTTGTTCGTATCGATCAATTTCGTATCGATATTGGACCGTATCGATACCATGCACGTGCTTGTTGATGACGTGGTCCTATCTTTAAGGCTCTATCCACTTTCTATGCATGTTGAACGTTTCTTCCCTTGAACCATGCACATTATTTGTCCGCATCCATGCTTCATAACTTCGTGTCTGTTACCTCGCATCCATGCTCTCCTCTCTTCGAATCGACCAAGTTAGCATCGATGATGTGTCTCGAAGATCCAGCGGAGATCCACCTTGCACGCTGCTTTGATTGCTTCCTTCGCATCGATCGATACGAATACGATCGATACGAACATAACTCCTGAATCCTTCGATCCATATGCTACCACCCATCTACTAACGCCAACGTTCTTCTTCGCATCGACTCGAAGCACCCAATGTCGATTGATACGAGCAGTATCGATTCGAAGTAGTCATGCTGATTAGTACGAACAACATCGATTCGAAGTATGTTGCTACGCTTCATCTTGATCGAACGAATTCATCGAGTAAAACAAACCATCATGTGCCTGCCTTTTCGATCCAAATCCACAGCCATCGAGTCAAAAACCACTTTTACTTCCCCACCGATTGATGCGAATGTCTTGATCGTATCGATGGGAATCAATACAAAATGTACGGATACGAACAGTATTGATACCAAACCAGTCCCCTTCAACATTGATCCATCCATATCTCTAGCATATGAACTCCGATTAACCTGAAATTTGAAACGTAGCCTCTCCTAGCCATGATCATCATACCTAATCGATCCCATCTTGATTGGATCTTGGCCAAATTTTGCTGACATCGATCATAGCCTTGTTTCCAATTGATCTCCAATCCTGATATCCATCCTTTCTAGCCACTTTGTTGATATTTCGGCTTTGACCAAAAGATGGGATAACATTTGCCCCCCGAAACATGCCTTGTGGTAAAAAGGTGTGTTTTGAACAGTTTCGAATTCGGCATCCGAAGCCCGTATTCCGTCTATAGCCATATCATCTGAGTGCATCACTCTTGACTACTCCGAGTCGATGTATGATTCCAAATCCAATAACCAAAGTCTTAGCCAATTCCTCATCCATCCGAACCCGATTACGGGGTCCTAATCCGTCCTTATCCAATGACCAATAACTGAATCCAAGGACTCTCCAAGTCGATATCCAAATCCATAACATCTCTAGGCTCTTGCCAAGCGCAGTCCACACCTGACGACCATGGTCCAGTGTCCTTGAACGTTGAATAATGCCATGGCTTAAGTCCTAAGCCGAATCCTGGTCGCTCCGGATCCTTGCCGATCATAGTCCATACTCGACGATCTGAAATAGTAACCGATAATATAGGGCCTAAGTCCTAGGCCAAATCCTGGTCTCTCCCGGCCCTTGCCGAGCATAGTCCATTCTCGATGACCTGAATAAGCAATTCGCCACATTTGGACGAAGAGACTTACCTCTTGCTAAGCATAATCCACACCAGACGGCCATTTACCAAAAACCAGATAAAAATCCAATCAAAATCCAATCCAAATCAAATTGAAAACCAAAAATCCACATCCGATATTAAAACCAATATCTAAACATGAATACAACCATCCAGACGAAAGTCCAAACCGAAAAACAAACAACATCAGCAGTTCAAACCAAATTCCAAAACCAAGCCAAAAAACATTAATGTCCAAACCAAAAGAAAAAGCAGATTTCATAAACCATAGCATCGCCGTTTGTCATCATTCAAAGCATGCATAGGGGCTATCTCTGTCCCCGTACATGAGTACATGACTTGGCCGTTTACCTGTAGTTTGCAACTTATTTCATATCATCTCTGTCAATTGATAACCAATCGACCATCACTCCTAGGCCTCACGCCATCATTGTTTGATGTAGACGGTGGTTTCTCCTGTCCCACCGCCGCACTCCGATCCCCGACGATTGTCGAAGTTGTCCATTTCTTACATGCTTATCAGTTATGTCCTTTAGATGCCTGTAATTTTTGGTATCATGTCTGTCCAAATCTTTTGAAAAAGATAGTGCCTCCCTGATACCCCTTCAAGTTCTGAAGGTTCTCACCTCATAGGCCTTCGGTAGGGAAGGCGGTTTCGAGTCTCCATGAATATCTGTTCCAACGTCTCGTTTAATCCCGTGTAAGTGGAAAACTTTGGCTCCCTCCACCACTTCCTAGCTTTTCCTGACTCATCATCCAGCTTCCCTTTTCCTTTTATATTTATCTTTATCCAAGCTTCCGCTGGATGGCCCTCCATCCTCAGCCGTGTTCACCTCTTTTAATTTCACATCTGAACAAGCATATTCCTGTCGAAGGAATCTCTTAGCTTCGTGAAAGAATTCCCCAAGATCCATTGGTGGATCCCGTATTAGAGATACTTTGAAATCTGAATTCTCTCTGACTCCTGATACTGCTGCCATCAAAACCATCAATGGCACTGGCCGATCCACCGAAGCAACTGCTGCATTGAACCGAGTTAAGAAAGCTCTTAGCGATTCATCTATCCCTTGCTTTACTGATTTTAGCATCATCACGTTCTTCGGCCTTTTCATATGAACCCGAAACTGCTTCAGAAACCTGTCCACCAATTCTGTCCATGTCCTAATAGATCCTTCTTCCAGCTGTCTGAACCATATAGCATCTATATCCGTTAAGTATAGAGGGAAACATCGGTTCATAACTTCATTTGATGCCCCCAGCACTTCCATGTGTCTTGTGTATCTCATCAAGTGATCAGTTGGATCAGCCTTGCCATTGTATACCTCTGCCATAGATAGCTTGAACTCTGGTGGGTTCTGGGCCATTTTGATTTCATGAGTAAACAGATTCCTGTTTACTCCTTCCAGATCTCTGTTAGTCAATCCTCCATGCATAGTTCGTCTGATAATCTCAGCCAATCCAGCGTTGTCTGTCAAGGGTTGCCCCCGAGTCCTCGAGGGAATTTCGGCATGTACTCTTCATCACGTGCTCCTGTATTCCTGCCAGCATCTTGTGTGGTTCCAACTGGAATTCCTCCACGAACTGGTCCAACGTTGCCGGGTGGTGTGCCCCCGAGCCTGGATCCGTCCAGATTAGCAGTTGTGTGTTGATCAGGGGTTGTGCCTTATTGAGCTGCTCCATTCGATTGCCTATTTGTTCCTTCTAATCCAGCTCCGTGGATCTGAACTCCTGAAGCTCCAGCTAATCCTGCTTGCCCAAACTGTCCGAGGAGGTTCTACATCATCTCCTCCTGCCTTTTCAGAAAATCTTTATGCATAGCTTCCATCATCATCTCCATCTCGTCTCTGGCGATGAAAGCTGAAGTCTGATTATCCCCTGACGATGCATGTTGGCTTCCTTCATGTTGACTTTTCTCTGTTCTTTGTCTTCCACTTGATTGCCTTGTCATAGCTCTTTAGATATGAATCCTTAAGCCTTCAAATATGGACTCCAAATATGGTATAGCAGGTGCTAGTTGCTCTCAGTGAAAACACCAAAGTGTTTGCGCCAAAATTGGTTACAAATCCCAAATATCGAGAAAGCACCAGAACATGAACACAGATCACAGATTCAGGTAATGTAGAGAATGAAAAAGTATCTTAAAACGGAAAGAAATAGACAAAGACATATGATTTATAATGGTTCGGCTATCTCCGGCCTCTATCCAGTTCAAAATTTGATCTTTTTAGTGCCTTTCCTTGCGGTTACAATTGATCATAGGGATTACAATGATAAAATTCGAGTACAGCAGCAGCCTTGTAGTACAAAGATGTTTTCAGCAGAGTCTGTATGTCAGATAGCCAAAAGATCCTTTTTCTGTAGGCTTTAGGTTGCTATTTGTAGGTGCTTCGTGCGAATATCTTGCTCAAACTTCGAGAGACTGCTTCTGGCATGTAAGTGGGCCCATGCGATCGATCTTGCGAAGTTTCGGCTTGATCCGTGATCGATACGAACATAATTCGTATCGATCAAGATTTTGTCCAATGGAGTCGAAACTTGGCGTGAACATTCCTTAGCTTGTACGTAAGCTCCTGTGAAAATTTCATAGCACTTGGACTTGTAAATTTCGAGTTATGATCGATATAAAATGTAGTGTTCATGTGGTATTTTGTTCGTATCGATCAATTTCGTATCGATCAATTTCGTATCGATACTGGACCGTATCATACCATGCACGTGCTTGTTGATGACGTGGCCCTATCTTTAAGGCTCTATCCACTTCCCATGCGTGTTGAACGTTTCTTCCCTTGAACCATGCACATTCTTTGTCTGTGTCCATGCTTCATGCCTTCTTGGCTGTTACCTTGCATCCATGCTCTCCTCTCTTCGAATCGACCAAGTTAGCATCGATGATGTGTCTCGAAGATCCAGGGGAGATCCACCTTTCATGCTGCTTTGATTTCTTCCTTCGCATCGATCGATACGAATACGATCAATACGAACATGACTCCTGACTCCTTCGTATCCATACGCTACCACCCATCTACTAACGCCAATGGTCTTCTTCGCATCGACTCAAAGTACCCAATGTCGATTGATACGAGCAGCATCGATTCGAAGTAGTCATGCTAATTAGTACGAACAGCATCGATTCGAAGTATGCTGCTACGCTCCATCTTGATCGACACGAATTCATCGATTAAAACAAACCATCTGTGCCTGCCTTTTCGATCCAAATCCACAGCCATCGAGTCAAAAACCACTTTTCCTTCCCCACCGATTGATGTGAATGTCTTGATCGTATCGATGGGGATCAATACAAAATGTATGGATACGAACAGTATCGATACCAAACTAGTCCCCTTCAACATTGATCCATCCATATCTCAAGCATATGAACTCCGACTGACCTGAAATTTGAAATGTAGCCTCTCCTAGCCATGATCATCATTCCTAATCGATCCCATCTTGAATGGATCTTGGCCAAATTTTGACGACATCGATCATAGCCTTGTTTCCAATCGATCTCCAATCCTGATATCCATCCTTTCTAGCCACTTTGTTGATATTCTGGCTTTGACCAAAAGATGGGATAACTACTATGTTCCGACTTTGTGATTGATTTGGTGGCCACCCTTAATTTTGATTATAGGGGTGTGTTCCGAGGTGAGCGATAGTAGTCGCTATGCGTTACCACCAGTCCAGGAGTGCAGTTGGTATATCTTCCCTACATTGCCTCGAGTGCCGTGTTCACATTTCCTATCTTGCGTTCTACGAGTTTTTTTGTGTCATACCTATGGAGTGCTCCCTGACAACCCACATATGGGTGGAGTTTACAGTATCTGTATAGACTACAACATATATAAAATGTGTTAAGGGGGATATAGGTAACACCTTAACACTATTTTAATACTTTACTTTACTGTAGACACTATTATAATAGCGTATTGTACTATATAGTAGATTGTTTAACGGATCCTTAGGAGATGGTAATCCTAAACATGTCTTAAGTTATTTTACTCACACTAACACTGGATAGGAGATGTTAAACCTCGTAAAAACCTCTAAAGCCGTTACACTATTTACTGTTGATTTAACTTACGTAAGATCTTTTAGTTCTGACTCAATTGTTTTGTCTTTTCAATTCGCTCGGGTCAGTCTTGTTAGTCCTTGAGAAGATGGTTTTGATGATAACAACCTTAGAATAAGATTATGAAATATAAATACTAACATTATAGTTTAGATATATATATTTAAATGCAGGATTTAACCATGCAGGTACCAAGAATGAAAACTGTACAGTATAGAGTTTTCAAGATATCAAGATCGAAGACTTATGAGTATCAAGATCATCAAGAGTTCAAGATTTCAACAATAAGTAATTTAATTAGGAATTTTGTTAAAACTCCTAGAAAAGCACTGGCATCTTAAAATCCAATTTATTCGTGGAATGGAATCCATTTCGAGTCTGTTAAAGGGATGGAACCCTAAGTAGGATGGAACCTACGAAAAATCTAGTGGAACATTGTTTTGTATCCGCTAACTTTTATTCAAATGTTTTTTACGAGATTATATCTTGTTTTCAAAATGATTTCAAAACCTTCCTTTTAAAAGAATCAGAAACATCTATCCTGCTTTTTAATACTTTTAGCCTCAAAATAATCTTTATCTTCAAAATCAAATTATCCTCGGTTTTAAACTATCTTTTAATTATAATATATTTAACTTTTAATATTCATACTTAGATTTAAATATATAGTAGAATTTTATATATACCAAAATATTATTCTCTATACTTATTTATGTATTTTAACTATAGCTAAGTATATTTATGAAGTTTAAAAATAGTTTTAATACAAGATAGAAGTTATTTTCAAAGAAAAACAAATCACCAAAAATACCATAGGCTTGTCGAGAACCCGTAGGTGCCCCTGTCGACAAGGTAGCAGTTGATGTCAAAAATTTGAATTTCAAAAGAAGTGTCTATTCGTCATATCCTTTCACGAATAGACATGGTTGTTGTTCTACTATAAATAGGGACAGTTTCAAACGAATTTATATACATATTTTCTCTGATTTCACTCCTCTTCTTTTTCCACATTTCTTTATATATATTTTTACCATTACTCTGCCAAAATCACCATTGAATCTAAATAGATCATCTCTGGTTTGATTCTCTATCACTATCTCAACAAGATCTTAGTGCTATTCAGAGTTATAGGCTTCTTTGTAATTAATTAAGCGAGAAAAGGTGTGATTGTAGCCTGTGAAATCAATCGCGTGAAAAGGTGTGATTGTTGCCTGTGAAATCAATTGGGTGAACTTGTTGCCCATAAAGTCAAGTATCTCTACCCAAAAGATTGTGAATCTGGAGTGGTGTGTCTCGTGGCCTTGAAATCGAGGGTGTATTGTAACAATTTCTTTTGAAAGGAAATCCGTACTTGTGTGCGGGACAGGATGAGGGTAACTTCAAACCAGTATAAAATCCGGTGTGTTCTTTCCTTTATTGCTTTTACTTTATTTCTACATCTGTGTTTGATTTTGTGATCATATTTGTGTCTGAATATTGCATACATTTGTGTTCAAATTAACATAAACTCAAAAAGATTTAGTAATTCCTTTAAACACTATTCACCCACCTTCTAGTGTTAATTCTAGCCTTAAGATCCGTAATCTGCATTTCTCAGAAGTCTCAGCTTTACAATTTATCAAAGACTTCTTTCTGAAGGATGAACATGAATATTTTGTACTATTATTACTTATTATATGTATTCCGCTGCATCATGTTATTTCACTGCATTTGTTCATTCATTTCTGTAATATGTAACTCTTATTTTTATGTTGTACAAGAATAATCAAATGTATTGTAAAATAGCTTAATGAACTGTTATTTGATTATTATATTTTGTCATTCCACTGCGAAATTCTGTATTTGTTTTCTTTCTTTCTCCGCTTTTATTATTTACGCCATAACAATCTTCCCTTTTCAATGGTTTGAGTCTGACGTGTGTGATTTATCGTCGATTTAAATTGTCCAAAAAGGCAGGTCGTTACGATAAAAAATCTTTGTCGTGAATCGGCGATTTATTTGATCAGTTATGTGGAGCTATAGTATTTCCCAATTAGATTCGACGATAGGTTTCCATTAGTTAAGTATGGCAGAGGACAGTATTCCATTAACAACCTTTTGGACTAGATATGGCTCGTATGAGTAGTCCGTAATGCCATTCAAGTTAACGAATGCACTAACTTTCTTCTTAGATTTGATGAACCAATTTTTTCAAGAGTAATTGCATAGGTTCGTATTGGTATTTATAGATGACATTTAATGTACTCTAAGGATTAAAAAGAGCATGAAGATCATCTTAGAGTAGTGCTTGAGACGCTGAGGCAGCATCAGCTGAAAGCAAAGTTTTCCAGGTGTCACTTGTGGAAGAAAGAGGTTAAGTTTCTTGGTCACAAGTTTTGGAGAAGTGCTTGTCAGTCGATCCAAATAAGATTAAAGCTATTATTAACCGAAAGGGACCAGAGATAGTGACTGAGATTAGAAGTTATCTTAGACTTGCTGGCTATTACTGGAGATTAATTAAGGATTTCTCACGGATAGCAGCACCTTTGACTTAGTTGACTAGGAAGGACGTGAAGTTTATTTGGTTTGATAAATGTGAGGAAGTGTAACAACCTGCAAATCCATACCCTTTAACTCAACAATAAACCACACATGTCCAACCCAAAAAGCACAGATTGACGGAAAGTCGTGAGAAAGAAAAGAAAATAAAAGAAAAGAAGAGAAGAAAGAGAGAAGAAAAAACAAAACAGAACAATACAAATCTCACATCGTGGCGGAAAACATATAATATCATATCAATGATCTTTACAAAACAGAAACTGTATTTACATACATCAATTAGAGTTCAACAATCAATCACTAATCATCAGCTAGATAGTTATAATAATTTATCCTTACAATTGCTGATAATATAAACAACAATGCGCAAAGCAGATAATAGACAGATACGTGTATACGAAAATAAAGATCTCTAGCTCTCCTGTTGAAGCTCTAAAAGCATCAAATCTGAACCTGAAAATATACTCGGTCTGACCCGAGCATTGAAAGGGAAGAACGTCCGGATCAGTCTGGTAAACCGGCATGAGAAAACACACTCAACTGAATTTATCAAATTACCAAACTTTTCCTTTCAAAACAAAAGTATCTTATAAGGCACGCCCACACATAAACACGGACATGTTTTTACCTTACGATAACCAAAACCTTTCAAATCAAATCATCTTATGTTATAATAGTGTCTATTGCATAAATATATTAATCATAGCCAAAATGGTTACCCATATAGCATTTCAGCGCTATTCATTACGCTAATACAAATAAAACCGTAAGCTCGTAGTGGAGTTTGGATTTTCATAGAAATGACCAAGTGAAGGAACTACCTTTCGATGGGTACAACTCTAGATAGATGTCCTGAGGCACATAACATCTTCCTTCTACCAACACAAGACCGGCCAACCTCTGTAACTAGGTAGTACCGAATACGTCATCCCTTGGTCATTACCGACCTTTAGTCGAGTGCCCTCATAGCATACAAACCACATTAATTTACATCCCGAATGTCATAGCTGGAAGAAATATAACTAGAAGAGGATAATCATATCCTAACTGGGAATGACCCACTTTGCCCTACTGCATCTAACCTTGTTTCAGTCATTTCCAATTGATGAGGCCTGAGGCAACAATTACCTTTCACATATCACATCACTTTGAATGCCACATTGCCATTTCCGTTGACTACTAATTTTTCTTCCATAAAAATACAACCCTTGAGCTCGTATGTCTTGAGGAGGGCGTTAAGCTAAGAGAAGTTGTCTTCTCCGTCGCTACTGATGTACGTTTGTAAAAACCAACGTACGTAATCCTTGAATACAATGTCAGACACTCGTCCATACAAGTTGTCTAGGAACTAGACAAACCGAAGGTACTTTCCTACCACATCCTGCCAAGAAATCTCTAAGATTAGTAGCGACATACCTTGCAATGGATATTTCATAATGAAGAGACTGCTGCTCTTGGATGTATATTGGGATTTTTAACCCCAAACGATCATCAAGCAGTCCTCCACTATGAAAATCCTAAATATCAGTATCATCGCAATCTGCACAATTGAACGCGTAAATGATGGTCCGAAGTGGTTTTCAAATAAATCGATCTCGGTCTCTTCGCGCTAATAATGCAAAAGCTTTTCTCAACCTCACACAGAAACTAAGTCTCATAGACTTATCACATCTCCAACTTTCGACTTACTACGCTTCGGCCAAGAAATAAGCTCAATAGATTGGAGTAATACTCTGCACTACACAAATCAACATCATCAACACAAACGATAATCAAGCCTACATGGATGGCTACGTACTAAGTTTACAACTAAACAGTTCCAACATCAAGTTGAGGAACTAAAATGGCCAAATTTGATAATCGGTTATTTAACTATCAAAGCAAACAACAATTATCTAGCACCATAAGCAATCACTAGGATCTTTTAATTAATCTTTTATCAATTGAATCACTTTCCAAATATTCACTTCAAATTATATTTTTTTTAAAGTAATAATTCAAAAACCATTTCAACATTTCTATATTGGAAAACATTTACATATACTTATTTAATAATAAGTAATTCACAATTCTCTTTATTTTCAACACTTGGAAAATATTACCTATATTTAAATCATGATTAAGTATATATATTATACTTTAAGGAAAACATTCTCTAAACATATTTATTTGGGTCAAAAAGAATGTTGCGTAAACATCATTACGACAACCCAAAATCATTAGTACATGTATTTGATAATTAAATAGATATATAAATTTCATATACTATGCAAAACATCTCCTTTCGAAAATCATTTACTATAATAACAATGTTATAGTCCATGCTTTCTTTACTTCTCGAAAACGTCTATTTCAACAATGAGTGTTGAAATCTATGTATTCGACGCTCGCCACTTTTTAAACATCTTCAAACCATTTAACTCTATTTAAAAATATCACTTCCCCATGCAGTCATTTAATTAAAAGATTATTCACCATCCAAAATCATGAATATATTTCATAATCAATTTCATTATTTCTACACATTTATTAAAGGATTATCCATTGTCCAAAATCGTGAATATAATCCCTATAATAAGCTTTCATAATTGACTTATCAAAATAAGTTGATTTTGGATTTATAAAACAATGTTTATAATTCACATTTCTATTTTATAAAAACTTCCATCTATAAAATCCCTTTATAAACCAATTCCATTTATCTCATTTATATGCCAAAATCCGATTATAAGTTAAATAACTTATAAATCTGTTATTCACAAATTCATTCCTTTTTATATAACTTCATAAATTTATAAATCATCTTGTTTACTTATAAGGTTCACGTACAACTTCATTTTAAACATTTACAAAGCTTGTTTATAATTCAATTATTTTGATTTATAAAATATCAATTTTATAAATCTCATATATAAATCGTTTCTAATAAGTTCAAAATCTCAATTTAACTTATTTTACAAAATAGTTAACTCCATAATTCAAAAATATATTTTGATTCCATTTAAATAAACTTCTTCTTGTAACAATTTACAAATCATTATTAAAACTTATATAACTCCAAAAGTCATACTTAAGTATATTTCACAAATCATATTTACTTATATTTCAAAAAATGCTAATTTTATAACATAAAATTATAACTTTTATTTATTTAAAATAAATTCATTTCCTTAACAATTCAAAGATTAATAAAACATATATTTTTAAAATCACTTTGAAATCCTTTTTAATTAGAAATCACCACTTTAACATTTTTATATTACCAAAAATAGGGTCCAATGCTGCAACAACACTAAATAAGGTGATTTACATCAATCACATCAATCATTGCATCCAAAAGATCATATATCATATGATAACAACATATATCACAATATCTGTAAGTAAAAATCGACATTGATGAGGATCCCTCCAACCTATCATCTGCAACAAATATACATATGAGAAAATATATACAATGTCCACTTCGAGGCAAGCGCGCGTACAAAAGGTCATCCGCTCATATACGGGAACATATAGGGTCTCTTCTGCTCCAATAGGAGTTTTATATCCAAACCAATATATATATATATATATAATATCATATATCACCCAATAATCATCAGTCAACATAAAATAAATTTATTCCCACATATATAAAAGTATAAGCGAGTCAGAATGAGTGAGTTGTACTCACTTTGATTCCAATAAACATTGCAGCATTTTATTCCGAATAAAATTAAATAGGCGTTTAATTTTATCCAAAATTTTCTCCTGCACCAATCAACTCCAAACCAGCTCTAAAATGTACTACTCGTCAATACGATCCCAACATAATTTATCTCGTCAATTTTTGACCTCGTATGAAGAAGTTAAAAATTTATATAATTAAATTTACAATTTCCTTTTTTTATTTAATTGAATCATCTGGGTCATTGGATTTCGAAAGAATAGATTATAGCCATGTGATTCTTTTCTTCCTCCTCTCGTTCATGCCAAGGAAACACAGATCTATATGCCACCATTCATCTTCGAATTGTTGCACCACCATCTGTCGATCATGACTCGATCGAACACCATCAACTCGAAGCCTCTACCGCCGTGCACCACCGCCTCAAGCCTCCTGAAGCTCAACCATCCCCTTGCCTTAAAAATCATTCTCGAACGCCAGCCAAACGAGGCCATTTTGCAGTTGATCCGCTCAATTAAACTCGATCACAACCATTGAAAACATAGATCTCGACGAGCTTGACAATTTTGTAGTTGAGAGTTTTTGATAAAAGTGAATGGATCAAGAGAGATTAGAGCAGAAAGATTTGAATTTCCTAGCAGTTGAAATGGTATATGGCGGCTAGGGTTAGGTTTTGATTAAGGTTTGTAAAAATTATAAAATGTTGTGGCCATTTATAAAAAATTTCGTGCACCATTCATCCGAAATTTTTTCGAACTCCAGTTGAAGCATGCCGCCTGGCGTTTATAATATTTTACCCCTATTTTGAACGTAATGGAATATATATCGGGAGCCAATTCAGTCTTATTTGAAAGATATGTTTTCGAATTGACTTATTTTAATTAAAATTTAATTAAATAAATTTCTATGCGTTTCAGCTTCCCAAGACTTGACACAAAATTTGAAATCTTGCAACAATGTAATATTACGGATCCAATGAAACTGGTTTCGTCAAAATCCCGAGACCATGTGAAAAATGACTATTTTTACCGTTAATTAAATATTAAAATATTCAATTTCTATTAATTAACTTTCAATTCAATTTTAAAACTTTACCAACATCATTCTAATTCAAATAGTATTTAATTCATCATATAAATCATTTTTATTCACGTTAAATTCAAATTCTAATTATTTCTGCAATTTCAAATATTAAATTAACAATTTAATTATCCAATTAAATCAACATATTTGAAATATAAGTTATTCAACTTATAAAATTAACTATTGAATATTTAAAATCAATTAAATATCCCAATTTTAAATGACTGAAATTCTGGGTCGTCACATTCTCCACTACTTAAAAAAAATTGTCCTCGAAATTACCAATTAAGAAAACCCACCAAATCCATTAATTTTTTAAAAACAATTCGTTCAAACTAGATTTCAAATTCATTTAAACCTTTTAACTTTTCCAAAATCCGTTAGTTAAACTTCTTATAAAACTTTTTTTTAGTTTTCCAAATTCATTCATAATTATCTTTTTAAAACCAACTAATATCGTTTAACCTTTAACTCAAAATCCAAATATAATTATCAAATTTTTATCCCAAAAATTCCTAATTTTTTCTAACGCCTTAATTTTTCAAAAAATTCGCCATAGCCTCTTTTTCCTGGTTCGATCTAGAAAAAATCACAATATATATGTCACAAATATTCATCTCATCTTTAAGGATGAGGCATACCTTATATATTATTAGTGAGCATATACGGCTAATATAGCGCAAGGCGAGCTCCAAATGCGAAGCATACGCCATCTGCACCTACTGAAACCCAACAAATAATGAGAAAGATGTATATACGGAAAGTAATATCAATATATAACATATACCAATATAACAACTAAATAGCAAATGCAACCAAAAGCAACAAATCCAACCATTGAACCACTATCATCCAGCTACATCCAACAAACCAATATTTATCCAATAAATCCATAACCAAATCAGTATTCATTCATTTCTCATCAATATTCATTGGATTGGTTTTCAAATTTAATCACATTTAATTCATTAATATTAGATTTTCCTAACATTTATTTATTCAAATTCAATTAGTTTACATTCACTAATTTACATTCAAGTTAGTTCACTTTCATATCAAATCAAATTCAATTCTATTTAGATTCACTTACTTTCAATTTGAATTAAACTGTGACGACCAAGAATTTCTGGATACTTGAAATTGAAATATTTAATTGATTTTAAATATTTGAAAGCTAGTTTAACTTGAATTTCAAATATCACAGTTTATTTGGCAATTAAATTATTGAATGTAATTATTGAAAATTGGTTAAAATAGTGGATCTTGGTTTTTAAGCTGGTTAAAAATATTTCAAAGGCTTAGAAAATTTATATTTATAATACTGGAGATAATAGAAGTTTTAAATTTGAGTTTGAAAGTGTTTTGTTCAGTTTTAAAAATATATCGTTTAAATTGATATTTAAAAATAGCTTTCCAAGACAAAGTCTCGGATTTCGACGATACCAGTTCCATTGGATCCGTAATAGTGTTTTATTATCAGATTACAATTTTCGTAACGTTTAGAGTTGTCATGTGGCTGTACGGTATATAAACACGCTGAAATTTATATCGAAAATTCAATAAAATAACTGGTCCAAAAAGCTATCTTCTCCATACGATCGAATTAGGACTTGAAACCTTTTTCATCGTGTTAGTAATAGGGGTTTAACATTACAAATGCCTAGCAGCATGTCTTGATAGAAGGTCAAAATTTTGAGTTGCGAATTCAAGACGATTTGAATTCAAATTTAAATGTAGTATATACCCTGTTGATTGGTAAAATAAACTTCACATCGATACTTTTCACCTCATTTGATAGGCACCGTAGCTCCCTCAAATCACGTAAGACAAATTTGACACGTTCCTCCCTCATAGAACATGCATACCCTCAAATAAATGACCCAACACGTTTAACAGAAGATAGCTAAGCTATCTTACCTTTTCTTTCTTCTTGTATACGAAATCGAACCAAATCAGAGTGAAAGAAAAAAAATCAAGAATGGCCAAGCTCAGGGGCGACCTTCGAGATTCACAAGTTTCTCTAACTCAAATCTAAATCAATCGAAGCTCATACACGCACACGCTGCGATGGTGGGAGGTTGCCGCGTACCTTGGCGCCTGCACGAGGCAAAGAGTGGCTCCATCGTAATCAAAGTGGCGATAGACTCGCGATGTTTAGGCGTGTAGTGCTGTCATGCTCGAATTAGAGGACGAAGGCTAGGGCGAGTTCGAAGTCGAGATCTAGGGGAAGTTTCGCGAGCTGGTTGAATGCGAGGCTCGCATGCGAGCAATATTTCACGATGGGGTGTTCATGATTCAGTAGGAATGGGTCGAGGTCGACGATGAAGCATGGTGGACGATTTTGGGAAGTATTGTTGCCAAGCGTGTTGCGTAGTCGTGATCGACGTGGGTTTTGCGGTCAGGTATGGGATTATTGCTTTCCCTATTTAAAATTCAATATTTATGTATACGAGTATGGTGGCACGTCCGTTGGACGTGTGCCAAGAAGGAAGTCTAAAAATTTTGTGTGTTCTACAGTTATGGTGGTGATATATATACACATAGTCGCACATACGTACATATTTACAATGATATATCGAGTACTTGGGAACATGCGATGCATGTGCGAAGGAGGAATTGGTTTTATAAAACACTGTTTGAAAGATTTTTTAATCTTACAAAATACTGTAATGTGAGGACTCCTGTTATGTGAAGTGTTTTGTGTCTAATAAGTCATCGTTTAAACTTCTGCAAACCGACGTCAGCGTCTCCTTCATTGGTTGAAGCAGCTGCAATACAATAACAAAAGTAAATTAAATTTGAAGTATACGTAAATGATGTAAATGGAGTAGTATAATAGATATTGAATATATACGAGTATGGATGTGAGGTATAATATTTACTGTAAAAATAATATGTATGAAGTGGAGATCATGAAGTATTTAGTAAATGTGAAAGGGAAATGTAATAGACCATTATTGTTATATACAATTATGTTTAAACCAAAATTTTGTAATTTCAAACATTTATAAATAGAAAATATATATATTGATGATCAACATGGCATTATGGAATAATCCTGGAACAGAAGGAAGCAGAAGACATCAATGTCAATGTATAACTTTTTTAACTTCTTTGGAATCAATTTAACTTATTTTAAACTTGGTCGGAAGGTACATACACCACCTAAATCCAAAATACATACGTCGATTGTATTACATGATAAATTAAACACAACTCCTTTGTTAAATCTGAAACTACCAAACAACAGTGATGCTAATAGGAGCCACTTTTGTAAACCAACATCTTAAACTACTAAAAAATTAAAATGAGCACCTTAATGCACAATGTATTATTGTAAATTAATTAGTATTTTCGAACTTCACCTAAATACTATCATCCAATTCCTATATAAATTTTGGACTAACTTAGATTTAACTATAATGTGTCGCACAGTAATCTATAGGATATAATTTGCTCTATCGGTTATTGGAGTTTATGAATGCAAGAAAAAAAAAGTATATTTATTAACATCTGTAGTGCTACATCATCTCTTCTTGTTTACATTAAATGACATTCTTCTCTTTGGGCAGTAGAAAAACTTAATGGAAGACCTGGCATAAGGAGATATTATGCAACATATATTCACATTCTATAATCACCACCGCCTGTCATCCCTTATTGATTTGGAGCACCGTCCCCTTCTATGACTGAATTAATACCACTTGTTGCCGCCCCAATGTCATGAACCAATGTAATGTGAAGAATAGAAGCCACTTGGCCCTATTGTCATGCTACTTGAATTGAAGTGCCTATACTTCATCTATTTGCACATGTACTTCATAAATTATGAATCAGAAGTGCAACAACACTCGTATACAAATCTCAACATCAAAATTAAATTATACTACTCGTCTTTAATGTTATTCAACTGTCGTGCTACCATTCTACTATCATGCTTTAGATCTACTGTCATGCTACCATCAGCTTTGAACAGACCTGTCGACAACTCATTTATCTACACTTATACTTTAATTCTGCATCAGAAATTCAGAACTATAGTAACATACCTGATCAAATATCAGCATCAAAACTTCTACAACTCATCTTCACTGATGCTCATCTTCTACTGAACTGCCCTTTTGCTATGTTCCACAATTCATATCAGCACCATAAACATATTTGTCTTTTATTGCTTATCTCAACAACAAAACTAAACCTTTGCTTATTGTTATTTCTCCGCCTTTTACTTCTGTATCATTACTTTTAGCTCAAGCTCACTGTCTGCTCCCGTTGTAAAATGCATGTATATCATCAGTAACAACACCTGTACAACATGAAGTGTAGCTCATCAATAATGCAATACTATGCTTCCATTGCCTCTACCATGCACTGCTTGGCATACATGCATTTTGCTTCTTATTTACAAAATCTTTTAAGCTATTTTTATATTGTCGCTTGTACTGCCAAGGTTTTATAAATTATATTTTAAGTGTATTTAATTTATAGTAGTCAGAGATACCTTTTCTAACAGATTATCGATCTGATGATCTTTTGGTTGTACGTTAACGATGTATGCGATTGAAATTTATTTTTCTTATACCATTAGTCATCAGTTTGTTTGGTTGAATTTGATTCTTTATTAATGTGTAATAAATGCGTTGCACGTAAACCATGTAGAAAAGTCAAATGTAGAGGCTTGACTTAACCATATGAAAACAGAATCGTATCAAATTAAATTAATAATAAAGGAAACATAACTTCTGTAACTTTTACATTTACCACATACTTGTCTAGGACAATGATTATGTTCATAAAATATCTTTTTAGTTTGCATCAGTGAAATGTATCATCAAAGTATTTTGTTTGCATTTTCCTTTACAGCTGCACCTAATCTGCCACATGAATTGACTTGCTGTACCCAAAATCTGTAGTTGGAAGAAAAAATATTATATATCACCAATATGATGTGAACCAAAATAGGGAAGTGAAAAAGGAAATCCGTCAATGATGTAGAGGAAGGATTAAGTAAACCTAGTTAGTACTATATTGTCATATGCTAGATATAAACAGGGTATTTAGTCATCATGAATTTGTTAAAATAGGAATTACAACATTAGTTTAGAATGTATATTATATTATTTAAAACATTTTTCTAACCTCGTTGTTATGAAATTGAAGAAAAACAATTTTAAGAAACAATATAATGAGTAGATAGAGTTTCCTTTCCTCCTTTTCCAAGGTTGAGACCGACATCTATTGCAAATTTTAAGTAGACGATGAAGTTAAAAACGCTGTGTTTTGATAGTTGGACGCAAACTGGTTGTAAGTTAACATGTTGTCATTCAATTAAAGTGAGGTATTTGTGGAAGAAATGGTGTAAAAAATAGTTATGATAAGCATTCAACTTTTGAAACCTGCTTTACTTGTACAATTTATTAATGTCAAGGGTTATTTGTATTTAATTAAGAAAAAAATCTTTTTTTTCTTTTTATCTTTAATTGTTGTCAACAGTTATTTGTATTTAATCATAAAATGCAGTCTCATAATTATTTCCGTGATGAAATAGGAAAGCATGCAAATTTAAATGTATGCACATTCTTAGAAAAAGCACATCCATGCCTTATATGAGTGACCATGCCATACGTATGAGGGTAATGAGAAATCAAAAGCAATGTAGTAAAACAGTTCATACTTACGGAGAGTTAAAATATGGAAATGATTAATGACAAAATATGATTATAAAATTACCAAACAATTCCTTGTAGTTTCCTGTGATTTCAGCACTATCTCATAAATTTTCATAAGGAATTAGGATGAACAAAATCCCACTTAGACAGTATTCTTACCTTACATTTCGCGCTCATATTCAATATTTAGAGCATATTCAGCCTTGTTGGATTGCTTCAACATTACTTGCAACTTCAGTACACATAATTCAGTCATCCCTTTCAGGTCAGCCTCTCAACAGCCTTGCTACAGCGTTTTCAAGGCAACTTGCAGCATCACATTCTCTCTACTGCACAATTCAGTTCTCGCTCATATTTAATAATTAGAGCATATCCGTTCTTGTTGGATTACTTTAACATTACTTGCAACTTCAGTTCAGCCATCTTGATATACACTCCCATCCTATCTACAATGATACTGATGGATTTTTGAAAAGCTCAAAGCTGAAGTAACCTTGGCATGCTACACAGTCTTGCCGTTACAACTCAATATTCATAAACAGTCAATTTTTGGAATAAATTAATGGAAGCGTTCCAATGCATATACCATATTTTTGATCCAAATTGTCATGGAACTATAGATACTTCTGTACTTATAGTTACCTTACTTTCATCCTCCATATGAACAATACTTTGACAGTCATGTCATTACAAAAGAGTCCATAGTTTTAACTCTCACCATCCCTATACATAATTTAAATGTATGTACTATAGTGTTCTTTAAAGAGCTTCTATTTAGTTTATTTTAGCGTAAAAACATTAACTATACATGCCTAAGGCATATAACATATACCTACACAGCTTTGTAACATCATGTTTACAATGACAGTAAGATGGATTAGGTCAGAGAATTCTCAAAGTGATACACTGTTGAGCTTTACATAAGATTCAGAAACTTGAAAAGAAATGATATTGAAAGAAATAAGATTATACTACAAGCTTTGTGTTTTGTCATGCTGAATATAACCGTTATATTTTGAAACAGTTCATCCAAGTTGATAATCGCTCCACATCAATATATCCAAAACTAACAATCTAAGTATTGGTTACACAAATTTGCTGAATCTCCATATCAATATATGCAGAAATAATAAGCACCAAGCAAACATTTGTAACATGCTAAAAATCAGTAAAATGCCATTTGGTATACCCATTGTTGATTGTGATATAAAACCATGTATACAAATCGTTTAACATATGTTCTTCCATCTGTTTATTAGTAAAATACATATCAAACTATGCTTATTGGGAACTCATCTTTGCACATAGAGCACCATCAACTAAAAATAGAAATTTGGCTTTTATGTTATCTCAAAGAGATCTTTTAGGTGCCTAAGTCCAAATATGTTTATACATAGTCTCAATTGTTATTTTTATTGAGATGATTACTGTACTATGCAGGTTGAAATCTAGTGCATATGAAAAAGTTCACAATGCTCAAAAAATTAATGTTCCATGATTGTTGTGCTAATAATAATAATAATACTTATATATAGAAAAAACGTTTGTAGACATGATTATTAAGTGCTGAATTATTAAGCATATACAAACTATAGTCTTCGCTCATCTTTGACAATGAAGAGAAGTATCAGTGATTATAACATGACCATTCCCTATAGGAGAATACGTTTTGAAAAATGAAGTTAGATAGAAGCTTATAATATATATGTATATAGTACGATTGCAAAGTTTGTGACATGCTTTTCATGTGCACTAAAAATTATAAGGATTCAGGCTACATGTTAAAAAGACTATATAGTTCACGATTCATAAAAAATATACTATGAATGCTATGTGATTGCAGTTCATTTATTCATATTGTCCACAACAATTCAATCATAAACACAAAGAATAAATAGAAATTATTTGCTACAAAAAATGTAAGTGTACGATATCAAAGTCAAAGGCTCGTTATTTGCAGTAATATGAGTGATTGTGGCAAGAGGATCGTAAAGAGAAGGTATGGTTAGTCATAAGACTTTAGATAATTTTAAAATAATAATAATTACACTTGATATCATCTTAGGGAAAACTTATTATGTTTTACCATGTCTTTCTAATATATGAAAACTTACGGTAAATTTTTTCCTAATGACAGGCATAATTATGAAAAACCAATGGCAGTACGAATATCAACTTGAATGAAAAAATAAATTAGGAAAACATGCAAATTGCGTTGTGCACTTTTAGGTTATTGTTGTGGTATATATTTAGTAATATGACAGCATTAAAATATTATTTACATGGAAACCACAACAAAACATTACAAATGTACAATGTGTGTGCATGTTATTTGCATAATATATGTACTAAAAGAATTGGGTTTGGTATGACTATGATTTTATCTACTGGTTTAATGACATGTAGTATTTCACAAACAAACCGTAATAAATAGCAATACAGAATTTCTGAATAAAAGCATGATAATAATTAAAAATAATGGACTAAAAGTGGTTTTTTGTCCACCAATGCTATTCAATTAATTTTAGCATTGGTACATGATTCACATACCTAGTGTTTCCCTTTGCTACGCTGCTATTCAACATTCAAAGCCTGTAATCAGAAACTGTATTTATTAACTTCTTAAATCAAAACTCTACAACCCAAATAAGAAATTTATGCCATATGCTAATTAATGTTCTTCAACAATCAAAAAACTTATCTCCATCTTCTTAAACAATGTTGAAAGCAAGATAATCATCTAAACTGAACGTAAAAATTGAAAACAAAATTATAGGACACAAACTCGTAGGAACATAAGAGAATATATGGGAATAAAATCACCAAATCACATCAATGATAGTTTCCTCTGAAGCCATATAGTGCCAGTAGCTTCAGAAAGAAACACAAATTACAGATTAAACAACAAAAGGTAGATAAAGCTTACTCAAACGCTCCACTGCCATACTTAAACCCAACCACTGTATGCAAGCATAATCCTTTTCCTTTTCCTTTTCCAACTTCGTATTCCTAGGGCATCCTGTGTGTTTAGCCCTATGGTAATTTTGTCGCAAATCCATCATTAAAAGAAAATAATAGTTGAAATTAAAGGAAAAGAGGAAAAAATCTTATGATAGTTAATATTTGAAAGGCATGGACAACGTGGGCAGCTTCGTGGAGCAACTATTGGATGCTGAAACAAACAACAATCCAGGGTAAAAACATGACGAAAATCCTCTCTTCTTCCTATACATCAGCATAAAAAAGGCGAATTCAAAGCGGAAAGCAAGCAAAACAAAATTCATACATACCTGAAGTAGATCTGCGGTTAGAGCGAAGTAACTTAGTTTGCATCATCAAGATTGACAAAACAAAATCAGCTGCCCTTAAGGTTCACATTCACATGCTATGCTCTCTGTACTTGCTATATGTGCTGCAGGAACAAATAACTACTATGCTTTGCTTGTTGTTCAACATCACATGCTGCATTTACATGAAGCTTCGTTTGCTGATCGAATTGTGCACAGAGATGTAAGGATTTTGGATTCACTTCGTTGCATGTTGAACTGTGAACACGTATTCCAACTCCCTGTGACCTGCACTCACTCCAGTTTCATATGCAACTCCAGTTTCAACAAAACACTCTGGCAGTTCAGTCCATGCAAGTCTAGACAAATATGTGGCAGTCTTGCTCATTCTGGCAACTCCGCCTTCGCAAGCCAGTTATCAAATGCAAGTCATCATATATAAGCCTCTTTAGTCTATATTATGTGGGATTGGCACCTAAGTTGCTTGCAAGCTACCAATGTTCCATTAAATATCTGCAGTCTATATTATGAAGTCATGGCAAACATTGCTTCACATTCAACCAAATAATAAATATTTAAATTTGAAAGTTCAAACTACTCTTAATTCTTTGCACAGAAATAGTAAATATATGTATTAAGCAATAATAATATATGTTAAAACCTAGATTTTTACTATGAACAAATGGTAAGATAGTTGGTACCTTTAAAGCTTCATCATTAGAGATCAGTTGCCCTAATCAATATTGAAAGTGATGAGTGCTTCAATCAAAGAACTAAGAAGCCTTCAAGACATGCCGAAGAATCCAGATTTAATGAATGTTGATGGCAAGCTATTTTCGAACATCAAATCAAAATCATTTTACAAATTAGGGGAATACGTAAATCGTTTAAAACCATCGAAGATATGGTAAGATAGTTGTTACCTTTAAAGCTTCATCATTAGAGATCAGTTGCCCTAATCAATATTGAAAATGATGAGTGCTTCAATCAAAGAACTAAGAAGCCTTCAAGACATGCCGAAAAATCCAGATTTAATGGAAGCTGATGCAAAGCTATTTTCGAACATCAAATCAAAATCATTTTACAAATTAGGGGAATACGTAAATCGTTTAAAACCGTCGAAGATAATACCTTTTTCAATTGAAATAAGAGCAGTGGATGGTTGGGAAGGATCCAATTAGGTTAATGGTTTTGATGATAACACTATCTCATTAGAAAGTGGGTAGCTGAGGAATGTGGACCGAGAAGAACGATTAGGGAGAGTAGAGATGATTGTCGAAAAATGGGAAACGATTCTAACGTGGGAAGACTATTGACATAAAAAACCCTACTTGCTTTTTACATACGAAGCATAGGAAAGCTCATTCTGGTCAGTTTAAAAAAGGCTTCACTTTTCCCGGTTGACCAAAGGTTTTGCTTTATAGTATAGATATGTGTATTCATAGGATAAGAAAACAAAAACAAAAATATGATCTAGATGCTGGAACTCACTTACTGTCTGGTTTTAAAATATAAATATATTTGCATATACCTATTCTAATTTAAAACATATATATACAAATGTATAATTATCTATATAAATATATATATACACACACATATCTTCACTTGCTAGTTTATTTTTAAAATAATGTATTATAGAGATAGATTTGTTTACTAAACTTATTTAATTATTTTAGTGCTAAAAATATTTTATTACAAAGAAATTAGTTTAAAAATTAAATTATTTGTTTAAAATAAAATCATTGGTTAATTAAATTTATCAAATGGGAATTTAATTGTTTGATTTATTCGAATATTAATAAAAATATCTAACGTTTATACAAGGTCTTAAATCGGGGGGAAAACAAGCCGGTTTGGATCGGATCTGCATATTAAAAGTTAAAGGTGAGTTAATCTCACTCAACTTGGATTTCTGGTTAATTTAAATAGTTAAATTTAAATTATTGAATTGATTGCTTTAATTGATGAAATATTATCACTCTGGATGTGATATGATATATAGTAGTATATATATTGGACTGATTGATAGTCCCGCATTATATAGCGGATGAGGCCCTATCGCTCCGCATAATAGTGATGACCTGTTTATACCGCGATATCTCCCTGAAGTAGGATTGGTATTATTATACTATGCTAACATCTATGGATGAAGGGAAATAGGTTGGAGGGATCCAACTGGATTCCTCAAAATTGTTGAAATTATTTAATATTCTATGATATGATTTATTTGATAATCTGTGATAGATTATATTGGTAATTGAAAATAGTAAATGCTGTGGTTTGACTGAATGTATTTTGGGTATATTGAGAGATCAAAAATATAAAAACTGGATTTTTTTGAAGGTAAATAAAAAAAGAGAATTTTAAGTAGAATAATTGTAGGGAATTGGATAAGTTAAAAAAATGAATTGAAAAGGGTAAAAAGTTGATTTCAAAATACTATCAAATAAATTTCGAGTATGGGAAAAAGATTTTTGAATAAATAGAGATAAATGAATCTTGAGAACTTAAGTTATATTTTTTAAAATATTGAAGAATTTATTTTAAATTCAGGAATTAAAATGGTTTGGGAGAAATAAAGGGAGAATTTTGAATTTAAATATGAAATTATTATTTTAGATTTAAATAAGATTTTTTTTAAATCTAAATAAAGGAGTGAATATGTAATTAATGGGTTTTGAAATAAATTTGGATAAGTAAAGGAATTATTTTAAAACGGAGTTGGTTTTGGAAATCGATTTGAAAACCCACTAAGTGTTGAAACTGTGATTAAAGGAGAATGAGATTGTGAAATTTATAAACTGGGTTTATAAATAAAGTGAAATATTTGTCGGTGGATAAATTTGAAGTACAAATTCACAGTGGGAATTATTAAGGAAATAGTGATTTGTTTAAAAATAAATAGTCATTTTATTTTTCTAAAGTGTTAAAGGAAATTTACGGGATTGTGACGTAAATTAACTGGAATAAATTGAGCAGGATTTATAAAGGATTAAACGGACTATATTGGAATGGAAAGTGTATTTTCTTGAAAAAAATCAAGTATGTTTTCAAAGCAGATTTTTATGTATAAGTTAAAAGTTTTAAAGTTGTTTTAGAAAGAATATTTTTGAGAAAATATTTATTTAAGTTGTTTAAATTTTTAAAGGTAAATGTTTATTAAATTAGTTATAGTATTAATTATTTTAAAGGTTAAATTAGTATCATGATTTAAAAGATGATTATTAAATATTTATATTTATAATTTTATTTTAAAAGTAGTTTGGTGAAAGTTTTTGTTTGAAAGATTGGTATAGAATTTCATAACCTTTATTTTAAATAAAGTCTTTTAAGTAGTTTTTTCATTTTAAGTGTTTTAAAGTATATTTTTGGATAAAGTGATTTAAAATATTTAAAAATCTTAAGTATTAAGACTTGGTGATTTTCAGTGGAAATTAAACAATTGGGAGGAAATTTATTCCACGAGAGAAAAAGTTATTTGAAAACTATTTTCAAAGGGTTCAAGTGCAGAAAAATATCTTGCGAAGAGATTTTGAAATAAATAATTTGGATAATTATTAAGGCTGATGGTTGTTTTATGGATATTATATGATAGTTAAATAACCGACTATTAATACTGGCCAATGCGCCGATCGTTTCGAAGAGGCCGAGATCGGGATTAATTTCCCGAAAACCACTTCGATCCGCATTGAATGTCAAGAGCTTGGAGTCGAAGATGGAACAGTGAAGTGCAAAGGCTAATCGCTACTAATCCTAAGGGTGATTCCAAAATGGATGTAGTAGGAATAGTGCCTTCGGTTCCGTTCGGACCTGGAACGGACTTGTATGGACGAATGCTATCAGAATATCATCAGGAGGGCGATGAGCATTCTAAGTGAATGTCTGCTAAAAAAGTAACGCTTAACCTCAAGCCTCATCAACCAGGAAAGGCTAAAACAGGGGAGGTGCAGGCAAGGCTAAGTGGCTAGCAACCAATTAGGGTAAGGCCATCCCTATCTAGATGTCCCTTTGATTTCGGCTGTGTGGGCGGTTGCTGATCCTAACCGTGGAGTGATCTTATTCGGATTATCTAGTAAGAGGTAGCTCCGGTCTTGTGTTGTAGGGGATCAGGGTGGATCCTCGGTACGGTGATCTAGACCACGTACTATGACGGGCGGTACCCCAGTAGCCCTGCCATTGATGGAAATCCAATATCCAATAAGAGCCTTTGGACTTGTTTGTATCCCTATGATGCTGGAATTTGATGAATGTAACAATTTCGACTATTTGAATAAGTATTTGTATATAGACACTACTATAATATCATAGGATTTGATAAGAAATGTTTTGGTTATCGTAAGGTAAAAACCCGACATGTATATTTGTAGGGTGGTCTTATGAGATACCTTTGATTTTTCAAGGATTTTGAAAACTTTAATAATCCAATTGAGTGTGTTTTCTCACGCTGTTTTTCCATACTGACTTGGGTATTGTTTTATTATAATGTTCGGATCAGACGGAGTATTATAGACACAGATTCTGGATGGACAGCTATGGAGCTCAGGAGACGAGCTGGATGGAGAGACGTAGCACACGTACTTGATGTATATTCCGCTATGTAGTGTAAGCTGTATATTCAGTTTTGGGAGGACAAGTTATTATAGCTATCCTAAATTGTGTTGTTCATTTGTGTTGTACTTTGATAATGTACAGATTCTTTTGTAATAAAAATATGTTGTTATCTATTATATACTGTTTCGCCGCGATTGTGAGATTCTGATATTGTTTTCTATTTTCTTATTCTACCTCCTTCTTTCCCTTACGGTTTGGTTTTCCGGCATTTGATTGTTCGGCATTTAATACATTGGATGTATTGATGTCGATTTTCGGGCGTCGAAAAATCGAGTCGTTACTGTTGGCATCAGAGCCAGGTTAAGCGAGAATCTTGGCTCTGGTGGGGATTACTCATTAGAAATAGAGTCCGTAGTACTCTAGAATGAGTTTGAGTGTATTAATAGGTATGAGCGCGTATTGGTTAGTGAATATAAAAATTGTTTTATATTGTGTTGATTGGTTTGTTGAGTAATTTATGGATTCTGGTCAATACGAGTAGTTAACGTTATTGATAGGGATCTCTAAACACTTGTACAGAACAATTCGACATGGTGTTGTTTTAAATAGAGTGAATGAAATAATTTTGCGCAATTTTTTTTTATATTAAACGAATAATTTTCATAAATTATTATAGTTGTACATGGTTGCTTAGTTGTTAAAAAGTGATAATATTAAATTGTTACCATTACTGTTAGAAAAACTGAATAAAAAAATTGAAATTATAACCAAAAGTTAAGGAAATTAAATATGAATTTGAAATGTGAATTATAATGCGATTTATAATTGAAAATGAAATAAAAATTCTAGAGTAATGTTTGAATATGAGTTGAAAGGATTTGGAATTTGAAAAATTAATTTCCTTTGAGTTTGAAAATGATTTTCAAAGAGTTTGAAGAAATAATAGTGATATTATTTCGGAAATATTTTGAATTGGATTTGAAATCTGGAGAGATTTGGAATTAAAAATATTTGGAAATGTTTTAAAGGAATAAAAGCACTAAACTCTTTTGGGGTCGCTGGAAAATAATTCTGATGATGATCGCGACATCATTGGTGTTCATTTTCGAGTTTCCAAGAGAGGAATTTCTACCAGAATGTTTTAAATTGAGTTGTTTGAAAAGTTTTGGTTTGGTGAAACTGTTTATTTTTGAAATACAAAGGAATAATTGGATATACTAAAGGATTTTTGGGATACAATTGATTTCAAAGGTGATTTTGAAATGTTGAGAAATTGTTTAAACTCTAGAATCTTATTTAAAAATGTTTATGGAAACATAAATGGGTTTGATAACTTGTAAAACTTGAAGTTCGTGAGAAGAAAATTTAACTTAAAGAAGAGTTGAATTAAAATAAGTGTGAGAACGAAATAAGATAGCAAGGTAAACTAATTAAATGAAGTAAATTAAAGGAGATTAGTAAATGGAATGTAAATAAGTTGGAAAAACTTATGGAAGTTTAAAAATCTGAATTGTGTTAAGTAAAGTGAAGTTGAAGAATTAGTTTGAAGTGGACTAAAATAATAAGAGATTGGAAATAAAGTCTATTGAGATTTAAAATAAATTAGTAAGTGGAACTAATTAAATGATTAATTAAATATGGGTTTGAGATAAGGTGAATAGAATTCAATATTTAATTTGATTTGGAAATAAATTAAGAATTGAAGGTAAATTGAATTCAAGTGAAATTGAAAAATCAGTTCGGGTTGGACTAAAAGAACAAAAGATCCGGGAATTAGAATTCGCTGGAATTTGAAATAAATTAGTAAATGAAACTAATTTAAAATAATGATATGGAATATGAACGAAAGATAGTTAACAAAAAGATTCAGTATTCAGAATTTAAAGATTGATTGTATTCAGATGGAATTGAAATTAATTTGAATGAAAACGGATGTAAAAGTTAAAGTGGTGAAGTGAAGATAAATATTTAAGTGTGAAATGGGATAAGTAAATGGAAAATCAAAATAAATGTGAATAAAAAAAGAATTGATATAGTTAAGTCAACTGAGATAAATACGTAGGATGTACGTATATTATTCTATTCGCATAACGATTTGTTCCAGATTCGAGCACAGAATTTCAAGATAGTAATATCGATCTGAGTTGGGATTTTTCACTTGATTTTCGACGACGAACCCTGGATATGGATTTTTGATTGATTTTGAAAATTCTCTATCATAGTTTATGACTATGCAAGGAGGATGACGGTTTCTGATCAAGAAATCAAATCTGAGTATGCACTAGAAAGTCGGGTGAACGATACTAGTTCGGAAGTGAAATTGTGCAATCGAGTGAGCGATCAGATTTGATATTGCGTACGGATGATATGTGTACGTACGGCTTAAGTAGAACAAATATTGAAATTTCGTGAAAGAAGTGAATAAAATGATTTTGAAATCTGTAATTGGATATTATTGCTAAGTAGGATGTACAGGTGTTTAAAAGGAAACAAATTGGTGTTTTGAATTCAAAAGATAAATTGAATTGTACGACAAAAAGGTATGTATTTAAGATTCTGTATGAAATTTGATGATTTTCTAGTCTAGCTACTTGGCTTTTGTTTTCTATTGAAATTTGGGTGCCCGTAGAGGTATTTTGTAGTTGTACCGAGCTAGCCACGCAAAGGAGACGCTGGCAAAATTTTCAAAATTTAGAGAGTTAGAAAAATTTTGAGAAATTTTAATAATTTAAAATTTAAATTATAATTTGGATTGTTGGGTAAATAATAGTGATTGGAACCCATGGATGAGTTTGGAAAGTTAGTAAGGATGTTAGTGTGTACTTAATAATATGATTGTTTGAAAAGTTGTTAAAAACTGTTTGGCTTTGGAAAGATAATAAACGGGTATCGGACCATTCTCCTTAACTAGAAATTTGAGGAAGAAATTCTTTTAAGGGGGAGGAATGCGATGACCAGGAATTTCTAGATATTTGAAATAGAAATATTTAATTGATTTTAAATATTTGAAAGTTAGTTTAACTTGAATTTCAAATATCACTGTTTATTTGGAAATTAAATTATTGAATTTAATAATTGAAAATTGGTTAAAATTGTGGATCTTGGTTTTTAAGCTGGTTAAAAATATTTCAAAGGCTTGGAAAATTTATATTTATAATACTGGAGATAATAGAAGTTCTAAACTTTGAGTTTGAAAGTGTTTTGTTTTGACGACCCGGAATTTGTAACAACTTAAATTGGAGTTGTTAATTGATTTTAAATATTTGAAAGTTAATTTTAACTTGAATTTCAAAATATCAGTATTTACTTGATAATTAAATTATTGAATTATATAGTTTAAATATTGAATTTAATAATTGAAATTGGGTAAATTGTTGAATCAGAAATTTCTAAGCCTGTTTAAAATAATTTGAAGGCTTATAAAATTTATAATAATGATACTGAAGATAATAGAATGATTGAAATTTAATTTAAAGGTAGTTTATTCAATTTTAATAATATATCGTTTAAATTGACATTTAAAAAAAATAGCCTTCCCAGGCACAGTCTCTGAATTCCACGAAACCAGTTCCATTGGATCCGTAATACTTAGTTATTATCGAATTTCAATTTTCGTAGCAATCGGAGTTGTCGTTTGACCCTGGCAGCTCAAAACGCTTAGAACTATTCTAATCGATTTAATTTAAAGCTGATCATTTTCTTCTGTAACTCGTGCATACGATCGAATTAGGTTCTGAAACACGTTTAATAGTGTTCGGAACGCGAGTAAAATGTTATAATCGCCTAACGGAATTCCTTAAGAGGGTTCAAAATTTAAATGGCAATTAATGAGACGTTTTGAAGATATAATAAAATTTAAAGTAAAAAGGTCATAGATATTTTCATTAACTCGTACTCAAGAAGCCTCTCACCCACTTATATCTATTTTCCCATCTTCCTTCTCTAATCTGGAAACATATAATCGATATTTATTTTCCTCCTCCATAAGTAAACCGCGTGTATTCACTTTCCCTTCCCCTATCTTCAGTTCGTCCAAATCACTAATTATCGAAATCATGGCCACTAAATAAATCGCACCCCTCTTTACCTTTTCACCAATTCGCGAACGAATCAGGGTACGAGTCGAGTCAGTTTCGAGGTCGGCAGAGCTTGGTTGCCGGTCGAATCGAGGTTTTGAGCGCGATATTCAGGGGTTGCGATAGTCGAAGCTAGGGGTGAAGGCTGCGTAGGACGCGCGAGGCGGAGCCGTGGAGTTCGTCGCGGGTTAGTGCTAAGGACGGTTTCAACTGTCAAGATCGCAAGGGATTGGTTCGAATGTTCATGGTGTCGAGCATGTGGTCGCGATCAAAATGTGGTGGAAAAGAAGGGTTCGTTATCTGTAGGTATAAGCTTTTGTTTTTTTTTAATTTTTTTATATCTATACGTATATATACAAATTTGGAATAACTTAAAATTCAAACGTTTTAATTTGATTCACTTAAGGTTTGAACTTGTAGATAGACTATTGACTGTGATTTCATTTATCAACACTTAACAGCAGATTATAAAACATCCTTGTTTAAATTTAATCAGATAATATACACATATTTTAATTTTAAATCAATAATTATGTTAAATACTATTTTCTGGTCTTCAATTAAAAAAAATCTAAAATGAAGTATATACTATTTCTGTTTTTCCTGTAACCATGCTAGGTTGAAAAAGGAAAAGTGATATAGTAAAGAAATTCAAAAGGGCGGTTATGTTTTTCACATTTTAAACTTGCTAGCTATTGTTAAAAATATGTATTTAATAACTTACTTAATTTACCTTGCTTACCAAAAATAATTTAATAAAAGAATGAGAAAATCTGTTAGAAAGGGAAATTAGTTTAAAAATGAAAACGGTGGTTAATTAAATTATCAAATGGAAATTTAAATTGCTCAATTGACTCGAATATCAATGAAACATCTAGTGTTTTACAAGGTCAATGATCGTGAAGAACAAGTCATAGAGGAAATCGGTTGCAAAACGATAAAGGTGAGTAAATCTCACTCTGTTTGATTCTTATTTAGATTTAAATAGTTAAATTTAAATAATTGGTTGGTTGATTGAGTTGATTGAATGTGTGCTGAAGATCTGGTGACTTTGGGTTTGGTTAGTTCTCGAGTTAATTGCTGTTTGACTTGAAGCATTTGGGTTTGTAATGGTTTTGAACTTAGATCATAAATAAGAAAATGGTTCAGATTAAAATCAATAAAGATTTAATGATTGGTGATTCATTAAATAGGTAGGATAATTTAAGTAATAATTAATTAAATTAAATTATGATTTGGGTAAATTAATTAGGTTTAAATTAATTAGAATGATCATTGGGTGTTAATAAATAATTACTTAATACAATTAATAAAATATAATTACCTTGTGTAATTAATCGAGAGATAAATTAAGATAATGAATTAAGGAAAATTAATTTATTTAATGAAGCAAATAAAAAGGTAGATAATTTTAGGTGTAGATAAATCAAGTATGATTAATACTGTAGTTTAATTAATATAATTAATTTAGATTAAGATTAATTGAAATATAATTAGAAATCAATAATTTATATAATCAATGATGTAATTAAAGATTTGATTAATTAAGATAAATTAATCCATAATAAGTAACTTATGAGAAGTTAATTAATATAAGTAATTAAAGATTAATGTAATTAAAATAGTTAATTAATTCATGAAGTAATTAAGATTTCTTATTGATTTTGGGGTTAAGAATAATTAATATCGTGAAATTAATTAAAGATAATTCCTTGAATGTAATCGAAAGATAATTAATCCAGGGCGATTAATTAAGATGAATGGATATGGAAGAGTTTATTAATTAATTGATTTGGAATTAATTAATGAAGAAATCTAAGCGATTGAGGTTTGAAATTCAATTAGAATCAATTGAATTGATCTGTATGTGATTAAGCTTTGTTTATGGATGATTGAATAGATTTGGATGCTTTGAATGAGTTGATATCACTGATATGAAATGTTTTGTATTTTATTGGGATAACTTGGGTTAGGATGAGATGAGACTCGAAGAGACCGAGGTCGGGTATTGGAAAATATCCGAAACCACTTTGAATTTTTATAGATTGATATGTGAAATCTATAAGCTGGAATGAAGTGAATTAAATGAATTGGATTATTTAAAAATAAATTCTGGTACTTATAAAATGGACGTGTGGAAAAGTGATGTCTAAAATAAATTGTGGCTTTGTAAATTGATATGAGTTACCCCGGGTTTTATATAAGTTGTTGCCTTGGTATTCCATGCTAGATGGGTTTACTCACGCTGGTTTCCAGCCTGACCCGGGTGTTACTTTGGTGCTCAGGTCAGACCGAGTATTACAGATTTCTAAGTAGGTACATTTTGGAGCTCACGAGATGAGCTGGATGGCAAGAGCGTGTAGGGTATTTCCGCTGAATTATAATATTGTAAATCTGAGACATGCTGATTAGTATATGTCCACTATTGAACATTTGTGTAACTCTGATATATTTAAATGTAATCGACAGATATAGTATTCTTCTGTAAACTGATATTATTATTATTATTATATTTTATCTACTGCGAATGTGAGATGTTGATGATTCTGTTCTTCTTCTTCTTCTATCTTTTTCTTCTTTTTCATAACTATCTGGAATTTTCGGGATGAAAATTCCAGGTCGTTACATTTGGTATCAGAGCCGAAAGGTTAAGCGAGAACCTTGGCTCTGGTGGGAATTACTCGTTAAATAGAGTCCAAAGTACTCTAGAATGAGTTGAGTGTATATATATTAGCGCGTACTTGTTATTTTCTTATATAAAGGTTTTAAATGATTTTATAAAAAAATATTTTGATATATTAAGCAATATTCCCTACTAATAAATTATTGGGTGATTGATTGCTAAATTATTTGAATTAAATTAAGAAGTAATATAAAATACAACATAACTGAAATCTTGAGTTAGAATTAAATTAAGTGGTAACAGAAATACAATCAAATTAAAATTAACTTGATTTAAATGAAATTCTAAGATTTGAATTCAAAAATTAAATTGTTTAAAAGCTTTAAATAAAGGTAAGTTTGAAATGGATTCAAACTGAAATTCAATCTTGAATTTATAGAAGTAAGAATTTTATAAAAAGGAATTGGCATCTAGGTATGATATCCTTGGGTATTATTATAAATAGTTAGTAAGTTTAATAATGATATATTTGTTACTAAGTAAGCCAAATGAAGTAATTTTAAGATGAGTATAACTTCTAAATTAAAGTAGGTTTTAAAATTTTGAAGCTTTAAAACCTAAGTCTAGAAACAATCAATTGTTTCCAAGAATTGAAGAAAATAACAAATAATATAATTCAGACTATTTTGAATATAGTCTTATTTTAAAATAAGAAATGTTTGGAAGATTTTTAAAGGATTTGTTTTGAAATTAAAACCAAGGGTGGTTTAAAATTTTAAGGGTAGTCTGGTGGGTAAAGAAATTAAGTTGCTTAAAAACTTTAAATGAACAAAGTTAATTTGGTTTAAAAAGTTAAACCAACCTTTGAGAATTTAACTCGAATTTATATAATTCGAGATAGTTTAGATTCAAGATTGAAATTGAATTAGTTCAAAATTGAATTTGGTATAAATTAATTGGATTGGTGATTGAAGATGTATAATTTTAAAATTTAAATGGGAAATTGAATTGGATTAAATTGAAATGATTTGAATTTGAAATGGTTCAATTGATAATAATTCAAATTGATTGGAATAATTTGAAATTATAATTAAAGTGAACAGGATTAAAATCAAATGGAATTTGATTTAAATTGGGAAAGAAATCAGGATTTATTTAACTTGAAGGGGGAATAAATCAAGTCCAATGGAAATTGGAGTTATTTAAATTGGAATTGGGTCAATATAAAATGGAAGTGGAGATTTAAATTGAATTATGAGAATGGAGATTGGGAATTGAACAGTTTTGACTCCAGACTATTTTCAATATAAATTGTTTAGATATAAACTTATTTTTCCATGCTATTAAATATATACAATCTTTCTTTCTCAAAGTCAAATTATTATATACTTGTTTTACACTTATTTTGGAGCAATTTAACCATTTTTCAACTGTTTTCTAAACTAATTACTATTTTTCAATTATTTCACAAACTAACTTCTATTTTCTAACTATTTTGTAATTATCTAAAATTTCTGAAACTATTTAGCTATTTCTCAACTATTTTACAATTAGATACCTATTTTATAGCTATTTTGCAAACTAATGATTATTTTTCAACTACTTATCTATTTTTAAAATTTTCAAGCTACTTTCTAAATATAACTGGTCGGAGTTCAAACTGTTATTGATTTAAATACCCAACTGAGAAAAGAATTGAAGTGATAATTCAATGAGAATTAAGGCAATTGTAAATAAGTGAAAGAGAATTAATGGAAATGTGAATAGAATGGAAATTGATTTTGGCTAATAATCAACGAAAATAAATACGTAGGATGTACGTATATTATTCTATTCGCATAGATATTTGATCCAGATTCTAGCACAGAATTTCGAGATATCTATCGATCCGAGTTGGGATTTTCCACTCGATTTTCGACGGCGAACCTGGATATGGATGATTGATTGGCTCTGGATATTCTCTATCATAGTTATGGTTATGAAAGGAGAATGACGGTTTCTAATCAAGAAACCAGATCTGTGTCCGTACTAGGAAGTTGGGTGGATGATACTAGTTCAGAATTGAAATTGTATGATCGAGTGGGTGATCAGATTGGTATAGCGTACGGATGATAAGTGTACATCGTACGGATTCGAATGAAATTGATACTGAAAAGAGTAATCAAATTTGAATATTTGATTTTGAATAAACAAAGTTATATATCTTTGTTATATAAGATAAATCTCCCCTTGTTAAATCTATTGCCAGAAGAAAACGATTTTTGAAGATGTTTGAAGTATAAAAAAAGAGTTTTATACGAGTTTTGAAAGGATCCAAAGTTTTTAAAAATTATATATATATATATATATATATGAATATATATATATATAAACGATCTTATGAGGATTTTGAAAAAGGTTTTGGGAACCTTTGAATTTGGAAAGGCTTTTGATTTTTGGGTAAAATCAATATTAAAATTTGGAAAGCCTAGTTTGAGAACTATCGATTTTGGGATAATCGATTTTGTGTAAAGGAGCTTTGTATGAGATCGTACTGGGTGTATGATTTGAAAGATACTATATATGTATAGTATAAAGTGTTTTGATGATGGCTCTGGGGAAAAAGGCTCTCCCTTGAAATGAACTTCTCAGGAGTGCCACCGGGTGGTGCTGCCTTGAGCCCAAGGGGGGTTCTAAAGTTGATCCTGTGAGGAGTCCGGACAAAACTAGTTCCTAGGGATTATGAGTATTGTATACTATAGCGAAAGTCGTGTGTGCCGCTGAGTGCCAACAGTCTACGTTTGATTTTATATCGGTAGACTACGCCCTGTGGTAACATAGCGAAAGTCGTGTGTGCCACTGAGAGCCAACAGTCTGCGTTTGATTTTATATCGATAGACTGCGACCTATGTAGGAGTGGAGAAGTTTCATTTCGGCAGCGAAAATCAGAGGCCGCAGAGAGCCTGCAGTTACATGGACTTTTGTTGTGATGTCAACGTAACCCTGGAATGTAACTGTGATCTGTTGTGGGTTCCATGGCGTAATCGAGAGGCCGCAGAGAGCCTGCAGTTGCATGGACTTTTGCTGCGATGACAACATAACCCTGGATGTAACTACGACCATGGATGGGGGTGGTGATTCCTAGAGCATCCTCACCAAAGATATTTCCTCTATTTTCAAAAACTATTTTCGATATTTTCAATAAAATTACTTTTCCAAGTATTTTCACTAGATGTTGAAGATGAGTTTACCAAGTACTTATAGATTTTCAGTCCTACGCCAGATCAACGTATGACCGAATTTCTATGAGAACAAGGATGGACTGGTTGAGACATTGAGTTATAAGAAGTAATTTTTTATAAAGAGCTATTTTATTAGTATGATGTGAATTTAAAAGCATTTCTAAAAATTTTAAATAAAGATGTTGGAATTTTGGAAAATGAAGAAATCCAAACTGGATGAAAATTTTTGAATTCAGGAAAAGTTTAATGAAGTGATTTTTGTAATAAAATCGAACATTGATTTAAAAATTGGAAGTAAGCTAATTGGCTAAATAATTATTTGATTGAGTATATTTATAAAATTTAACTCGGTTAACTAAAATGGGTTGTAAGATAAAAATGGAGTTTGGAAATGAATTCGAATTGTGAATAAAATTCGACTTGGATTTGATAATAAATTAAATAAGTGGAGATGTTGAAACTGACCTTCTAATTAGTTAAATGAATTGTGAATGAATTGAATTTGGGAATTTAATTTATAATAACTAATCAAATGAATTTGTAGATTGAAATGAGATTTGAATGAAATAAAATCAAGTTATGAAGTTGAAATAATTTGAAAAAAAGTAAATTAACTTAAGTTTAAAATTAATAGAAATTGGCTTCGAGCAAAAGTGAAAGATCATAAAAGTCTGGGTTAAATTAAATTGGAAATGGTTATTAATTTATAAGTTAATTGTGCCAAGCTTAATAAATTGTTTTGAATGGAATAATTGTGGAAGGGAAATGAAATGCAATGTATGGTTGGTAAATAAATTAGAAATGAAATGGAATTAAATTCAGAATGAGTTGAAATTGATTTAAAACAGTTATAAACTAAAATAAATATTCTATTAAGCGAATATCGTCAAAATTGCATAAAATAATTGTCGTTTGGCGTGAACAAAAATAATTAAAATTCTTTGAGTTGATAGAGATTAAATAAAATTGATTTTGAATCAATTGAAGTGAATATGAGCTTGTTTGGATTAAAAATCAATTGAATGTAAGAAATTGAGTTGCAAACCATAAAAATTGAAGGAAATGGTATATAAATTTGGTTGAAAGCAATTGAGTTATCTTTAAAGTTATATAAATCGCTTATGGAAGCGTTATGGTGCTTGTTGCTTATGATATACATGTGTTTAGCTATTGAATATAGGTGAAATGCTAATAGATTTTCTATATAGGGCACTTACATATTTAAATTGAGTAAGTAGAGGTACCGGGAAGCTGTTTGGCTGGATTTGGTTGCACTAATTGCTAAAATAAATAAGCCGCTTGCTTAAAATGCTAAATAAAGGTACGCCTACGCAATACAAATAAGAAATATGATCTGTTTTTGTTTTTCCGACCGGTTGGGTCGATGTATATGTATTTATATCTCTAGTCAAATTGCAAAAGCTCCTCCGTGCAAAGGAGACTCTGCCAAAAAAATTCGAAAATTTTGAGAGTTAGAAAATTTTTGAAAAATTTTTGAAATTTTTTTGTTAACGATAAAAAGATTTCAAATTGAAAATTAAAGTAAATTAGTAAATAACACTAATATGAATCAGATGTTCTTGAAAGATAAAATTCAACATTCAAAATTTAAAGTAAATTGAATTCGTATGAAAACGTGGAAAACTAGTTTGAATAGAAATGGATATGAAAACTTCTGTAAGAAAAGGTATGAAAAGGTGTGAAAAGGCTATGATTGGATATTATTGCTAAGTAGATTATGCAGGTATTATAAAGAGAAAAGAAATTGGATTTGATATTAAAAGATAAATTTGAATTGCCCGACTAAAAGGTATGTATTTAAATTTCTGTATGTAATTGGATTGGGTTTTTGATCTAGCCACTTGGCTTTCTGTTTTCTTTTTGGAATTTGGGAGCCCGTAGAGGCCTTTTATAGTTGTACCGAGCAGCCGCGCAAAGGAGACGCAGGCAAAAAAAAAATCGAAAATTTAGAGAGTTAGAAAAATTTTGAGAAAATTTTGATAATTCAAAATTTGGTTTTAAATTGAAATTTGAATGGTTAGGCAGAAGGGTATTGTTTAAAAACCAAGGGAGAATTTGAGAAGTTGGTAAGATTGATAAGTAGTCATTTATAAAAGATAGTTGGTAGGATGTTGAATTGTGGGTTTTGGAAAAAAGTAAACAGGTTTTGAACCATTCTTCCTATCTAGTAATTTCGGAGACGAAATTCTTTTAAAGGGGGAGGAATGTGACGACCCAGAATTTCTAACAACTTAATTTGGAGTTGTTAATTGATTTTAAATATTTAAAAGTTAATTTTAACTTGAATTTCAAAATATCAATATTTACTTAATAATTAAATTATTGAATTATGTAGTTTAAATATTGAATTTAATAATTGAAATTGGGTAAATTGTTGAATCAGAAATTTCTAAGTGTGTTTAAAATAATTTAAGGCTTATAAAATTTATAATAATGATACTGAAGATAATAGAATGATCGAAATTTAATTTAAAGGTAATTTGTTCAATCTTAATAATATATCGTTTAAATTGACATTTAAAAAAAGCATTCCGAGGCACAGTCTCGGAATTCGGCGAAACCAGTTCCATTGGATCCGTAATAGTTAGCTATTATCGGATTTCAATTTTCGAAGCAATCGGAATTGTCGTTTGACCCTGGCAGCTCAAAACGCTTAGAAATATTCTAATCGATTTAATTTAAAACTGATCGTTTTCTTCTGTAACTCGTGCATACGATCGAATTAGGTTCTAAAACACGTTTCATCATGTTCGGAACACGGGTAAAATCCTATAATCGCCTAACGGCATTCCTTAAGTGGGGTTCGAAATTTAAATGGCAGTTAATGAGACGTTTTGAAGATATAATAAAATTTAAAGTAAAAAGGTCATAGATATTTTCATTAACTCGTACTTAAGAAGCCTCTCACCCACCTATATATATTTACTCGTCTTCCTTCTCTAATCTGGAAACAGATAATCAAGAGTTATTTTCCTCCTCCATAAGTAAACCGCGTGTATTCACTTTCCCTTCCCCTATCTTCAGTTCGTCCAAATCCCTAATTATCGAAATCATGGCCACTAAATAAATCGCACCCCTCTTTACCTTTTCACCAATTCGCGAACGAATCAGGGTACGAGCCGAGTCAGTTTCGAGGTCGGCAGAGCTTGGTTGCCGGTCGAATCAAGGTTTTGAGCGCGAGATTTAGGGGTCGCGATAGTCGAAGCTAGGGGTGAAGGCCGCATGGGACGCGCGAGGCAGCGCCGTGGAGTTCATCGTGGGTTGGTGCCAAGGATGGTTTCAACTGTCAAGATCGCAAGGGATTGGTTCGAATGTTCATGGTGTCGAATGTGGCCGCGATCAAAATGCGGTGGAAAAGAAGGGTTCGTTATCTGCAGGTATAAGCTTTTGTTTTTTTTTAATTTTTTATTATATCTATACGTATGTATACACATTTGGAATAACTTAAAATTCAAACGTTTTAATTCGATTCACTTAAGGTTTGAACTTGTAGATAGACTATTGACTGTGATTTCATTTATCAACACTTAACAGCAGATTATAAAACATCCTTGTTTAAATTTAATCAGATAATATACACATATTTTAATTTTAAATCAGTAATTATGTTAAATAATATTTTCTGGTCTTTAATTAAAAAAAAAATCTAAAATGAAGTAAATACTATTTCTGTTTTTCCTGTAACCATGCTAGGTTGAAAAAGGAAAAGTGATATAGTAAAGAAATTCAAAAGGGCAGTTATGTTTTTCACATTTTAAACTTGCTAGCTATTGTTAAAAATATGTATTTAATAAACTTACTTAATTTACCTTGGTTACCGAAAATAATTTAATAAAAGAATGAGAAAATCTGTTAGAAAGGGAAATTAGTTTAAAAATGAAAACGGTGGTTAATTAAATTATCAAATGGAAATTTAAATTGCTCAATTGACTCAAATATTAATAAAACATCTAATGTTTTACAAGGTCAATGATCGTGAAGAACAAGTCGTGGAGGAAATGGGCTGCAAAACGATAAAGGTGAGTAAATCTCACTCTGTTTGATTCTTATTTAGATTTAAATAGTTAAATTTAAATAATTGGTTGGTTGATTGAGTTGGTTGAATGTGTGCTGAAGATCTGGTGTCTTTAGGTTTGGTTAGTTCTCGAGTTAATTGTTGTTTGACTCGAAGCATTTGGGTTTGTAACGGTTTTGAACTTAAATCGTAAATAAGAAAATGGTTCAGATTAAAATCAATAAAGATTTAATGATTGGTGATTCATTAAATAGGTAGGATAATTTAATGAATAATTAATTAATTAAATTAATTTATGATTTGGGTAAATTGATTAGGTTTAAATTAATTAGAATGATCACTGGGTGGTTTAACAAATAATTACTTAATACAATTAATAAAATATAATTACCTTGTGTAATTAATCGAGAGATAAATTAAGATAATGAATTAAGGAAAATTAATTTATTTAATGAAGCAAATAAAAAGGTAGATAATTTCAGGTGGAGATAAATCAAGCATGACTAATACTGTGGTTTAATTAATATCATTAATTTAGATTAAGATTAATTGAAATATAATTAGAAATCAATAATTTATATAATTAACGATGTAATTAAAGATTTGATTAATTAAGATAAATTAATCCATAATAAGTAACTTATGAGAAGTTAATTAATATAAGTAGTTAAAGATTAATGTAACTAAAATAGTTAATTAATTCATGAAGTAATTAAGATTTCTTATTGATTTTGGGGTTAAGAATAATTTATATCGTGAATTTAATTAAAGATAATTCCTTGAATGTAATCGAAAGATAATTAATCCAGGGCGATTATTTGAGATGAATGGATATGGAAGAGTTGATTAATTAATTGATTTGGAATTAATTAATGAAGAAATCTAAGTGATTGAGGTTTGAAATTCAATTAGAATCAATTGAATTGATCTGTATGTGATTAAGCTTTGCTTATGGATGATTGAATAGACTTGGATGCTTTGAATGAGTTGATATCACTGATATGAAATGTTGTGTATTTTATTGGGATAACTTGGGTTAGGATGAGATGAGACTTGAAGAGATCGGGGTCGGGTATTGGAAAATATCTGAAACCACTTCGAATTTTTATAGATTGATATGTGAAATCTATAGGCTGGAATGAAGTGATTTAAATGAATTGGATTATTTAAAAATAAATTCTGGTACTTATAAAATGGATGTGGAATAAGTGATGTCTAAAATAAATTGTGGCTTTGTGAATTGATATGAGTTACCCCGGGTTTTATATAAGTTGTTGCCTTAGTATTCCATGCTAGATGGGTTTACTCACGCTGGTTTCCAGCCTGACCCAGGTGTTACTTTGGTGTAATGCTCGGGTCAGACCGAGTATTACAGATTTCCAGGTAGGTACGTTCTGGAGCTCAGTAGACGAGCTGGATGGCAAGAGCGTGTAGGGTATTTCCGCTGAATTATAATATTGTAAATCTGAGACATGCTAATTTGTATATGTCCAGTATTAAATATTTGTGTAACTCTGATATATTTAAATGTAAACGACAGATATAATATTCTTCTGTAAACTGATATTATTATTATATTTTATCCGCTGCGAATGTGAGATATTGATGATTCTGTTCTTCTTCTTCTTCTATCTTTTTCTTCTTTCTCATGACTATCTTGAATTTTTGGGATGAAAATTCCGGGTCGTTACATTTGTTCAGTTTTAGAAATATATCATCTAAATTGATATTTAAAAATAGCCTTCCAAGGCACAGTCTCAGATTTCGACAAAACCAGTTCCATTGGATTCGTAATAGTGTTCGATTATCGGATTTCAATTTTCGTGACGTTTGGAGTTGTCATGTGCCCGTACGGTATATAAACGCACTGAAATTTATATTGAAAATTCTATAAAATAACTGGGTTCAAAAGGCTATCTTCTCCATACGATCGAATTAGGACTCAAAACCTTTTCCATCATTTTCGTAATAGGGGTTTAACATTATAAACGCCTAGCGGCACGTCTCGATAGGAGGTCAAAATTTTGAGTTGCGAATTCAAGACGATTTGAATTCAAATTTAAATATGGTATATACCCTATTTGACTGGTCAGATAAACTTCACATCGATACTTTTTCACCTTATTTCGGAGGCACTGTAGCTCCCACAAATCAGGCAAGACAAATTTGACTCGTTCCTCCCTTATAGAACACGCGTACTCTCAAAACAAACGACCCAACACGTTTAACAGAAGATAGCCTAGCTATCTTCCCTCTTCTTCCTTTTTGTATACGAAATCGAACCAAATCAGAGGGAAGGATAAAAATCAAGAATGACCGAGCTCAAGGTTTCGTTCGACCTTTGAGATTCGCTAGTTTCTCTAACTCAAACTCAAACGGAGCTTCTCAATCAAAGCTCGTACACGCACGCGCTGCGATGGTGGGAGGATGTCGCGTACCTTGGCACATGTGCGAGGCAAAGAGGGGATCCATCGTAATCGAAGTGGCGACAGACTCGCGGTGTCTAGGCGTGGAGTGCTGTCGTGCTCGACTTAGAGGACGAAGGCTAGGGGCGAGGTCAAAGTCGAGATCTAGGAGAAGTTTCACGAGCTAGTTGGATGCGAGGCTTGCATGCGAGCAATGTTTCGCAATGGGGTGGTTGCGATTCAGTAGGAATGGGTCGAGGTCGGCGATGAAGCATGGTGGACGATTTTGTGAAGTATTGTTGCCGAGCGTGTTGCGTAGTCGTGTTCGACGTGGGTTTTGCTATCAGGTATGGGATTATTGCTTTCCCTATTTAAAATTCAATATTTATGTATATATTATTCATAAGATAAGAAAACAAAAATGAAAATATGGTTTAAATACTGGAACTCACTTACTTTTTGGTTTTAAAATATAAATGTATTTGCACATACCTATTCTAATTTAAAACATATATATACAAATGTATAATTATCAATACAAATATATATACACACACACGCACACACACACACATACATATCTTCCCTTGCTGGTTTATTTTTAAAATAATGTATTTTAGAGATTGATTTTTTTAATAAACTTATTTAATTATTTTAGTGCTAAAAATATTTTATTAAAAAGAAATTAGTTTAAAAATTAAATTATTAGTTTAAAATAAAATCGTTGGTTAATTAAATTATAAAATGGGAGTTTAATTGTTCGGTTTATTCGAATATTAATAAAAATCATCTAACATTTATACAAGGTCTTATGTCGGAGGGAATACTAGCCGGTTTGGCTCAGATATGCATATTAAAAATCAAAGGTGAGTTAATCTCACTCAACTTAGATTACTGGTTAATTTGAATAGTTAAATTTAAATTATTGAATTGATTGCTTGAATTGATGATCTCTATCATTTTGGATGTGATATTATATATAGTAGTATATATATTGGAGTGATTAATATTTCCGCATTATAAAGCGGATGAGACCCTATGCGCCCCGCATAATAGCAGACGACCCTTTTATACCGCGATATCCCCCTCAAAGTGGGATTCATATTATTATATTGTGCTAACATCTGTGGATGCAGGAAAACAGGTTGGAGGGATCCAACTGGATTCCTCAAAAATGTTGAAATTGTTTCGTATTCTTTGATATGATTTATTTGATAATCTGCGATTGATTATATTGGTAACTGAAAATAGTAAATGCTATGGTTTGACTGAATGTATTTTGGGTATATTGAGATATCAAAAATATAAAAATTGGATTTTCTAAAGGTAAATAAAAAAGAGAATTTGAAGTAAAATAATTTTAGGGAATTGGATAAATTAAAAGAATGAACTGAAAAGGGTAAAAAGTTGATTTTAAAATACTATCAAATAAATTCCAAGTATGGGAAAAAGATTTTTGAATAAATAGAGATAAATGAATTTTGAGAACTTAAGTTATATTGTTTAAAATATTGAAGAATTTATTTTAAATTCAGGAATTAAAATGGTTTGGGAGAAACAAAGGGAGAATTTTGAAATTAAATATGAAATTAATATTTCAGATTTAAATAAGCTTCTTTTTAAATCTAAACAAAGGAGTGAATATGGAATTAATGGGTATTGAAATAAATTTGGATAAGTAATGGAATTATTTTAAAATGGACTTGGTTTTGTAAATCGAATTGAAAACCCATTAAGTGTTGAAACTGTGATTAAAGGAGAATGAGATTGTGAAATTTATAAACTAGGTTTATAAATAAAGTGAAATATTTATCAATGGATAAATTTGAAGTATAAATTCACTGTGGGAATTTATAAGGAAAGGGTTATTTGTTTAAAAATAAATAGTGGTTTTATTTTTCTAAAGTGTTAAAGGAAATTTACGGGATTGGAAATTAATTGGGATAAATCGAGTAGGATTTATAAAGGATTAGGTGGACTATATTGGAATGAAAAGTGTATTTTCCTGAAAAAACCAAGTATGTTTTCAAAGCAGATTTTTAAGTATTATTTAAAAGTTTTAAATTGTGTTAAAAAGAATGTTTTTGAGAAAAAATTTATTTAAGTTGTTTAAAATTTTAAAGGTAAATATTTATTAAATTAGATATAGTAGTTATTATTTTAAAGCTTTAATTGGTATTATGATTTAAAAGATAATTATTAAATATTTATATTTTATAATCAGCTTTATTTCTAAAACTAGCTTGGTTAAAGTTTTTATTTGAAAGATTAGTATAGAATTTCATAACCTTTATTTTGAATAAAGTCTTTTAAGTAGTTTTTTTATTTTAAGTGTTTTAAAGTATATTAAGTGATTTAAAATATTTAAAAATCTAAAGTATTAAGATTTGGTTATTTTCAGTGGAAATAAAGTAATTAGGTGGAAATTTATTCCGTGAGAGAAAAAGTGATTTGAAAATAATTTTCAAAGGGTTGAAGTGTAGAAAAATATCGTGCAAAGTGATTTTGAAATAAATAATTTGGAAAATTATTAAGACTGATGGTTGTTTTGTGGATGTTATATGATAGTTGAATAACCAACAATTAATATTGGCCAATGCGTTGATCGTTTCGAAGAGACCGGGATCGAGATTAATTTCTCGAAAACCACTTCGATCCGGTTTGAACGTTTTCATGAGGAAGACAAGTGCTTGGGGTCGAAGATGGAGCTGTGAAGTGCAAGGGCTAATCGCTACTAATCCTGAGGGTGATTTCAAAATGGATGTAATAGGAGTAGTGCCTTTGGTTCCATTCGGACCCGGAACAGACTTGTATGGACAAATGCTATCAGAACATTGTTAAAAGGGCGATGAGCATTCTAAGTGAATATGTGCTGAAAAGGTAACGCTTAACCTCAAGCCTCATCAATCGAGAATGGATAAAACAGGGGAGGTGCATGCAAGGCTAAGTGGCAGCAACCAATTAGGGTAAGGTCATCCCTATCTAGATGTCCCATTGATTTTGGCTGTGTGGGCGATTGCTGATCCCAACCGCAGGGTGATCTTATTCGGACTATCCCGTAAGGAGTGGCTCTGGTCTAGTGTTGCAGAGGATCAAGGTGGATCCTCAATACGGTGATCTAGACCACGTACTGCGATGGGTGATACCCCAGTAGCTCTGTCATTGATGGAAATCCAATCTCCAATAATCGCCTTCGGACTTGTTTGAATACCTATTATGTTGGAATTTAAGGAATGTAACAATTTCAACGATTTGAATAAGTACTTGTATATAGAAACTACTATAATATCAGAGGATTTGATAAGAAATGTTTTAGTTATCGTAAGGTAAAAACCGACATGTTTATTTATGGCATGGTCTTACGAGATACCTTTGATTTTTAAAGGATTTTGAAAACTTTAGTAATCCAATTGAGTGTGTTTTCTCACGCTGGTTTTCCAGACTGACTCGGTATTGTTTTATTATAATGCTCGGGTCAGACCGAGTATTATAGATGCAAATTCTGGATAGACAGCTATGGAGCTTAGGAGACGAGCTGGATGGCGAGATGTACCACACGTACTTGATGTATATTCCGCTGTGCAGTGTAAGCCGTATATTCAGTTTTGGGAGGACAAGTTATTATAACTGTCCTGAATTTTGCTATTGATTTGTGTTGTACTCTGATAATGTAATGTATAAACAGTTATATATTCTTTCGTAATAAAAATCCACTGTTATGTATTATATATTGTCCCGCTGCGATTGTGAGATTCTATTGTTTTCTATTTTCTTCTTCTACTTCCTTCTTCTTTCCCTTACGGTTTGGTTTTCCGGCATTCGATGGTTCGACATTTAATACCATGGACGTATTGATGTCGATTTTTGGGCGTCGAAAAATCTGGTAGTTACATCAATTTTTTTAGTTTTCAATTTCATTAATTCAATTTCATTAACATTTAATGAATTTCTATTCAATCAACTAGCATTCATCTAACAACCAATGCATATCCATCATAACCAATTTTATTCAATTTGCACTCAACATTCATATTTACTTCGGCTACCTTCAATTTGGTTTAACACATTTCATTTTAATTGGTTTAATATTCAATTTAGATTGAATTTCAATATTCACTATATTCATATTTTTATACTACACTTCCTATACTAATTCATTTTACAACTAAAGTTGAATTTCATTATATAATTCAATTCATATTCATTTAATGACTTCATTTCATTAATTCACTTTATTAATTCATTTTATATGAAAATCAACTTCATTCAATCCTCACTTAAGTTATGTTTCTTTTTAACTTAACTTAAATTTCATTTCTATAGTCATTTCATTTAATTTTTACTCAAGTCAAATTTAATATCACTTATTCAAATTCAGATTTTGTTTTGCTTCACAAAATTGTTTAACCTTAATATTTGGTTTACTTACCTTTTCTCATTTTACAAGTTATACAACTTATATGTTTAAACATCCATATTCATATTATATTACCACTTAATTTTAATTTCCATTTCAAATAACTTATCTAATCCAATTCACTATATTTATCCTTCCTTTGGTTAAATTTCAAATCATATATTTTATTATGCTAACTCAAATTTATTTAACTTTACTAAGTTACATCTTTATTCATATTATATGTCCAAATTCGTTTCACTTATATTCATCAATTTCAATTTGGATTTTAAACCAAATTTGTTTATTATAACAAAACTTCGATTTACTAATAGTAGAAAATTAATCACGCAGAAACTCGAAGATGATACTGATGATGCTACAGTCATCACCTTTATTATTTCCAGCAATAGTAGTGAATTCAACCCTTTATATTGTTTTTAAAATCCCTTTTCTTATTTATAAATCTGTACTTATATAATTTCACCATTTCACTTTATTTATATAAGATCATTTCAATTTATTTATCTTATTTAGACTTATAATAATATAACCTCTTCAAAATTTGAAAAATAACTTGGATTCAAATTATCAAATTATTAGTTTAAATCCATTTTTATTTATAACTCATATTTATAAATATACTCATGTAGTTTCATTTTCTATATATAAGATTATTTCACAATTGTAAATCATACTAATTATAGTTCCATTCTTTATAATTCATTTGCTTATATAATTTATTCTTTTACAATTGTTATTTTTATTTACATTATTCAAACAACTTATATTAACTTACATTTATTTACCTTTTCAAACAACCTAACAATTAATTTATATACACAATAATAATTTCTGGAAAATAGATTCCTTTATATATAAAATATAATCGAGGTAAAATTATTTCATTTACCCAATTAAAAAACAATGCTATGCGACTTACCTCATTTAAGTGTTTGGAAATCCCTATCGATAACATGGCATCCCATACACCGACCAGAATTCATAAGCAACTCAACAGACAAGTAAATACAATATAAAATATTTTTTTAATCACTTACAAATACGAGCTCATATAAATAATACACTCAAAATAATCTAGGATTCTACTGACCCTATCTATGTAGAGTACACATCAAAGCCTAGGAATATACTAAATCTAAGCTCTGATACCACGTGTGACGACCCGTAAATCCATACGCTTTGACTCGATAATAAACCACACATGCACGACCCAAAAAGCATAGACCGACGGAAAGTCCTGAGAAAGAAAAGAAAAGAGAAAAAGAGAAGAGAAGAAAGAAAGAAGAGAAAACAAAACAGAACAACATAAAATCTCATATTGCAGCGGAAAACATATAATATCGTATCAGTGATCTTTACAAAACAGAAACTATATATACATACATCAATCAGAATTCAACAATCAATCACTAATCGTCAGCCTGGACAGTTATAATAATTTGTCCTTACAATTGCTGATAATATAAACAACAGCAATGCACAAAGCGGATAATAAAAAGATACGTGTATACGAAAATAAAGATCTGCAGCTCTCCCGCTGAAGCTCCAAAAGCATCAAATTTGAACCAGAAAATATACTCGGTCTGACCCGAGCATTGAAAGGGAAGAATACGTGGATCAGTTTGGTAAACCAGCGTAATAAAACACACTCAACTGAGTTTATTAAATTACCAAACTATTCCTTTCAAAACAAAAGTATCTCGTAAGAATGCCCACACATAAACACGGATATGTTTTGTAACAACCCGCATATTTATCGATTTTATATTTAAATATTTTGTCGTTAATCGGATATTGGTCCGAAAAGCTACTTTTTGCAAACGGTCAAATTAGGACTCGAGACCACTTCCATTGAGTTCGAAATGCCATTTACAACCTTTTTAAGTATAAACATTGATAGGTTTGAAGTTAGTGGAATTTCACTAACTTTTCCCGCTTTGGACTTTGGGTTAGTTTAGCCTATTAAGCCCAAGTTCCAACCCCCTTCTCCTCACTCTTTATAAATTTCCTAACTAACTCAAGCTTTGGCATTAATGGTGAAGAGAATGGGAAATTAAAACTCCAAGCACAAATTCAATTGCAAATCCAACATTCAACTCCAAATTCAAGTAGAAGATATTGGATTCAAGCTTTGAATTGTTTCTCCATGCTTTCAAGCTTCATCTTCATAAATTTTAGTGCAAAGGTGAGATTTTTATCCCACAAATCTAGTCTATATCTATATTGGACTGTTGGGAATGATTCCCTATTACTTTAGCATGTACATTTGCGTTTGGTTTGGATTGGATAGGCGAAAAAATTCCAACTTTAAGTGTTTTTGGTGAAAATCTGCCCTTAGGTCGCTCTGCCTTTGCTAGGTCGTTCGCGTGGAAAAGTCTCGGCCTTCAAATAGCTCGTTTCCGACCTAAAATGGCCTATAACGTTAGATCGCTCGGTGCATCGGAATTAGGTCATGGGTCGTTGGGCTTTAGGTCGTGGGTCGCAAGCTCCTTAGGTCGTAGGTCGTTCGAATGTTAGGTCGCTCGGCCCTTATCCCCTTAGGTCGCTAGGTCGCGACGTTTTAGGTCGTAGGTCGTATGGACCTTAGGTCTTAGGTCGTAGGTCGTAGGGACCTTAGGTCGTAGGTCGTATGGACCTAGGTCATAGGTCGTTCGAATGTTAGGTCGCTCGGCCCTTATCCCCTTAGGTCGCTAGGTCGCGACGTTTTAGGTCTTAGGTCGTATGGACCTAGGTCGTAGGTCGTTAACACGTACAGCTCTTTACTACTTTAGGTCGCATGACCTATAGGTCGCTTGCTCCAGTTATGTCGCTCGGCCACTTTGTTAAGTCGCTCGTCCTGTTGCTCTGTTAGGTCGCAACCTCTGTTAGGTCGGCCATGTTGGGTCGCGAGTCATCGTTAGGTCGCGAACACCCCTAGGTCGCAACCATTAAGTCGCTTGACCCCTTAGACCCCTAGGTCGCAACCATTAGGTCGCTCGACCCTATTCCTCTTAGGTCGTTAGACCTCATTTTGTCTTCACTAGGTCGTACCGTTTTGGACGGGGCGCTGCCCCAGGACCCCCGCGACCTGACCGGGCAGGTCGAACCCCGTAAGCGGTGGCGTTGCCCCCGCACCCCCACCTTGGGGGTTGCCACCGCCCTGGACCCCCCCTCCGTAGGGGATCTTATCTGAAAAACATTGAGCTGATTTCCTTGGGTTTTATCCACATCTCCGTATGCGATCTTTGTGATTGATTGTTTCTACAATTGCTTCTGTGTTTTGTCATTTTATAATATAAAGGTTTCAATACTAGTAGTAAATATCAAAACTCTTTTAACAAACAATTCCAACTCTATTTTTAATAACAAAGCTCTTTTCTTAAACCGTTTTCCAATCTATTAGTATATACAAACCTTTACCTCACTCGGATGAGAAATCTAATTAAACGACTTAGTAAAATAAGTGGTATGAAACGCTTGCGTTCACTTCATCGGTTAATTCTTGGACTTGTTCAATTGAACCTCTTGTGACAATTTTATTAGTGAAGATTTACAGTTTGTTCGTAAATATTTAAGTTAAGCAAGTGGTTATGGGACATGAAGCTAAACTGCTATATTTACTAGCTTAGTGTAATTGACACTTCTCGTTGATCATGACGATCATTCTGATGCTTTAGACTAGCAACTGTGCGATGTCTCTTGTTGCGAGGTTAGACTAGACACCACTTGTGTGATTCCACTCACACGTACCTTTTTGCTTTTTGGTTAGTCTGGACCTTAATCTGTGTGATTCCATTCACACATGTGGGGTAGCTCCCCTTGGTCTTCGGACCGTCATGTGATAGGCCTCTTTCTCTTTTCTATGATTTCTGGACTTCTTGCATTGATTTCTAGAATTTATGTCATTGACTTGTTACGAGTACAAGTTTGGCGTATGATGCCCTTTCCGAATCTTTGAGAAGATTCTTGTGATATTGATTATCTCTTATTGATTGATCTTCTGTTGATCATTATTTACATACTTATAGTGGTATTTCATTATGGATATTTTATGTTTATGCCATATCTTTTACGTTATATCATGTCATCTGATATTTATAGCTAGACTGACCCATTTATTATTTTCTTAAATAATACTCGGGTCAGACCGAGATATTACAGGTGCTTCTGCTTGACTTCTTCCCAGGGATTCATCACTCTGACTTTTGGCTAACTGTTTAGATTAGCAGTTTTTGTTGTATACACTTGAGATATAGACTCATAGTTGTATTCTTTTGTATAGCACGTGTTGCTATTCTTTTGTATTATTGTGGATCTTTTGACCACTACTCTGATGTACACTTTCATGTGTTAGTTATATATTCATATCTTCTTCCGCCTTTATGATATGGATGTCTGTGACTGATTTGCGTTATGCTTATTTCTATGTTTGTTTCCGAAGATTATTTATAGACACCGTGTGATAAGAAATTACATGGATGGTCGCTCCTCAACAGCCTTATTCTCCGTGCTAGTTGACAGCACTACTCCCTAGTGTTCTTGGCTAGCGTGGGTATAGAGGTGGGGCGTCACATGTTTTTACCTTACGATAACCAAAACCTTTCATATCAAATCATCTAATATTATAATAGTGTCTATTGCAAAAATAATATTAATCATAGCCGAAATGGTTACCCATATAGAATTTCGGGGCTATTCATTACGTCAATACAAACAAAATTGTAAGCTCATAGTGGAGTTCGGATTTCCGTACAAATTACTAGGTGAATGGGCTACCTTCCGATGTGTACACCTCTAGACGGATGTCCCAAGGCATAGAACATCTGCCCTCTATCAACACAAGACCAGCCTACCTCTACAAGTAGGTAGTATCGAATGTGTCATCCCCCAGTCGTTACTGAACTTTATCCTAGGGCCCTCATAGCATACAAACCACATTAATTTACATCCCAAACGTCATAGTAGGAAGAAATATATCTAGAAGAGGATGATCATATCTTAATTGGGAATAACCCACTTAGCCCTGCTGCATCTAACCATGTTTCGGTCATTTCCAATTGATGAGGCCCGAGGTAACGATTAAATTTCACATCTCACATCACATTGAATGCCATATTGCCATTTTTGTTGACTACTAATTGCCTTCCACAAAAATACAACCTTTGAGCTCTTATGTCTCAAGGAGTGTGTTAAGCTAAGAGAAGTTGCCTTCTCCACCACCACTAATGTATATTTGTAAAAGCCAATGTACGTAATCTTTGAAATGTAATGTTAGACACTCATCCATATAAGTTGTCCAGGATCATGACAAACCAAAGGTACTTTCCTACGACATCTGTCGGGAAATACCTAGGATTAGTAGCGACATCCCTTGCAATGGATATTTCACAACGAAGAGACTACTGCTACTAGATGTATATTGGGATTTTAACCCCAAATGATCAACAAGCTGTCCTCCACTATGAAAATCCTAAATATCAATATCATCGCAATATACACAATCAAACCATAAATGTTTGTCTGTAATGGTTTTCGGATAAATTAATCCCGGTCTCTTCGCACTAATAATGCAAAAGTGTTTCTCAACCTCACACAGAAACTAAGTCTCATAGACTTATCACGTCTTCAACTTTCAACTTGCTATCCTTCGGCCAAGAAGGAAGGTCAATAGATTGGAGTAATACTTCGCACTATACGAATCAACATCCTCAATGCAAACGATAATAAAGCCTACACAGAAGGTTACGTACTAAGTGTACGACTAAACAGTTCCCACATCAAGTCGAGGAACTAAAATAGTCAAATTTGATAGTCGATTATTTAACTATCAAAGCAAACAACGATTATCTATCACCATACGCAATCACTAGGCCCATTTAATTATTCTTTTATTAATTCAATCACTTTCCAAATATTCATTTCAAATTATCTTTTTTTAAAAGATATAATTCTAAAACCATTTCAACATTTCTATATTGGAAAACTTTTCCATATACTTATTTAATAATAAGTAATCCACATTTCTCTTTATTTTCAACACTCAGAAAATATTACATATACTTAAATCATGATTAAGTATATATTTTATTCCTTAAGGAAGACATTCTGTTAAACATATTTATTTGGGTCAAGACGAATGTTGCGTAAAACATCATTACGATAACCCAAAATCATTAGTATATGGATTCGATAATTAGATAGATATATAAATCCCATATACTATACAAACATCTCCTTTCGAAAATCATTTACTATAATAACAGTTTTATAGTCCATGCTTTCTTTACTTCTCGAAAACTTCTATTTCAACAATGAATGTTGAAATCTATGCATTCGATGCTCACAACTTTTTAAACATCTTCAAACCATTTAACTCTATTTAAAAATATCACTTCCCAAAACATTCATTTAATAAAAAATATTATCACTGCCCAAAATCATGAATATTTTCATAACCAATTTCATCATTTCTACACATTTATTTAAGAATTATCCACTTTCTAAAACCATGAATATAATCCCTTTAATAAGCTTTCATAATTAACTTATCAAAAAGTTGATTTTGGATTTATAAAAAAAAGTTTATAATTCAACTATCTATTTTATAAAAACTTCCATTTATAAAATCCCTTTATTACTAATTCCATTTATCTCATTTATGCGCCAAAATCCGATTATAAGTTAACTTACTTATAAATTTGTTATTCACAAATTCATTCCTTTTTATATAACTTCATAAATTTATAAATCATCTTATTTACCTATAAGATTCACTTACAACTTCATTTTAAACATTTACAAAGCTCGTTTATAATTCCATTATTTTGATTTATAAATTATCAATTTTATAAATCTTATATATAAACCATTTCTAATAAGTTCAAAATCTCAATTTAACTTATTTCACAAAATATTTAACTCCATATTTCAAAAATCATATTTTGATTCCATTTAAATAAACTTCTTCTTTTAATAATTTACAAATCATTATTAAAACTTATATAACTCCAAAATTTGTACTTAAGTATATTTCACAAATCATATTTACGTATATTTCAAAAAATCATAATTTTAATGACATAAAAATTCTAACTTTTATTTATTTAAAATTAATTCATTCCTTAACAGTTCAAAGATTAATAAAACACCTATTTTCAAAATCACTTTGAAATCCTTTTTAATTAGAAATCACCACTTTAACATTTTTAAATTACCAAAAACAGGGCCTATTGCTGCAACGGCAGTAAATAAGTGATTCACATCAATCACATCAATCATCGTATCCAAAACACCATATATCGTATAATAACAGCATGTATCACAATATCTGTAAATAAAAATCAACATTAGTAAGGAATCCAGTTGGATTCCTCCAATCTATCACTTGCAACAAATATACATTTGAGAAATATATATAATGTCAGCTTTGAGGCAGACGCGTATATAAAAAGTCATCCGCTCATACACTGGAATGTATAGGGTCTCAACTGCTCCAATAGGTAGAAATATATCCAAACCTATCAATATATATATATATATATATATATATATATATATAATATCATATATCCAATCACCAATCAACATAAAATAAATTTATTCTCATTTATATAAAAATATAAGCAAGTCGGAATGAGGGAGTTATACTCACTTTGATTCCTATAGACGTTGCAGCGCTTTATTCCAAATAAAATTAAACAGACATTTAATTTTACCTAGAATTTTCGCTAGCTTCAATCAACTCCAAACTAGCTTTAAAACGTAGTGCTTGTCAATACGATCCCAACGTAATTTGTTTCGTCAATTTTCGACCTTGTATGAAGAAGTTACGTTATTTTAAAGTATATACAAATTTATATAATCAAATTTACAATTTCCTTCTTTTTTATTTACTTGAATATCTGGGTCGTTGAATTTCAAAAGAATAAATCACGGCCACATGATTCTTTTATTCCTCCTCTTGTTCGTGCCAAGGAAACATAAACCCATATGCCACCGTTCATCTTCGAGTTGTAAAGCCACCATCGGCCGATCGTGATTCAATCCAACACCGTCAACTCGAAGCCCCTACCGTCGTGCACCACCGCCCCAAGCCCCTTGAAGCTAGACCATCCCCTTGCCTTGAAAATTGTTCTCGAATGCCGACCAAACATGGCCATTTCGCTGTTGATCTGCTCAATTAAACTCGATCACAACCATTGAAAACATAGATCTCGACAAGCTTGACATTTTTGTAGTTGGTAGTTTTTTGATAAAAGTGAATGGATCAAGAGAGATCGAAGGGGAAAGATTCGAATTTCCTGGCCATTGAAATGATATGTGGCGGCTAGGGTTAGGTTTTGATTAGGGTTTGTGAAAATTATAAAATATTGTGGCCTTTTTTAGAATATTTCGTGCACTATTCATCTGAAAATTTTTCGAACTTCAATCGAAGCGTGTCGCCTGACGTTTATAATATTTTACCCCCATTTTGAACGCAATGAAATATATGTCGAGAGACAATTCATTCATATGTGGAAGATAGGTTTTCAAATCGACTTATTTTAATTGAAATTTACTTAAACAAATTTCTATGCATTTTAACTTCTCATGACTAAATCGTAAATTTGATTGACACCTTGAAATCCTACAGTGATATTATATTTTGGATCCAATGAAACTAGTTTCGTTGAAATCCGAGACTGTGTGAAAAATGACTATTTTTACACGTTAATTAAATATCAAAATATTAAATTTCTGTAAATTATCTTTCAATTCAATTTTAGAAGTTTACTAACATCATTCTAATTCAAGTAGAATTTAATTCATCTTTATAAGTCATTTTTATTCACATTAAATTCAAATTTCAAATATTAAATTAACAACATAATTATCCAATTAAATCAACATGTTTGAAATATAAGTTATTCAACTTATAAAATTAACTATTGACTATTGAAAATTAATGAATATCCCAATTTCAAATGACCGAAATTTTAGGTCGTTACAAAAGCATTCCTTAAGTTAAAGCATTTGTTGACCAATGCGCTTGTGTTAGTGGTTCCAGATGGAAACGAAGGGTTGGTGTTGTATATCATGCATGTGGAATGTGATTAGGATCTATATTGATACATAAAGGTAAAGTTATTACCTATGCTTCATGATAGCTTAGACCTTACGAGGTGAGATATCTTACTCATGATTTGGAGTTGGCTGCGATGATCTTTGCATTGAAGACATGAAGACATTATCTCTTAGGAGAGCGATTTAAGCTGTATAAAGATGGTAAGTCCTTAAGGTATTTATTCTCTCAGAAGAAGTTGAATACGAGACAACAAAAGTGGCTGGATATTTTAGCAGCTTATGATTTTGGTATAGAGTGTACGCCTGGAAAATAAGGTAGCGGATAGTCTTAACAGAAAACATCAGAATGTGGTGTTAGCTATGTTGGCAGAATGGAAAGATTTAGATGCTTTGACTTTTTATAATGCAGTTAAGATCGGCTGTTAGTCCTAGTCAGAGCACCGCCATGTTGTCTTGTTTGGAAATTCAACTAGTACTGATTGAAAGAATTGCTTTTGAGCAGAAAAGGATCCATTATTAGCCGAAAAGATTAGAAGGCTAGAGGTTGGATCGAAGATCGATGATCTTAATGATTTTTTTCTTAACCAGAGGGGATGATTGAGGAAGAAGGGGCGGTTGTGTTTCGAATATTGAGGACTTAAGGAAAGAAGTTTTTAGGGAATGTCATCGGCCCAAATTTACGATTTGTCCTTGAGAAATCAAGATGTATCAAGATATGAAGAGCGGCTTCTTCTAGGAAGGTATGAAGAAGGATGTTGGCTTATGGGTTAGGCAGTGTGCGAACTGTCAACAAGTGAAGGCCAAAATTAGAAGCCGAATGGATTGCTTCAACCTTTAGAGATTTCAATTTGGAAATGGAATTTGATATCTATAGATTTTATAGACGGGTTGCCAAGGTCAAATAGAGAAAATGAAAGTGTATATATATATATATATATATCATAGTGGATAGTTTGACCAAGAGTACCCATTTCATTCCAGTTAAGTCAACCAGGAGGGCACCTGTTTTAGCTATATTATTCATGAAGAGCATAGTTAGACTACATGAAATTCCTAATAGTATAGTCAGTGACCGAGATTCTTTGTTTACTAGTGAATTCTAAAAGAGCCTACATGATGTGTTAGGTATCAAGCTCAATATGAGTACCACGTATTACTTCCAGACGGAGAGAATCAATAAGGTACTCGAGGATTTATTGGGGGCTTGTGTGCTAGACTTTGGTGGATCTTAAGAGGATCAACTGCACTTAATGGAGCTTTCCTATAATAATAGTTATCGGACTAATATGGGAATGACGCCTTCTGAAGCTTTGTATGAAAGGCCATGCAAATCACCAGCATGTTGGATAGAAACTGGAGACAGACTAGTATTGGGTCCAGATCTGGTTAGAGAGGCGACAAAGAAGATTGAGTTGATCCGAGAAAGGATGAATGGAGCTTAATTTAGACAAAATAGTTATGCAGATAAGAGAAGTAAAGATCTAGAAGTTTCAGTTGGAGATAGAGTTTTCACTGAGGTATTGCCAATGAAGGGTGTGGTAAGATTCGAAAAGTCGGGGAAACTGGCACCGAGATATGTTGGAACATTCTCAGTTATAGAGAGGATCAGAAAGCTTGCGTGCAGAGTAGAGTTACTGAGCAGTATGAAAGGTGTCCATAATGTGTTTCATGTATCTCATCTTCGTATGTATGTGCATAGTCCAAAGGCTACTATTCCTCCGGTAGAGTTGAAAGATTTGATAGTAGAACCGAAATTAACTTTTATTAGACAACCAGTACAGGTTGCAGTGAGAGATGAGAAGAAGTTAAGAAACAAAACAGTCAAGTTAGTGAAAGTTCAAAGGAGCAACAACGGGAAAGACTATACTTGGAAGACAGAAGACACTATTAGAGATACTTATCCTGATCAGCTATTTGGATATGTTCAATATTTGCTTTATATAGACTATGGCTAGTCTGGTAGGCTAGTATGGTAGTTAGGAGATGTTATAGATGGTTGATATGTTTAGTATTTATTCCTTATTGACTTTTGAGGATGAAATTCTTTAAGGAGGGGGGCCTATAACACTCTTAATTTTTTGAATAACATTATCTAGAAGATTTAATTAGATAAATTAAATAGAATAAAATAAATATTAGAGTGATAAGGGGATTGAAATTTGAAATTTTAATAAGGGTCGTGCTTAATTAAGTAAAAAGAATGGGTTATGGAAATGTTTTCATAAAATAATTAATAAGGAAATAAGGCAAGTGCATTATGGAGATTAGCCGCCACTATAACCCCATAACCCCTAAACACTTATTCCCATTCTCCCTACGTTCATAATTCAAAATTCTAAAACGTAAACCAAAGAGCAAGCCGGCCATTACCTAGGGGAAAAGAAGAGGAAATTTAATGAAAATATAAGGGATCAAGCTAGGAGAATTAAAGAAGATCAAATCTCTAGTCTTTATCCAAATCAAAGTGAATAATAATCAAAACCATCTCATTTGCATTTTAAAAGAGCATTTGATTGCGTGCTTAAGTTTAAATCTATTATGATGATTTTTGATGATAATATGCTTGGATTACATGATATGTTTTATCAATCAAGTGTTTAATAATTATTTTATTTGAATATAAGGCTAAATGTTTATATTGGGTTTCGAATGCTATGAGGATTTAGTATGTTATGTACATAATTATTTTGGAGATGGGTTTAATTTTTCGTAATTATCCAAGCTATGGAAAACATATTATGAATTTCTAAAGGAAGAAACAAGTAATTGAGTTTAAAATTAATTTCTGCTATTATATATTGGATTGTGTGTCCGAAATTTATATATGTTAGATAACACAGTAAAAATGAATCTTGATGATTTTTGGGGATTTTTCCTAAGTAATTTACTATGTAAATTAAATTATTTAAGATGGAGGACTTAAATGTCTTAATTGCTTTGTTAAAAGGAAAGGCTATTTTGTTATTTCTCTTTAATTAATTTATGAATAAATTCGGCAGTCTTTAGAAAAGATTTTGATAAAGTTTATGGCAACTAATTATATTTATACAAATAAGCCAGCTAGTTGAAAAGTATTTTCTAAAAAGATAATAAAACAGTTTTGCATAAGTTTTATGTTTCGCCACTTCCAATAGCTACCTTTCGACGCTATACTTCTGCGTCAGCCAAGTCAAAACCAATACACATGGTATCAAAGCTTTGGTATGTAGTGGATTGGAGAAATGTGGCAGGTATGGAGTTGAAACCAAGCTTTCAAACGGTCGAAGCCTTTGTTTTCTCTTCAAAAGAAAAACCGCTTGCCTTATTCTGAAAGAACGCTTTCGAAAGGTTTAACATAGCTTTCGAAGAGGTTGCTGCCTTTTTGTTTAAAGTGTAGCTTTCGAGTGAGTCGCCCTGTTTTAATCAATTCTTTCGAAAGGACCTAGTTTGAACCCAGTCGAAAACATGCTGCCGTCTTTATGCCTTTCGAACGGATTGAGGTTATCAATGAGTTCAAAAGGTAGCTTTTGTTTTATAAATATACTAAGCCACTTCCCAATGCTTTCGAAAGGGCTCTAGTTGCCAACTATGCTAAAGGTTTCGAAAGAAATGGCTTCGAAAGTTATTTCGAGGTTATCCTTCCAATTGTTTTCATAAAGACTAATTCTTTCGAAAGGTTCATTCCAAAGCCATCAGTTTTTCCCAAAAAAATTTATATGAAGGTAAATGGTTTCGAAAAGGGTACTTCCGTTTATATTCACTTTGACCCAAAAGTATATTGAAGGTTAAAACCCAATGGTTTCAAAAGTGGTACATTCAAACGGTTTCGAAGCTATGCTTTTATAAGTTTACAAGTGATTCTTTAACACTTTCGAAAAGCACGTTTTATTGGTTTCGAAAGAGATGTTTTAATGTGTTTCGAACGGCATATGCTTAATGTTTTGGGAAGAATATTTGAATGTTTTCGAAAGTAAAGGTCTAAGGTTACGAAAGCCCTAGTTTTCAAACAAAGAACACGGTCTCATTTTTAAAGGAAAACCTACGGAAATATAAAAGAGTTATAAAATTCTTTTAAATTGGTGTTTTGAAAAATCTTTCCTTGATAAAAATAATGGGTTAAAGGGTTTAACCATATTTTATGTGAAAATAATTTTAAGGATATTAAACCATAAATGTTGGTATTGTTATGTTATTGTGTATGCTTCTCGTATAAAATATATTCACTATGCAATGGACCCATAACATTATTTTAGGAATAAGGGTAGAATAACCAGGTAGGTTGACCCAATAGTGAATATAAATTGAATAATCTCCTTAATGAATAGAGTTTCATCCAAGCGGTCAAGTAGACCAAAATATAGGATGCCCAAAGACTTATCAAGAAGTTGTCAGCTTAGACGGGTTCATGGTGAACCGATGAAAACTATGTATAAAGAAAGTTATTGGCAAGGGCCAACAGGTTGTAGTGAACCCATGAAAATTATATCTGGATCAAGTTATTGACAGAGTCAATAGGTTCGTAGTCAACTCATAAAAACTATGATAGAAGGGATTTGTTAGAGATACCAATAGGTTCGGGGAGAACCAATGAAATAATTGAATGAAGTTATTGGCAAGGGCTAATAGGTTCTTAGTGATCCCTTGAAAACTATGAAATATGACGGGTAGTCAATAAACTTAATCAGGTTATTAGTGATCCCATGAAAACTAATAAGTTCATAGTGACCCTAGAAACTATAGATGAGATAGATAGTCAAAATGAATGGGGACGGGAAATCATGTTAATTTTTTATTGCATATGGTCACGATATTTTAAATTGCTATATTTTAACTATTTTGGATAAAGGAGCACAGTATATGGTTATTATAAATTTGTGGTAGGATACTCGAGTGGGGAAAACCTGTTCCGCTAAGTGGCGTGGTCTCACTAGATATCTAAATGGTTCGAGATGGTAGGTTATTATTCATACCAGGCTTTATGTCTGACTCGAAGATTATGTTTTCCCCTTCTCGGGTGCTCAATTAATTTTCAGTAGTTTGAGAGTAGAGGCTTTTCAGGTTCTTAGATGAATAAGCTTCCATCAATGTGCAAGAGGCAAGCTAGCTATTAGGAGTTCTTTTCATTTTGATTCCACCATGTTTTGATGTAATGGAAAAGTTATTTAATTGCCTATATATATGTATATATATACACTCTGATCACCTATGGGGACATCTTCATATGTTGCTCTTGGCATATGTTGTAATATTTATATTTCTCTGAACGTGGTTCTCGAAATTTGGAGTTATGTAATGAATTTGAAATGGTTTAAAATGGAATGTGAAATTTGTTTAAATAGTTTTAAAATTTTCTTCGTATCCATGTGTTCCTGTTGTATCAATGTACCTAACATTACTGCAGTTGGTCGCCGATGATTAACAACTATGGATGACTGCACCATCCATAACTATTAGTTTTGGACATCAAGTGGGGCAGTTACAGATACAAGTCCAAAGAAGAAAGTCGCTAATAGTAAAAGTATGTCAAAAACTATCATTTGTTATTATTTTCATAAAAATAGTCATATGTGCAATAGGTGTGAAGCGTATAAAGGATCAAAAGAAAGCTATACATAGTGATAGTGATAGTGATGCATGGGCGGGCGTAACTGAGATTAGCGACATTGATACTTCTTATGATGTCTTCATTAGTGAAGAGAAGCCTTGGAAGATTGATTCGAGAGCCAATTTTCATATTTGTAGATGTGTGAATTGTTTCTCTTCTTTTGAGAAGAGTGTCGGCATGATTAGGACTGCTAATCGAGTAGAGCTACCAATTTGTGGTATTGGATCTATCCGGTTTTTTATGCATGATGGTGTGATTAGAGAAGTCTTGGGCATGTTCCTTCTAATTCACATAATCTTATTTCTCTCGGTCAGTTACATCGTCGTGGTTGCATTTATGAGACTTGAGGTGGAGTTTTAAGAGTGAAGAATGGTGATCTCGTAGGGATGAGAGGAGTATTGGAAGAAGGAAACCTTTATAGTTTTGCTGTTCATGTTGTCAATTATGGGAAGTGAGTGACAATCGGAGAGCCTAGTCCACAGTTAGATGGAGAGGTTAATGTGTTCACTACTTGTGATGATTATGCTGAGGATCATTTTAAATAGAGATCTTCATGTTGATGATTGTCGAGAGATTGGTAGTGATCATATAATGAGCTCAAATCGAGTGGTAGACGAGCGTATTGTAGGAAAATCCACAAAGACTGTAAGGAGGTCTTTGTGGTATTGCTAATGCTTTTGAGATCGATTGGTGTAGTGCACCTCATGGATGGAGATGTATAACTTGTAGGCGGTGGTAGTGGTTCGTAATTTGGTATGATTGAGATATATGAAATTGTGATAGATCTAGAGATGACATGCATGATATGTTGGAGATATGTGATTTTGCATTATGGTGGAGCGTTAAATTTTGGAGATACAAAATCATAAATTGAAGGAAATAAATATGCATAAGAAAGAAAAAGAAGATTTTGTTTCTCCTAATTAATATGCATATTTGATTATGTTTATTTCTCTCTCTAATTGGCTAATTTATTTTTTCCATCTAATATTAACTTGGGTATTAAGTAATTGATGTTGTAAATAGAGACTAGAAGAGAGAGTGTAAAATGTGTTGAAATCTATTTGCTAATTCTCTCTTCTTCCATCTTTGTTCTTCTCCTCCAACAATTTTAGCCATAGGGATCAAGATTCCCTTTCTCAATTTGTTTATTAGTTCAATTTGTATTTTGTTTACTTTTATTTTGTTCGATTAATTGTAACAAATTTTGGTGAATCAATAAAGAGGGTGGTTGGGTGGAATCTCTTGTGTATTGATTTATGATTTCATGTCCATTTATTTTCTATCCAAATTTATCTCTTTGTGATTTGAATGATAAAAAATCTATTGGGAAATGCTTCCGTGGAACAAAGTTTTCACTACATTACGTACATGACACCTTAATTAAGACCTTTGTTTAATTAACACCTTTGGACTTACCAAGAGGTTCGACAAAAAAAGTTTTAGCTTTGAAAACCAAAAATATTTCAATAAATTCCGTAAAGTTCAAATAAATTTCCAAAATCATTTTATTTTCAAATCTAACATTTTTAGAAAAAAAATGTGATGTTTTAATTTCTTTCTTCTATTAAAATATCATTCCTCACCTTTTAAAATCCATATGAATTCTTTTCCTACAAACATCTCATATCCTTAAATGTCATGCTTATCTTTATGATTTGACTTAAATATTTAAGCATAAGCCTTTGGCCTAGCGCTCTATCTCTTCATTTTAGCCTTTCAATCCTGTTGTATCCCTATATAACTTCTTTAATGGCATTTAATACATGAACCAAGCATTAAAAGCAATATGCAGTTGTCATACTTAAGTGGATATGAACCATTGAGCCGAGAAATGACGCAATACCCAAAAACGAGTAGAAATATAGAGGTTTAGCAAAATTAATAAGTAAAACAGAGAGCTTTTAAAGTGGCGAGACACATCTATGGCCTAAACCATTGCATTGTTATTGATTATGAATTTCAGTCACAAGTACAAAGGTTTGGTCGAACTAACGGCCTACAACAACTAAGAGTAACTTCCTTAGTGACTATGGATGAGTTGAGACAGAAAATGAAGAAAGAAAGTGCCAAAATGTTCTTTCTCAAATGCGTAAGTACCGTATTTATTGGAAAATCATCTAGTAGAGTCGTTGGATATTGAAATATCAAGTCTAACTTCAAACCGAGAATGCAGGAGGGTCCTCAAGCCTTAAAATCAACTCGGTACCGTCCTATATTTAAAGCCTTAAAGCTTTCTTAAAAATAAACCAAACGAACTATATCCGTCAGATAAAGGAGTTGTTTGTTGTACTATTTTAATTACATAATCAGATTTTGTAATAAAACTTCCAGTTTTCCTGTAAATCTTCGAAGGTAAATAATCCAGAATTTTGCAGTTATTTAAATTAGATTCTAAGTCTTCATTTATAGTTACTTCTTTATTCTTATTGAGAATTTCTCTATCTAGATTATATAGATCGTTATTATTCTTATTTCTAAAGAATAAAGCTCAGGATAGTCTTTCCATATTATTCACCTTATCATTGTCAACGATTAACACTAAAACTTCACTAAAAATGCCTTTCAACGACAACAAATGGGAATAACGCGGTTATGAGCCTTAAGGATCCAGGTTAGGTAGTGAAAGGTTTTCTCAGGCTTGAAAGCCATGGACAGAAGGTATACTATTCATCTACATCTATTATTGCTTATTAACAATTTAGTTACTTAGTACTATCATTGTTACTGTAGTAATCTTCAGATCTAGTTTATCAGACTATTATTATTTTAATTCAATTTGTTAAAATCTAGTTACTTCAACTTATTATTTACCTTTGAAATCATCCTTGCTATGTGTATATATATATATATATATATATATATATATATATACATATATGTGTGTGTGTGCGTGTGTGTGTAGAAACACACACACTCCACTCCGCTATTCTCTATCATGCTAAATTTTCATGGCATTTTTTATGTTTATTTTTTCCCTAATACATGAGCCGATTTACTTCATTTAAGTTCCTAAATACAACCAATTAATGTTTAATTATTCAAACATGTTCGACAACATAAAAAACAATCATACATAATCAAATCCAAACATAAATACGTAGGCATAGGTTTCAAAGAAAGATTTTACTCATCTTTGTTTAAGAGACCTTACTGAATCTTTTTTGTTCCTTTATATTGAAAGCCTTAATCTTCTAGCTTTAAAATCCTATTCTTCTCCCTTGAAAATAGTAGTCAGCCTTGGTCTTATTACTTAGAAGTTTTTGAAAATGAAATGAAAATGGATTGAATGAGGGGTCAGGGCTAAAGAATGTAGCTAGTGCTTTTGACTAAGGTTAATATCTCATTTTAGCCAAGTCAAACTATTACATTTCCCTTAATACAAACCTTCCCATCCAAAATTTAAATGTTTTTTTAATAACAAGGCCAACCTTATTTGTCGTAGTTACCCTTGGTCCATTTAGTTAACATTATAGAATATCCCATGCTTAATTAATCAAATCCACCTTACGCAATTCTTGCAATTAAATAAAATTGGGTTTTTAATTTCATAATTTTTGGAATTTATACAAATCTTCTAAGTTGAGAAAATAGTAAATTTTGAGTTAATTAATTATTAAAAATAATAAAATTAATTATTTAGACTTAAAATTTTAGGAAAATGGTAAAATATGATTAAATTGATTTTTGGTGGATTTTTGAGATTTTTTTCATCAATTTTCGATTTTATATGAATTAATGACTATAGGAAGAACAAATTAGTCAATGATAATTAATTAACTAATGGAAGTTGTAGTTAACTATTTTTGAAAATAAACCTATAAAGAATAATATTAGCCAATGGGAATTCGATAGCAAGTGAGATTTGGTGTAAGTTTAATACATAGGGCAATGAATCAATTTTCAATATAATTTTAAGCCATTTAAGTTGCAAAAGCATATAGAATATTACCCATGATGGCACAAGTGGAAATAACCCACGATAGCTGTAAATGAATTAATATGTGATAGCATTGAAGCTATCAATTCACGAAGTCTTCAAATGGGATTATATGTAATGGTTTTGATCGCAATAACCTACGATAGCTTTGTGTGGATTAAGACGTAATGGCCTTGATGGAAATAATGCAAGATGGTTATGGACAACTTAACACATGAAGGCTTGGTGGAACTGGCACGTGAGGGTTTTGGATGGAATAGGCATGACAACTTGGATGGATTAGCACGATGGCTATACAGAAGATTACCCAAGACAACTATCAAGATAGCTTGGGAACCTATCTACTCACGAAGGCCTTTAAGAAGTTGATACGATGACAAAATAGTATCACTTAGGATAATTAACCCATGATGGCCACAGGATAGTCATTCCATGATAGTTAGGCTAAAGCATTTGGAAGTTATAGGATAACTAATTTGTGATTATTAATAATAATTGAAAAAAGCATGGAATGTGATATTTTATAAGTAACATATAGACTACCTAGGACACCTAAGAAGACAGTTTCCAAGTATTATTAAACCATTTCATAGGAGTGAAATAATGAAGGGCTTTTATAAGTTAAAATTATGTTAACTTATCTTGAAATGGAAGAAAGTTTGGTGAAGCTAATAAATGATAGGTAGCATTAAAATGGAAGACAAAAATGTTTTATCTAAATGTGTAAGGTACAACACTAATGAAAGAATGAAATGGGTTGAACTATGATCATAAAAATATACTATCTCATGGAGTCATTAGATGGCAAGTTGCCTTGATTATTATTCTAAAGTCCAATGGTATATTGTAGGGTGCAACATTAGGGTACAATCCTAAAATATTAATAAATTTTAAAGGGGAGTTAAGGTATGGTGCTAAAACATCAAGGTTGTGTTTTAACTAAAATGAATCAACAACATGATCGATAGCGGTTCGGGGATTAAGAGGGACTATTGACACTAAGTAAAGACCCTTAGCAGAATGTATTCAAGGTACTTACATGCAACCTCTTATGAGAATCATGGTGGCTCTAGTCATAATGACTCCTATTGATGGAATGAGTGGTCATTTCATCTGGTGACATTGAATTACTGGTAGATAGACCTAAGGAGGTGATCACTAAATAAGTTAATGATAATTTAACGATGAAAGCCTAAAACAAGAGATTAAATGATGGTTGAATGATTGTATGACATGGTTCATAACGGATTGATAAGCATAGGGTATACTTTGTAGTATTGATATATGACATTATTCATAACTGGATAGTAAATTCTTAATTGTATACGCACGTCGGTGCTTTTTATGTAATGCTGCTTACACATATGATATATCTTGATGAATGATGTGTTAGGAAATCAATTCTATGGTTTTGATGACGACAACTATACAATGGAAATCGAATATGTATATATATTTCTATTTACAGGAAATTGCAAAAGTAACATAACCAAAGAGACAAGAACAAGACTCAAAGAACGTATCAAGAGGCTACAAGTCGATAGAATCAGAAGAGCAATGACACAGACACAAGAAAAGCAACATGCACAGAATCAGACGTCTGGTTAATGTACTCAGACGTATGAAAAGCTACTATATACAAAAAATATATAGAGCTAAATGTCTGAGACTTATTCCAGACATATGAAACCGAACTCGGGTATTGATATTTAAATTACAACTACCACAATTGAAAAGACACTTTCGCTTCTCTTCGCTGCAACTCTTCGTCACCATCAGAAGCGATCATAGAATACTTGTTAATTGATGCAACTACTCAAGGAATCTCTCTACCATTATAAATAGCATCAAGAATCCAAGAGAAGTTTTCACCTTACTTATTTGTGCTCTTTACTCTTATACTCTGATATAATATTGATCTCTAGCAATCATACATTTGTATTCCACTCTTCTATATATACACAACTCTTCAATCAATATCCTCGATATATATATATATATATATATATATATATATATATATATATTGGAAGCATTTATACTTAATAGTCAATATTCATGTTATAGAACACACGCTTGACAAGAACAAGCTTTTATAACCAAGCCTATTCCTCCGGGCGAAGTGAGGGTGTTTGATAGTCGAATTCCGAAGAGGAGCTTCGGGACTAGACGTAGGACGGGAGGTCCGAAGCAGTATAAAATCCTAGTGTGCTTAGTTTATATTTTACTAGATTAATTTTATATTAGTTACATCATATATTTGGTCACATATACTTACATATATACACTACATGATCCATCATATAGACTTTCAATTGGTATCAGAGCAAGGTTTGATCAAAGAATAGTAACACGTTTTTGGATCACTTTAATATGGCAAGTATTTTTCAAGAAGGACAATCCATAGCACGATCCCCACTTTTTAATAACTCTAACTATGCATATTGGTCAACATGTATGAGAATTTTTATGGAAGCTAATGGTCTAGAAATTTGGTCAGCCACACAAGATAAATATGAAGCACCTACTACTGCTATGAACACATGGACCGATGCACAAAAGACCTTAGCATTAAACAATGCCAAAGCTATGAATGATTTATTTTGCTCTCTAGATAAAATTGAATTTTCACATGTCATGTTATGCACAATTACATTTGACATTTGGCGTACCTTACAAATTACACATGAAGGTATAACAAAGGTCAAGCAAACTAAGATTTCAATTTTGCAAAACCAATTCTCGTCATTCAAAATGAAACTATTGTTGACATGTATTCGAGATTTCAGACTATCCAACATGATCTTATGGCATTAGGAGTTAAGTTTACCGATTTTGATTTAGTTTCTCGAATACTCAACTCTTTAACATCGGATTGGGAAAGAAAGGTATTAGCTATTGAAGAAACTAATGATCTTTCTACTCTCAAAGTTGAAGAGTTGATAGGAAATCTAATGTACTATGAAGCAAATTTGCAGGCAAGAAAAGAACTAAATTTGGAGAAGAAGAACATAGCATTCCCAGCAACAAAAAATGACGACTCTGATTTAGATGAAGTAGTCTTCATTGCCAAGAATTACAACAGATTCAAGAAATTTAGAAAGATGACAAAATTCCAAAAAGAAGGGAAATCCAACACAACAAACCTAACTCAAATAAAGTGCTATGAATGTGATCAATATGGACATATGAAGAAGGATTGCCCCACACTCAATAATGATAAAAAGAAAAACAAATTTGAAAAATTCAAAAAGAAAAAGCCTTTCAAAGTAACATGGATGACTCAGATTCTTCATCATTTGAAAGTGATAACGATAGTGACGGAGAATAAGCTAATGTGTGTTTTATGACACAAACTGATGAGGTATGTCCGGAATTTAGCTTTTTCGAATTACTAGAACTTAGCATGGAATTAGATGATAAATTTAGACAAATTAAAAAATTGAACAAAGAATACATAGTCAAAATAAATAGATTAGAACTTGAAGTAGGAATGTTAAAAGATGAAAAAAATTATCTTAGAAGAAGAACTAGAATTATCTCAAGAGAAAATTAAAAATAACTTGATAGAAAGTGAGGCTATTGCTATTGATTTTGGAAACACTAAAATAGTAAAGGATAATTTGTTAAAAGAAAGTGTCAATTTGAAAAGCAATATTGAACTGTTGAAAATTGTAAATTCAGAATTAAAAGAAAAATTAGATAAAATGAGAAATAATGTGTCAAAATTTAATAAAGGAAAACAAGATTTGGAAAATCTTATCAAAACTTCAAAACCATCAGACAATAGAAATGGAATAGGATTTAAAAATATTTCTAAACAAAAAGGAAATGATGCTAAAAAAATTAGTTATAAAAAAACTAAAAGATTACCTATGTCTAATATGAATACCAAAAATAAAAAAAATTGGATTCCTAAGACAAATAATAATTTGATTAGATAAAAACATATTAATAATTTTTTAGAGAATGTAGTCTATAATAAAGTTTATATCTTGGGTATGGCTACCTTCGCCTAACAATTAGGACCCTAACGAAATATATGGGTACCAATTAAAACATCTTTTATTTTGCAGGTATCCAAAATAAAAAATAAGGAGAAATAGATACTAGATAGCAGATGTTCCAAGCATATGACCGGTAATTCAAAAATATTATCAAATATAACATACATCGATGATGGAACGGTAACATTTGGAGATAACTCAAAAGGATATGTCGTGGGCATTGGAGAAGTCATCACTCTGGTATTTCTAACTCTTCTATTATTTCAAATGTTATATTAGTAGAAAAATCTAAAACACAGCCTAAGTATTAGTCAATTATGCAATAAAGGTTTTCAAATAAATTTCGAAAAAGATAGATGTAATATTTACGATAATAACAAACAACTTGAATTTGAAGGTTTTAGAAAAAAAATATTTATGTATTAAACATGAGTATAAATAAAAATTCAAATTTATGTTTAACCGCCAAACATGATGATCCATGGTTATAGCATAAACGATTTTGTCATATCGATTTTAAAAATATTAATAAATTGGCAAAATATGAGCTAGTTAGAGGTCTACCAAAAATAAATTACAAAGTAGAAAATTTATGTGACGATTGTCAAATTGGAAAACTAAAGAAAAGCTCTTTTAAATCTAAAAATAATATTTCTACAAAACAACCATCAGAATTATTACATTTAGATTTATTTGGTCCAACATAAATACGATCTATAAATCACATCAGATATGTTTTCGTAAAAGTTGATGATTTTTCGAGATATACATGGACTTTGGTTTCAAAACATAAAAGCGATACTTTTGGTATATTTAAGATATTTTGTAAAAGAATTAAAAGACAAATGGACTTGAAAATTAAAAATACTCGAAGTGATCACGAAGGAGAATTCGAAAACAATCTTTTTACTAATTTTTGCAATAAGAGAGGAATAAGTCATAATTTTTGTTTTCCTCGCACATCTCAACAAAATGGTGTCATAGAAAGAAAAAATCGAACGCTACAAGAATATGCACGAACATTATTAAATAGTAGCGGTCTACCAAAACAATTTTGGGCTGAAGCTATTGCTACAGCTTGTTACGTGTTGAATCGAGTAACTATACGTCCTATGACTAAACGAACTTTTTTTGAAATATTTTTTGGAAGAAAACCTAAAGTATCATATTTTAAAACTTTTGGTTCAAAATTTTTTATATTAAATACAAAAGATAACTTAGGAAAATTTGACCCGAATGCCGATGAAGGTATCTTTGTTGGATATTCGGATCGTAGCAAAGTATATAGAATTTTTAATAAATGAAATAATACCATTGAAAAAAGTTTACATATTTCATCGGACGAAAATCTTTTTAATCATCATACTAATGATGAAGAAGAAATTATTCCACTAACAGATTCTATTAGTAATGAAACAAATGTGCAAATAACACTTTGATATCATCCCCTAGAATTCTTAAGAATCATCCAAAAGATAATATCATTGGAGATCTCAATTCTAGAGTAAATAGAAATCAACTTAATCAAATAAGCCATATAGCATTCGTGTCAAATTTTGAACCAAAAAATTATAAAGAAGCTTCAAATGATAATTTTTGGATAATCGCTATGCAAGAAGAATTAAATCAATTTAAACGTAATAATGTTTGGAAACTAGTATCAAGACCTGAAGAACAATCCGTTATAGGAACAAAATGGGTGTTTAAAAACAAAGCAGACGAGAATGGAAATATTGTTAGAAATAAAGCACGTTTAGTTGCTCAAGGCTATAACCAAGTAGAAGGTATCGATTATGACGAAACCTTTGCTCCAGTAGCTAGATTAGAGGCCATTCGTACATTATTCGCCTTTGCAACTCATCACAATTTTAAACTATTTCAAATGGATGTCAAAAGTGCTTTTTTAAACGGTTTTATTAAAGAAAATGTATATGTAGAACAACCCCCATTATTTGTTCACGAAAAATATCTCGATTATGTTTTTAAATCACATAAAGCATTATATGGATTAAAACAAGCTCCACGAGCATGGTATGAACGTCTTAAAAATCATTTAATTACATCCGGTTTCCAAATAGGCAAAATAGATACAACTTTATTTATTAAAAGAGAAGATAACGATATTTTAGTTGTACAAATTTATATTAACGATATCATTTTTGGTTCAACCAACGAAAATCTATGTAATCAATTTTCAAATATTATGAAAAATGAATTTGAAATGTCACATATGGGAGAATTAAATTTATTCTTAGGTTTACGAATAAAACAACTTGAAAATGGAAATTTTATTTATCAAGAAAAATATTGTAACGACCTATTACGTCGTTTTGAAATGGATGAAACTTCGAGCAAACCAACATCAATGAGTACCACTATTCACTTAGAAAAGGATGATAACGGAAAAGATTTTGATGAAAAATTATATTGTAGCATGATTGGTTCTTTACTTTATTTGACGGCTAGTCGACCCGATATTATGATGAGTGTATGTCTTTGTGCTTGATTTCAAGCAAAACCAAAAGAATCTCATCTAAGAGCTGCTAGGCGTATTTTACGTTATCTATCTTGTACCAAAGATTATGGTTTGTTTTACCTTAAAGGATCATCGTTTGAACTAGTTTCATATAGCGATGCGGATTTCGATGGATGTAGAACAGATCGTAAGAGCACTAGTGGAACATGTCACTTTATCGGACAATCGTTTGTTTCATGGTTTAGCAAAAAGCAAAATTGTGTTTCTTTATCTACTTGCAAAGCCGAATATATCTCAGCAGCTCTAGTGTGTGCACAAGTGATATACATGCAACAAACAATTACGGATTTAGGCAAAATTATCAACAAACCTCCAATATATTGTGATAACACAAGTGCTATAAATTAATCAAAAAACCCTATAAATCATTCACGAACTAAGCATATAGATATACGACATCATTTTTTACGAGACAATGTTGAAAAAGCAATTATTTCATTAGAATACGTAAATACCGAAAATCAAATAGCAGACATCTTTACAAAACCACTAAATGAACAAACTTTTATTAAACTCCGACCGAATTTAGGGATTCGTCACTTCATGATCTTCTCCCTTAAATAATCACTGCTTCATTTAGGCTATGATTAGTCATTTATTTTACTATCCACAAATTATAATTAATAATTTCTGAACCTTTAATTTTTTAGATAGTTAGTTTTTCTATAAATAATTTTTTCAACTTATATATAAACAATTATACAACAAGAAAAACTATATACACATAATTCATATTCTCTTCAAGAAACAAAATATAGCCATGTCTTCTGAGAACTCTTATATATCCATCTCGACACCTACGACGGATAGCTCGGTTGATACACCACAATGGCTTCCTACACCTATACCAAAGTAGGAACCAACGTACAGGCGGTCCTCATTTCACACGGGATTTACCCCCGATAGCAAGAAGACCAAAATATCTCTGTTTGTCTCTCCTAACACAAAGGAGAAAATTGATGAAATTCATCACTATCAGAAACAATAGATAGATCTACAACGAGAACTATATTTTGAACAAAAAGTTACAGCACGTCGGCTAGGCTTTTTGGAGCAAGTAGCGATGAAGTTCTGTACGTCACGGAAGAAAGATGTCCATGAACCACTTCCAAAACCTTGTAGTTCTTTGGATCCCTCGTCTTTGTATCGTACCCTTTCGAACCCTTCACCAAAACGATTTTCTGGCTTCCCGAGAACCGACGAACGTGGAAATATATCGTCTCCACTTAAACCATGGAAGGATAACAAATCAAGAGATCATAAAACTCCATCGCCTTCTAAATAAATTATATTTGTTATTGTATGTATCTATGTTTATTTTTTATTTTTCACACAAATAATAATATATACTTTTCATAAAATAGAGAATCGAAAAATAAGCAAAACCATCAAATTTTAGGCTATTCTTAGAAAAACTACCTATTTCAGACGTTTGGATATGGACCTCGGACGTCTGACACTTCGATATACGTCTATTTTTTAAGCAATGTGCATATGTCAGACGCCTGATATACCCCCAAACGTCTGAAAATTTGCTCTGTCTCCTCTAAATAAAAATCAAAAAATTTCAAACATCTGAAATTCGACCCATACGTCTGAATTAGTTCTCTGCCATTAAGTCTTACAAAATTGACCTATTTCAGACGTCTGTTTTTTTAACCTAGACGTCTAGTAAAAATCTCTGACTATCAAATTTTATAAATTCGACAAAACCAGACGTCTAACCCAAATACCAGACGTCTAACCCAATCTACTATACTCAATTTTAGGCAAACCAGACGTCTGTTTTGGATTCCAGATGTCTGAAATTCAATTGACTCTTTAAATTAGCCCAGATAACGTCGTTTTTTTCTTTCATCTCAAAATTTTCAAAGCTCTGGTTTCCCTAGTGACGATTTTTCTCTCAAAAACTTCCTCTTTACACAAGCAAATCACAATGCCTCCTCGAACTAAAAATCCCAAGATTTCCAAACGAAAACAAGACCAACTGACATGGTCTTCAAATCCTCAAGTTTGCTCGGATAATCAAATTGAAAGATGGATGAACAGAGCACCACATTCAATCAAGAGGTATGAAGATATACAAAAGAAAAAGCTTCACACAGGTCCATTCTATAATCTACTTAAATTTCCAATGTACAATTTGGATGAAATGCGTGAGAATGCCGAAATAGAAACCTTGATCTCATTCACTCCTAATGACATCCAAATCCATTAATTGGCGATATTTCTTTTCTATGCAAATTTGGATAGCACTTCAGTGTGGAACACTGAAGATGAAGATAACTGGCTCTGGTCTAGCCTATATGGAAACACGATTAGACTAACTCCTGGCATTATAGGTAGAACCCTAGGATGTTTTGACATAGGCGAAGATTTCCTAGGATGTTCTGACACAGGCGAAGATTTATACAACATTCCCGATATGCGCTTCAAGCCAAGAAATAGTATAACACATCAAATTTAGGAAGATGAAATGCCAAAGTTTGCCTCTAAAAATCTACGTCCAAAAGCTCTACTCCTTACTCGAATGATAATCAATACCATCATTCCACATATGGGAAGCCACGAGCAAATAACCGAGTTAGAGCACAAAGCCCTATATGCTCTATTTAGTGGAACAAGGGTGAATTGGGCCAAATTCATCTTCGACGAGCTCAAACATTTTTGGACTTGATCACGGCCATCAATTGTTTACCCAACATATATTATGCGACTTCTTTGTGCACATAACATCCCGTCCTACCTATCGACCTTTGAAGAAATCTCACCAAAATATGCTTCCACCAAATTTTTCTCACTTATGCACCTACCTGAGATTCCCCCAAAATTTATATCCTTCGAAGATTGGACGCACAATAGTCAATCTAGACAAGTTGAGCCTCCACCAAGGAACAACATCGAGAAGCAACTCCACCTCCTTCTACACCATTTGATTATCCAAGATAGGATGAGATTATGGAGACTCGAACGGATACAAATCCAAATGAAAGTGTTTGAGATCTCACCCTTTGAAATCGACATATATTATCTCAAAATCAAAAACTTTGGCTAAGCGGATTGACAAATTCTAAACATCATTTTCTACACGCCTAGCCACAGTTGAAGAATCTCTTTCAACTGTCTTATTGGTTCTCAAAGAAGTACTACAACAGGTTCGCGGTCCAACCCACCTTCTGAAGATTGGCCAACCCCAGTACCTTCTCCTTCCGCAGAACATTCCAAACTTTCTGAGGATGAACCTCTCAAGCAAGCTTTGATATCTCCTACAAAGGCTAGCACTTCTAAAAAAGAAGTAACAAAGGAAGATGATCAAGATAAAGCTTCTCCAAGGGAATCATAGATTTTAGGAATCATAGATTTTAGGATTTTGGGATATCAACTTTTGTAAAATTGACAAAATCTATGTATGCAATCACTTTCGAATTATTAATGAAATTTTCCTTTTGTGTTTGACGATTGGTTAAATTATTTATAATTCTTTTTGATAATGCCAAAGGGGATAAATATAAGTATAATTATAAAGCATTAAGAGTAAGCACATATTCAGGGGGAGAATTATAATTTATATATAAGTACCTTGAATAGTTGTCATCATCAAAAAGGGGGAGATTGTTAGAAAATCAATTCTATGGTTTCGATGACGACAAATATACAATGGATCGAATATGCATATATATATATACATATATTTCTATTTACAGGAAATTGCTAAAGTAATATCACTAAAGAGATAAGAACAAGACTCGAAGAACATATCAAGAGGCTACAAGTCGATAGAATCAGAAGAGCAATGATACAGACACAAGAAAAGCAACATGCACAGAATCAGACGTCTAGTTAAGTACTCAGACGTCTGAAAAGTACTATATACAAAAAATATATAGAGCTAGACATCTAAGACTTATTCCAGACGTCTGAACTAAACTCGGGTATTGATATTTAAATTGCAACTGCCACAATTGAAAAGACACTTTCGCTTCTCTTAGCTGCAACTCTTCATCACCATCAGAAGTGATCATAGAACACTTGTTAATGGATGCAACTACTCAAGGAATCTCTCTACCATTATAAATAGCATCAAGAATCCAAGAGAAGTTTTCACCTTTCTTACTTGTGCTGTTTACTCTTATACTCTGATATAATCTTGATCTCTAGCAATCATACATTTGTATTCCACTCTTCCATATATACATAACTCTTCAATCAATATCCTCTAGATATATATATTGGAAGCATTTGTACTTAATAGTCAATATTCGTGTTATAGAACACACACTTGACAAGAACAAGCTTTTGTAACCAAGCCTATTCCTCCAGGCGAAGTGAGGGTGTTTGATAGTCGAAGTCCGAAGAGGAGCTTCGGGACTGGACATAGGACGGGAGGTCCAGTATAAAATCCTGGTATGCTTAGTTTATATTTTACTAGATTAATTTTATATTAGTTACATCATATAGTTAGTCACATATGCTTGCATATATACACTACACAATCCATCATATAGACTTTCATGATGAAGCAAGGGGAAGGCCCACTCCTTGTTACTGGTGTGGTCTCACTATAGATGATGAGGATAAAGGTTTTACTCATATCGGGCTTTATGTGCGACTCGTGTTTTTATTATTTTTCATAAACTCATGGGTAGTCATTCAAGTAGGCTAATTTTATGGATTAGACTAGTATCTTTTGAAGGACAAATACTAATTCCAAAGAAGAAGCAGGATGCTTGTTGTTTATAGTGGAAACTATTTTGGAATTTGTTGTGTAAAACTAGAATCTATAATTGGTTATGTGTTGTGTTGGCATCTTCATATGTTGGACTCATATCGATTAAAATGATATTGATTAAAATGATGTAATGAATTATGTAATTCAAATTGATGTAATGAAAAAGCTATTTAGCAGCTGTATTTACTTATACTGCAGAAAATAATACTGAATCACTTTGTCCTGGGAAAATGATTTCAACGATGACTGCAGCATCATCGATTCTATTTTTTTAGTGTCAAAGTAGGGGATGTTGTAGATTCCTTCTTCATTATGCTTACTGCAACATCAAACATGAACTTGACTAAAATCAGAATTCCTAAGTTAATTAAATCACAACTGATATGCACAAAAATATGGTATATGCTTTAATTCTTGATTCTCTATCATTTCACATATTTATCACATCGAGTTACTGTAAATTTTTACTAATTTCGACCAAAATAGTTTCTAAAAGTAAAATGAGTACTCTAATTTAGGATGTAACAATTGGAATTTTTGATGGAATAGAATCTTAAGATGATTTGTAGTATAACAAAACTTATTAGGTTAAATCACATGTACGAGCTCAATCATAAATCAATCGTTTTACATAATCATGCACATTATTGAAATTTGAACACTTTTAACTTGCTATAATGTTATAGAATAATATAAAATAGTTGATTGGACATATATATATATGCTTAAATTATTGAAAATTGAAAAGTTTTGGGAATCATTTTGAGATTTTTGCCTTTCTTTTGAAATTTGAATCTTTAGTGCATGTCGTTGGAGAGAAAAATAATAATCTTTTTTGAAATATATATGTCATTTGATATTTTGAGACATGTAAGTGCTTAGATCATGACTCGCGAGTTTTTGATCACTTTTTGGGATTGTGTTTTGCGTCAAAGGCTTCTACAAGTGTTTGTGCTTAATATTAATTCTTACATATTACTTATTTCCTAATTCTCTACATATGACATTCTATCAATACACACATGCGCACGCGCACACACACATATATGATTTTATATTTTTGTATTGTGTCTTTAGTGTATTTGCTACAATTGAAAAAAATTCATATCATGAATGTTGTCTTATCACTAGCACTCACACACACATTATCGTTCCTCGATAATGGGAACTTCGTCCTTTTCAACTAGCTCTTCCACTTCTGCTGGATCTTCAAATGATATCTAGTCATGCCTTATGAGATTCTATATCTATACAAAAATAAGTATAGCTGCAAGGCTCATTCATTCCGTTTTCTGGAAGCACGCACTAATCTATATTTGGCATTAAAAGAAAAGAAGAAGAGGAGGAGGTGAGAAAATGACGAAAAAACAATAAGAGAGGAAATTTATTGTCAACTTATCCATTAAGGATTTTGAGTACGTATATAGAGTCATTGTTTAATAAAACAAAATGCATTACTAATCCACTCACAATATGACAACTTACCACATTAAAGACAAATTGGTATAACTAATTACCCAATTGCTACATGCTAAGAGCTTCTGTTTAACTCTAGATTTTTATAATTAATCTAGAAATTTATGAGAAATTCTTTTTTCACCTTAGACCATGTCATTTCCTTTTATGGCCTATGTGCTAAATTTGTGGACAATATATGCATGTGTACACCATGACCATATCATTAACATTCCCTTAACATCGACCTTGTCCTCAAGATAAAAAATGATTTCTAAATTGAATTGTCCACCGTGATCAAAAATTTAATTTATCTGACAATATCCTGGTGGAAATTTCTATCTTATGGCCTGAGTTAAAGTTGCACATTGGTCGCACTTTTGTACTAAACATAGGCAATTACACCATAATTTCATAAATCAATACTCATTCATTCCACGTTCATATGACCAATGCCAGTAAAAGCTTTAGTATACAATTTTAAATAGCTTCATCATCAGTCCAATTTCTTTTTGTTTAACATCGAATATGTCATATGCCTGTTTTAATTTTCCCAAATTGACCTGATCTTGGATCCTAATTCCTAACTTAAGCGCACCTGGGTCCTTCTCAATATATTTCTTGTATTTACTGAAAGTTGTTGATCTGATACAACTTAGCTCTACTTGACTCAATATTGGTTTAAGAAAATTTCGTGCATCCATTATACCTCTAGTAGCTCTAAGATCTTTTGCTCCGGTAAGAAGTGAACCCATGTCAAGTGAAATGTGCTTCATATTCGAAAGATGTTCAAGAACATTACCTCCAATATCACGTTGAGCTAATTCTACAGCAATAGCTGTATTTCCTAATATAGGTTCTGATGTGCGGAAATTCAATTGATTCGCACAATCTCCAAAAACGCAGCGGAATGCTAATGCGCGGAAACAATCAAAAAAGAAGGATCTAGCTTGTCGATTAATTACCAACCACAAATTCAATGAAAAATTATCACCAAACAAAAAAAAATTACAGAAGAATGGAGAACACGGAGATTTAACGTGGTTCGGCTAGATTGCCTACATCCACGAACCCAACAACTATTCTTTATTTCACTGAAGAAAGAGAGTACAAAAGAGAGAGATTACAAAATTATAGGTAGCAAAGTGGAGAGACTAACCTATAATTACAAATTGAATAATCAATTTATCCAAAGACTTGTTTGCGCTCAAAACCCCTAATTGATTGACTGCAGAAATTAGGGTATACTGAAGAAGAGGATAATGGTGGATGCTTTCTCACACGCTCACACACATATGAAGAAGAACTTCCTTCATTTAAATAGGCATGAAAATGAAGGATGCTTGGAGATAAAGAAAATTAACTTCCAGATTATGTGACAACCTTTTCATATTACTTGATTTGATTCCAATGCACATAAATGACAAAAAATATATGTTTCCATAAATTTCTATTGCTTAAATTAATCTCCATGTATAAACTTCTCTATCTTCATATAATAAATCTGACTAATTGATTGATTAGCAATTAATTAGTTTACATTCTCTAAAAGATACCACACATATCTTTCCTCTTTATCATTCCATATACAGCCTAATTAATTGATTGACTAAATCAATTAATTATTTTCTTATCTTCTTTGGAAATATTTGAATCACATAAATTCAACACTCCACCTTGATTCAAATATAACTATCTCTCTGCATCATCACATCTCGACAAATTATTGGGTCTACGTCAACAAGTTCAATGTGAACTAGTATGGGCAATATTGCCCAAACAGAACTTCCAAATCTTTCCCAAGCACAAGAAAGATAGTATGCACATTATCAAACATAATGCATACGAGAAAGTACCAAAATTCTTCAACAAATCCAATGTTGGAGATGAACATGTAGATACTAATCTTCGAGAGACCAATGGAGATTTAACAGCGCGCTTCACCTTCTCCATTCCAAATTGAGTGAGGACATACTCAATATTATCTACTCTAATCTCCTCCATAAGAATTTTGCTAGACTTTCCTAAGTCAACATCAACAGACTCACCAACAAGCTCCACAACATTCAAAGCATAAGATGAAGAATCATCGCTACAAATATGCTTACAAATAGGGCCAACTGAACCAAAAGGCCTTTCCAACAAGTAAGCTCCACCTAGAGTCTGAACCTCTGTAATCTTCTCATCAACCATGGTATCATCGGAAATACCAATATCTTTCTGAACATGGAAACAATCTGATGACTCCAAATGTGTTTGGCAATTTTCTGTCCTTCCAATGTCATCACTTGATAGAGGCTCCACCTTCAAGAAAGACCTCTCATCAAATATCGCATGCCTGCTAGTCACAATTCTTCTAGTTGTTTTACACCACAACCTATACCTCTTCACTCCTTCTGTATAGCCTAACAAAATGTGCTTGCTTTCCCTAGACTTCAACTTATCATGTCTCTCATCTTCTAAATAAGTTGAACAACCAAACACTTTAAGGAATGAATAATCAACAGGCTCTCTTTTCCATATCTCTTCTGAGATCTTCATATCTATGGCAATATAAGGTGTGCGGTTGATGAGAAATACTGCCATAGATATCGCTTCTGCCCAAAATCCCACTTCTAGACCAGCAGTCGTTCTCAAGCTCGTAGCTCTCTCCCACAATATCCGACACATGCTCTCCGCCACTCCGTAACAATGTGACTCAACTGAAATAGAAAAATCTCTAATTACATGCTCGGACTCACAATAGTTAGTGAATTCTTGTGACATAAATTCACTACTATTTCCAACTTTGAGAACCTTCAAACGCTTCCTCGACTGCTTCTCTACCAAGGTCTTCCACTTACAAAATTGGGAAAATATTTCATGTTTGGCCTTTAAGAAATAGACCCAAACCTTACGTGAGAAATCATCCATAAATAAGACGAAGTAACTGGCTCCACCAAAAGATGCAACTGGGGTGGGTCCCCGCACATAAGAATAAACATACTCTAGAAACTCTGTAGATCTAGGTCTTCCAACATCAAATGTGACATGCTTCTTCTTTCCAAAAGAACAATCTCCACAAGAGCTAGGCCTCAACTGACAAACACCATCAATCAACCCACGCTTCTTTAATACTTCAAGACTCTCCTCATCAACATGACCTAAACGAAGATGCCATAACTGAGTAGAATCTGAAATACTAGAATCAGTAGAAACTACCGACTCTTCTAAGACTGTCTCTCCATGAAGCACATAAATATCATTAACTCGCACCCCTTTCATCACTACCATGGAACCCTTCGCCACTCTCAAATTCTCTCCATCTATTATTATCCTCATACCAAGTCTACTCAAAGCTCCAACTGATAACAAACTTCTACGCAGCATCGGAACATGTCTAACATCCTTGATAGTCCTAACAACACCATCATGCATCCTAAACCTCACACTTCCAACGCCCACAACATGACAAAATGTGTCATTCCCCATATGAACTGTTCCACCATCAATTTTCTTGTAACTGACAAAACAACTCCTATCTGGCGTCATATGACAAGAGGCTCCAGAATCAATCACCCAACTTGTGTGCTCTAAAGGTGAAATACTGGCTGAAAGTAATGATGTATTACTATCACTTCTATCCGCATCTGATCTAACTGCTGGCAAAACTGAAGCTTTCTCCTTCTTCTCTCTCTTCTTTCTAAGAGCTGGACAATCCCGTATGAAATGTCCCTTCTTCTTACAATAATAGCAAGCACCCCTTCTAGGACCCATGAAATGAGACCTACGCATATCTCTACCTCCAAGGTGCTTCTGCTTTTTATCTCTTCCTTTAGATGAACGAAATTGTTGCTGAAGAACACCGTCATTAGTCTTCACCTTCCATGTCCCAACAACTCCTTTTCTAACAAATTTGGTGATGCCATAATTTTTCATACCACTACTGAAAGAATTTGCCATTGATAACTAATCTAGAACAAGACAGCTAGCTCCGATACCAAACTGATGTGTGGAAATTCAATTGATTCGCACAAACTCCAAAAACGCAGCGGAATGCTAATGCACGGAAACAATCAAAAAAGAAGGATCTAGCTTGTCGATTAATTACCAACCACAAATTCAATGAAAAATTATCACCAAAAAAAAAATTACAGAAGAAAGGAGAACACGGAGATTTAACGTGGTTCGGCTAGATTGCCTACATCCACGAACCCAACAACTATTCTTTATTTCACTGAAGAAAGAGAGTACAAAAGAGAGAGATTACAAAATTATAGGTAGCAAAGTGGAGAGACTAACCTATAATTACAAATTGAATAATCAATTTATCCAAAGACTTGTTTGCGCTCAAAACCCCTAATTGATTGACTGCAGAAATTAGGGTATACTGAAGAAGAGGATAATGGTGGATGCTTTCTCACACGCTCACACACATATGAAGAAGAACTTCCTTCATTTAAATAGGCATGAAAATGAAGGATGCTTGGAGATAAAGAAAATTAACTTCCAGATTATGTGACAACCTTTTCATATTACTTGATTTGATTCCAATGCACATAAATGACAAAAAATATATGTTTCCATAAATTTCTATTGCTTAAATTAATCTCCATGTATAAACTTCTCTATCTTCATATAATAAATCTGACTAATTGATTGATTAGCAATTAATTAGTTTCCATTCTCTAAAAGATACCACACATATCTTTCCTCTTTATCATTCCATATACAGCCTAATTAATTGATTGACTGAATCAATTAATTATTTTCTTATCTTCTTTGGAAATATTTGAATCACATAAATTCAACAGGTTCATTAGTAATAATAGGTTTGTATTGTCTCCTAGATAACATCCGAATACAAATTCCAATGCCAATAATTATTGGTGGAGTGGTATTAGGATCTGAAATGTCAGCCACCATTGATGTTAGGGTAAAAGTTCAGGGCTGGTGAAATCAAATGTGCTAAGGAGTAGGATAGGATGAGGAGAATAATAGGAATTTTGGTGTGATTTGATGATGAGGTTTGGGTTGCGGTACGATGAATGAGGTGGAGAGGAAGGAGATGGGGAAGAAACAGATGCAAAGGTTATCGTGACAGTAAAGAAGTTGGAGAAGAGAAAAGGAGAAGTGTGAGAAAGGCAAAGAGGTTCGGACAAAGAAGTTTTATTATGATAGGGTGTTGAGGACAGAATTGTATAACTAGTAGCACAGAGTGGAGTCATAGGAGATAGGGAGAGAGGATGAGGTACCGATGGAGGGTGTATGGAGGAGACAAGGGCGTTGAGATGGAAGCTGTTGCAATCGTTGGGTGTTGAAGTTGAGATGAGAAAAGTAAGGTTGTAGGAAACTTTGTCATAGTTTATCTTTATAGATAAAGAGTGTTAATGAAGGAGTTTGATGAGGATGTGGTGATGGAAATGTCAGGAGAAAGAAACAGTATGCGGGATGATTTGTGTCAATGGTGGTGGATTAGGAGTATGCAGAGGTAGTTGTGTGGAGGTGGAGACTTTTGACATTGGTGGTGAAATGGAAGAGATAATGGTAGATGAGTTGAGTAATGAAAGATTAATAAGACTGACTGAGTGTGGATTTTAAGCATGTCTACATGATGAGTGAGAATGGTGATGTTGGGAGGCCATGTTGCATAGTTGGAGTAGCGTTTGGATTGATTCCATGATGTCGGCCATTAAGTTCATATAGTAAAGGCACTAATCTATATTTGGTATTACAAAAAAAGAAGAGGACGAGGAGGTGAGAAAAGGAGGAAGAAACAATAGGAGAGAATATTTGTTGTCATTTTTCTTATCCATTAAGCAAGGATATTGAGTACATATATAAAGTCATTCTCTAATATAAAAAATGGATAATTAATCCACTCACAATATGACAGCTCACCGTGCTAAAGACAAATTTTTATAACTAATTACTCAATTACTACATATTAATATCTTTTATTTATCTCTAGTATTTACAGATTAATCTAGAAGTTTGCCACGAATTTTTTTTCCTTCCTTAGATCATGTCATTTTCTCTTATGGCCTATGTGCCAAATTGTTGTGGAGCATAAATATATGCGTATGCCTTGAACGTATCATCGTTTTTTGGAGTTCAAACATGTTGAATCTACTAATAAATATTGTGGTGTATACCAAAAGCGATAATTCTTCATTCCTTTCAATTCTCGCTTCCCGCTATTAGTCTTAACCTAACGTAAATCTCAAACATTCTATATTATTAAATTCAAACCTTATTTTGGTTCTAACATGTTATCACTTCTTTGATGTGACCATGAGAGGACAAATGACGATGATGAGCTAGACAAAAATGAAGATTGGCTTGAAGAGCATCAAAATCGATGGAAGAGATGTTGCTTTTCTTTTAACCAAAAATAATCATAAGTATCATCAATTGAATACTCAAACAATTTTCGAAAAGTAGAGGAAAATGCTAAACTAAGTCCATCATAAAAGAAAGCATCTTGGTGAATTGTTCCTCTTGGAAATCCTAAGCGCTAAAGAAGGATATGGAGGCCCCGAACAACTCTCTTAAAGAGGCCACAAGGAAGAGGAAGATTTATGACCATAATCCTTAAATACATAAATATCACAAACAAATCAGTTCTTACTAACGATCAAGAAAACTCCTTGTTATAAGGAAATGTTTATTCGCTCAGAAGGAAAGAGGATGATAGCACACATACTCCGTCTTTTGTTTGGGAGATCTATTGAGAGAAAAAGTCTCAATTTTGAGGGCACGAAAGAAATCTTAATCAAGTAAAAAGCGTGTTTGATGGAGGAGAATTTTCCCATTATTTGTAGGGAGAACTTTCCTACTGTTCCATCCAAACAATACGAATGAGATTGGATCTATGAATTATGACATGAACAATCCAAGTTTAATTAGTTAAAGCTACCTTCATTCTTTTTTCAGTTATTGAGTCTACACAGAGTAATTTCCCATAGGTATCTATTTTTCTTTTGATTCGTTTTTTACTATGGTGCTAGAACCGGTTGTAAGCTCGGTAGCTACTTCTGATTCAATGGTTTTTCAACCATGCCAATGATGTCTATCACTTCTGCTGCTCCATCATCTATCTTGGTTGAGATTATAACTTCCATCTTTTCAAAGCTAATGGGTACTGGTTCTTCAACACTAGCGTTACAAGGTTTATCTTCAAACTTACCTAACATACACACATTACATCAACATCATCACATTCGGACACCACTTTAGGATCATCTACATATATCATCTAAGCATCTAATTACTGCTTTATACCATTTACACTAATAAAAATACATTCATTTATAGGTATAGCATCATCAATGAGGGATGCTTTAAAGAGCGTTTCATGGTTCGGCCCCGCTCAAGGCAAGGAAGTTAAGCACAGAAACAGAAAAAATAGAGGCAGAGTTGGTTGAAGCTAAGTTCCTTCTAGAAAAGTATAAAAGAATGATTTTATCAATGATAAGAGCAAATACTTGTAAGCAGGTTCTACTAAAAAATCATAGACAACAAAGGTGTAGGGAGAAAAATGATGGAGGGATTCCTTTAAAGGAAAGAAAAATCTATCTACATAACCCAATTCTAATGATCGAGATAGGAGCTCACCTTATCACCACCATTTGTCCTCATCATCACCATCAATCTTCTTCTATAACCGTAGAACCACAATTCCTATTGGATCAGGTGCATCGGGCAGTAGGGTGGTATGGACAAATAAAAAAAATCAATTTTAGTTCATTAGGCACTACATCTTTCATAACATTATCATGAATAATGTTGTCAACATCAAATCATATTTAATCATTTATTTGATGGATTTATTTAAATAATATCGTTATGTCAACAATATTAATTTGATTTAAAATAAAATAATTAATGAGGTAATTTATTATCAAATTAAATAAAGCTTACTCAATTATAAATTTATATATGATTTTAACTTTCAAAAATTAATATCTGAATGGTAATAACTAATATAATAGTTTCAATTCAAATGGTAGATATACAAATTCAATATTTCATAGGTCAGTATTATAAATAGAAATGAATGATTTGCCTTAATTCAAATACCATATATTCGAATCGAATGAATAATGTCTTAATATAATATTTTTGATGAATGTTATTGTTTAAAAATAATATTAAAATTATAACGTTTAATTTACAGAACTTGAAACGATTGTATAATTTGTTGATATAAAATTTCAATGTGCTTAGAGTTCAACTATGAACATAATGGCACAAGTTGCATGCAAAATAGAGTTTAATGCATCAATTATTTTACCTCTTCTCCACAAACAACCCTAGCTATTCAATGCTTTTCACCGCATCAATTATTTCAACTACCAAAGTCTACCAGTGTCACCATGGCTATCACCTAGCTACTCCCCCAAAGTCGTACTTCTCTCTAGTACCCTCGTTGCCATCTCTAAAGAAGGGTTGCAAGACCCTAAATTTTCAAAGTTAATCTAAAATACTTTTCCTTTCCACTGCTTCATACCATCGCACCTTCATCTACATCGTCTTCATCGAAGAAAAGATCACCAGATCTGGTACCCGAGCTCATCGTTGATGACATCGACCTTGAGCTGTAGTTTCTCCATCGAGAAATCCAATTATAATTCGATTGCAAAAGGCATCATTAAGATATAATGTATTTTGGTAAAATGGAATGAATTATATATTTACAGAATGAGAAATCTCGGTATAGTTATAACTATACTGATGTGCTATGTGAATATCATACCTAGATGCATTATTCAATGTAGGACCAACACAAGTGAGATCTTATTCACTTAATTAATTAAACTTATTTAATTAATTCATACCCATGTATATTAGCCCATCTAATTTGAAAACCATCTAAAAAAATTTAACTACCAAAATTATATGTTTTTATATATAATTTAATTATTATATTGACCCAAATAATAAATAAACAAATGTAGAATAGTTATATTTCATGCATTAGTTTGACCCTCTAATAATCGTTATTAAAATTATAAATAAATTGTTTTAATCATTATATCAACTTCTCTAAATAATATTTATAACTTTCATAAATTATTTTAATAAATTATTTTCGATCAGAAATAGAGAGTTATGGTTTTGTGACTCCTAGATGCAAAATCAGCCCTTAGAAATATTTAAACAATTTAAACATTAAAGCATATATGAGCTTCGCTTAAGCATGGTAGTAGACACGAGATCGGTTACTTGCAATTGTAGATATGAAATCCAATTTTATTATCTTTAAAGCAATATCAATAAGCAGCGATACTACACATTTTCTCTCCATCATCACTATATCACGTGGTTATGATCCAATATCCATAGTCAATTGCAAAGTCCAACATTAATGTCCATAGTCCTTCTTGTAACAATTATAAATTAACTAATTTGCTTTAGACAAAGAGTTTGACTTTACATTGATTACCAGTTACGTGATACTAACCTTCTATTCTAAGGAGACAACCCCTCTTTTAAACAGTATTTACTTAAAATGGTTCAACTTGTACCTAAGTATAGCCTCAAGATGATCCATATTGTTAAGTGATTTACCATAATCGAATTATAATTTAAACATATAAGATTCATGGTATTCTCAAGTCAAAATACCGATGCACATCCCCACTTAAGATCTTTTATTAGAATTTAACCTATAGAAGACTCTCAGTGAATCATTCTGTAACTTTTCCAAACAACTACATGTACGTAACCCTGTGGTGCTGCAAAAATCATAAGTAATTCACCTTCCATCACATGGAGAGCATCAAGTACAATAGTCCCAATGGATATATCATTATCTGGTTCTTGAGATATCTTAATTATGAATAAAAGTCATGGTCATGAAAACAAATTTAATGCTATTCTAAAGGATTAACTGCTTAGATATATTTAATTTATTTAAACATTATTTATATCTCAATATAATAATATACTTAATAGAAACTAAAACCAAAAGCTTACATTGTTTCGAAAAAGATTCAACATAAGAGTTAAGTTATACAATTAAATTATATAATTGCCCTAGGGCATAATCTTAACTCTACAACCTCTCACTTGCACTCTAGGCCAATCATGGTGACTCATAATGTAACATAATCTATATTGAGGCTCTAAAATAGATATTAATAATGTTGCAGTCTTCCTTAGCATTATTTTTCCAATGATAAAATGAAATCAATTATTATATCATTAACTTCAAGAGCACAAGAATTTACAAATTTTAACAAAGCATTTTTACTTATTAATTTGCAAATTCATAACATTCCAATTTCATTACATTACCAAACCTCAGGATTTCATCGTTCTAATAAAATATAATAAATATAAATATATATTCCAAGAGTGACATATGATGATGCCCACTTGGAGGATCAGAATTTTTATTACTTAGATAGTTACAGTACTTGTCATTACATACATTCGACAATAAAGGAAAGCAATTAACATTGCACAATGCAAATAATACTTCTAGATAGCAGCTTGCCTCCTACATGTCTTTGAAAGCTTATTTGTCTAAATTTGAAATACCTTAATCTCATGCTAACCAATCCAAATCGAGCACTTGAGAGTTTAGAAGGAATTTAAAAACTTTGGGTTAGACAAAAAGTCTGGTGCGGATAATATTAGTCCATCTCAAACTAAAATATAAGTACTTACTGAGAACACACAGTTGAGCGAAATGAGTTTCCCCTCACTAATACTAATATGTCATCCACAACATATCCACAAGCAAAATAATTAGCATATAATTGTAATACTAATATATATCATACATGTATAGGTTACAGTGAGTGGTCCATCATCCACTAGGGTCAAAGGTTACGCATTTCCATAATTACCGAATCCCATAAAATGGTCCATTTAATGACATAGTTTTCCTTGATTCACTACGAACTTATAATAGCTTTATCAGGCCAACTAAAAACCTATCCAGTTGACTCAGACCAAGATATATCGAATACTCCAATAGTATTTTAATCCATTCAGCAGAATATATCAATGGTCTAATAAGATCATTAGGAGAAAATATTCATGGTCTCCTAAAAATGATAGGAGAAAACAATAATGGTCTTTAAAAATCGGTAGAAGAAAAATATAGTTGAGAAATTTGCTATGAGTTCCTACGGATGCATAACTCTTATTTTTAGCCTCATATTGGCAATGCCCTATGCATTGGAATCATGGACCTCACTAACCGAGGGTTAAATGGATAGAGGATAGGGCGTGACTCTACCTTAGTGCCCACTTAAAAATATAGTTTAAAATATCCATGAATCATGTCTTTTTATCAGTAACGCATCATAACAAAATTTGATCTTTTCGATCTCCGGGAAGCAATTCTACCTCCTCAGGAGTTTAGACTGTCCATACCCATACTGGAATAATCCTAACTAGTCACCGGTTCTCAATCACCAAGGTTAAAATGTTGGGTGATAACACTTTACACATAAGTGAGTGTGTCAACAATTTATTATATGAAAAATAACCGTTCAAGTTACACAAATGAACATATAACACAGTAGTAATCATCGTAAATATGGATTCATGTGATAGTCAATTTATACACAAAGCTACTTATAATAAAGTAATGATCCCCTTCTCTTAAACTCTTTTTTAAACTGGGTTAAAAAATTCATTCTTTTCTTTTCTTTGAAAACGTATAAAAGTACTTGACAAAACCTTCTTTTTGTTTGAGTAAAACTTTGTCCAAAATAGAAATGAAAATTTACCAAGTGTTATAAAACTAGCTATCTTTCCTTTCAAAATAATATGCTATTGGACTTGGAAAACTATCACATTATTGCATGTTGAAAACATAGGCTATCGCAAGTTAAAGAGAATCATGCTAACTCATGTTGACACTATATATAACTATCACATATTGACAATATAGCTATCGCATATCAACCAATAAAAAATACTTAGCTATCGCAAGTTGATTAAGTACATAGCTATCACATGCTGATAAAAACAGCTTTCGAAAATTAACAAAGCATAGGCATCACACGCAGATAGAAATATAACTATCGAGCATAAAATTATAGCCATCATGTTTTGACAAAATAGTAGCAATTAAAGGTTGATAAAATAGTAGCTATTAAAGTTTGATAATAACATCCATTGTATGTTAATAAAATAGGAGCTATTGCATGTTAATAATTGTCGCAAGTTGAAAATCTAGCACTTATTGCAAATCAATAAAACAGTATGGCTATCGTAGATTGAAAACACGTCTATCGCAAGTTGATAAATCAAATCGCTATCACATGTTTGATAAAAAGATGGCTATTGAGGGTTAACAATGACATTTACATAACCAATTGCTAATTGATTTATTTCTTTTAAAAATAGTAACTTTTCGCGTAACCACTTTATTTGTCCAAACCTCATTGGTTAAACAAAATCTTTTCAGAATTTTACAGCAAATCAAGGAGGAAAACTCTTTTTTTTCAAAACAAAATTTTCCTTTAATTATACCATTTATCTCGTTCTACAAATAAATCCTTTTTGCATATAACAATTTATTTTAAATAGCAATCACTTGGTAAAAATCCTTAAAATTTCTTAAAAAACAATATTTACTTCTTTAACAACATATAAAAATTCTAGACAAAAATAATTAGTTTTCACATTTTAAATAATTAAATTCCAAAATACTCTATTTTTCCACATTAGAAATTCATAATAAATTCTTGACAATTATAAAAATTTTAAAATTAAAAACTCATCTCCAAAATATGATCTTAAACATTATGTCAAAATTTTACAATATTTGAAAATTGAATGCTTAGTTTCTCATATCTAAAACTATTTTGGAAAATTTCTTAAAATGCATAAATGATAACCATACTTCAACAAATGATTCTCTATCTCATATTCAAGATAAATAAAAACAAAAATTTGGATCTACCTTGGAATCGGAATTAAACACATCAATACAAAGAGTTGGAAATATTATTCTATCTCTTTCTTTGTTGAAATGTTGGGATTTGTTTTAAACTTCTTTTTCCTTAACTTTTCTTCTTCATAGTTAAAATGGTGGTCTTCTTTCTTTTTTCAATTTTGGGAATGCTAATATAGTGGATAAAGGGGAAACGAGAGAATAATATATTTTTTCTCTTCCATATTTATCTTTCTTTAGTATTGTATATATTTATTACAATTTCTACCTTCAAAACATTCTCTTCATTATATTATTTAAGGATGAATTAATTGATTAATATGGCTAATCCTACATTTCCTACTTTCCATTTAATTATCCCATCATTAAATATTCAAATATTGTGCAGTAGGGGTTCAGGGTGTTACAGGCTCTCTTAAAGAATTTCGTCCCCGAAATTAGAATAAGGAAAACAACAATAATCATATCTATCTTACAAACATGTGTCATAAGCACATAAAATCAAAAATACTAGTGTGACTACTACGCAAAAGTTTATAAAATATAGACCAGTCGCCATATAATCAAAATAGATTGGGATACACCTCCTTAATCTTATCATCTATCTCCCAAGTGCAGTCTCATTCATTGTCAGTCTATTAGACCTTTGACAACTTGACTATCTTATTCGTTAACTTCTTATTATTTCTATCAGCTAGAGGAATAGGTTGCCGAATGATAGTTATATCAAGCTCCACTAATAAATCTTCCAAAACTGTTGGCTCTATAGTATTCTCTAGATTACGCACATACTTCCTCAGATGAGATATGTGGAAAACATTGTGGACTCCTACCAATTATTCGATAACTCTACTAGATACAGGAGTTTTTCGATCCTCCTTATGACAGGAAATGGCTAAACATAGCTAGGTGTTAATTTTTCCATCTTTCCAAATTGTATAACACCCTTCATCAGTGATACTTTCACACAAATATAATCTCCAACTGAGAATTCCAAGTCCTTTTGTCTTCTATTTATATTATTTTATTCCTTTATTGTGCTTCCTTCATCCTTGTTTAGATTAACTCAACCTTTTATGTGGTTTCTTTCACCAAATCTGGATCAAGTATTGGTCAATCACTGTCTCCAATAAACATGCAGATGATTTGCATGGACTTCCATACAATGCTTCGACAGGTGCTACTTCTATACTACTCTGATAACAATTATTATTATAGTAAGCTCGACTAAGTGTAAATGGTTTTCCAATGACCATCCAAATCTAGTACACAAATTATCAATAAATCTTCAAGCACCTTGTTAACCCTTTTTATTTGCCCATCAGTCTGTGAATGGCAAGTGGTATTCAACTTCAGCTCGGTACCTAACTGATTTTGTAAGCTTCTATCGAATTCACTAGTCAACAAAGGATCCCTATCATTTATAGTGCTACTCGATATTTTATGAAGTCTCACATTTATGAATAATTTTGCCAAACTAAGTGTCATCGTTGTTGACTTAACATGGATAAACTATTCACTCTTGGTCAGGATATCAACCATGGCCTAAATGCTTTCTCCCATATTCTACATTGGTAGCCCACTGATGAAATCCATACATATAGAACCCTATTTCCATAGTGGCACTTCTAGAGGTGAAAGTAGTCCAATTGGCTTTTGATGCTCGACTTTTACTTGTTGGAAATTTGTACATTCCTTCACCTGTAAGCCAACAACTCCCTTCTTTTTTTTAGAAGAAACTCCTCTTCATATCTTGGTACATCTTCATACCTTCGGGATGGATACTAAATTTCTATAAATGACATTCTCTAAGAACTTCATTCCTTAGATTATCCACATTTGGAACACATAACCATTTGTTTCTTTTTTAACTATCCTCTTTGGTCAAGTAAAAAATCTTTCAAATCATCAGTCTCTCTTCCCACTTCTAGTCTCTTAATTCGATTAGCTAGTATTGGGTCATCTTTTTACCTTGCAGCAATTCTTTCGATCAGCTAGTATTGGGTCATCTTTTTTACTTCACAGCAATGCTTTTGATCCATACCGGTTGAACTTTTGGTTAAGAAATCAGTGTGGTAATCTGGCTAGAATTGGTCGTCGACCTCATCTTAACTCCACACGAAGTCAACACCTCTAGATGTTCCATTCAAACAACATCGCCAACAACACATTTTGGTGTTTTCTACTTAGTGCATCTGCAACTTTATTTCCCTTCCTCGGTGCTTACTTAGTCCCAAAGTCATAAGTTGCTTAAAACTTTAGCCAACCTTTTCTTATATCTAGTTCTTTCTCAGAAAACATATACTTCAAGGACTTATGATTCATAAATAATGTGAATCCTTCTCTCAAATGGTAGTGCTTCCAAACCTTTAATGCAAAGATCACCATTGCTAGCTCTAGATAATGATTAGGATATCTAACTTCGTGCAATCAAAGCTATTGAGAAGAAAAGGCAATGACTCTGCATTAATACATATACTAACCCAAATCCACATGCATCGGTATACACCACCAATTCCTAATTCCCATTAAGAACAATTAACTCGAGTGCATTGAGCAACAAATGCTTTAGCTTCTAAAATGCTTCTTCATAGTTATCGGTTCAAACAAACTTTACATCCTCTTTGTTAACACAGCTATAAACACTGATATACGAGATAAATCTTTAATAAAACTTTGGTAATAGTGAACCAACCTCGAGAAACTTCTAACCTTAGTCACAATCTCGGGTCTCTTCCAACTATTCATAGCTTTGATATTCGATAGATCCATGGATAATCCATTCTCCTAAACTATATTTCCAAGAAACTTCACATCTTTTTCTCAAAAATGGCATTTTGAAAACTTCGCCTTTAGTTGATGCTATCTCAACGTATCTAGCACCATTCTGAGATGAACTTCGTGCACTTATTCGTTCATAGAATATGTCAAAATGTTGTCAATAAAGACCAACATGAATCTAACCAAAAAAGTAGGCGCGTTGGGTCAGTCCTAAAGGCATGACTAACCTTCATATGAACTATATCATGTTCGAAACATAGTTAATGGTTGTAACACCCATATTTTGATGTACTATAATATGATAAATTAAAAAAATAAATGACTAATTAAATTAAAGCATAAGTTGAAAAATGAAGACAAGTTATTAAATAAGAAATGAATTTAGAATGAGAAGTTAGGGGATCGATAAGAATAGCTAGTTGTCCAAAGCCCATAATACTAACCCCATTAACCTTCCCACTCTTCATTCATTCTCCACTTATTCAAAACAAAATAGAACAAAAGAAAACAAAGATAGAATAGGTCATCCATACTTTAAGGGAGAAAAGAGGAAGATCTAAAGGAAAATAAAAGGAGCATTCATTCCTTAGACAAACAAAGGCTTTAATCAAGTTTAAACAAACCAAATATGAGCAATTCTTTCTCTAAAACCATCTAAACACATATGGATTTAGATTGTATGTATTCCCGATGATTTAAATGTTAATCGTCAATTTTAGGAAGACTAAAATATATTTGTTCATGAAATTTAAAGATGATAATTAATGAAGTATTCATGAAAAATATGAACCAAACCTTCTCTTAAATCACATGAAATTTTTATATGATGTGTATAACAATAATGTGGAGGTGATTTTTAATTTTTTTAGTTTTCTAAAATTATTTGGAATTTATATAAATGTTCCAATTTAAGAAAATGCCTAATTTAATAAATTGATTAATTGAAAATTTTAAGTTAATTATTTTATCTTGAAAATTATATATGAGGACAAATATGATGATTATGATTTTTGGTTAAATTTTGGAATTTTTCCAATGCATTTTCCAATTTATTAGAATTATTTAGTAAAGGGAAGAGCAAATTACTAAAAGGCAATTGATTAATTAAGATGGTAATTGACAATTTCTTAAAAGAAATTTGTATAAAGCCTTGGTAACCAATGATAATATGATAGATAAGTAGATTAGGTAAAAATTCAATTAATAATGAAAATGTCATATCACATGAAGTGGCTCAAAATATCAACTTCCGATGGCTTTTCAATTAATTCTGAAATTTCCATATCAACATGAAATGGCTAAAAAAAATATGAACTTTGGATGGCATTTCAATTAATTATGAAAATGACATATCCAAGTGAAGTGGTTCAAAATATCAACTTGCGATGGCTTTTCAATTAATTATGAAAATACCATATCAACATGAAATGGCTCAAAATAACAATATGCGATGTATTTTCAATTAATTATGAAAATGTCATATCAACATGAAATGGCTCAAACAACAACTTGCGATGGCTTTTCAATTAATTAGAAAATATCATATTAGCATGAAATAGCACAAAATATCAACTTGCAATGGCATTTGAATTACTTATAAAATGCCATATCAACATGAAATGGCTAAAAATAACAACCTATGATGGCTTTTCAATCAATTACTTACGAAAATGCCACATCAACGTTGAGATGACCGCCATACACTGTCGAAACCCAATATACGTGTATAGTGAGCTGTTGGAGGTGCTCAACTAATGCGGGGTGATCATCTATAAGTGGTAAAGTAAATGAAGAACACAGAACCTATCTTATATCTCACAGCGCATCAAATAAAATATAATATTGAAACATCTTAGATGTAAAACAGGCGAGATAGTAAATAACTGAATAGATCACAACATTAGAGTATTTAGATCCAAACATTCAACAACATAAGTAATAGAGTTGTAAATCAAATAGTAACTCATAAACTATCTCTAAATAGAAAGCACTAGCAAGCTCCATAGTGCTATGCAGTGGAATAGTAAATGGGTATGTATAATAATATGAGCGTAGCCTCCTGCTCGCCAACTATCCAGCTCCACATCCTCACTAGAATTGATATTCCTAATCAACTCATTTAAGTGTACCTAGAGTAATAGGAAGCAAAACATAAAAACCAGGTTAGACAATAGTCGAGTGTGAGTGGTAGAAATCACAAATACTATAAAGGCAATAAAATAGGAAAAATGGTATGGAAGATTATACCTGACCTGTCTCTGCATCCACAGACTTAGCACATATAAAATACTTAACCTACTTCATGATAATCATCATGGGCATATTATACATCAAAGTACGAAGGGTGTCTAGATATCAACATCGGTAGCATCTACATCATGTGATATCCCTAAGGTGATAGCAACAACCAAACAAAAATAGCATCCATCATCCATCCTCATATTCATTCACTTAGTGCATTGGTTATATGATACTCATATACCCTATCATCAGGTTAAGGACTACTCTATGTCCTGGATTCTCGGTACTCAAATCCATGCCACTCAGTTGGCCAGGATCTTGATTAACATCGTCATAGTCTAGGGTACAATGGATCTAAATATCATGCAACTTAGGCCATCGATACCTAAGCGAGAATCCTCACTTACCCCTGCTTTACGAGTACACACCGCAATCTATGAATACCAACGATCCCTTTGCATACATCGTCTATAGTAAAGAGCATTTTAGAACTGTTCTTTCAACTCACATCTGAAGTCATCATGGCAATTAATTAATCCAGACAACCATTGTAAGTCAAAGATTGGCAATGTGTGTGCCGTAACCTGCCTCCAATAGTCTCCTCAATCTGACTCATTGTTCCCTGCTTTGCCTCCTGAAATATAATTATATATCATCAAAGTCATCACTTCCCATCATGGAACCACCATCGTAGAGTCACAAGTGATTGTCATCAAAAATCAACGAAACGGTCAAAAAACTCACTTTAGGGTTGACTCAAAGTCCGAACTAAAGTAATCATCACTTTGACTCGAAGTAGACTCTGGAAATTCTGGCCCGAAGTTAGACTCAGGAAAAAACAAGATTCTCTCCAAGCAAACCCAAGGTTCGGTACCAAGCCTTGACTTAGCCTATTTTCTTTTCTCTGAGATTTCCCTAAGTCTGATCGATGTTTATAGCCAAATTACTTGAATTCAAGCCCAAAGCAATCCATTACCGACCCATACTCCCAAGAACATCACCAATCCATCAATATCTTGAGCATACGGACTCCAATCGACTTGAAATTTGAAATATGGCCTTATGGGGCCTTCCTTGTCACCTCATATCGATCTCACCTGGTTTGGAACAATAATTAAGGATAGGTACCAACCCCTAATTTGGAAGTAACATCATTCCAAAGGACTTGGAAGTTTCACTGAATCCATAAGACTTGGAAGTTTCACTGACCCATAGAACTTTGAAGTTGCACCGACCTATAGGACTTGGAAGTTGCGCTGACCCATAGGACTTGGAAGTTGCATTGACCCATAGTAATTGAAACTTGACATGCGACCTTTTTAGGCCTTCCTTCTTGCCTCAATTTGATTGCGCCAAATTTAGGGTATATTATGGTCATCACCGACCCTTAACCCCAACTTATCTGATTTGTCATTCGATCAGCTTTTTCAAACATGCAAACATTAAGCAAGCGTAAATCCATCATAGATAAGCAATAGTAATAACCAAACATCCAAATAAACCATTTTAAAGAAATCTAATTCTAAGGTGAGGGTTAGGATTCATAAGAACATGATTTAGGACCCATAAGATATGTTTTTGCAAATTGAGTCCAAATCATCAAAATTCACATATATGGTTTATTATATTTTAAAAACATTTTAGGATTTTTAAAGAATTTTTAAAACATCATTAGGGTGTTAAATAGCCCATTAGCAAGTGAGAGATCTAATTAGTCATTTTAATCCAAATCCAAGCCCAAATCTTCAGTGAACAGTAAAAGCACAAATCCCAAGGTCCTCACAATAGAAAATCTCTAATCCCAAGTGAAGATCTCACTATCTCCTCTTAATGAGGTAATTTGGCGGATTAAAGTGTATTTTAGGGTCGATTTTTGGTTAATGGATGTTAATGGAGGTTTCTAACTATTTTGGGAGTAGTGAAATGATGGGAATGAGGTCCCATCATCCTCCATATGCTTAAATCCTGAAATGGGTCAAGTTACCCAATTAAGATGCTCATAATCAAAGGAAACTTCAAATAGCCATTACTTGAAAACATAAGTCCGTTTTCTAATTATAATCGCTCTACGAAAAGGGAAACCATCATCTAGATCAAATAGAAGTGGTTTTAGATCCTAACTCTACTCCTATCAAAAGTTATAGTTCATACAAGATTTCGTAGGGTCAAAATGGTCATTGAAAATTCAATAGAAATTCCAAGGAAAAGTAATGACCCTAGTAGTCATTTCCCAAAATTATAGAATCATTAGACCTCATATAAAAATAATATAAATGTTCCATGATCCTCCAACACTTAAGATACTAATCATTACATTCTCCCGCCTTTAGAAATTCACCCTCGAAATTCCATAGTTAAATCAATAGGGTCATCATGCTTGCCCAACAGCCATATACAAGCATAGGCAACCATCAGACATCAAATATGCATACATAACAGTAGAGGAAAAAGAAAATATTTAATCCTATCTTAGCATTCATGAAACTATGTTATGGTATAATTCATAATATCATAGGTGAAATTAAAAGTGATAAATATGAAAATATTACCAAGTAAGGTGCTCTGGATATGTTGTCCATATGCTCTCATTGGTCTCTCAAGTGCAATTGCCTTCACTATCGCTCCACCGAACCTTCACTAACTTCACCGGGTTCCTCCTAAACTGCATCGTATCATGTCTGACGATACAAATAGGCCTATGTGGTCTCAAAGCCTCTGGTTCAATCTCGATATTATCTAGTTGATCTAGTGCGATAACTATGCCTAAATAGTGCATAAATTTTTGTAGATGAGAGACAGGGAAGACATTGTGCACTCCCACCATCCTTTTGGGGTAAGTCAACTCTATAAGCCAGGTTCTCAATCCTCTCTAATCGAAAAATGACCAAACAAATCTCAATGCTAACTTCCCTCTACTACAGAACCGAATGATATTCTTCAATAGAGATATCTTGGCAAATACCATGTCGCTTATAGAGAACTCTAGATCTCAATGTCTCCCATCAGCGCAGCTTTTTTGTCCACCTTGGGAAGCTTTCATCCATTGTTGAATGATCTCAATCTTTTTTGATGTTTCCCTAATCATATCTGGCCCAAGTATAAGTTTCTTACCCACTTCAAAACAACGAGAAGGTGCATTGCACAGTCGGACATACAATGCCTCGAATGATGCCATACTGATGATGGACTAATAACTATTGTTGTATGCGAATTCATGAAGATGTATGTGATCATTGCATAATCCCCCAAAGTCTAATATGAAAAAATGCAAAAGATCCTCTAAGATATAATTACCTCTCCCAGTTTGGCCTTCAATTTGAGGATGATATGCTATGCTGAGGTGCAGCTCTATCCTTAATGCCTCTTGTAGGATCTTCCAAAACCCACTAGTGAACAACGAATCTGGGTCACTCACAACGCTCTTTGGCATACTTTCATACTATCCATTTTACATACAGTTCGGCCAGTTTGGCTGTCGTTCTACTTGACTTGACGGGTATGAATCTGGCACCCTTGGTCAATTGATCGACTATGACCCAAATGATGTCGTACCCTACTTGAGTCCTTGGCAGTCCATCAATGAAATCCATTGATACATGTTCCCATTTCCACTCAGGAACTTCTAGTGGTTGCATCAAACCACTAGGCTTCTTCTGCTTTGCCTTAACCAACTAGTAATTCATGCATTTTAAGACGAATGTCCCAACATCTTTCTTTATCCCTCCCCATTAGTAGGTTTACCTCATATCATAGTACAGCTTATTACCTCCGAGATGTATTGTCATTCTCGAATGATGGCACTCTTTGGGAACCTCATCACTCAACCCATGAACATCAGGAACATACAATCTCCCGTTTTTATGGAGGCAACCATCTTGGTCAAGTTCTTACCATCTCATATCCTTAGACTCTACTCCCACGTCGATCTTGGAAATGATCTCGGCTAATCTGGCATCGTGCCTCAGACTAGTATTTATTCGCTCAATAAGAGTAGGTCCGATATTCAAGCTCGCCAACATCTTTGGCTCTAGCTCGCATCCCGGTCAGAAATCATAACTAACAAATATTCTAACCACTTCCACTATAGGAACATAGCTTCCAAGCTTGCATATCTCTTACTCAAGGCACCAACAACTGAATTTCCTTTACCTGATGTATACAAAATATCAAAGTCATAGGAGGCCAGGAACTCTAGCCATCGCTGCAAACGAAGGTTAAGATCCTTCTATAAAAAGAGGTACTTCATTGATTTATGGTCGGTGAACAGCTTGAACCTCTCTGCTAAAAGATAATGCCTTTAAATCTTTAGTGCAAAAACAATCCTTGCTAACTCTAAATCATGGGTCTGGTATTTCTTTTCATATGGCTTCAGTTGTTGACCCGCATATGCAACAACCTTGCCTCTCTGCATCAATATCGTGCCAAATCTGATACAACACGCATCAATGTATACTGTCATCAATGTATACTGTCATCAATGTATACGTGACCCAAGAATTGCACTTCCCTCCTCCAAAGGTGATATTTAGAAATCTTTGCCTTCAATTGGTGCTTTCTCGATACCTCTAGCACAATCCTCAAATATGACTTGTGTTCTTTTTCCGTCCATAAATAGACAAGAATACCATCGACGAACACAAGCATGAATTATTTTTAGCTGACCTACACGGTTCATGAGATTGACAAAGTATGCTGACGCATTGGTTAACCCAAATGACATAAGTAACCAAATATAGAAACCAGATGGCGTACAGAACACTGTCACCTACACACTCTCCTTTGCTACCCTCAGTTGGTGAAATCCCATCGCAAGATCCAAGTAAGAAAATACTCTAGCATAATGAAGCTAGTCAAATGAGTCATCAATCCATGAGAGTGAATACTTATTCTTCTTTAGTACTTTATTCCGCTTACGGTAATAAACAGATAATATAAGGGAGTCCTCCGCCTTCGTGGTGAATACTATAGCACTCCCCACTCAGATATACTCTTACAAATGAACCATTTTCGAAAAAAGTCATTCACTTGCACCTCAAGCTCTCTCTGCACCCTAGGTGCCATCCTCCTCAACGATATCACTATCGATCTGGCATCTTTAACTAAATCAATGTCGAATTTGATCACTCTATATGGCTGAAGTTCGATCACCACCTTGAATATGTCCGGATACTTCCTAGCAATAGGCACTATCGAAACTCATCATGTGGGATATCGAATGAATATAAAAAGTTGACCATAACATCATCATCTGATAGGTAGCCCAACACTACCTTTTGCCCATTTTCTGTCCCTATCGTTACCGACGACCTCTCAAACTCCACAATCACTTCGTATCTATGAAGCTAGTCCACCCATAGAATGATACTAAACCTAACGAAACCCAAAATAAAACAATCATAACCAAAAGAGCATCCACGAATTTCTAAGACCAACCAACAACATACCATACATAGGCTAGTGGAATCTCCAACAGGTTTCGTCACAACCAAATGTCAATTAACAATTTTAGGTCTCAATCTTTAACTATCTACTAAGTCACTAATATGAAGGAATGTGAATCCCTGTTATCAAGTAAAAATCATATTTGGAACATCATAATGAAATGCATACCTTAAATAACGATGCCCTTCCCCTTCTCTTTCACCGATGGAGCATTCTACGAAGTTGGAATAGCATTAATAGCATGCGATTTCACCGCTTGCTTCTACTTAGGCGGCTCAGGACAATCCTTCTTTATACGTCCAAGTTTGTTGCAGATGTAACACTTCTTTCACTTAGCTTTGCAGTCTCTACCGAAGTGACCTATCTCTCCATAATTGTAGCAAGCCGATCATTCTCTAGTCTTCTTCTTGCCATCTTTGTTCTAAAACTGCTTCCTCTTATTATTTCCTTTTTTCTTTCCACGCCCGCCTGATTGTGGCTTTGACTCTTCTTTAGGAATGATAGTTTTACCTTTTGGATACAGACTTTCATGCTCAAGGCCTTCTCGATTATGGTTTCAATGTTCTCGTCAATATGGCTAAGAAGTCGTCTAAGCCAATGATAGATTTTTTTTAATTTTAGTTTAATGGAATGCCGATGAAGGACATCCCATATTTTGATATAGCAATGAAATCAGAAACATAATTAGAGACAATCATATCCCCTTGCTTTAGATCCATGAACTTACGAAATAGAACAGGCCTCTGAGATGAAGTAATAAATTTTGACTCAAATCTAGCTTTGAATTAGTCCCAAGTGAATTGATCCTCAAGAGTGGCAGAGCTTACAACATTCCACAAGTTCATGGGTCACCCTTGAAGCTGTTAGGAAGCAAATCACCTTTTCATCGCATCATCTAGCTCTATGTGCTCAAAAATTCTTTCAAAGGTATCAAGTCATCATGCATTTCCATTGCTGACTCTGTCCCTTGAAATGGTTTACCACCAAGACTAGTAAAGTCTTTGTTCAGCTTAGCAAAATCAGCTTTAGGCGCCTGCACTAAAGCACCACCATCAGCAACATTTAGAGAAGTAACTTGAGCATTTTGCAACATGTTCGTCGTTATATTATTAAACACGGTCTGCAAATCGAGATTAGCAACATCCAAGCCAGCTCTCTCCTCGACTCTAGAGATGGAGTTCCTAGCAGCATTTCTTATTTGTTGATTCATCATTCAATTTGTAATAAGGATGACCAGTCTTTTTATAAGGAATCATGCTTAAGTAGTACACTTGTATGCAGTGCGACTTATAAATAGTATATACTACTATATAGTTTTGAAAATCAAAATATATATAACAAGTACATGTTCTCGTGTATATATACCTTATCGATCTAGTCTACGACGAGGACTTCTACCCTATCTCTACTGGATCATGATATTCCTTAGGTTAAACAATGCAATCTAATCTTTGATACCAAATGACACGACCGTCTTACACCGCTGACACCCAATATACCTGTATAGTGCACTGTTGGAGGTGCTCGGTCAATGCGGGGCGATCATCTACAAGTTTAAAGTAAATAAATAGTACAAAATCATCATATATCTCACAGCGCATTGAATACAATATAATAGTGGAAATATCAGATATAAAACAGGCAAGATAGTAAATAACTAAATAGATCACAACATCAGAACAAATAGATCCATACAACAAACAACATAAGTAACTCATAAACTGTCTATAAGTAGAAAGCACTAGCAAGCTCTATAGTGTTATGCAGTTGAATAGTAAATGGGTACATATAAACATAATGCTCATCAATTGTCTAACTCCACATGCTCAGTAGACCTAATATCCCTAATCTACTCATTTAAGAGTAACCAGAGTAATGGGAAGCAAAGCATAAAACCCTAAGTCAGACAACAAACTGATGTGAGAGGTAGAAATTCCAAATATCATAAAGGCAATAAACTAGGACAAATGTTATGGAAAATCGTACTTGACCTATCCATGCATCCACAGGGTTAGTACATATAAAAGATATATGTTACTGTTACCCCTACGCATGGCTCAGCTTAAGTTGAAAAGGATGTATGTCGTTCGGCCAAAGATGGATGTTGTTATGAATTTCATATGCATGGCTCAGCTTAAGGTGGAAGTTCATCATTCTGTCAATTATCGTTCGGTGTAGGATTCGTCACTCGGCCTGGATAGTGCACTGTTTATCGTTCGGTCTATATGTTTCAGCAAACGCTGCTCGGCATCCACCTTTCGGCAATGCCTTTCGGCCAATACCGCTCAGTTAAGCCTCGCTCGGCAATGTCGTTCGACAATTACCATTTGGCTAGTGAAGTTAATGGTGATACGGTTCGGTATGGATGCTTGGGGAAGGACAACTCGGCATGGGTGGTTCGGTCGAGGAAGCACAGACACATGTCGCTCAGCTTAGATGGTCAGCGCATGTTGCTCGGTGAGGAAGGTTCGGCATACATTGCGCGGTGCATTCTAGAGAACTTGGTAGGTTATCAGGCCTACAACAAAGCGAGGCGCTCGGGAAGACTTTGCATCGAGTCAACCTGCTATTTGCTAAGGGTCTCCTGAGGGTTTACTTTGAGTCACTTGATAATCGACCAGACATGGTGGGTCAACATCTCTCGACCGGCATTTCTCGTTCGGCCTGTCTCGTTCGGCATTCCAGGCATGGTGTGCAGAAGTCACCTATTATGGACCAAGATACCTTGTTCCTAGGCCCATGAATGAAGTCCAGCCTATTTTGCCTATAAATAGAGGGGCAGGGGCGTAGTGAAAAGGGACTTTTTTCGCGAACTCCAGGGAGACTCAGCCATTTTCAAGGCTCATTACTTTTCTGCTAGAACTTGTATTCAGGTCATTGATTACGGACTGTATATGTATTCAAGTACTCAAAAAAGTAATAAAGATTAAACTCAAAGTGGACGTAGGCAGTTACGCTGAACCATTATAAATCTGTGTTCTAGTTTTCACAGTTAATTTTGCATACATTTCTCTATTTTAATTTTTTATCTTTATTAATCTTTCAAAATCTTTCTTTGGGTGTTAGTGACCAATTTTGATGCTAACATTTTGGTGCTTTCACTGAGAACCGCATTCTCAGGTTATTAAGATCTACTTTGTAGCTACTAGATTGAAGAAATCCCCCGAAGGAGATCCAAGTCATTCATAGGAAGTCCGTTGATTCTACTCAGTGTTCCTACTAATAACTCTACAAGGGGAAGACCTCGTACCAGATCAGCCTCATACAACACGGATGTCAATGACACTGCTAGTGTCCAACAAGTAGGACCCAACAATCAACAAGTTAATCCAGGCGCAGGGACTGTCGCTGCCCAAAACCAGATGGAAGTTGTCACTAGAACAGAGTTCAACGAGCTAATGAGAGAACTCATGGAAAATAGGAGACAACTTAACGAACAACTTCAAACTAACGCCAACCTCATGACTCAGCTTACTCAATAATAGGATCAGAATGCTGAAGGTAGCCTCGCTTCTTACTCTTCATTCGATAGCTCTGCTTCGTCCGATGAACCTCCCTGGCTTAGATGCCCTCGAACTGAAACAACGCAAACAGGAGCTGCTGACCGACCAACCAGGGATGGTCCAGGTTCCCTACCTGGAGCCACGACCCCTCACTTACACCAATGAAATCACGTCCAAGCTGGAACAGGAAACTTAGGATCTGGAGCACGAGTGGAAACTGGATGGCCGGCTCGCCAAGGTTCGAATGAAGCTAGTCCCTAGGATACACGTTTAGTGGATTGGTAACAGAGGAGACACCAACAGAATGGTCTCATAGGACAAATTCCAACCTTCCATCTTTCATACAAACCCCAGACCTATCAGCTACGCTTAGACAGCTGATGAGAGAAAATCAAGGCTTGACTAATGATGATTGGGGGATATCCCAGAGTCATACTCCATTCACTAATATTATTCTACAGGCCGAGTACCCCAGAAAGTTTAACATGCCAACTATCCTGCCATACAAAGGGAAGTCTAATCCCCGACAACATGTGATGAGATATGAATGGATGATGGATTCAGCTAGAGCAAATGATGCAACTAAGTGTAGATGCTTCCCTATAACTTTATCTGGAATCGCCACCATGTGGTTCACCCGATTTCCTCCGTGGTCTATCTCCAACTTTGAGGAATTGGCGACGAAATTTATGGAACAGTTTCAGATTCATGCCACTCGTCCCAAGGACGTGATGTTCATATCTAGTGTGAATCAGGCTCCAGGGGAGTCGTTAAAAGAGTGCGTACAAAGAATTCATGTTGCGGCTACTGAAGTTAGTAACCTAAATGACCATGCCATTTTGATGGTTGTGATGCAAGGAGCAGATCCGGATTCAGAATTTGGCGATTGGCTGGCGGGAAAGCCTTCGACTATACTAGAACGTTTTTATTCAAATTCGCATCAATTCATAAGAAGAGAGGAAACCAGGTGGACGAGGTGAGACAATGCACCAGGGCCTGGCAAGGAGACTGCGAAGAGCAACATTGTTGTAAAACAATCTGATGATAACTCGGGGAAGGTCTAGGTCACTGTCCAGAACAAGCCAGAGCAATCTAAAGGGTCTGAAGGAGAAAATCTCGGAAAGAAAAGCGAAGTAGGAAAATGGAAACCAAGGATTCCGACTTACAACGAATACACTCTTTTGAATGCATCCCTGGAAAATATTTACCTATCGACTTGTAATACTTTTCAATATCGAAAGCCACACCTAAAAGAGTCCATTGAGGAACAAAAGCGGGCAAGGAAGTATTGTCGCTTCCATGAGACTTACGGGCACAATACTGAGGAACCTGCTCAGACCGTTGGAAGACTAATCATAAACATGATAATCGGTGAGCCTCACCCAGAAGATAAGAATTGGAAGGAGATGGAGCATTATTCCAGTTCCTTAAAGCACACAGATTTTGAATGTTGTTCAAATATGGAAGATGGGTCCCCGGCTAAACAGCAGCGAATGATGACGGACGATATAGTGTTTAGGAGTAGAGATGCTGATCAGGTGGAGGCTCCTAACATTGACCCAATGGTCATCTCCGCAACGATCGGGCCATCATTTCTGAAAAGAATATTGATTGATTGTGGAAGTTTTTTTTTACATCATCTTCAAAAAAGCATATGACCAGATGAAGATGGAGATAAAGGATCTAAAAGCATCTAAAGCCTGTATCCATGGCTTTATTGGTGCAGCTACTGATGTAGTGGGTTTTGTTGAATTGCCAGTTAAATTCGGACAAGGTGAACGTAGGAGGGTGCGAATCCAACCTTCATCGTTTTGGATGTTGATTCTTCGTACAATGGGTTTCTAGGTCGATCGGCCCTGGTAGCGTTTAGGGTAGCTTTGTCCCCTTGGTGTTTAACCTTGAAATTTCCGACAGATGGAGGAGTTGGAGTTGTGCATGGCAATCAGGCGAATGGTCGTGTGTGTTATGTGGCTGAGCTGAGAGAGACCCAATGAAGAGAGAAGAGAAAGGTTGTGGACATCTCCGTCCGCATCCGTGTCACTGAAAATTGACAATTAATGCCCAAGCTCTGGCACGGGCAACATGGTCATATCTATGGAGACATAGATCCAAGAGACGATTATAAGGAACCCAGGGAGGCAATAGCAGTACCGGCTGAACTGACGATTGATATTCCAGCCAGCCGAGATGACCCATCGGGATTACTTGAGATTGGATCACAACTCAATCCCTCGATGATCCATATGTTGAGCATAGACCTAAGGTACGTACCAGTAAAGCAAAAAAGAAGAGGCATGGACCCGGAGAGGACCGCTGCTGTCAAAGAGGAGGTGGACAAAATCAAAGCCAATGGGTTCTTCTACGATGCCCTCTACCCTGAATGGGTGTCTAATCCCGTGCTAGTGAGAAAAGCAAATGGGTAATGGAGAATCTATGTGGATTACTCAGATATGAAAAAAGCTTGCCCTAAGGATAGTTTACCTTTACCCAGCATTGACCTACTAGTTGACTCAATGGAAGGACACGAGTTATTGTCATTTATGGACGCGTACTCAGGATATAATCAAATCCCGATGGACATTCCAGACCAAGAACACTAGTTTTGTCATAGACGTTGGGCTATATTGTTATGTAGTTATGCCTTTCGGATTGAATAGTGCGGGGGCAACTTATCAACGTCTGGTTTATCAGATGTTTAAAGACCGGATTGGTAAAACAATGGAAGTTTATGTGGATGACTTGCTCGCGAAGTCACGGCAGCCAAACGACCACATTTGAGACTTGGCAGAAATATTTGGTATACTTAGATATTACGGAATGAAAATCAATCCCCTGAAGTGTTCCTTTAGCATTGCGTCAGGGAAGTTTTTGGGTTTCATTGTTAATGCACGGGAATTGAAGCTAACCCAGAAAAGATTCAGGCTATTTGAGACATACAAGTGCCCAAAACTATAAAGCAAGTACAAAGCATGAATGGAAAAGTGGCTGTGCTGAGTCGATTTATATCTAGAGCGACAGATAAGTGTATTCCCTTCTTCGATGTAATAAAGAATGGAAAGATAAATTTTGAATGGACGCCCAATTGTGAGGATGCATTTTGAGCTATAGTAAGGCATTTGGAAAGTCCCTCGGTGTTGTCGAAGCCAGTATACCATGAAGTGTTGTATGTATACTTGGTTGTGTCTCAACTTGCCATCAGTACGGCTTCGGTTCATGAGGAGGACTGGGTTTAAAAGCTGGTGTATTATGTCAGTAAACACTTAACGGGGGCAGAAAGAAATTATCCTAAAATTGAGAAGCTAGCCTGCTACTTGGTGATTGCATCACGCAAGCTTCGTCCGGACACTCGATCAGTGTTTATACCGATCAACCTGTGCGACAGGTATTCCAATGACTAGAAACCTCTGGAAGGATGTTAAAATGGAATATCGAGTTGATTCAGTTTGATATTACCTACCTTCCATGAAGGGCTGTATAAGAGGAAGCGCTAGCAGACTTCATTGCAAAATTCACCGTATCAGACGAACCGATCAGTTTGTTACACTTTGAAGCTCAATTTCCCAACTACAAATAACGAAGCCGAGTATGAAGCATTGATTGCTGGCTTGAAACTTATCAAGGAACTTGGAGTAAAATCGGTTGAAATCTTTTATGACTCACAATTGGTGGTGTACCAGGTGCGGGGGAACTATCAAGCAAAGGGGCAGAGCTCTGCCCCATACCTTGCTCGGGTTCAAGAGCTGTTAGCAGACCTCTAATATTACAATATTTTGCATGTCCCGCGTGAACAAAACAGAGAAACCGATTCATTAGCAAAGTTTGCAAGTACTGGAAATGCACAACAAATGAGATTGGTTCTCGTTAAAATCTTACATGCTCCGAGTATAAATGAGATGGAGGTAAATTTCGTGTTCGAAACAGAAATCGAGAAGGAGTCATGGATAACCCCATTCAAACAATACCTGTTACATAGGGTCTTGCCCGAAAGAAAAAGCGAAAGACGACAAGTCATTCGCAAAGATTCACAATATGTAATGTAGGATGGAATAATGTATCGAAAGGGATTCTCGGTCCCCTTACTCTGGTGCATAGCCCATAGTGAGATAAAACGAGTCCTGAAGGAAGTTCATGAAGGAGAATGTGGTGACCATACTGGGGGCAGACACTAGCAAAAAAGATCCTTCGCTATGGGTACTATTGGCCAACTATAAATCGGGATGCTGTAGATTACGTAACGAGATATGACAAATGTCAAAAGTAAGCGAAGATCCCGAGAGCTCCGCCAACGAAAGTCACACAAATGGTTAGTTCATGGCCGTTTGCAATATGGAAAATCGATATAATCGATTCTTTGTCTATCTCCATAGGTGGTGCAAAATACGTAATAGTTGCAGTCGACTACTTTACCAAGTGGGCAGAAACAGAGCCCTTAGCTATAATCACTACCAAAAAGGTCATTAATTTCGTTGTACGAAACATCATATGCCATTTTGACCTCCTACGAACTATCATTACGGACAATGGAACTCAGTTCGAAAGTAGGAATTTCATAGAATTTTGTCAAAAGTATGGCATTGAGAAAAAGTTTGCAGCAATTGCTCATCCAAAAGCCAATGGACAAGTAGAAGTCGTGAATAAAATAATCAAATCCATATTGAAAAAATGTCTAAAAAAGGCTAGAGGTAAGTGGGTGGGCGAGATTCCAACAGCACTTTGGGCTTTTAGAACTACCCACAAGTTCACGACTGGTCACACTCCATTCACATTGGCATATGGCAGTGATGCTATTATACCCATGGAACTTGAAGTTCCTTCACATCGGGCCATTCATTATGACCCTAAGATGAATCGGGATCTCTTGTTGGAATCATTAGACTTTGTTGACGAAAACGCGAAGAAGCTAATTTAAGGGCAGCTGCATATAGGCACTGAATCGCTCGATATTATAATGAAAAGTCCGACGAGAATCTTTGATGTAGGCGATCTCGTTTTGAAGCGAGTTTTCCCAATCCCATCGCATATGAATCCCATATGGGAAGGTCCATATAACATTGAACGGAGGCATGGAGAAGGAACTTTCAAGCTAGCGACCATTGATGCTGCGACACTCCCCCAAGCATGGAATATCGAGCATGTGCGACGTTATTATACTTAGTCTGTTTCTTTCGCATTTTAGTTGCAATTATTTCTAGTGTATGTTTATTTTGTTGATTCTTAGTTTTTGGCATATAATAAGACAATTCAATTTGTTTTCATTAATAAAGGATTGAAGCCATCTTTTCCATGAACTATTGATGTTTCTATATGTTGTAGTTCTATGGTAGAAATTAAAGTTACATTATTCTGTCTGCCGTATGAACGCGCATAAAAAACTTAAAAATCTCCAAGTCCCCAAAGTGAGGACTAGAGTACTCTGAGTGCCTAGAGTGCGGGCTAGAGTATAAACGACTTAAAATCGCCAAGTCCCCAGAGTGCGGACTGGAGTACTCTGAGTCCCCAAAGTGCGGGCTAGAGTATAAATGACTTAAAACCTCCAAGTTCCCAGAGTGCAGACTGGAGTACTCTGGGTCCTCAGAGTGCAGACTAGAGTATAAATGACATAAAAAATCCAAGTCCCCAGAGTGCGGACTAGAGTACTCTGAGTCCCCAGAGTGCGGACTAGAGTATAGACGACTAAAAATTTCCAAGTTCCCAGAGTGCAGACCGGAGTACTTTGAGTCCCCAGAGTGCGGACTAGAGTTTAAATGACTCAAAAATTTCCAAGTCCCCAGAGTGCGAACTGGAGTACTTTGAGTCCCCAGAGTGCGGACTAGAGTATAAACGAATCAAAAATCTCCAAGTCCCCAAAGTGCGGACTGGAGTACTCTGAGTCCCTAGAGTGCGGACAAGAGTGTAAATGAAATCTTCAAGTCCCCAGAGTGCGGACCGGAGTAATCTGAATCCCCATAGTGTGGACTAGAGTATAAACGACTAAAATCTCCAAGTCCCCATAGTGCGGACTGGAGTACTTTAAGTCCCTAGAGTGCAGACTAGAGTAAAAACGACTAAAATCTCCAACTCCCCAGAATGCAGAATAGAGTACTCCGAGTCCCCAGAATGTGGACTAGAGTATAAGCAACTTCAAAATCTCTAAGTCCCTAGAGTGCGGACTAAACATATTCTAAGTACCCGAAGCATGGAATAGAGGATCTACGATTCTCCAAAAAAATTCGAGTTACATGGAGGCGAATTGGAGTTTGTGTAACTCACCAAATTCCAAGTTATGGCAACAAGTAAGACAATAAGCTGAAAAATGAAAGTCATCGAAAAACAAAGAAACTAAGTTTTATTCACAAATCCCAAAACAAAGTTCCCCTACAATTCTTCCTAAACTCGAAGTCAAAAGTCTATTTACATTGGCTATGAAAATAAATAGAAACAATTACATAATCCAGGCTGGTTCTTGTTGAACGAGCATGATAGCTGCTTCTTTTACTTCTTCTCCTTCCTCGGTTTCTCAGACGACTCCTCCCCCATGCATTTTTCTTGGATGCCTTGCTTGCAAGCGAAGTGGTGTCCGAGGAAGGAAGAGGAACTTCCAGTGGCCTGGTCACACTGGGGGGAATGACCTTCAAAGGCCTATTCAAGGGATCATCTAGTTCCACTACATGGGGCTCGACCTTGATTTCGGCTTTCTTCTTCTTCTCTTTCGAAAGTTGCTCCTCCATGCTCAATTTTGAAGTGTGTTCGGAGGCGCCCATAATCTCAACTTCATTTTGTTCTTCGACGGCCGATGGATTTTCAGATTTGTTTTCGTTAAGCGCCTCGATTACTTGAGCGTCAGGTCTGGGAGTCTCTCCCGTTTGAATTGCCTCTCCTATTTTCTCCTCCTTCTCCGTAGCGACATCGCTTCTTAGAGTTGGCCCGGGATTAAAATGGCCTATATGAAATCGTAAGAGACAAGTGTTATAATAGATGTACTACTCGTTAGAAACGATGGCCCTTTAAACTCAAGGAAGAAAAATTATGTATCGGTATCCGGATGACTCTCAACTGTTCGGGGAGTTTCAGCCTCAGGAATAGGAGATAGAAAATGAATATCAAGGCCAGGTTCTTCTGGTTCATAGCCAATGTGATGCTTGAAGGGATCAAGTGATGGGAGACCAATCGACTAAATAGGGGAAGGAACTGGAGACTCTGTTTCGGATGGACCAGTAACGTCATTATTTCCTTTTGATGAGGAGGAGTCTCTGCTATAAAGAGCCTTCGCTGCAGACAAGTTCGAAGGCTCATTTCCCCAGAGAAATTCCTTCACTAAAGCTTCTTCATCGACCTCTTCAGTTCCCGACTCAATCTTTTTGATTTTTATTAAAGTGTCCCATGCTTCGGCCAAAGATTCGAGATAAACCTCACCAAGAAATGTTAGGTCGTGATGCACGAGAACTCTTGCATTGTACTCAGCTATGTGCGGACCAATCATGCACTTAATCTCCCCCTATTAGCCTTAGCAGCCGCTTCGAGGAAAGAATCAATTTCTAAAAGCGCCATTCTTTTTCCCTCCTCACAGGCTTTGTTCTTTAGCGCTTCAGCCTTGGAGAGCTCCTCACGAGTTCTGTTTTTAGGAGTCGGATGGCAACAATCTCGTCACAATATTGTTGTGACTCCTCTTGAGCGGTAGTCTTTTCTTCTTTTTCTTTGGAGAGTAGCTCTACCAATTCTTTGACTCGTTGAGCGAGTGCATTTTTCTCCTTTTGAACGGAGTCTTTCTCTAACGCTAAGGCGCCACAGTGTTGAACTGCTTCATCGATCTCTTTCTTATGAGCGGCCTTCAGGTGATTAACTACTTCAGCCGTGTCTTTAGCATTCTTATGAGAAGTTTCAAGCTAAGACTTATATGAGGAAAGCTCTTTATCCAGGGCTTTAATAATGTCTTTGTCATGGATGGCTTTAAGTTTCGGACGATCGATTTCATGCTGGCGCTCGATATAGAGTTCTGAAACTTTTTCTGTGAAATGAACAAATGTGTCATGTTGAACGTAGACATCATTGTTGCAAGCAATGGCACTCTATTTAACATGCCTCGAAATATGGTGAATCGTTGAAAGAAACTTCAAACCGTCTAAATATATTTTTGGGAACGTGGCCTTAAGCTCGGTTAGCTTCTCCCCTATCGACGGATCAAGTGCAGGAGTAGAAGAAGTTTGTCTAGAGACTACAGATTTTTTATGAGGTTCCCGTGATTTCCTGGTTCTAGATGAACCGGAGTGTTGGTCACGGTGAGTCTCAGACTGGGACCTCTTATGAGTAGATTTCTCCCTGCATTTCTCTAGTTGGAAGGGAGGATGTAGGGGTATGAAGAGTCAATGTAAATTTTCGTTCGAGGCGATGAATCCCGGGGGCGATAATTTCTATTGCTGTCGTCGTCTCTATCTCGGCATTTGCCAGACCCTGAATCCCAGCTGGAAAGATGGAAAATCGAGGATCCGCGAAGGCGGTCGAATCCATGAGAGCGTACCGTATCACCTGCACAGAAATTAAGTGAGCACGAGTTAGCAAGAATAATGTGATGGCTGAAGTTTAAGTGCAAGGTGAGATGTAAGTGTTAGTGTGTGTGTCCTAGTGCTTCCCACCGACAGACCAGTTTCTTTAGTTGTACTTATTGTAGTTTTTTCTCCTTGATTATGGGCTTGAACGCCTTCATCCCCTCTTATGGGCGAGTGTACTTTTAGGGCTTCTGGATCGTCGAAGCCATAATGGAGCATGTTATCGGGAATAGTGAGATCAGATAAGCCTTTCAGTGAACACTTTAAGTGTTGTAGAGATGGCTCTTTCTCCACTGGAGTAATTGTGACCTTTAAGGTTCCGTCCACTACCTTTTCTCTCAGTTTATAAGCCAGTTTCTTTTTTCCCTTTGAAGGGGGAGGCAGTTCATCAGTGCCATGTGCCTCGACCATCGGCTCCGGAACAGGACTTACGTTCTCGCCCGGTGCTTCTGACACCCCAGTTTCTCTAATTTCACCCTCCTCGGGTGTGTCGGGGGCCCCAGTTGTAGGACGCACTGAAGGCCTAGCTTGCCTTTTGCCTTTGTCTAAGGAAGGTCCGTTTGTAGTAGCGCTGTGAGGGAGACTTATTTGGCGACCTTCCGCTAACAACCCAAATCTTGAAAGAGATTCATTGGAAATGATAGATTGATGTCTCGGTCGTCGGTGGGAATAGCTCGAATAGCTTCGACGGCCTCAGAGTACCCGCGAGCCTTCAGGACGTAGGCTGATACTGGTAAAAGTTAAGAAAAGTTTTAGAAAGAATGCACTTTCTACCGTGTACAAATATTGATCCATAAAAGGAACTTACTCCCTTCTAGCCATCTCCTCGCAAAGCCAAGGAGACAGCGTACGTAAAACCATTCCTGCTTATATTGGGAGAATTTTCTCGACGTCCTCGTCAGGATTTGGCACTTGTTATGTGGCTCAAGGAATATGAAAGATGGGTTGTCGGACCGTCTCTTGAAACGGTAGATATAGCGGATATCACAGAGAGTGGGGAGCCTTAATAGAATGCTCATGAAAAGAATACACGTGCCATATATGAACGCGTGAATATTGGGATGTAATTGTGTTGGGGCGATCTCAATGTACTGCAGCACATCACGGAGGAAGGATTTGAATGGTGGCTTCCTATTGACCCAGCACATGAATTTGTTACAGGTAGTATATTCAGCTGGGGTAGGTGAGGACGATCTTGTCCCGACAGAACCAGTATATCATCAAAAGGAATTCCATGGACTGAGCATAGTCGGCGAAGAGCATTTTTATTGATTCTTGAAACTTGAGAATCAGCCGGATTGTCTAGGATAATTACTCCATCTACGGCACTAGGAGCCAAGTTAATAGTCGTAGTCATTGGACTCTGGATATTCTGTTGTAGGAGTTGTCGATTGATTCGAAGTACTTCCTGTTGAGAACTTGGCTCAGGTTTATCTGTGACTGTGGCTGAGCTCGACTTTCTAGACATCTTCAATGAGCGTCGAATTTGGATAAATACCTGTTTGAACTATACTTGAAAGATAATCGATATTAGATATAACAACAAAGATTTTCCCCCCATGTGGTATGTGAGCTAGTGTGATGGTTCATGTAAAGATTATAAATAAATTATGGTTTTGAAAAGTAAAGTGTAAGACGGCAAGCCTTAAGTTTTCCTCTTTACAAAGTTTTAAGTTCACGTCTATTATGGTTTCAATCGTGAAGTTAGTAGTCTTGATCAGTTCCATGTGCTTTTGGACTTAGATTTGTGTCATGGATTCATTGGTACATGAATAAGTATAGAAATAAGCAGCAATGTTATGTTCTATGAGTTGAGATAAGGTAAGTATGTCAATGCCAATCACCATACTTAAGACCGGTCATCTATTCGGGTGCATGTATGCCGAACCGTAATTCCCCGTTCAGTGCCGGATCTCAAAGCCTATCCTGCTTCTTTCTTTTCTTTTCTACTCATCGACCTACTTAGACACCGAATATCAACCTAGACCATTACGATTGAATTACTCACTCTCCTCTCCAACAATCTCTCTCTACATCGAACGGCTTGCTGGGGATATACCGAGCCACACTTGTCGGTATATCGAACCCACCTCATGATCCTTGACCGAGCCTAATACTACACTCGAGTGATTAAACCACACTTACTCCCTATACACCGAACGACACCGGGCCACTATCCCTGACTCCAGAAACCAATCATATCTACCAACCCACACACTTCCTATCTCTCTCCAACAACAAGACGACCCACTTGACCAAGATACCGATCTACTCCTCAGGACTCTGGCCGGTCCGCAATCACTCTCGAATTGCCAAACCTCTCTTCTCCTCGTCTTTCTTCACCAAGGAACAACGCCTAACCTCTTCCAAGTCTTAACTTCCAAAATTTAGTAGCAACAACGGCTACTCATTCTATGTGGCTTAGCCACCAACGACCGACAAAGTCAGGCTAAGGCCTTAACCTAGAGTTCGCTTTTTATTCTTAATCCATCTCTTTCTCTCATCTAAATTTATTTTCTACGTATTCCTACAACAAATGAAGAGGGGAGATGGAGGGTTTGTCCACACAAGACCGAAATTCGATATAACGTCGGGTTTGGAAATAAATCCATACCCAAGAAAAGAGCTCGAAGTATGCGGTAGCTTTAGAATGTTGGCTTGGAGGTTCGTTCGTGATAGCGATTAGTTAGAATCGTGAGATGGGAAATTCGAGTTCAGTGGAAGGAAAAACAGCGAGTAAGGCTCGGAGAGGAATGAACTGATGGCTTTGGAGAAGTAAAGTGCCAGTAAGAAATAGGGAGAAGGAGGGGAGGCCATAACTTATATACGGTAGAGGGGATGTGAACAGGCTATCTCATGTAGACCCGTTCAATATGTTTTGAATGGTAAGTATTTAGGCATGCATGCTCTAGTTCAAGTGAACCAACTATGTGGTTCGGTCTCTGTATGCCGAACGGCCCCTTGTCTACATAAAAAAAAGGTAAGGAGAATAGACTCGAAAACCTACGATAGGTGCTAGGGAGGACAGCCATTTTTCGACCTTCATTGCATACATTCGACTTTTGACGGTAGGAATTGGTTAATGATTCAAAGCGTGTCGTATTGCTTCACACGACAAACTTTGGGGGGCAAATGTTACCCAGATGCATGGCTCAGCTTAAGGTGAAATGGATGCATGTCGTTCGGCCAAAGAAGGATGTTGTTATGAATTTCATATGTATGGCTTGGCTAAAGGTGGAAGTTCATCATTCGGTCAATTATCATTCGGTGTAGGATTTGTCGCTCGGTCTAGATAGTGCAATGTATGTCGCTCAGTCTATATGTTTCAGCAAACGCCGCTCGGCATCCACCATTCGGCAATGTCTTACGGCCAATACCACTCGGTTCAGCCTCGCTCGACAACATCGTTCGGCAATCACAATTCGTCCAGTGAAGTTAAAGGTGATACATTTTGGTCTGGATGCTCGGGGAAGGACGGCTCGGCATGGGTGGTTCGGTCGAGGAAGCATAGACGCATGTCGCTCGGCTTAGATGGTCGGCGCATGTCGCTCAGTGTGGAAGGTTCGGCGTACGTCGCTCGGTGCATTCTAGAGAAGTTGGTAGGTTATCAGGCCTATAACAAAGCAAAGCGCTCGGCAAGACTTCACTTTGAGTTAACCAGCTATTTGCTTTGGGTCTCCTGAGGGTTTACTTCGAGTCACTTGATAATCGACCAGACATGGTGGGTCGGCATCTCTCGACTGGCATTTCTTGTTCGGCCTATCTCGTTCGGCATGCCTGGCTCGGTGCGCAGAAGTCACCTACTACAGGCCGAGAAACCTTGTTCCTGGGCTCGTGGAGGAAGTCAAGCCTATCTTCGCTTATAAATAGAGGTGTGGAGGCACAGTGAAAAGGGACCTTTTTTCGTGAACTCCGGGGAGACTTTTCCATTTTCAAGACTCGTTACTTTCTGTTAGAACTTGTATTCAAGTCATTGATGTACAGATTGTATCTGTATTCAAGTATTTGAAAATGAAATAAAGATTAAACTCAAAGTGGACGTAGGCAGTTACGCCGAACCACTATAAATCCGGTGTTCTAGTTTTCACAGTTAATTTTGCATACATTTCTCTATTTTAGTTTTCTATCTTCATTAATCTCTCTACACAAAAATTTCTTTGGTGTTAGTGATCAATTTTGGTGCTAACAATTACTCTATGATAATCATCATGGGTATACTATACATCAAAGTACTAAGGGTGTCTAGATATCAACATCTATAATATCTACATCGTGTGACATCCCTAAGGTGATAGAAATAACCATATGAACATAACATCCAACCTCATATTCCCTCACTTAGTACGTTGGATACATATTACTCATATGACCCCATCGTCAGGTCAAGGACTACTCGATGTACCAGTTCCTCGGTACTCGAATCCATGCCACTCAATAGGCCAGGACCTTGACTATCATCGTCATAGTCCAGGATACAATGGATCTAAACATTGTGCGTTCCATGGCCGTTGTCAACCAAGTGACCATCCTCACGTACCCCTACTTTATGAGCACACAACGCAAGCTACGAATATCAATGATCCCTTTGCATACATCATACATATGAGAGCTCATCTAAGAACTTTTCTTCCAACCCCCGTCTGAAGTCATCACAATAGAGAACAACTCCAAACAGATCATAGACATAGAGTGTCATTGTGCATCTCGTAACCCTCCTCCAATAGTTCCCTCAATCTGACTCGTCGTCATCTACTATGCCTCTCTATGTATAGCTTGCCATCATTAAAGCCATCACTTCCCATCATGGAAACCCCATCGTCGAGTCATGAGTGATCGTTAAAAATCATCGAAAAAGTAGTTGAAAAATTCATTTAAGTGTTGACCAAAGTCTGTCCCAAAGTAATCTCCACCCTAACTCGAAGCACACTTGGAAATTCTAGCCCGAAGTCAGACACAGGTAGAACCAAGATTTTTTTCCAAGCAGGCTCAAGGGTCGGTACCAACCTTTGACCTATCCTATTTTCCTTCCTCTAAAATATTACCAAGTTAGACCTATGTTTTTGGTCAAGTGACCCGAAGTCAAACCCAAAGCAATCCACCACCGACCTGCACTCTTAAGGTCATCACCTTACCATCAATATTGTGGTCATACGGGCTCCAATCGACTTGAAATTTGAAATGTGGCCTTACGGGGACTAACTTGTTGCGCCATATTGATCTCACCTAGTGTGGGACAAAGAAACGGAGATATGTACTGACCATAAACTTGGAAGTTACACCGACCTAACAGATCTAGAAGTTGCACCGACCCATAGGACTTGGAAATTGCACCAACAAATAAGATTTAGAAGTTGCATCGTCCCATAGGACTTGAAACTTGGTGTGTGACCTTTTGAGGCCTTCCTTGTTGCCTCAGATCTATTAACCCAATTTGGGGTATATTTTATAGGTCATCATCGTCCCTTAACTCCTACTTATCAATTCATCATGCGATCGGCCTTTTCAAACATGCAAACATTAAGCAAGAAAACATTCATTATAGATAAGCAATAGCAATAGCCAAACATCCACATATACTGGTTTAAAGAGATCTAACTATAACGATCCACTTTTTTGTATATTCTAAGCCGACAAATAACCACACATGTCAACTCAAATTGAATAAAAAGGTGGATTGTTAGGGGTTAAGAAGAACAGATAGAAGATAAAAAACTGAACAATACAAACACAGTAGAACAAATAATTTATAATATATCACAAGATTTTTCACAAAAACAAAAGTGTAGTCCGTATATATATATATATACAAATATCAATCAGAGTAAAACAGTCAATATAACAATCTGGGATGTTATAATAACTTGTCCTTATATACATAACACACAGCAGAATAACCAAGTATGTTAATACGTCTCTGCCATTCAGCTCGTCTCCTGAGCACCATAGCATCCTAATTTGAATCTGTAATACTAGGTCTGACCCGAGCATTATAATAAAATAACACTCTAGTCAGTCTGGAAAACCAGTGTGAGAAAACACACTCAATTTGAATTATTAACTTTTGCCAAAATCCTTTGAAAACAAAGATATATCGTAAGACCATGTCACACATAAACACGACGTGTTTTTACCTTATGATAACCAAAACATTTTTATCAAAATCATCTGATATTATAAAAGTGTCTATAAAATATAAATAGCAAATAGTTGAAATGCTTGCATCTCATGTTTCAGCATAGTTGGGAACAATCGAAGCCATATGGTGCTTATTGGGGAATGGATTGCATACGATGACTAGGCACTAGGGTACCACCTATTATAGTACACTTCTAGAAAAAAATACGAGGACCTCGCTGGGATCCCCTACAAGACCGGCACTATCCCTAACTTGGATAGAACCGAATATGTTATCACCTTGGGTGTTCCCACCCTTATCGAGAGCTCTTTTCCATGCAACGCCGTAACCATAATTTAGAATATATACGAGGGTATCTAGAAAGGTGTTAACATAGCCTAATTGAGTGTGACCCACTTATCCTTGCTGCATCTTCCCTGATTTTCAGTTATTCCGGTTAATGAGGCTTGAGGCTACGATTACCTTTCAAGAACAATTCCACTTAGAATGCTCAGCTTCCTCCAATGAGATGTTCTGATAACATCCGTCCATACAAGTTGTCCTGGGCCTGGACAAACCGAACCATCGTCTTCACTCTCTTTACGATATCCATTTGTAATGCTCAAACCGGATCGAAGTGGTTTTCGAATAATTAAATTTGATCCCGGTCTCTTCAAAACGATCAACGAATTTGGCCAATATTTGATAGTCGATTTTTAACTATCAATATAACATCCATAAGCAGTCACTAGGCCATTTTTATGATTCTTTAAAACATTCATGTCTAAATATCTTTACAAAGATATACATTCAAATCTCTTTCAAATTTATCAATATTTGAAAACATTTTCGGATACTTGTTTCCATAACCGGATATTTCCACCCGTACCTCACTTCAACACTTAGTGGAATATTACAAATCGATTTATAATCCATTACTTCGAAAATATCTTGATATAAATCCTTCATTTCTAAATATTTTCAAAAACCTTCCATTTCAACACATAGGAAAATATTCCAAGTCCATTTTCTGAAATCATTTCTAATATCAATACTTAGGATTTTTTTCTTATCCTATCTCTTACATTTTCGCAATTTATATTAATTTCCTTTACATTTTCCAAAGTCAATTATACTCATTTATACTCCTGTTTATCCATCTACAACTTCTAAAAATCATATTCATTTCATATCTCCTAACCATTTACAAAATTCCTCTTTTCCATAACCATTCAAAATGTATTTCCTTTCTAAACCCAACATTTTCACCTAGAGCTTCTTAAGAATAGTCTTTGTAATATTTCCATTTAAATATAAATACTTTCGAATCAATCTCTTATTCATTTAAAATGAATGACTTAATCTCGTAAAAATACCACTTTAAACTCTTTTATAATAATAATGATAATAATATATAATTTGAAACCTTATATGAATTGCCAAATAATATGTTATACTAACTTCAAAACTACTTTTAAAAATCCACCTAAATAATTAATCTGAAACGATATAGTTTAAATAAAGTAATCGATGTTTTACTATACATTTATCAAATAATTATATTACCATAAATAAATAATACCACTTAAAACATTGAAATAGTTCTTTCATAATTTAATCCAAACAACAAGTATTTCTTTATAAACTACTATTCAAATCATTTATAAATAATAACTTAACAAAATACTTGTATATATTAACCAAATAAACATTTTTACTTCAGATTATAAAATCCGAAGTTAAACACAATTAGAAACCTTCCGAATTCCAACAAGCTCAAAAATTCCAATGGTACTTAAACAAGCAACCATTACATTCAATTATCCAAGTTAAATAATCAATATTCACGTGATCCACTTACAAATATACGTCCAATCTCATGATTATCAATCAATTCATTAAATATCACTTATCCATATTGGTTTGACTATCAATTAACATTTGCCCAATTTTACATCATAGCATATCAGAAGTTTATCCTGCTCTTAACATATCATTCAAACCACATTTCCATTTATTACTAAACGACGTTCATTTGGCCAAATAGATAACACCAATATATCCTAATTCAATTTATGTTATAATTAAACAACGTAATTCAAAAACAATCCATTCATCAAATTTCCCACAAATATGATTCAATACCGGAAATAAACTTGAAAAACATAAACAGTTTAATAGCCATTTGAGTTGCTATATCGTCACCCTAGATTCGGTTCAACCAATCTAATAGCATTTCAAGCTGTTATATCGTCATCCTAAATTAATTTCAACAAATCATCAATTTTCAACCATCAAAAATTTCAACCATCCAAACAGCATAAATAAATTTTATTCACTATAAACATTACCGATTAGCCAAATGAGTGAGTTTAACTCACTTTCAGTTTTCGATTTGCCAAACATTTTGTTATTGAGTTAAAATTGAATTGAATACAAATTTTAATACAAAATTCTAACAAGCTCCAAATCAATCCATCCAGCTCTAAAACGAAATTCTCCCCATACAAACCCAACGCCGCTTGTTTCGTCCAATTCTGACAACGTATGTAAAAGATACACATATTTAAATATCAAATACAAATTATATAATACTTTTAATTTTTTTAATCATTATACTGTAATCAGATCTGGGTCGTTCATACATCAAGCAGAAGTTCTCGACCGCAAGCTTCATCCTCTTTCCCACACTTCGTTCCAGGCCTTCACATAAAAAGATACCCACTATTTGATAGAATTTTGAACGCCGCTCCTCACCCACGATGATTGGAAGTTGATCGCGCAACTTTACTACGTTGCTACAAGCGCCATGCACCACCAGCAAGCTCCGACCATCCATAGCCTCGCCGATGACCAGAAATCATAATCAAACGTTAGCCAAACAGGGCTAAAATTCTCCCTCCATGGTGCGTTAAAAATGATCTCTACCGTTGGATGTGAAGCAGTTGAGGTGTTCTACGGTTTTCTAGTTTTGAGTTTAGCTAGATATCGAGTGGATGAGCGGAGATCAAGGAAGAAAATGGGAAGGGTTTCGGTCGTTGAAAATTATAAACTACAGCGGCTGCAAATGATAATGTTAGGGTTAGGTTTGGGTGTACACACACACACACATAATGCACTATTAAAAAACCTCGTTCCCCTTGATTTTTTCGATCTCCAAACGAAACGTGCCGACTGACGTTTATAAGGTCTTACCCCTATTTCGAACACAATGTAACAAGTTTTGAAGGCCAATTTGAAATTATACAGAAGTTACGGCATTAAACGACTGATTTTAAATTGAATTCTTTAAATTAATTTCTACGCGTTTTTAACTTCCACGATCAAATGATAAATCTGATTGTTATAAAATTTGAAATCCAATAATAATACACTGTTACGAATCCAATGGAACTACTTTCATCGAATTTCAAGACTGTGCCCTGAAAGACTATTTCAATGTGTCGATTAAATCGAGCGAATTTCAAAATCGACAAAATTACTTCAAACTCAAATTTTAAAAACTTATTAACTTAGTTATAATTCAAATAGAATTTATATCCATATTAGAAACCATTTCGATTCATATTAAATCAAAATTTTAATTATTCACACTATTCCAAATATTAAATTTAAATAAATATATGAAATTCCAAATTTTAATTTATCGACCATTAATTCCATTTAAAAGTCCACTATCATCACTCTAATTCAAATAGAGTTATAAATCAACTTATAAATCATTTACGCTCACATTTAATCCTAGATTCACATATATACCCAATTTCGAATATTAAATTACTGTTTACCAATCCAATTAATCACTATATTTGAAATTTTAAATAATTTCACTAATTCAATCAAAATCTCCATACTCAAAATAAATTAATATTTCAAATTCAACATTTAAAATAAATTAAATGTTCAAAATCAAATTACCAAAATCCCTGGGTCGTTACACTAACTCTAAGGTTAAGGTTAGGATTCATAAGAACATGATTAGGGAACCGTAAAACATGTTTTTGCAAATTAAGTCCAAATCATCCAAAATTCATATATATGGTTTATTATGGTCTAAAAACATTTTAAGATTTTCAAATAATTTTTATAACCTTATTTAGAGTGTTAAATAGCCTAATTAGTAAGTGAGAGATCTAATCACTCACTTTAATCCAAATCCAAGCCTAAATTTCGTAGTGAGTAAAATAATGAATCCTAAGGCCGACTTAACTGAAAATCTTTAACCCTAAGTGAAGATCCCACTAATCTCCTCTTAATAATGTAATTTGGCTAATTAAAGTTTATTAGGGCTACTTTTTGGCTAATGGAAGTCATTGGACGTTTCAAACTATTGTTGGAATGGTGAAATGATGGAAAAGAGGTCCCAACAGCCTCCATATGCTCAAATCTCAAAATGGGTCATGGACTATGTTATTAATGACCTTACCCACTTAAGCTAGTCAAAATCATAAGAAACTTCAAAGAGCCATAACCTGAAAACGTTAAGTTTATTTTCTAAATATGACCACTCTACGAAAAGAGAAATCATCGTCTGAATTCAATAGAAGTGATTTTAAATCCTAACTTGGCTCCTATCAAAGTTACAGTCTATACAAGATTTTTCTTGGTCAAAATGGTCACAGAAAAATTCAAAATTTTTTTTAAGGAAAAGAAATCACCCTTTTAATCATTGTCCAAAATTATAGAATCATCCGACCTCATATAAGTATAATATAAATATTCTACGATCCTCCAATACGTAGGATATGGTTCATTACAAACATGAAATGGCCCAAATTTCAACTCGAGGCGGCTTTTCAATTAATTATGAAAATGCCATATTAACATTGAATGGCTTAAATATCAACTTGTGATGGCTTTTCAATTAATTACAAAAATGTCATATCAACAAGAATTGGCTTAAAATATCAACTTGCAATGGCTTTTCAATTAATTACGAAAATGGCATACCAATATAAAATGGCTCAAAATATCAACTTGCAATGGCTTTATAATTCATTACAAAAATACCATACCAACATGAAATGGTTCAAAATATCAACTTGCAATGGCTTAATAATTAATTGCGTAATTTTCGTATCAACATAAAATGGCTTAGATTATTAGCATGCGGTAGCTATTTCGCAAAAGAAAATAGCACAAATCATCAATAGTAAATGACTTAAATTATCCATTTTCGATAGTTATTTACTGATAGGTATTAGCTCAAATTATCAACTTGAGAAAACTATGAAAATTAACAACTTGTTATAGTTTAATGTCAACTTAAGATAGCTATAATACTTAAAAACTCGAATTCTCTTTAACCTGTAACGGTTATGCACTGAAAACCTATGATAACTAAAGGTGCTAAGAAATTCTAAGTGAATAAGTGAACTTTTGTAATATTTGGAAAGCCCTTAAGTGATGGTTGAGAATTTCATAAAAATGGAAGGCCTTTGTGGCTACCAAACATTTATTCATTACATTATATTTATAACATGATGGAAGGTCTTTATTGCTACCAGATATCCATCCATGACACTATATTTGGTAATGTAATGGAAGGCATTTATGGCTATAGTGTTTCTATTCATGACATTAAATATGGCAACATTAAAATAAGGTCATAGTAGAGAACCCGTTTCTGTTCACAATAATATAAAGACATAATGGGATAAGTCTTCTGTAGCATCCGAGCTATGAGTCCTACATGGCACCCAAAGGTCTATTCATGATAATATATTGAAGATGAAAGTATATGGCCCTCATGGAAACCTAATTATCTATTCATGGTAAAATGTGAAACTAAGAGTAAGGCCTGAGTAGCAAATATAAAAATGCACAAACTATAAAAATTAGCGAGTAATTTTGTGAGGGGAATCTCACCTTATGTTGAAACTGATGATTTTCGTTTTATCATGATTTGATAATATAACATTATATGATTTAATTTATGAAGTTGGAATAGTAAGGGAAAAACTCATTCCATGCTTTAGCGGCGTGGTCTCACCGTGTGATTGCTTACTTAGGGAAAAAAATTATTCGTACCAAGTTTTACGTTTGACTCGTATTTTTATTATTTCTCATAAACTCATAGGTACTTTTTCGAGTAGGCTAATTTTATCGTATAAGCATGTAGCTTTTGGAAAAGATGAATAAAGACTCTGAAGATGATGCAAGAGGCTTATTTTGCAAATAAAAGCAATTTTAAAATCCGCTATGAAAAATAAGACTCTATAATTGGTTTAGTGTCCATGACAACATCCTCACTTTGTCTTTGGAAAATCCAATGTTATCAGTGTCTATTATTGGATTTTGAAGTGGGGGATGTTACAATGTAGTATTAGAGTTGTCAGCAATGTTTCGGGAGTTTGTGGAACTACAACCGGGGAATTTGATGCTGCAAAAGTATATGTAGAATTTTAATGCTCTATGTAAGTGTGAAGTTGATCTAGTTAGGACACTAGAGAAGAAGGTAGAGAAGTTCATCCTAAGATTTAGGCTTTAATTAATTTACTGGAAAATGGCTCATCAAGGGCATCCATTTAACGAAGTGGTATATATGAAGAGGAGGAATGAGCTAATGTATGCTAAAAGACGAGGCGTAGGGCAAGAGGCTCAGAATGTAAGAAAAAAGGAAGGTTACTCCATATCGAAAAGGCAAGAAAGTCCAACAATAGAGAGGGCAGTGGAGGAGACTAAAAGGATGTTGTTGATGCAACATGATAGGTAAAATGGGCACTATGCAAATAGGTGTCCGAATCTAGTTGGGGTAGTGAAAGTCAAATGCTTTATTATGATAAAACCAAACATAAGAGGAAAGGCTATCTTGAGTTAAAGTAGCCAAAAGTTTTTTCTTTGGAAGGACCATCAGCTGACTGACGATTGAGGGGAAAGGTAAGAAAATTGTGTTAGGAGGTATGATCTTAATCTACAGTACTTTGTTACAGCTCTTTTCCATATGGGTGCTACCCATTATTTTATTTCAAAAGATGTAGTGGATAGGTGGGTGTTAGATACTACCTATTTATTCATGTCATTAAGTGTGGTTAATCTAATTGTTGGGTATGTCACACTTGGATTAAGATGTATTGATCTTGTATTTCATTTGTGTGGTCATTTGTTGTTTTCAACCATATGTGTTTGATTTCGTTGGGTATGGGGTAATCTTGGGTATAGACTAGTTAGTGCATAATGAAGCTAAGATCTTTTGTGCTGATAGAGTTATCACTTTACAGAATCTAGATGATGGGGAAAGGATTATGTTGGCACTATATGTGGTGGACGAAAGGTCGGGATTGGCGTTGTATACGATGGAAGATCATGAGAAAGTGATAAGTAGAGTACCTATAGTTCGAGAGTTTGTAGATGTTTTCAAACCATTAACAAGATTACTGTTGAGAAGAATGATTGAATTTCGTATAGATTTAATGACTTTGATTTTTGGTAAATATCTATTGAAACAAAAATTCTAAATAATGATTTAGAATAAGTTTTTTGCACATTACAACAAAAATTTCTCAAAGTCGTTTGGAGCAATAACTGAGTTTGCAAGTGTCGGGTATGATCTAAGAAATGATACGAAAATATTATTCGATAAGCATCAGAGTTAAATAAGTATTTTGACAAACAAATCAAATAATTTAAATTTTAGTCAAAATGCAGAGGAAGCATGTTTTTGTAAGAAAGAATATTAATAGGTACTAATATACATATTTGTAAAACTATATGAAAACAACAAACTTATGATGGTTAACAATATATTCATGTTAAAATCGTATTAGTTGAGGTTGTTTAATACTCATCATTGGATTTGAAAATAACATCTTCTATAATTAGTATGAAAGGATGTTGGATTATTGTTACATGAAGACATGGTATTCAAGTTGTTTAACATAGAGCATGTAATATGGGTTTCTTACGTGTTGGTAATAGGAATGATCATATATGCTATATTGTTAGCGAAATCACACTTTGCTTACATATTTGCTTCACTGAGAAAGCAGCAAATCTGAATTAAAATTACCATATGAAAATTAATAGTGTTCTTGAGTATGTGTTGAATGCTAGAGAATTGTTTATAGAACAACTTACTCCTTGTAAAGGAGTGCGTGTATTCGAACTTCATAAGTGATATCGAGTGTAGTATGTCATTTCTAAATTCATTTTCAAAATTAAGTTAAGAACTTTAAGTTAGAATTGTTCCAAATAATAAGTAGTGGTTGATTCAACCAAAAGGCCAAGCATATTGCTATAAATAGCGCTGCAATTTAAGAAGTATAAATAAATACATAAATTTATAACTAGGCTGAGGGTGATTTCAAATGTCAAGAACCCCATAACATTATTATACGATAACAATGCTACAATACAATTTGTATAAAAACCTAGTGCTCACTAAAAGTTGAGAGACACACTCCAAATAATTCCACATGATAAGGGCAGTTTAACAGCGACAGAGAGAGTTGATTAACATAGTAGATAACTAGAACAAAATGTCAAACCTGTTCATCAAGGGACTGACTCAATTAGTTTTGTGAAAATTGATCGAAGAAGTTGGAATAAGTTTCCATAATTGACTCCAAGTGCAAGTGTGGGATTGATAGAGTTAGGGATATGCCCTACGGGCAATTATGTTATTCGTTACATTGTGTATCTACTTCAATGATACTATTGTTCCTGGACCATTAGGTACGAAGATCTGGGGTAAGATATGCACCTCTTCAGGAATAAAAAAAACCGATCCACTTTCATTTTGTATTTTGGACTAAATTCTTTTATCCTCGATACTTAATCAAATCTTTTTTTACAATTGAATCCACCTCTACGGTCCCATATTTTTAATTCCAGAACTGTTTCTTCTATATTATGGATCGTCAAAATAAGTAAGAATACTATTTCTATGTAAAATACCATTTGTGGGCTCTTGAATTCCTATGCATTATTAATGTTATATGAGCCCGCTTAGCTCAAAGGTTAGAGCATCGCATTTGTAATGCGATGGTCATCGGTTCGAGTTCGATGGCCAGCCTTTTTATCTATTGATTTTTCCATATTTGAGAATCTCTCCTCTCCATTTCTACAAACACTAAGTCACTAATCTATTATGTCAGTTGAACTACTTCAACAAGTCTACGCATGAGGTATCAAGCACTTGATGTTCGTACAGCAGCATCCACGACTTCTTTTCGAGCTACATAGCAAGAAATTATATATTCTGTCAAAGAAAGTCCTTCACGTAAATTACTTTGAGTGGGTAAATCAATCATTTGTCCTTGGGGATCCGACATAAATCCTCTCGTATCTACTAGTTGATGTACTTGAGATGCATTTCCTCGAGCTTCGAAAAAGGATATTAGATGGACTGTCAAGTCATTTATGGCTATTAGCAGGAAGTCCGCGCGGATCCAGTATAGTGTCTTTTTCACTCTACAAACATCAAGATTAAATTCATTTTTATTCTTTTTCTGTTAACAAAAGATATATCTCTGACTTCCCAATTACTAACGATTAAGTAAGGCATAAATTGTTGGATCCTTCTGTTAAAAAAGATAGGAAATTTTTTAACTATTCAAGACTTGATCAAATCATCTGTAATAGGCGTTTGGATTTTATATATCTTTCGATTCTCCAAGGGACCTTGTTACGTATCATTGGGAAGTGCATTAACATAAATATGGCAGTAATAAGAGGCAATACAACAGTGTGCAAACTATAAAAATGAGTCAAGGTAGATTGACCCACACTAGCACTTCCACGTAATAACTCTACCAAAGGAGATCCTATTATAGGAATAGCGTCAAGCACGCCTGTCATAATTTTTACCATCCAATAACCAATTTAGTCCCGAGGTAAGGAATAAACAATTACACCAAAAGAACCATAGACAGTCAAATGAAATACAATCTATGAAATAATTTGATCTATGGACAACATTATTGGTAAAGGTCATAATGCCAAAGGAATCATTACCGCAAGACATAGAGGGGGAGGTCATAAGCGTCTATACCATAAAATCGATTCTCGATGGAATGAAAAAGACATATCTGGTAGAATCGTAACCATAGAGTATGACTATCTAACTCGATAACCAATCTTGTTCAAAATAAAAGGTGTTTTCTTTCTAGTATATACTTTCTACCTTATTAAATAATTAATTAAGTAATTATTTAAAGTACATTAAATAGAAAATCTATAAATGATAAGTTATGTAATAGTAATTAAAATGTGTTGTAATCATGATAAATTTATCACATTAAAAATAACATATAATTTCAAATATACCTAATCAAGATGTTTTGAGATGAGATAACGATAAATCCATTGGGACTGGACTGTATTCTCTCCAAATATTGAGTAATGTATTACTCATGAGTGTTAGGGATACCAAAGGTTACATATTGATGGTTATTAGATAACCATAGAGTGACTCGCCTCGAGATTTTTCAATTGGTTAATATAACTAAGCTCAAACAAGAATCTTTGAACTGAAGATACTACAAAATTCCCTAGACTTGAAAATGCTGTGGAATTTTAATATTGACACTCCACCTTGATTATAGTTAACATGTGGCATGGCATCTATTAAATGACTATAGTTTAGTCCGAGTTGAAGCACTGGAAGTGAAACACTATTCAATAGAAAATTTGTTTCCTCGGTTATATGAGGTTAGTATCATAGTCAATTGTAGTCAACTCAAAGTATGGCTAGAGCAATACGATTAACAATAATGGTTATTATTAAATCAAGTAGTTTGTGTGTGGACTTACGAAGTTGAATACAGACGATGTTAGAATTTTAACCAAAACCAAATTCCTTAAGTCTTAGTGTGATATAGCTTTGATGAAGTAAATTGCTGTAAATAATCGTTACTATCAGGTACCACTTATAATAAGTTAAATTGCATTTTATCAAAAGATGTGTAAGCAATAAATTTAGCCAAAGTGTCACACCAATAGCTATGATGATGTGCGAACGTTAATATTTGAATTGTTTGATAATAATCGCTGACTGAATTACACCTTAAGTCACATAACTGAAATGATGGATACTTCGAATGAAATGCGCGGTTTAATTAATTTACAACATTGTAAATTAATTAAATGAATTAATATTAATTAAAAATTAATTTCTTAATTTTATTATTTGTTTGAATGCCATGAGTAATTAATAAAATGCGTATATAAAAGTTATAAACGTGCTTACCGATATACGATGTCGGTAAAATGTTTAAATTGGATTTAAATAGAATAAATACCGAGGGTTTTTAAAATAAACTAAATGAATTAATATTTGTGAAATATTAGTTCTTAAAATTTCATTTGATGTTTGTATACATTGTTATGTAATAAAACACGTATATAAAAGTAATAAATGTGCGCAGCGATATACGATATCGGTCGTACATTTAAACTGGATTGTTTTTTAGGGCCCATAGGGCACAACCTATGAGTGGCAACGAAGCATATTTATTAAGATTTAATAGAGAATTAAGTGGGAATTTTATATGGAAGGGATGTGAAAGATTTTTATTATTTCTTTAAAAATGATCTCCCTTTATTTCTTTCAATTAATTCATTTTTCTTTCCTAACAAATATTTTTCTTCCTCTCCCATCATCTGTAAGTGAATTTTCATGATAGCATAGGATTCTAAAACTCCAGAAAGAAAAATAAATAAAAAACTAAATAAAAAGATGGTTATCTCTCGATTGTTGTAAGATCCAACGATTGATTCATTGAATCTTGATATCTATTCATCATTCAAGGTGTTTCTCTTAGGTGCATTTCAATGTAATCTTAAACTTTATTTATATACAAATTCATCATTTTTATATGCTTTGAATTCTTTTTGTATCTCTTTCATTTGTATGAATTTTACAATATGATTCAGATCCTTACTTATCTCCCTTGAATAAGTTGTATGCTCATCTTGTTAATATGTTTTAAACACCTTCTTGTCTTTATCTTCTATTGTTCACATGCTATCTACGTTAATAATTATAGATCCATCACTACCTTTTATTTAATTGTTCATTGTGTATTTAATTTGGATTTGAATCCCCTTATCACAGATTTATATATGCGTAAGTTGTCTAATTCCTTTTGTTTTAGAAACTATCATTTGAATAAATTTTGTTGAAAACAATCTTTATTAATTGATTTTAGTTTCATGTTATAAAGCTGAGAATCGAATATATATTTTGCAAGTTGGTTTAAAGCAGTTTTGATTATAGTTTACACGAGGATAATCATTAAGTCAATTTAAAATTTATAAGTGCACCTTTTCAAAAAAGAAATTATAACTTTTGATTTCTTTCATAACTTAACAATTGGATCTAAGTTAGATTAGTTTCACCGTTGAAGATATATCTTTTGAACTACAAATTAATTGAGTACAATTGTTACACGACATTTTAATTTCAAAACATTGATTCACTTATTTTGTGTGTGTATATATATTTATGTTTGTATATGAATATATATATATATATAATATGTTTTTAATTCTAATTTTACAAAATGGGTTTTTATGTAAAATATTATAATTTTTATATGATATCTTAATTAAAACTAACATTAAATTGTTTACCTTAACTTTAAAACCTGTCCGACAATCAAAGTCAATCTTAACGTAAATATGTATACATACATATGTGTGTTTATATGTGTGTATACACACACATGTGCAAAATAAATATTATTTTGTTAAAAAATAAAAAAATATTTTGAACGACAAAGGAATATATAATCTGGAAACGTGTCTGTTGTGGTGCAAAACCTAGCACCTAAATACTTTCACATTAACTATGTACACTTCCTACATGTTACGATTCACTTTTACACATGGAACCATTTCATGCACTCATTACAACTTATATACGACTTAAATTAATTCAAATTATTTTTAAACAAATTAAATTAAATGAAGATTTTTTGAAAATTATAGCAGATATAAAAATCCAATTTAGGCTTCATGGGTTGAACTAAGATCACAATGTAAATTTTTTTTACCTATTTAATCACTTTCGATTAGCCCATTTCCACTAGTATCAAATATAGTATGTTTATCCTAAATTATATTCAGCTTTAGTTAATGAGCTTTAAGTTGAAAATACTCCAAAAGGAGGTTATGGATGATTCAACTAAAAGGCTAAGTCATCGCTTTTAATAGCGCTGTAATAAAGCTATATATATTTATAACGCACAATTTTATAACTGAGCAGAGGTTGCTTATAAATGTTGAGAGTCGCATGACATTGTGTTAAGATAAATGCCGTGATATGGATCGTGCAAAAAACTAAGGTTCAAAATAAGTCAAGAAACATATTATGAAAGTTTCATTTGATAAAAGAAAGTTATCAATGATGGAAAGGTGTTCATTGACAGAGTAGATAATAAAACAATATGACATATCCATTAACAAAGGTACTAGGCCGATTAGCTTTGTGTAAACCTATCAAAGAAATGGGATTGAAAATCCATAATTGGCCCCAATTGCAATTGAAAGATCTAGAAAATTTGAGGTATGCCCTAGGAGAAATTATGTAATTACTACATATATCTAACTCTGCGATCGATCTTATTCTTAATAGATGTATTTTTTCCATCATACACCTTGTTATATTATGATATAATTAATTAAATGAATAATTTAAGGTATACTAATAAGAAAATCCTTAAATAAATGTTATGTGATTGTAGTTGAAAATAGTTGCAATCGTTAATCATAATATAAAATAACATTTTATTTCAAATATTACTGGTACAGATATTTCGAGAAATGATATCGATACATCATTTGAGACAAAATTACATAATGCTCTGTATATGTTGGGTGTTGTTGTAACGACCCGTATTTTTGATCCTATGAAATCAATGTTAGAACATCCACAGTATTCACATGTCAATACTCCAAGTGCCGAAAAGACAGATTGTTGGGGTGAAAAAAAGAAAGGGAAAAAAATAAAATCTCGCAACATGATGAATAAAATATAATATTCCAAATTATCTTTACAGAAGAAAACCTCTAATATCAAACAACATTAGAGTTTAACCTATCATTAGCTTGGACAGTTATAACAGCTTCTCCGTACAAATGTTGATAAACACAACCAATAGAAACACAGCAGAAATAAAATATGGAAGTACGTCGTGGGAATCCAACTCGACTCTTGAAACTTCAAAAGCATCAAAGTTATCTCTGGAAATATTCGGGTCCGATCCAAGCATTATAAGAAAATAACACCCTAATCAGTTTGGTAAACCAATGTTAGAAACTCAAATCACAAGAAATTTGTTGTATCTTATAAAATCTGTTTTAAAATAAAAGGTATCTCGTAAGACCATACCACACATAGACACAGACATGTTTTTATCTTGCGATAACCAAAACATTTTATAGAAATTACAGTGATATTGTAATAATATCTAGAGTTTTAAAATAAATTATGGAATCATACCTAAAATTATCGCATTAATTAAATTCCAACAAAATAAGTATACAACCAAGTCCAAAAGGCACTTATTGGGGAATGACTTCCATCAACGATAAGGCTAGGTTACCTCCTATCACAGTACACCTCTTGACAAAATGCATCAAGGACCTCGCATGGACCCTCTACATGGCAAGACTGGCCTACCACTTACTAGATAGTACCAAATATTTCATCACTCTGGCTGCTTTGCAACCTTCTCACAAGAGCTCTCATGCAAAACCAAATCCATAAATAATAATCTAGAAAGGATAATAACAATACCTAATGGGTATGACCCACATAGCCTTGTGGCATATTCTCTGTTTTAGTCATTCTCGGTGGATGAGGCTAAAGTCTACATTTTATCTTTTAGATAGCAATCCTACTTGGAATGCTAACATTGCTCTTCAGGCGATAATGCAATGCCAGCGTTCACCCGTATAAGTTGTTCGGTATACGAACAAACCGAAGGCACGACTTCACTACATTCCGTTTTGGAATCCCCCACAGGATTAGTAGCGTAGCTCTTGTAGTTCAAGATCTCTGTCATCAATTCTATCATCTTCAAGATGCCTTCAATTTGAATGCCCGAGTTGGTTCGAAGTGGTTTTTAGGTAATTCAAGATTATCCAATCTCGGTCTCTTCGAACCAACATTCAATTGTTTCCGATAAACTCAACTTTGGTCCTTTTTGGAAATAAACAGTTAATACATAAGAGCATGGATCACCCCTAACCATTAAAGTGGACGAATTTACTAATCATTTGTCCTAGTAGAATACTCGAGTTTATACGTATAGTATAACATCAACGAAGAGAACTATACTATATAATTATCATGTTTTCTCCTAGATATTTCCATAGTTAAAAATTGGTCAAGATATAATAAGTGGTTATTTAACTATCAAATAAACAAACTCCCAAATATAGCTTTACTTACATGTAGAATCCACTAAGCCTCTTTTAGTAAATATTCATTAATTAAACACTTTAATTATTTTATAAAAATATCCATATACTTATCTTACCGGTATAAGTATATTCTTAAACCATTTTATTTTCTATACTTAAAAGACTTTACCTTATACAATGGTATAAGAACATTCACAAAACATTTAAGAAAGATTTTTTGTTTTCAAACCATACCAAGTGGATCAAAACAATGTTATTCAATTGTTTACGATAAACCCAAACCACTTATCTTTTGGTGTTTAGTATGGAAATGCTTCCATACCACCATTGTTAAGAAGGATATTTATTAACTCCATAACTTGATTTTTCGTAGGTGATCTAATCCATATAAAATCAAAGTTTTATAAACTCAAAACCTCTTTTCCGAATTCCAAGATCTTTTTCCAATTTATTTCTTCAACAACCTTTTTATTTCCAAAATAATTATCTTTGCAAAACACTTTATTACTTTAAACACCTTTTATTCAATAAATTGATTTCCTTTTAAAAACCCTTAATAAATAATTTATTAAGTTTAAACCTCATTATTAGATAATTAATTAACCTTAAATCATAATAAATAAATCAATCGCTATTAAATAAAGGATTAATTAACCTAAATCGTTACGAATAAATAGTAAATATTTTTTCAGAAGCAACGTCATTATTAACTAATTAACTAACTTAAGATATTAATAAAATAATTAATTAACTTTAAAATTACTTAATTAAAATAATTGATTGACCCTTTTAAAATAACTTAATAAAATAATTAAATAACTATCAGCTTTTAAACATCGTTAATACATAATTAATTAACTTTAAAATATTTTAATTGAAATAATATTAACTTAACTATTTTATTTTGGAAAATATTTTGCTTCAAAATAATTTATAGTTCAAGTAAATCTAAATCCATTTCCTTTTTCCAAAATTTGAAAAGAGACTCAACGACCACACTAACACTTAGACAAGTTACCACTTATTTCAATTCAACCATTCAGATCATATCACTGATATTTACATAAGCCATAAATATGTAAATAAATTGCATAATCAACAATGGCAAATAACACATCATTTGTCCAAGTAACTGACATATCAATAAATGTCCAAATTAATAAAATAGTAGAACATGGATTTTTTTTGCTTAATAGATGTCCAATAATATCTATTCAAATCAAGTATTGCAGAATGGTGTTTTTATTCTGCTAACCAAATGTCTAGGATAAAAATAATTACCAAATGATGGGATCATTTGCTATAACTACATATTTAACAATATTTTATACTTCTATAAATCTGTTGAACGCTTGTATAGATATGTTATGTTAGATGATACGAAGACAACGTTAAATTCCATGGTTCAAATGGACTCCGTAAGGGTGAGTTATAAATTTGTTAAAGTTTAAACCTTTAAAGATTTTTTTAAACTAATTTACTAAAACAAAACTCATGGGCCAAAGCACACATCCTAAACCAATGCTCTATCTCCTTCTTCCCAAATCAACTTCGCACTTTAAATTCCAAATATTAAACTTGGAGCCAAAACCTATAGTGTACCACCGTGCATTCGTGCACATCCACCGAAGAAACCCACCGCCAATCAACGCTATGACCCCACTCTCAAACTTGCCTGGCCTTCCGCGTCTCCACCGATCTGATCATCTCTCCCAAAACGCGACCTAAAACCCAAAACCAACGCCTCTAGGAAACCATGTCGAACACGAAAAGGAAGCTCACACCACCACCTTTACCACTGCTAGCCACCTCTGCATTGATCATTTGCTTCGCCTCTCCTTGCCGCAACACCAGCCCACCTAATATCTAGCGCGTCGCTACTCTGAGTCGCCAAGGCCAAATGCAAAACTAACCCTAAAAATCGGCCCTTAAACCATAACTCGAGCTCTCTAGCCCACCTTCGACCACCATGCGCCAAGCGACTACTACCCTAGCTTCTCCACATCCCCAGGTAGCTCCAACCATCGCTACCCCTCTTCATACTACCCTTTCCATGGGATTTTATTTTTGATCAAAATCCGATCAACTCTCCGCCACGACCAAATCTGATAGAGTCAAATCCCATAAACAAGCTTAAAAATCCTAAATCAATGCTGTGAACCAAACATATCCTCCGTTCGTCGTTTCACGATCAATGAAAACTCGCCATTTTCTTGAAAATTACAATAATCAAACAAATTCAATCATTATAGTCGACAAAACATCAAGCATCCATTTTTAAATATCAATTTAAACTTTAACGAACAACTTTACAGTTGATCGTTTTAGCTAAATCAAAATGATTATGAGATATTGAAGTTAGAAATCTTGAATAAGAAAGGTTTCATATATTTATTCAAAGAACAGTAAGTAAAACTGTTTCCCTGTATATCCTAGTAAGCTTGTTACCTCATTTCCAAATCAAAATTTTGATTTTTGAACAATTATTTTAAAATAAAATAGATTTTAAAACAGTTCAAACAAACTATAGACTTTATCCAACATTTATCACGTAGAAAATAAACAAGAGAAATATAGAATCTCACCTTCCTTATTTGGAATTTGAATTGCTTCAAACTCTAGTCTTTGAATGATGTAAAAATTTTGAATTTAAAAGATGATTTTTTTGCAAAATTTATAAAAAGTGTGAAGTATGGAAATGAAATGTGGTTAACAAGAGGGTATAATATATAAAGAAAGCTAAACAACATTTACCCACAAATCAAATATTCAAACTTGCTATCATTTTTCAAATCTACTAAAGTACAAAAACTTTGATAATATGTTGGATATTATGGTGGTTCATGTACCTAAATTAACTTCCACAATTAAGGAATCATTATGAAATGTAAACTCACTTCAAATCTGTCTTTCCCCATTTTTAAATATAAATTCATATTTTTAGTTCCTTATTATTATTATTACTTTATTTTGTAGATTCCCAATTAAAATGTTTAAATCAGATAAGTGTTATTTGTTTATACAAGGGAATTACAACTTCTAATAAGTCGTCGTTCGATAAAAAGCTAAAACTCAAAAAGGCGTGTTTCGATTACATTTCTAGTTTTCCGTCGAACTACCTATTTGTGTAAACAAAATTCAAAAATGAATTTTCTATCATTAGTTATAAATTTGAAAGAGGCTCATTTACTTATTAAAATCATAAATTTGAATAATTAAAATTAACAAAATATTCACAAATCAAAGTGATAAAATTCCAGGTCGTTACATTTTTCCCTTTGAAAGAATTTCGAGCTCGAAATTTTGCCATAATCCAAACTTTAAAAAACATGGCTAAACATAATTATTAACCTCCTTATTTACAATATACAAAGTAAAAAAGAAACCCTTTTAAAAGAAAGTTAATAACCATAATATATCATAATAAGTACAAACATCCATATCAGTAATTCCTAATCCATGTAATAGATATCTACTGAGATACCAAATCAAGCCAACGGTCATAATACAAATACAGAAAATATCTAGATACTAACCTAACTATAGATGGAGCACCCCTTATCTGAGTTCTCTACTAAGTAACCCGATAACTTCATGGATTCTGGCCTATTAGAAGTCCATTCGCCTCCATACCCCACTCTATAACCCATCCACCACCTATCTTAGTATTCTGCATTCCTCTTCCCCTCCTCTAATTACTCCTTCAGTGGTTCTTCCTCTGGCTCCTCCCCTACTGGCTCTTCTACTGGCTCCTCTTCCACTGGCTACTCTTCTGACTCCTCTTACATTGGCTCTTCCATTGGCTTCTCTTCCATTGGATCTTCTTCTTTCAATTTCAGTATTAGGATATCAGGAACCTCTATGTGTTGCCTAGCCCTGGATAAACAACCTCTGTATCCTCATACGAGCTTCTCTCACAACTATGGGTGTCCTCTGAAATCAAACAAAAAAAATCCTTAGAATCTCATATTAAGCCCTATAAAATTTCTTAACAATAGAATATACATTACTTGTAAACATATAAAATTGCTTAAGAACTTTATATTTTAATTTTACTTCGGTTCGTTTGCATTAGAACTCATTCGATCGTACAATGATAAATAGAATAATTTACTCAGTGCACTATAATTTTCGCCTAAGCAAACATCCGATCGTCACTTAGAAAATTATTCAGATTACCACAAAACTAATTGAGACATTTTCCTGAACTATCCAAAGAAGATGTACATCCTTTAAAAAATTTCTCAAATACTCACAAATATTTTGATGTAATACCATTTATTTCCAAAAGTCATTTGAAATCTCTCCGAAAGCAATAACGTTTTAATTCCCAAACATTCTCTTAAATTATAAATCGCATTTTATATAATAACTAGATTCATAAATCACACCTCATATCATAACTTCTTTTATTAAAATCCCTTTTATCCAAGTAAACTAGTTAAGCCTACCTTAATAACGAACACCTTATAATCAAATCATGAAATTGAATTCACAAGATCTTCATATCTAATTCAATTAAACAATGGATGCTCATAAACTATCTGAGCACAAGCATAACCAAATCCATAAATAATAACCTAGAAAGGGTGATGACAATACCCTAATGGGAGCGACCCATGTAGCCTTGCGGCATATCCCATGTTCTAGTCATTCCCGGTTGATGAGGCTAGAGGCTATGTTTTACACTTTAGATAGCAATCCCACTTGGAATGCTAACATTTCCCGCCAGGCAAAAATGCAATGCCAACATTCATCCATACAAGTTGTTTAGGATATGAAAACCGGGAACTACTTCTACTGCATCCCTTTTGGAATCACCCATTGGCTTAGCAGCAAGTAGCCCTTGTATTTCAAGAGCTCTGTCTTCAGTTTTATCATCTTTAAGATATCTTCCATTTAAACGCTTAAGTTGGCTCAAAGTGGTTTTCGGATAATTCATACTTATCCTATCTCGGTCTGTTCGAACCAACATTCGATAGTTTTCGGTAAACTCAACTCCGGTTCTTTTTGGACATAAAAAGACAATACATAAGAGCAAGGATTAACCCTTAACCATTAAAGTAGATAGGTTTTCTTATCATTTGTCTTAGAAGAATTCATAAGTTTATACATATGGTGTAGCATCACCAAAGATAACTATACTATATAATACTCGTGTTTTCTCCAAGATATTTCCAGAGTTAAAAATTACACAAGATTTAATAGTTGGTTATTTAACTATCAGATAAAAACTCAAATATTGCTTTAATTCCATATGGAATCCGCTATGCCTCTTATAATAAATCTTCATTAACTAAGCACTTCAATTATTTTATAAAAGTATCCATATACTTATCTCACCAGTATAAGCATATTATTAAACCCATTTATTTTCTATACTTGACAGACTTTACCTTATACAACGGTATAAGAATATTCATAAAATATTTAAGAAAGATTTTTTATTTTCAAACCATACTAAGTGGATCATGTTAACTTGCCTTTTGGCAAGGCTATAGGCATGCAGATTTAACTAAATCGATTGCTTGGTCATCGAGGCTGGAATACGATAGGTTTGAGTCGACTGGATGGATAGACGATCTATCACGGATGATAAACACGATTACGAAGTCGGGATTCAACATAGTCGATAGGAAAACGACGTGGGATACTCGGAATACGAGTTTAGAGAAAAATTGAGGTGATTCGAGATGTATGGAGTTTACTTCGAGTCGCATTTGGGCTTGCTTCGAGTTTTCATGGTGTTAACTTTGGGTCGACAGCTTAAGGGGTCGGCAGGATTTAAGCAATCCCTGAACTCCGGGTCAGCACTAGGAAGGGTTCGGTTTGGCATATGTTAAGGGACCGTCGTCAAAGTGGAATTGGCATTAAATTGGGTCGGCATCTTGGAGCTTGACGACAGGTCGGCCTTCGTACTAACTTCGGGTCGGCAGCATATGGGATCCGCAGGATTTAAGCAACCTAGGTCGGCATCCTCAAAACTCCGGGTCAACACATGGATAGGATCAGCGTAAAGTAGGGATCGGCATTGGAGATAGGCTTTGGGTCGGTGTGAAACATCAGGTCGGTAAGAACTTTGGAGATAGGTTCGGTGTTGAAGAAAACAGAGGGATTCTGTGTGGAATGGGATCAGCAGTTTGGTTTTGGATTGGTGAGTATGAGGTTGGCATCTATTCTCACTTCGAGTCGGTGAGCTATCTGCTCCGGGTTGGTCAATGCTTTTCTTTGGGACGGCTAAAGTGGATCGCTGTCTTGAAGGAGTGGGATTGACATTGAGTTACTTCGAGTCCAAATAAGTTTTACTTCGAGTCACAAGCAAGTTTGCTCTGGGTACATCTACGTTCACTTCGAGTCATTCCTAGGGCAATATTGGATCGGTATGTTCTGAGCTCGGGGTCAGCAGTGATGATGGATTTGGGTTCGGCTATCATCTTAATATGTTTGGATCACTCAGGAAGCCTAGTAACTCAGGTTTTGCCTAAAAGTACAGCAGGCAGGGCGCCAAAAAAGGGATCTTGATTCTGTTACCCTTCATCTTCTTCGTTGAGGCTACTTTGCCATTATTGTTTTAAAAATTCCGGATTGTAACTGTAAATGATTCTCATATCAATAAAAAAGGAAATTTTTGGAGTGGATGTAGGCCAAATTCATCCGAACCATTATAAATCCTATGTTATTACTGCTTTCCTTTTAATTTTGATTGTTCTTCATATTTATACTCTCTACATACGCTCTATCTATGATCTATGATTGTTAGTTGATGCTTTCATTGATGATTGGGTGTTAATGACCAATTTTGGCGCTAACATTTTTGTGCTTTCACTGAGAAAGCTAGCACTTAGGGATTCATAAGCTTGGATTTTGGATTTAAAGGCCTAGGAACGCGGATTCTTGGAAGCAATGGTTTAGCCATCTACAAGGAGACAAGTGACAGAAAGGATCAATCAAGAGGGAAGTCAAGAGGCCTCTTCTGGAGTTGGATCAGATCAGGCATCCATCTACATCGCTGGGCACGAGATGCAGATCATGATGGATTCTATGCAGGGGTAATTGATGAAAAGGTAGGAGGAAATGATGCAGACCCTTCTTAGGCAATTTGGATAGGCAGGAACAGCAGGAGCTATAGAAGCTCAGATCCATGGAGTTGGATCTAAAGGACTCAACAGGCAAGCAGACAGAGTGATTCAGTAGGGGATAGCCCCCAATCAACAAACAACTATCAATCTGGATGGACCTAGACTTAGGGGCGCACCACCAGGTAATGCTGGACCATTCCATGGAGAGCATCAGATGATGCTGCACAACCCGACGCTAATATGAATACATAAGTGCGTGATGAAGAGTACGTAGCAGAATTCCCTCAAGGGCTTCGAAGGCAGTTGGGAAATGTAGATGGGGGGCAACCCTTGGTAGGTAACATTGGATTTGCTGACATTATCAGGGGAACTATTCGCGGTGGTCTAGAAAATAAGGATTTGGAGGGGGTATACAAAAGTACATTTACCCGTAACATTAGGATGGCTAGGTATCCACCCGATTTCAAGCTGCCTACTCTAGAAGTATACAACGGTAACATAGATCCTAGTGGCCACTTGATGAGGTACACAAGGCATATGGAAGTGCTATGGGCATCAGAGGGGGTTATGGTCTGATGTTTCCACTTGTACTTGACCGATATAGCTACGATATGGTTTAAACAGCTGGAAGATGGATCTATCAGAACATGGACATAATTAGTGGACAGGTTTTTGATGCAGTTTCGAGTTCACATCAAAAGGCCGAAGAATGTGATGACACTGACCTCGGTGAAGCAGAAGACGGGAGAATCGCTTAGGATTTTTTTAACTCGGTTTAATGCAGCGGTTGCTTCGGTAGATCGGCTGGATCCATCAATGATTCTAATGGCAATGGTGTCAAGAGTTAGTTTTAATTCAGATTTCAAAGTATCGTTGATACAGGACCTACCAATAGATCTCAGGGAATTTTTTCACAAAGCTGAGAGATTTCTTCGACAAGAGGATGCATGTTTGGATATAAGGTTAAAGAAAGTAAACATGGTTAAGGATGGAGAACCGTCCAGTGAAATCTCAGGTAAAGAAAAGGATAAAGGGAAGAGGAAGCGCTGGGAAGAACCAAAATTCTCCACTTACACAGGATGAATAGGACATTGGAACGGATATACCTGGATACTCGAGATCGCCTTTCTTATCGAACGCCGACAAGGAGGGAACCCTCAGAACCCGAAAGGGCATTGGAAAGGCATTGTCTCTTTCATGACCAAGATATGCATGATACTAACAGCTGTAGGCATCTAAAGCATATAATCGAGGAGCACGTAAGGAGTGGTTAGTTGCGGCAATATGTTGGAACTCGGAATGCGGCGGTGGAATAGGAGCAGCCACCGTCTACCTCAAACAGCTTTAGTGCAAGGCCCAGGAATGATGGCCGGTTGGTCATCAACTGAACGGGGTGGTATGGAATAAGTAGAAAACTCTGGACAGATGGCTAAGTCACTTACTCATGTACGGGGATAGAGACAACCCCTAGGCATGCTCTAAGATGATGGTAAACCATGACGCTCTGGTTTGTGAAATCTGTTTTTTCTTTTTGGCTTGGAAAACTTGCCTTAACTGGTTTAGTTTTGGAGTTTAGTTTGAACTCCTAGTTTTGTTTGTTTTTTGATTTGAATTCCGGTTTGGACGTTTGTCTTTTGGTTTGGAATTTTGATATGGATTTCTGGTTTGATCTGGATTTCGGATTGGATTCTGATCGAATTTTTGTCTGGTATTTGGCTAAGAGGTCGTCGGGTATGGATTATGCTCGACAAGGGTCCGGAGAGACCAGGATTCAGTAGGACTTAGGCCCCATATTGTTTATCGCTATTTATTTTAGGTCATCAAAAATGGATTACGCTCGGTAAGGGTCCAGAGCGATTGAGATTCGGCTTAGGACTTAAGCTATAGCATTACTCAGCATTCAGGGATACTGAACCAGGAACACCATAGCATTACTTAACACAGGTCGTCGGGAGTGGAGTGCACTAAGAAAGAACCCAGAGAGGTTACGGATTCAGATTTCGGTTTTGAATGGCTAAGGATTGACTATGATCCGGAGCGATCCTTGATTTGGTTATCGACCCGGAGAGGTCATGTATTTGGTTATTGGTTATTGGATATGGATGGGTTATAACTTGATTATCGGGTTTGGATGGATGTGGAATCGGATAAAGATTTGGTTGAGGGATAGGGATCAGATATCGACTTGGAGCAGTCGTGGATTTGGATACGGATATGGCAATGACACTTGGATAAAATGGATTGGATTATGGATCGGATGATATGGCTATGGATAACATATGGGCTTTGGATGATGGATTAGAAGTTATTCAAAACATGCCTTCCTATTGTAAGGCATATTTGGGGGGATAATTTTAACCCACCTTTTGACAAGGTCGTAGGCAGGCAGATTTAACTAAATCGATTGCTCGGTCATCGAGGCTGAAATATTATATGTTTGAGTCGACTGGATGGGTAGACGATCAACTACAAATGGTAAACCTGATTATGAAATTGGGATTTTGCGTAGTTGATGGGCAAAAGATGCGGGATACTTGAAATATGAGTTTCGAGAAAAATCGAGGTGATTCGGGATGTTTGGATTTTACTTCGAGTCACACTTGGGCTTGCTTGAAGTTTTCAGGGTGTTAACTTCGAGTCGACAGCTTAAAGGGTCGGCAGGATTTGAGCAACTCGAGTCGGTAATTCCTGAACTCCGGGTCAGCACTAGGAAGGGTTTGGATTGTCATAAGTTAAGGGATCAACATCAAAGTGGGATCGGCATCAAAGTGGTCGGGCGTCTTGAAGCTTGACTCCTGGTCGGCCTTCGTACTAACTTTAGGTCGGCAGCTTAAGGGGTCGGTAGGATTTGGGCAACCTGGGTCGGCATCCTCAAAACTCCAGGTCGGCACACGGATAGGATTGGATGCAGAGATCAACATTGGAGATGAGCTTTGGGTCGGTGTGAAACATCAAGTTGCTAAGAACTTTGGAGATAAGGTCGGCGTTGACGAAATGGATGGGATCGGAAAGGAATGGGATCGACAGTTTGATTTTGGATCGGTGAGTATGAGGTCGGCAACTATTCTTACTTTAGGATGGTGTGCTATCTTCTTCTAGTCAGTCAATGCTTTTCTTTAGATCGGATAAAGTGGATCATTATCTTGAAAGCGTGGGATCAGCATTAAGTTACTTCGAGTCCAAACAAGTTTTACTTCGAGTCACAAGCGAGTTTGCTCCGGGCCACATCTGCGTTCACTTCGAGTCATTCCTAGGGCAATATTTGATCATTGTATTCTGAGCTCGGGGTCGTAATGATGATGGATTTGAGTTCGGATATGGTCTTAATGGGCTCGGATCACTCAGGAAGCCCAGTAACTTAAGTTTTACCTATAAATACAGCAGGCAGGGCTCCGAAAATGGGATCTTGATTCTGTTTCCCTTCATCTTCTTCATTAAGGCTACTCTTCCATTATTTTTCAAAAAATTCCTAATTGTAACTGTAATTGATTCTCATAATAGTAAAAAGAAAATTTCTGGAGTGGAAGTAGGCTGGAGTCAGCATAACCACTATAAATCCTCTATTATTACTGCTTTCTTTTTAATTTTGATTGCTCCTCATATTTATACTCTCCACACACACTCTATCTGTGATCTATGATTGTTAGTTGGTGCTTTCGTCAACAATTGGATGTTAGCGACCAATTTTGGCACTAACAGATCAAAACAGTGTTATTCAAACATTGTTTACGATAGACCCAAGCCACTTATCTTTCGGTGTTAAGTATGGAAAATGCTTCCATACCACCATAATTAAGAATGATCATTTATTAACTCCTTAACTATTTCTCATTAGTGATCCAATCCATATAAAGTCAAAGTTTTATAAACTCAAAACATCTTTTCCAAATTCCAAGATCTTTTTCCAATTTATTTCTTCAACAACCTTTTTATTTTCGAAATAATTATCTTTATAAAACACTTTATTACTTCAAACAACTTTTATTTAATAAATTGATTTCCTTTTAAAACCCACTAATAAATAATTCATTAAGTTTAAACATCATTATTAGATAATTAATTAACCTTAAATCATTATTAATACATAATAAATAAACTTAATCACTATTAAATAAAGGATTAATTCATTATGAATAAATAATAAATAATTTTTCAAAAGCAACATCATTATTGAATAATTAACTAACTTAAGATAACATTAATAAAATAATTAACTAACTTTAAAATAACATAAAATAATTGATTAACCCTTTTAAAAAAACTTAAATAAAATAATTAAATAACTTTCAGCTTTAAACATCATTATACATAATTAGTTTATTGTAAAATATTTTAATTAAAATAATATTAACTTAACCATTTTATTTTAGAAAATATTTTACTTTAAAATAATTGATAGTCCAAGTAAATCCAAATCCATTTTATTTTTTCATAATTTGAAAAGAGACTCAGTGACCACACTGGCACTTAGACAACCTGCCACTTATTTCAATTGAACAATTCAGATCATATCATTAACATTTACAGAAGCAACAAATGTGTAAATAAATTACATAATTAACAACGATGGATAATGCACCAATTGTCTAAGTAAACTGACTTATCAATAAGTCTCCAAATTAATAAATAATAAAATTTCTCTGGCTTAATAAATGTCAAATAATATCTATTCAAATTAAATATAGCAAAATGGTGCTTTTATTCTGGTAGCTAAATGTCAGGGATAAAATATAATTACCAAATATGGGATTATTTGCTACAACTATACATTTAGTAATATTGTATACTTCTATTAATCAGTCGAACGCTTGTATATATTTATTTTGTTAGATGATACGAATGCAATGTCAAAATCCTGGGTCGAACGCACTCCGTAAGGGTGAGTTCTAAATTTGTTAAAGCTTAAACCCTTAAACATTCTTTTAATGAATTTGCTTAAACAAAACTCCTAGGCCAATGCCCACAACCCAAACCGATGTGCCATAACCCTCTTCCTAAATCCACTTTACACTTCGATTTCTCAAACATCAAGCCATAGAGCCAAAACCAATAGTGCACCACCATGCACTCATGCATGTGAATCAACAAAACCCATTGCCGATCAACAATTCAACCCCACCTGCAAACTCGCCATGCCTCATGCATCTCCTGACATTCCCACCATCTCCTTCAATCATCTCCTCCAAAACGTGACCCTAAAACCCAAGATCGACACCACTAGGAAACCAAGTTGAATGTGGAAAGGAAGCTCCTACCACCACCTCAGCCGCTGCTAGCCACCTCCGCTTTGGTCATTTGCTTTACCTTTCCACCTCACACTACATCAACACGACACCGCCTTGAGTTGCATTGACCCAACCCAAAATGAACCCCAAAAATCGGCCCTTAACCCCAAACTCAAGCTCTCCAGCCCACCTCCGACCACCATACATTAAGCATCTGCCACCCTAGCTCCACCACATCCCCTGGTTGCTTGAGCCGCCGTTCCTCCTCCAAACCATCCTTTCACTGAAATCTTATTTTTAATCAAAATCTGATCAACTCTCTGCCATCACCAAATCCTACAACGTAAAATCCTACGAACAACCTTAAAAATCCCAAATTGATGTTGTGAACTGTTACCCGATTGTTTGACCATGCAAGAGGCTCAGCATAGATACCTCGATCAACATAGGCCTCGTTCAACACACCTCCCCTCACGAGGCATGAAGCCTCGTTCGGAATTGATGAGTCACTCGGCATGAAGTCTCGTTCGGCATAGATGAGTCGCTCGGCATGAAGCCTCGTTCGGCATAGGTGAGTCGCTTGGCATGAAGCCTCGTTCGGCATAGGTGAGTCACACGGCATAGGTGAGTCGCTCGGCATGAAGCCTCGTTCGGCATAGATGAGTCGCTTGGCATGAAGCCACGTTCGACATAGAAGGGTCGCTCGGCACAAGGCCTCGCTCGGCACAGACGGGTCATTCGGCACAAGCCTCGTTCGGCACACCTCCCCTAGTTCGGTGCACGAACCTCGCTCGGCCCGAGTACCTCGATCGGCACAATGCCTCGCTTGGTATACGAGTGTCGTTCGACACACATCCCTCGCTCGGCATACGAATTCCATTTGACCTGGATGTGTGGCTTGGCATACGAGTGTCGTACAGCATGGAGGCCTCATTCGACATTCTGTGGTTCGACCAACCATGCTCGCAATTGCCGCTTGGCATCCCTGACTCGGTACGTAGAAGCTACTTTCCACGGGCCGAGGTACCTTGTTCCTAGGCCCGTGAGGGAAGTCTAAACCATCTTCGTCTATAAATGGACAGAGGCACAGTGAAATGGAACTTTTTTCGAGAACACTAGGGAGACTCTACTACAATCAACACTTATTATATTTCACTTAGCACTTGTATTCAAGCCATTATTGCATGGATTTTATGTGCATTCAATCATTTGTGAAGGCAATAAAGATAAAAACTTAAAGTGGACGTAGGCAGTTACGCTGAACCACTATAAATCCGATGTTCTTGTTTTTGCAGTTAATTTAGCATACAATCCTTTGTTTTAATTTACTTTCTTCATTAATCTCTATACTTAATCTTTATCAAGTGTATTAGTGACCAAGTTTGGTGTTAACATTTTGGTGCTTTCACTGAGAATTGAATTCTCAGGCCACTAGGATCTACTTTGTAGCCACTGGATTGAATAAATCCTCCGAAGGAGATCTAAGTAATTCACAGGACGTCCGGTGATTCTACTCAAAGTTCCTATCAATAACTCTACTATGGGAAGACCACGCACCAGATCAGCCTCTCATAACACGAACGTCAACGAGACTGCTAGCGTACAATAAATAGGACCTAACAATCAACAAGCAAATCTAGGTGCAGGAACCACCACCCAAAATCAAATGGAAGTTTTCACCAGAAAAGAGTTCAGCGAGTTGATGAGAGAACTCATGGAAAGTAGAAGACAACTTACTGAGCATATTCAAGCTAACGCTAACCTCATGACTCAGCTCGTTCAACAACAGCATCAGAATGCTGAAGATAGCCCCGTTCCTTATTATTCATCTGATAGCTCGACATCTTCTGATGAACCTCCTAGGTGCAGACGCCGCAAAACTGAAACTACACAAGCGGGTACTGCTCACCGATCAACTAGGGATCACTTACACCTTGGAGGCCACATCTAAGCTGGAATAAGAAACTTAGGATCCAGAGTGGTGTGGAGGCTAGACAGCCCGCTCACCAAGGCCCTAATGAAGCTGATCCCTAGTATATACGTTTGGCAGATCACCAACAGAGGAGACATCAAGCCGAACAGTCCCGTAGAAAAGATTCCAACCTTCCATCTTCCATACAAACCCAGGACCTATCGGCTATGGTCAGACAGCTGATGAGAGAAAATCAAGGCTTGACCAATGAAGATTGGAGGATATCCAGGAGTCATACTCCATTCACAAATACTATTCTACAGGCTGAGTATCCTAGGAAGTTTAGCATGCCAACTATCTCGGCCTACGAAGGGAAGACTGATCACATACAACATGTGATGAGGTATGAATGGATGATGGATTCAGCTAGAGCGAATGATGCAACCAAGTGTAGATACTTACAAATCACTTTATCCGGAATCGCCACCATATGGTTCACTCGACTTCCCCCACGGTCTATATCTAGCTTTGACGAATTGGCGATGAAATTTGTAGAACAGTTCAGGATACATGCCACTTGTCCCAAGGACGTGATGTCCCTATCTAGTGTAATCCAGGCTCCAGGGGTGTCGTTGAAGGAGTACTTATAGAGGTTTCACGTTGCAGCTACTGAAGTTAGCAACCCTAATGACCATGCAATTCTGATGGCTGTAATGCGAGAAGTGGGATTTAGAATTTGGAGATTGGTTGGCAGGAAAACCTCCGACTACGCTAGAGCGTTTTTATTCAAAGGCCCATCAGTTCATAAGAAGAGAGGAAGCCATGTGGACAACGCGAGATAAGGCACCAGGACCTGTTTAAGAGACTGTGAAAAGCAACATCGCTGTAAAACAATCTGGTGACAATTCGGGGAAGGTTCAAGTCAACATCCAGATAAAGCCCAGGTAATCTAAAGGGTTCGGAGAAGGAAACCCCGGAAAGAAAAGGGAAATGGGAAAATAGAAGTCAAGAATTCCAACTTACAACGAATATACTCCTCTGAATGCATCTCCGAAGAATATTTACCAGTCAACTTGTAATACTTTCCAATACAGAAAGTCACGCCCAAGGGAGTCGACTGAGGAAACAAAATGGACTGGGAAGTATTACCGCTTCCATGAGACTTACGGACACAATATAGAGGAATGTAGACATCTCCACGATGCCATAGAAAAGCTGATTAGACAGAAAAAGTTGCAGAAGTTTATCAAGAACCTACAGGAAGGTAGGCAAGGAATGTCAGATGCCAGACGCGGGTCGACTCCACGCCATCCAGAGGAACCTGTCCGAACTGTAGGTAGACTGGTCATAAACACTATAGTCGGTGGACCTCACCCTACAGACAAGAACTGGCGCGAAATGGAGCAGTATGCTAACTCCTTAAGGCATGCAGATTATTAGTGTTGTTCGAATGTGGAGGATGGAACCTCCACTAAACAGCAGCGCATGATGACGGATGATATAGTATTCAAAAGCCGAGCTTCTGACCAAGTGGAAGCTCCTACCTTTGACCCGATGGTCATATTCGCGACAATCGGGCCAGCATTTGTGAAGAGAATTTTGATTGATTGTGGAAGTTCTGTTAATATCATCTTCAAAAAGGAATATGACCAAATGAAGATGGAGACGAAGGATTTAAAACCATCTAATGCCCGTATCCATGGCTTTAATGGTGCGGCAACCGATGCGGTGGGATATGTTGAATTGCCAGTTGAACTGGGATAAGGTGAACGTACGAGGGTGTGAATCCTACCTTTCATAGTTTTGGATGTTGATTCTCCATACAATGTGTTTCTAGCTCGACCGACCCTAGCGGAGTTTGGGGCAGCGTTGGCCACGTGGTGTTTAACTTTGAAATTCTCGACAGACAAAGGAGTTGGTGTGGTGCACGGCGATCAGGCGACCGGTCGTGCATGTTATGTGGCTGAGATGAGAGTGGATCAATGGGGAGAGAGGAAAGATTGCGGACAGCTCCGTCCACATTCGGAATAATAACAATTGACAAGTAGTGCCCGATCCCTGGCTCGGGCAATGTTCTCAGATCTATAGAGACATAGATCCGAGAGATGATGCTGAGGAACCCAGGAAAGTAAAAGTGGCACCAGTTGAACTGACGATTGACATCCCAGTCAGCCGAGATGATCCATCGCGAGTACTTAAGATTGGATCACAACTCGACCCTCAATGGCCAAGGATCCCACTGATTTCCTCCGAGCGAATCTGGATGTTTTCGCTTAGACACATTCTGATATGTGTGGGATTTCTCCTGCTATTGCGAGTCATATGTTGAACATAGACCCAAAGTACATTCCTGTAAAGCAGAAAAGGAGAGGCATGGACTCGGGGAGGTCCACTACTCTTAGAGAGGAGGTGGACATACTCAAAGCCAATGGGTTTGTCCGCGACGCCCTCTACCTTGAATAGGTGTCTAACCTTATGCTAATAAGGAAAGAAAATAGGAAATCGAGAACTTGTGTAGGATACTCTGATTTAAACAAAACATTCTAGAAGGATAGTTTCCCTTTACCCAGAATCGACCAGCTGGTCGACTCAATGGTCGGACACGAGTTATTGTCAATTATGGATGCGTACTCGAGATATAATCAGATCTCGATGCACATTCCAGACCAAGAATGCACCAATTTTGTCATAGATGTTGGGCCATATTGTTATGCAGTGATGCCTTTCGAATTGAAAAACGTGGAAGCAACTTATCAGCGTCTGGTGAATCGAATGTTTAAAGACCAGATAGGTAGAATAATGTAAGTCTATGTAGATGACATGCTCGAAGTCACAGCAGTCAAACGACCACGTTCGAGACATAACAGAGATGTTTGATATACTCAGATATTATGGAATGAAAATCAATCCTTTAAAGTGTTCCTTTAGCGTTGCGTCAGGGAAGTTTTTAGGTTTCATTGTTAATGCATGGGGAATCGAAGCTAACCCGAAGAAAATTCAAGCTATTTGAGACATACAAGTGCCCAGAACTATAAAGCACATACAAAGCTTGAATGGAAAGGCAGCCGTGCTGAGTCGATTCATATCCAGAGCCACAGATAAGTGTATTCCCTTCTTCTATGTAATAGAGAAAGGAAAGAGAGATTTCGAATGGACATCCGACTGTGAAGAAGCATTCCAAGCTCTGGTAAGGCATTTAGAAAGTCCTCTGGTACTATCGAAACCGGTAGACCATGAGATGTTGTGTGTGTACTTGGCTGTATCCCAGCATGCTATCAATACGGCTTTGGTTTGCGAGGAGGACCAAGTTCAAAGGCCAATGTACTATGTCAGTAAACGTTAACGGGGGCAGAAAGAAATTATCCTATAGTTGAGAAACTTTCCTACTACTTGGTGATTGCATCACGCAAGCTTCGTCCGTACTTTCAGACACACTCAATTAGTGTTTATACCGATCAACCCTTGCGATAGGTACACCAACGATCAGAAACCTTTGGAAGAATGTTAAAATGGAATATCAAGTTGAGTCAGTTCGATATTACCTACCAGCCACGAAGGTCCATACATGGGCAAGCGCTAGCAGACCTCATCGCTGAATTCACCGTGTTAGACGAAACAAACATCCACGATGTTATTCCTCCTATTCGATGGAAACTGTACACCGATGCGGCATCTAAGACTGTTGCTCTGGGGCTGGTATAGTTATTGTGACCGCCGAAAATCGATCAATTTGTTATGCTTTGAAGTTAGATTTCCCAGCTACAAATAAAAAAGCTGAGTATGAAGCATTGATTGATGGCTTGAAACTTGTTAGAGAACTGGGAGTAAAATCGATCGAAATCATTTATGACTCACAATTAGTGGTGTACCAGATGCGGGGGACTACAAGCAAAGGGACACAGACTTGCTCATACCTTGCAAGGGTTCAAGAGCTGTTAGCAGATCTAGAATATTATGATATGTCGCATGTCCCATGAGAACAAAACAGAGAAGCCGATTCATTGGCCAAATTTGCAAGTACCGGCGATGCATAGCAAATGAGATTGGTTCCCGTCGAAACCTTATATGCTCCGAGTATAAATGTGATGGAGATAGATTTCGTGTTGGAAACAAAAATCGAGAAGGAATCATGGATGACCCCATTCAAGCAATACTTGCTACATAGGATCATGCCCGAAAGAAAGAGCGAAAGGCGACGGGTCATTCGTAAAGCTTCGCGATATGTGATGCAGAATGGGATAATGTATCGAAGGGGATTCTTAGCCCCCTTACTCCGGTGCATTGCCCATGATGAAATAAAAAAGAGTCCTGAAGGAAGTCCATGAAGGAGAATGTGGTGACCATACTAGAGGGCAGACATTAGTAAAGAAAATCCTCCGCTATGGATACTATTGGCTGACTGTAAACCGGGATGCTGCAGACTACGTAAGAAGATGTGACAAATGCCAGAAGTATGCAAAAATCCTGAGAGCTTCACCGATGGAACTCACACAAATGGTTAGTCCCTAGCCGTTTGCAATGTGGGGGATCGATATAACCGATTCTTTACCCATATCCAAAGGTGGTGCGAAATACGAAATAGTTGTGGTTGATTACTTTACCAAGTGGGCGAAAGCAGAGCCCTTAGCCACGATCACCACCAAGAAGGTCATTAATTTCGTTGTACGGAACATTCTATTTCGTTTTGGCCTCCCATGGACTATCATTACAGACAAGGAACTCAATTCAAAAGTAGGGAGTTCAAAGAATTTTGTCCGAAATACGGCATTTCAAAAAGGTTTGCAGCAGTTGCTCATCCAAAAGCCAATGGACAAGTAGAAGCTGTAAACAAAATAATCAAGTCCATATTAAAAAAGCGTTTGGAAAAGGCTAGAGGCAAGTGGGTGGATGAACTTCCAACAGCACTTTGGGCTTACAGAACCACCCACAAGTCCGCGAATGGCCACAATCCATTTGCATTGGCATATGGCACGGAAGCCGTTATACCTATGGAACTTGAAGTTCTTTCGCATCGAGTAACTCAATATGACCCTAAGACGAATCGGGATCATTTACTAGAATCACTGGACTTTGTTGATGAAAAACGCGAGGAAGCTGACTTAAAGGCGGCTGCCTATAGACACCGAGTCACTCAATATTATAATGAAAAAGTCCGACCGAGAACCTTTGATGCAGGCGATCTTGTTTTGAAACAAGTTTTTCCGGTCCCATCACATAAGAATCCCACATGGATAGGTCCATACGTCATTGAATGGAGGCTTAGAGAGGGAATTTTTAAGCTAGCGACCGTTGATGGCGTGACACTCCCCTGAGCATGGAAAAGCGAGCATCTGCGGCACTGTTATACTTAATATATTTCTTTTGTATCTTTTTTGCAACTATTTCTAGTATATTTTTATTTCAGTGATTCTTAGTTTTCGGCATGTAATGAGACAATTTAGTTTGTTTTCATTAATGAAGACTTGAAGCCATTTTTTCCATGAATTATTGATGTTTCTATATATGATAATTCTATGGAAAAAAACTAGAGTTACATTATTCTGTCTGACGTACGAACGTGCGCGAACATCCAAAATCTCCAAGTCTCCAGAGTGCGGACTGAAGTACTCTAAGTCCTCAGAGTGCGGACTAGAGTATAAACGAATCAAAATCTCCAAGTCCTCAGAATGCGGACTGGAGTACTCTAAGTCCCTATAGCGCGAACAAGGATATAAACGACTTAAAATCTCCAAGTCCCCTGAGTGCGGACTGGAGTACTCTAAGTCCCCAGAGTGCGGACTGGAGTATAAACGACTCAAAAACTCCATGCCTCCAGAGTGCGCACTCGAGTACTCTAAGTCCCCAAAGTGTGGACTAGAGTATAAACGACTCAAATCTCCAAGTCCCCAGAGTGCAGATTGGAGTACTCTAAGTCCCCAGAGCGCGGACTAGAGTATAAACGACTCAAAATGTCCAAGTTCTCGGAATGCGGACTGGGGTACTCTAAGTCCCCAGAGCGCGAACTAGAGTATAAACGACTTAAAATCTCCAAGATCTGGAGTGCGTTTGGAGTTCTTTAAGTCCCCGGAGTGCGGACTAAAGAATAATCTAAGTACCCAGAGCATGAAACAGGGGGTTTATGATTCTCAAAAAATTTCCGAGTCACATGGAGGTGGACATGGAGTTCGGGTAACTCAACGAATGCCAAGTTACGGTGACAAGTTAGACAATAAAATGAACAGTAAAAGTCGTTCGAAAGATGAAGAAACTAAAATTTTATTTATGCAATCCAAAATGAGTTCTTACTACAATCACTCCAAGACTCAGAGTCAAAAGTCTATTTACATTGGCCACGAAAATAAATAAAAATAATTACATAATCTAAGCTAACTCTCGTTGAATGAGAGTGACAACTAGTTCTTCGATTTCTTCTCCTTTCTTGTTTTCTCATATGGCTCCTCCCTCACGCGTTTTCATTTGGACGCTTTGCTTGATGGGGAAGTAACATTCGAGGATGGATGAGGAACTTCTATTGGCCTGGACCCACCAGGGAGAATGACCTTCAAAGGCCTATTCAACGGATCGTCTAGCCCCACCACCTGGGGCTCGACCTTGATCTCAACTTCCTTCCTTTTCTCCTCCACAAGTTGCTCCTTCATGCTCACTCTCGAAGTATGTCCGAAGGCGCCTGTAACCTCAACTTCATAACTTTCTTCGATGGGTGACGAAGTTTTAGATTTGTCCTCGTCAAGCGCCTCAATCACTTGAGCATCAGAACCAGGAGTATCTCCCGCTTGAGCAGCCTCGCTCACCTTCTCCTTCTCTTCCTTGGCGTCATAACTCTTTGGAGTGGGCCTGGGGACAGAGCGGCCTATGTAAAATCACAAGAGACAAACGTTAGAATACAATAACCTCTTACCGAAAACGACGGCTCTTTGGACTTTAAGAAGAAAGGTTATATACCGGTTTCTTGCTGACTCTCCACCGTCCGAGGAGTCTCACCCTCCAAATGGAAGATAAAACATGAATGTCTAGGCCAGGGTCTTTCGGGTCGTAACCGACGTGCTGCTCGAACGGATAAAGTGCTGGCCGACCAGTCGATTGAGTCGAGTGAGGAGTTGGAGACTCGGTTCTAGATGGACCGAAAATGTCATTCTTCTCTTTTGATGAGAAGGAACCTTTACTATAGAGAGCCTTCGCTGCAGACTAGTCTGAAGGCTTGTTCCACCTGAGAAATTCCTTTACCAGAGCCTCCTCGTCAATCTCCTCGGTGTCCAATTTAACCTTTCTGATCTTTGTCAAAGTATCCCATGCCTTGGCTAGAGATTCGAGGTAAATCTCACCAAGAAAAGTTAAGTCCCGATGCATGAGGACACGGGCGTTGTACTCTGCTATAAGCGGGTCACACAAGCACCTGATCTCCTCCCTGCCATCCTCCGTAGCCGCCTCAAGACGAGACTCAAACTCCGTGGATGCAATTATTTTGCCCTCCTCATAGGCTTCATCCTTCAACATCTTAACTTTGAGAGTTCGACGTCGAACTTTGTCTTTAGGAGTCGCGTAGCAACAATCTCATCGTAATATCGTTGCGACTCTTCCCGAGCAGCAATTTTTTCCTCTATCACTTTGAGGAGTAGCTCTTTCAACTCTTTAACTTGCTGGGCAAATGCATCCCTCTCCTTTTGAACAAAATCCTTCTCTAAAGCTAATTCCCCGCAGCGTTGGACCGCTTCGTCAATTTCTTTCTTATGTATCATCTCTAGACGATTAACAGCCTCTGCTGCATCTTTAGAACTTTTTTGGGAAGCTTCGAGCTAAGACTTGTATGAAGAGAGCTCTTCATCCTAAGCTTTAATAATGTCTTTATCATGTATAGCTTCGAGCTTCAGGCGATCAATTTCGTGTTGACGCTCAATAGAGAATTTCGAGATTTTTTTAGCTAAATGGACAAACGCATCATGTTGAACGTAAACGTCGTTGGTACAAGCAATGGTGCTTTGTTTGACGTGTCCTGGAATGTGATGAGTCGTCGGGAGAAATTTTAAAACATCGAAGCATATTTTTATGAACGTGGCCTTGAGCTAAGTAAGTCTTTCTGCTACCGACGGATTAGGTATAGGAGTGGGAGGAGTATGCCTAGAAACTATAGAATTTTTATGGGGTTCCCGAGATTGCCTGGTGCTAGATGAACCAGAATGTTGATCTCGATAGGTCTTAGGCTGGGACCCCTTCTGCGTAGAATTCTCCCTACCTTGCTCTGATTGAGAAGGAGGATCGCGGGAATATGAGGACTGGTGGTATGTTTTTCTTCAATAAGTTTATTCTCTTGGGCGGTAGTCTCAGTCTCCAGAGTCATCTCTGTTTCGGTGTTTGCCGAGGCTCGAATCCCGACCAGAATGATGAAAAATAGATGACCCGCGAAGACGGTCGAGTCCGTGAATACGTCCCATGTCACGTGCGTAGAAGTTGAATAACGACAAGTTAGCAAAGAGTAGAGTGATGGCTAAAATTAAAGTGCACGTGTTGGTGTGTGTCCTAGTGTTTCCCCCCGACAGACCAGTTTCTTTATCTCTACTTATAGGATTTTTTTTCTCCCTGAATATAGGCTTGAGCGCATGCATTGCCTCTTGCGGGCGAACGAAATTTGAGGGCTTTCGGATCGTTGAAGCCATAAGTAAGCAAATCATCGGGAGTAGTGAGGTCCGATAAGCCTTTCAAAGAACTCTCTAAGTGCTGAGGAGAAGGCTCTCTCTATCCATGGGGGCTATTGTGACCTTAGAGGTTCCACCCGATGTCTTCTTCCTCAACTTGTAAGTCAATTTCTTTTTTCCCTTCGAAAGGGGAGGCGTAACTTCGATATTGTGAACCTCAATCACCGGCTCCCAAGCAGGGCTAACATTATCACCTAGTACTTTGAGCTCTTTAGCTTCTCTAATCTCGCCTTCCTCGGATGTGTTGGGGGCATTGCGTGTTGAAGGTCCTGCTTGCCTTTTTCCTTTGTTCAAGGCAGACCCGGTAATGGTGGCACCGTGAGGAAGACTTATTCAACGACCTTCCGCCAACATCCCAAATCTAGAGAGCGATTCGTTGGAAATAATAGAACTAATATCCCGGTCTTCCGTGGGGATAGCTCGGATAACTTCAACGGCTTCAGAACCCGGAGCCTTCCGGACGTGGGCTGATGCCTGTAAAAGTAAAAAAAGAGCTAGAAAGGGTGCAATTTCCACGAATGCAAGTATTGATCCAAAGAAGAGACTTACTCCCTTCCACCCATCTCCTTGCGAAGCCGGGGGACGGCGCATGTAGAACCATTCCTTCTTATACTGGGCGAATTTTCTCCATGCCCCAGTCAGAATCTGACACTTGTTGTGTGGCTCAATAAATACAAAATATGGGCTATCCGATCGTCTCTTGAAACGATAAATATAGCGGATATCGCCAGGAGTCGGGAGCCTGAAAAGGACGCTCGTGAAGAGAATGCACGTGCCATATACGAAAGCGTGACTGTTTGGATGTAACTGTGATGGAGCAATTTCAATATACTGTAACAGGTCGCAGAGGAAGGAGTTGAATCGTGGCACGCTACCAACCCAGCACATAAATTTGTTGCAGGCCATATATCCGACTGGGGGCAAGGGAGGACGATCTTGTCTCGATGTAGCCAGCACATCGTCAAACGGAATCCCGTGTATTGAGCATATGTGATGAAGAGCGCTTTCGTTGATTCTCGAAGCTTGAAAATCGACTGGGTTATCTATAAAGATCGCTGCATCCCAGGCATTGGAAGCCAAGTCGACGGATGTGATCATGGGGCTCGGAATATCTTTTTTTTTGAAACTAGAGAAAACCTGGTCAATCACTACCGACATGCGGTTCCTGAACAGTAAACCTAGGGAATAGATGGAAGGTCCGCCACAACCACTATTCCAGGCTAGCCAGACCTTTCGGTTGACTTGGTGCAAGAGGCGCGAAAGTGAAACAACCTCCCATGTGAAAGGCATTTCTCCTCCCACACAAGGTGGTACTCGAACCTGAGACCTCCCACTTGGGAGGCGTATCACCCCACCACCGCACCAAGGCTCGGAATATCTTGTACAGGAATAGTCGATGGATTTGAAGTTCTAATTACTTCTTGTTAAGAAGTTACCTCGGGTCTATCTGAGACAGTGGCAGAGCTGGATTTTCTAGACATCTCTAATGAATGTTAGATCTAGTGAAACACCTGTTTAAGCTATACTTGAAGAACAATCAACATTAGACATAACAACGAAAATACTCCCCCCGTGTGGTGTGTGAACCAATCGTTCGAGTGTAAGTGCCAAAAAATTAAAAGTCACGAAGCTGATAAAATAAAGTTAGGCTTTAAACTATCATCTTCAAAGACCGTCATCGCTGACCGTCTCCGGGAGCTTGTTGTATGATGGTTTCAGTTTCGAACTCGGCATCGACACTGTATGTAGAAGATTATTATCTATTTTAATCAAGTGAAATTCAGGTTTGTAGTTGTCAAGACAGGGGAGTTATCATTCTGGATTGTTCGATATGCTTGATTGCTTAGGTCCTTGTCCTTGTTTACTGTCATATGTTCAGGCAGGGGAAATAAGTTATGTCAACATGCATTATGTTTGAGAACTGTTGTAGCCTCCTATTAGACTTAATGCCGAGCGACACTGCAGAGACTCAACTATTATTCCCTACTTCACTCCTGCATTTCCTCTTCACCGTTCGGCATGTGGGAGTCATGCCGAGACGTGGTCATAGCAAGCCGCATCGCTCGGCAAATTGCCCTTGACTCTTACTTCTCTCCTGTCCCTTCTCCTCACAGTTCGGCATTCGGCAAGTCATGCCGAGCTGCGATCATGCCGAGCCCGTCGCTCGGCACATTGAAGCCAGCTCTTACTTTCCTCCTACACTCCCTCTCCATCGTTCGCCATGCGAAAGTCATGCCGAGCCGCATCGCTCGGCACATCGCCCTCAGCTCTTACTTCTCTCCTGTCCCTTCTCCTCATCGTTCAGCATGCGGGGAGTATACCGAGCCACATTCGCTCGGCATGCCGACCCGTTCACAATCACTACTCCCTTGCTCCTTGTTCACCTAACGACCTCGATCGGCCAACACCTATCGAACCCATCAACACTCGCCGAGTCATCACAACTTCCATCGCCCTCACTTACCGACCCAATAGGAACCTACATCTCAGCTACCTTCGGTATCTTCTCCCTTACTCCTCTCTATTTAATCCTAAGGCACGTTTAAACCTCAAATCCATCTTCCTTATCTACATGACTTCCATTATTCGTGAGTTAAAGGAAGGTCGTGAATTCAAATCTTGTCCTAAACCCCTAAATGGAGAAATTGGAGCAAGTGAGAGGTTCATACCTAGAAAAATGGGTTAAAGTCTAGTGAAATACTCGATTTGAAAGTAAAATCCACTCAGGCCTGTTGCTAAGGGAAGTCGAGAGGCAATGTATGAGACTCAGGAATCCAAAAGGGCGGTTGAGATGTTAGCATGAGTCTAGGAGAAGACGAGTTCATAAGGATGTTACAGCGAAGGTAAAAGTAAAAGGGAGAAAGACGAGAAGTGTTGTCTTTTATATTAGGAAAGAAAGAAGGTGAATAGATAGTGACTGGTGGAACCTGTCAAAGCATCTCGATGGTTCGGCATTCAGGCATCGCTCAGCATCCAGGCCTCATTCGGCACGCAAGGCCTTGTTCGGCATTCAGGAGATCGTAAGAAATCACTATCGAAAAGACAGAGCAAGGACTTGAAGAAAAACACGGAGTGCTCATGGTTCAAAGCGCATCATGTTCATCCACATGATACACTTTGGGGGTCAAGTGTTACCCGGTTGTTTGACCATGTAACAAGAGGCTCGGCATAGATACCTCGGTTGGCATAGATACCTCGGTCGGCACAGGCCTCGTTCGGCACAACTACCCTCACTCGGCATGAAGCCTCGTTTGGCATATATGAATCGCTCGGCATGAAGCCTCGTTCGGCATAGGTGAGTCGCTTGGCATGAAGCCTCGTTTGGCATAGGTGAGTCGCTCGGCATGAGGCCTCGTTCGGCATAGATGAGTCGCTCGGCATGAAGCCTTGTTGGGCATAGATGAGTCGCTCGGCATGAAGCCACGTTCGGCATAGAAGGGTCGCTCGGCACAAGCCCTCGCTCGACGCAGATGAGTCGTTCGACACCAGCCTCGTTCGGCACACCTCCCCTCATTCAGCGCAAGAGCCTTGCTCGGCTCAAGTACCTCGATCGCCACGATGCCTCGTTCGATATACGAGTGTCGTTCGACACGCATCCCTCGCTCGGCATACGAATGCCGTTCGACCTGGATGTGTGGCTCGGCATACGAGTGTCATTCGGCATGGAGGCCTCGCTCGGCATTCTCTGGTTCGTCCAACCTCGCTCGGCAATTGCCGCTCGGATTCCTTGGCTCGGTGCGCATAAGCTACTTTCCACAGGCAGAGGTACCTTGTTCCTAGGCCCATGGGGGAAGTCCAACCCATCTTCGTTTATAAATAGAAGGGCAGAGGCACAGTGACATAAACCTTTTTTTTCGAGAACACTGGAGAGACTTTGCTATATTCAAGACTTATTCTATTTCACTTAGCACTTGTATTCAAGCCATTATTGTATGGATTGTATCTGTATTCAATCATTTGTGAAAGAAATAAAGATCAAAACTTAAGTGGACGTAGGCAGTTACGCTGAACCACTATAAATCCGTTGTTCTTGTTTTTCCAGTTAATTTAGTATACAGTCCTCTGTTTTAATTTACTTTCTTCATTAATCTCTATACTTAATCTTTCTCAAGGGTGTTAGTGACCAATTCTGGTGCTACCATAAACCCATTCATATTCTTAGTTCATCATTTCATGATGGAGGAAAACTCGCCATTTTGTCGACACTTATAAGGTCGAGAAAATTTGATCGTTATACTCGACGAAACATCCATCAATCATTTCTAAAAATTATTTTAGACCATAACGAACAACTCTACATTTGATCGGTTTAGCTAAATCAAAATGGATTGTGAGATTTTGGATATAGAAATCTTCAAGGGGAAAGGTTTTATATATTTATTCAAAGAAGGTAAGTAATGTTAGTTCCTTGTATATTCTAGTAAACTTGTTACTTTTTTTCCAAATCAAATATTTGATTTTTAACTATTATTTTAACATAAAAGGATTTTAAAACAATTCAAACAAACCATAGACTTTATCCAACGTTTATCACATAGAAAATAAACAAGAGAAATAAAGAATCCCACCTTCCACATTGTAAATTTGAATTGCTTCAAATTATTATCTTTAAGCAAAGTACAAATTTTGAGTTAAAAAGACAATTTTTTTGCAAAATTTATAAAATGTATGAAGTGTGGAAATGAAATGTACCTAATAAAGGAGAGTTAAAGCCACATTTACCCATAAATCAAATATTTATTGTCATCAGTTTTCAAATATATCAAAGTACAATACTTTTGATAATATGTTAAGTATTTAGGCGATTCATGATGTAACTTCACTTCCACACTTAAGGAATCATTATGAAATGTAAACTCACTTCAAATCCAACTTCCCCATTTTGAATATTAAATATAAATTTATAATTTTAAATCTTTATTATTATTATTACTACTTTATTTTATACATCACCAATTAAAATGTTTAGAATATATTAGTGTTATTTTTAGTTTATACAAGGGTATTACAACTTCTAATAACTTATCATTTGATATAAAGCCGAAAATCCAAAAAGCGTGTTTACTTTAAATTTTTAGTTTTTGTCGAACTACCTATTTGTTTAAAAATAATTCAGAAATTAATTTTCTATCGTTAGTTATAAATTTGAAAATGGGTTATTTACTTGTTAAAATCATAAATTTAAATATTTAAAACTAATTAAATATTCACAAATCAAAGTGATAAAATTCCAAGTCGTTATAAGTGTATTACTTATGATTGCTGGGGGCACTAATGGTTTACATACTCATAGTTATTAGATAGCTATAGAATGACTCAGTTGAGAGTTTCCTATTGGTTGATAATAGCTATGTCAAACAAGAAATCTCAGTGTGATGATGTTATATAGTTCTCTCAAGTTGAGAATACTATGGAACTTCAATGTGGATATCTAAGTTTGATTATAGTTAAATAATGGCATGGTGATCATCGAGTAAATATAATTGGGTCTATGTTGAAGCATTGGAAGTGAAACAATAGAAATTCATCTCCTTGGATGTATGAGGTTAGTTCACGGTCAAGTGCAATCAACTCAGACTCAAAGTCTCTGGCCAGATTAAAACGGTAATAATAAATGTTATCATCGAATGAAAGATTTTATTTTTGGACTAATCATGTTGAATATGGAATTTTTTTTGAGAATGACCAATATCAAATTCTATATATCCTAAAATGATATAGTTTTGATTAAGAGAACGTGTATAAATTATCATTACTAAAAGATACCACTTAGATTTTACTTAAAAGACCTATAAGTGTTGAATTTAGCCAAACTATCACGCCACTATCTCATTAATATATGAATTGTTCAATACTAATCATCGATCGAATTCACGCCTATGAGGACACAATCACATCTATATATTATTTGAAATACCACATTATTTAATTGCCTATAAAGTGTTATAATTAATTATATTAATTTATATTTAAGAAATATTAATTATTGATGTATTTAATGTTTGGGGAGTAATTAGTAAATGGTGTTACTCCTACAATTTTTTTGGATGCTATTAATACTTATTTGAGTGCATATGTAAAAAAAAAATATGTGTATTGAAATACAATTTATACATATATAAAGTTTTAAATTACCATCAACTTTTCAATAGGCTTTGGTATGTGTTTGGTCTAATAAGGACCATCTATGGTCGACCAAAAAGTGGAGAGATGAATAAATCTGGTTTGATTTGGTGTGATAGAAATAAGAAAGATATTTTCCAAATCTCGCCATCCTCATTCTTTTCAATCCTTCTTTTGCTTCCTGTCGGTCCAACCATGGCTACCATTCATAGCCATGCTCCCATACCTAGGCCGACTACCCCATTTCAACATCGTATATATTGAAAACTGTGTGGTGCACTCGTCTTTAGTGAATTTAAGTGGTGGATTAAAAGGCTTTAAGAGCATTTTAGACTAATGTGTTACTGAAAGGCCAGATCGTTGAGGTATATAATTTCTATCTCAAATATAATGCACCTTTCAACCTTAATCATGTATCTGTATGTTGTCGATAATATAAACAATTTCATTACTAGTTAGTGTGTGTGTGTCTATATATATATATATATATATATATATATATATATATATATATATATATATAGTTTTTATAATATATATATATATATATATATATATATATATATATATATATGCATGCGTGCATGTATGTATGTATGATTAGCCATGATTTATAAATACATGTATATATGTTATATATATTTATTTATTAATTTCAATATCTTTTAATTAGTTATTTCAGCTATACATACACAAACACACACATACTATTTTTGTTTTTGATTATATATCATAAAAAAATGTTTTTTTCTTATGGCTAACTTCAAAGTAAAAAAACTTTATTTTGGCCGAAGATGATTCTAATAATAATATTTATTTAAATACAAAATTCTTTAATATGTGTGTGTATATATATGATTTTTTAAATTAAAATAGGTCAAATATATATATATATATATATATATATATATTATGCTTATGCTAAAATTTGAATTATTCAAACTTTAGATATTTGTTTTAAAATTTAATTTAAGGTATTTTAGAAGTAGATATTAATATGAAAATTTAATTTAAGACATTTTGACTAGATCAAAATTAATTTTGAGTTTTAAAATATGTATATGTATATATACATATGTGCGCACGCACATATTAATTTAAATTTATATACTTAGTCAAGCAATATATATATATATATAATTATTTATGAAATATGTACATATATATTTAACTAATTAAGTAAATGACAATATACATATGATATATGTATATATGTCTAAAACATATACCTATATAAACATATACATACATACACATACACACACTCAATTAGGCATTTATATTCCCGATATTCATGTGAAATTATCATATGCATAATCAGTATGATAAATATACATATACACGCACACAATGGATATAAATCCCAATATTTATATGTATGTTTACATTATACACATGTTATTATGTTAATACATCATGTCATCTATATCTGAATACATTAGATATATTCATAATATAGTTAAAAAATATATTTAATTAATATGATTAATTAAATAAATATAAAATATATTGAAGAATAAAATACGCTTTTATTAAATAAATAGATTTCATGGGCCCATTAAAATCCAACTATGGATTTTGTTTTGAAATTTACACATTTTACTCGTTGCGAAACAGGACAGCTCCAATAGTAGATACGTTCACAGCCCTAGTAATGAACATTCGAATATGTAAGATCAGACAGAAGCTTGATGAAGCCACTGAAAAAAGGCTTATCAGTAAAATAATCCTTGAATGTTCAAGAGGGATGTTCCCCATGCCTAGTGTAGAAAATTACGGTTGACATTTGTTCGAGGTTAAGTGCATCCATATTTTTTACGCCTATTATTTGTTTTGTTAACCTACACACTCTTATGAATCCTTAACTAGTCTTGGCGATGCTTATGTGATGCATTTAATGGAATCTTTTGCGCAAATTACATTTTTGAGCTTTATAGTCTGATTTGGTGGTGTCTTGTTGACACTCTTGGCATATTCTTTTTGTAATAAATTGTGTTTTTTTTTCCGCTTTTGTTGAATTCATAACTAATATTGGTGTTTTTTAGATGTACTTGATAGATTATTTAGTTCGATTTGAGGTTGAATTTTTTTGCGCCATCAAATATGTAACCAGCTTTTGTGATTCTTTTAAGATGCACTTAATGGATTGTGCTATTTCATTTGAGATTATACTTTATATCAAATCCATAACCAACTTTTTTGGTGTATTTCAGATGCACCGGATGGATTATGCTATTTGATTTGTGGATGAGTTATCTTGCTCTTTGCGAATCCATAACTAGCTTTGATGTTGTTTTTGAGATGCACTTGATTGGTTCTACCTTTTGATTTTAAATTGAGCATTTTTCTTTTAATATGACCAACTTCATACTTCATACATGGTGGTGCTAGAGAGATGCATTTGATATACTCGCTTACTTAGATGTGAAGGTGGATCACCTTCTATGGAAGATTTGAGCTATCTGTCTAGAACACTCGTGACAACAGTGAGAGTGAGCTTTCAAGTTCACAGTTCGCTTCCCTTTCGCTTGAAGCTATTCAAGGTATGCGACCAAAAGTCCTTATTTATATTGTGTCACTTAATTTACAGAAAATGAAAGTGGAATATGTGTTATGGGATCTCAACCCTAATAGTTATAGTTTAAAAGAAGTTCACGACTTAGATGAAGTTGTAACATCACTTCTTTACGTATTCATTCAATCGAAAGATACTGGCACCTACATGTGAAACTTTTCCCTTGCTCAGGTAGTTCTTCATTCAAATATTTTGAGATTCCTCGTATTAATGTATAATTTTTAGGCAACTAAATTATAATCCACTACAACTCAGAAGTCATATCTCTTCATCAACCTAAAATTCTGAGTACCACATTAATGGACAGTCGTTTCCATTACTACAATGTTTATTTATTCGGGTTGATATGTTTGATAGTTTTTTTTGGAAATTAGGTATTTAGATGATAGTGCATACTTGTCCTGCAAATCTTAGTTAATATATAATGTACTACAAGTCAACATATTTTCAATGGTTTGAATCACGTGCTAGACATGATTCGAACTTGTGACCTCATAGACGTACTAACTATTGTAACAGTGGCGCTGGATACGTTTGAAAGTTATATAAAAAAATAAAATTTACGTTCACTTCATCCTTTCTTCCTTCTCTTTCTTGTTTAAAAAGGAACACACGAAACAAAATTAGAATTCTTTGTCTTTTTCTCTCCACGAATTCTTAATAAATAAAATCATATATATTCCAAATATACTTAAGACTCTTGGGCACTGTTTTGCATTTGATCAAATCTTTCGACCTTGAATGCACAAATTCGATGGATCATTGTATTAACATTAGAAACATATGATAATATTTTATTGCACCATAGTCGTGCGAAATTTCACATTCAAAACAGTGGTCTGTTCATGATACAACAATCGTTTATCTCTACTTCTTTACTATTTGATCCCAATGTCATCAATAAACAAAAATGATTTATATATCATATAAGAAAAAAAATTGCATTCACCTACCATACTAAGTGGACATTAATTAAGTAATATCTTCACTCAGGCCTATTGACAAGTGACAAAGCATTACTGGTAACCTTGCTCACGGAGCATATTCCTATTATCATATAATCACTAGTCAATCGGTTGCTATTATTTTAGTAAGGTTGTTATACGAGTATAATCAGTATAATAACAGTAAATTTATCATTCTCTATGGTAAAACATTGGTAATTTTTTTCAATACCAATGACAATGGTAATTTACCAATCCATTTATAATACATAAATATTAATGTAATGTATTGTATTTAAGCATTTAGAATCTATCAAATTATTAAATTTAGTTCATGAATTAAGTTTAATCATGATAAATAATTTTTTTCTTCTCATTTATGTTTTGTATACCTGACATGATAAAGTGAATGATTAAACATCATTACAATGTAAATATGTGCCAAAATTTTGATCTTTGTAGACAAACGGTAATTAGTTATTAGTTTAACGGTATATGAGTTTCCGATATACCAGTAAATCAGTAATGGTAACGGTAAGTAATTTTAACTTACCAATAATTAAAAATAGTATGATAGAGGCATTTGCAACAATGGTAACGTTAACCGTTACTATAACCGCTCTATTTTCAATTTTGCGTAGTTGATTAGTAGATTTATGAAGTCTAACTGCATTATCAAACATTGTAGCCATAATGCAATGTAATGCATTATTAAAATCATAATCTACTACATGCAAGGACTTACGTTTAGTTTTTGCTGATGAAAGGCTAGATACGTTGGTGGAAGCTTCACAGTCCCTAGTTGCACTTAGAGATAATGCCGCATCAGCAAGGTGATGTGGACTATGATGGAGCAATGATGAATAGGCTAAGAGGTTCTAGATGCGTAAGGTTGGATATGAAGTTCATCTGTATGGAATTCGAAGAAATTTGGTTGGAGAAGAGTATGAAAAACAGAAGAACAAGGAGTTTTTTGTTTCGCTTTCATGTTTTGTTGGTTGTTTTAAATGTACTCAAGAGGAAGGATTTATATAGAATATATAGAACGTGAAAAGGAGCATGCATATGTTATCGCTATGTTTCTATATGGAAGATTTGTGGGGTATTTAATATTCTACATATGGATATTTTCACAAGGGCCACCAGCTATTGTTTAGGCGAAAAATGGCTCAAATGACAATCCTATCGCATTCGGTGCCATTCTTTGGAAAAAGGGTCCATCCTCTCTATTCTTGGAATGAACGGTTTTTAATATACTATAAGTCACTGTTTAGAAGCCATCGTTTTAAAAAACAGTATAGCTAGAAGGTCATGGATTTTAGATAGAGAATTTGACCAAAAAATATGTTTGTACCAAAAGTGGACACAACACTTTTTCAACGTATTTGAAGATATTAGAATGAAAAATTTAAATGTAAAAAGAGGATAATCTAACAAACACGCTAATTCGAGCAAACGGAAATAGAAAAAGACAGAGATTCATAGTGGTTCGGCGTTGTATCCTACGTCCACTTTGAATGATTTGATCTTTATTGATGATTGCTAACTTATTGCAACAGAGAATAACTCGAACACTCAAGTTACAATGGATCACTGGCAGAGTAACGACGTTATGGCGTCCAAAAGTTCATTTTACGAAGGCATAGGGCTGCTATTTATATGCGTAGTCTGAAAATATCTGTCTTAGATCTCGGAATTCTTCTTTCCACACGTGGGTGGGCCCACTTGATCGATCCCTGATCATTTTGGATCGATCCCTGATCGATCACTATCTTATTCGTATCGATCAAGACGACATCGATTCGAGCCGAGATCGATCAGAGACAATGTTGAGATGGTAGGTAAGCTCCTGTAAAAATTTGATAGAATTTGAACCTGTAGATTTTGAATTATGATCTATCCAAGTTTGACTTTGCAATAAGCTGTTGAATTCGTATCAATCCGTGTTCGGATCGGTCACACTTTGTATCGATGCTATGCGTATCAATCGGCCGCGCTCCGATGACGTGGAGCGGCAATCACATGAAGATCCACTTTTAGTGCTGAGTGAACGTTTCCTCTGGTTGACCAAGCCATTTTGTATCGATCTAACATAATCCCTTTCGTATCGATCCTTGGACATCATTTCATATCGATGTCTGCTGCTAGATTCGTATCAATAACTATGGACCGCTTCATATCGATCTATTACGTGCTCTTCGTATCGATTATATGGTAGGAAGCTTCGTATCGATCTTTATCCCATTGATATGAACTGTGTGGTTAGGAAGATCGATACGGAGAGGGTTTAGAGCCAAGTGGATGAAATTTGATCGATGCCAGCACTTGATGGATGTGAGGGACATGGATGAATACAAAGGAGAACCGCAATCGATGGATATGAACTAGCTCTTCCTCCATGGATTTTGATCGATCTATGACTTGAGCATACGAACTCCGATTGACCTGAAATTTGGAACGTTGTCTTTCATAGCTTCGTTTGTCGTACTATGTTAATTATAGTTCGATCCGTATTCGGACAAAATTTGTTAGTATGCATAGTGAATCCCTGTATAGCCGACCTTCGAGTCGAATTGTCTTCTATTCCCAGTTAAGTCCTTGGTGTCACAGCATTACCAAAAGATGGGATGACATAAACAATCAAATAATCACACGAAATCAAGGATTTGGATCCACTGACCATGTCAATTACCTAACCTCCCCGACCCCTCTTTTATAGGGCTCTCTAGCGAGGCTTTTTTCAAAATAACGGATAAACAAGATGGTACCTAAGTCTAGTCTAACAGCAAAAATATATCAAAATGTCAGCTATTGTTAGTCAATGGAAAAAAAGAAATTACATCTTATAAAACTCAGACCATTGTTATATGATTACATGATAAGCATAAGAATTTCATGTATCTACGTTATGTAATTTTATATATGACGTTACGAGTGAAAATGTGAGGATGAAATAGAGTAATAATGCAATAATTAAAAGTTAATGGTCTCCTACCAGTACTAATTTTGCTTGCAGTCCACAAAATACTATGACAAAATATAAGAGTTGAATTTTACATGTAAACTACGTAACGTGGAAGCTTCATTCTGTTTCTAAAGGAACTATTGCTCGTGCAGTCTCAATACATTTAATATCACGTGCCATTCTTTCAATTAATTCAATAAATGAAGATAGAACAATTAACAGCAAGTGAGCGAGACTATGCGCTGAAGTATTTCGGTACAAAACAAGACATTCCATAATTATGCTATTTATCATATCATTCAAACTGAGGTTCTTTTCTAACAAAAGGGTTTTCTTTTCAAATTTTGGAACGGCATTGCACAAATAAATGGCTTCAAAATTATGGCTTTCCAAGTATTTATGTTATTAAATTACAAAGTGCAATCTATGATGATGCAATGTCATAACTAATGATATGGAACTGTGTAGACAAAAAACAATGAAAAATAGAGAATAAGTGTAAAAAAGCATAACCAATACATGTTTATTGGGTAATTAAATTCTTCTTGATACAATGTCAGAAAACCGTATATTATCACAAAACCAATAAACAATATCAACGGTGGTCTTTTGTTATTTATATAACATCTATATTATTAAGGAACTGATCTAAAAAATGTGCACTTTAATAATGTCCCCGTATTATAAAGAGCTATTTCCAAGCATTTACTCTATACATGAAACAAAATAAGGAAGTCGATGCATAAAATGACTGTGCATTAACTTGAAAGTTCATCGTATAAACATTGTGATTCATGTTTCTACACTGCTAGCTTGTATATTAATGGATCAATAAATTAAAGTCGGTATAATCAAAGTAGCATTTAAACATTTTTAAACAAGAAAAAAGTTGAGGGCAAATGCAAAATTCGTGTACAGTGTTTTCAGCATAGATAAATAGATACAAGGAAGAAGTTGCAAAAAAATTTAGTTTCAGGGACAAGTTTGCTTTTTAGCCTGAAGGACATTTTTCAGTGTAAATCACAGAATGATAGTCAACTATCATTTTGTGATTTACACTAAAAAGTGTCCTTCAGCCTAAAAAACAAACTTCTTGTTCCTGAAACTAATTTTTTTCTAAATAACGACAAATTCTTGTCTTTTGTGATCACTTTTTCCTTTAGCCTAAAATCCCATAAAGTACACGTACAGAGTAACAAATTTTCGAGGCAGAATCAACAGAAAAAAAAATGGCAGATGTTATGAATAATCGAATTCGGATTCGATTTTGAGGCAGAAGTGCTCGACTTCAATAGAAATCAGGCGTGACTCATATGGCCGAGCTCGAGAGCATCACGGTGTCGATGGCTTCTCGCGAGTTGTTCGATTTGGGGCGATCGACTTGGGTCTCGCGAGGCTTGAAGACGACAGCAGATGATGGTGGCGAACGTGGGTCGAGGCGCGTGAGGATGGAGAGGCGACGCGGCGGTGTAGGCTAAGTCGAACAGCCGAGGTTGGTGGGTGGTTCGAATCGCAGTAGTGGGTGGCGCACGATGCGAGTAGGGCCAAGTTGCGTTGGACTTTGGTGGAAGGTCGGAGGCGCTAGGGTTTGGATAATTCTGTATTTTTTGGTGAGGGCTGAATCGAAGGTATAAGGGTATTTTGTTTAATTAAATAAATATTTATGCAGTTTTCAATTCATAAAATACTGATACTAATACTAGTGATAAACAAATTGATGTTTTTTTTCAGTTTAAAGATTTTTATTAATGTATACGAGTATGGTGGCACGTCCGTTGGACGTGTGCAAAGAAGAAAGTGAGTGTATTTTGTCTTTGTTACAGTTATGATATTGTGAGAGATTACATTAATGTTTTGGTTAATTTTGGGAAAAAGAGTACTTTGGCACGTGCGATACATGTGTGGGAGGAATTAGCATTATAAAACACTATTTGCAAGATTTTTTGGATCTTACAAAAATTATCCTTTTCAAGTATAAAATGATATCATATGAGATTAACATCAGATTGTTTTCGGAAATCTGGTAATTTGAAATCTCGCACCCCCAAAGTTTGATGCATATAGACTTGGAATCTTTATTACTCGAAACTTCATATATGCAGCACTATGGGTATTTAAGGCTTTTATGTATTTGAATTTATGGATATTTAAAACTTGATGTATTTTAAGGCATCATGTGTACACAAAATCTTTGGGATTTAATCTCAGATGGAATTTTCAATTGAAAACGAAAGTACTTAAAATCTGCTTTAAATCTATATGTATTCGAAGCCATAAATATGTAATTTTGTGACATCATGCCATGTATTTTGAAACTTTTTAAAACATTGCATGTCTGAAAAATTTCTTATGATTGAGTCCATGCGTATCTAATTCTCGTATATAAGAAAACGTGTATTCCAAACTCAACATATATTTGAAAACTCAGTTATTTATAGAGCTTACTATCATCGAAAACAGGATACCTTTGAATCCATGCACATGCATTTACTTGTACCAAAAACAGGTATTCTCAATATCATATATACATATTTGAAAATTATATGCATGTGAAACTATTTGAAAACTCTCATGTTTGGGATTCCTTGACCTGGCTACATGGAATAAAGAAGCTGCAACCAAACATTTAGATGACATTCTCAACCACAAAGACACCTTGTTTGTTCAATGGATAACTTCGAACTATCTACAGACCAAACGTTTTTGGACTATGGAGCCTCCTTCCACTTCCAGTTGGCTTTTCAGAAGTCTTCTTAAACTAAGATCAAGCATCATACCACACATTATCCACAACCCATCCCCTACTTATCCATGCTGACTCATAGGGTGACCTAGTCCTGGAACAAACTTGTTTCAAATGCCTAGCGCCCATGTGTGTGAAAAATCATACCATGCAACTGTAATAAGTTTCTCCACATAATTCAGGTATTTTAACCCAAATTCTTCATCATTATCCCATTGAATCAATTTACTTCACTTTTCTATAAGAATTGTAACGAACAATAGCGGATTCTAGAATTTGTTGGAAGGATTATTTAAACTTGAAATTTTATGACAGAAATTTTGGAAAGTTGGCAACCAAACTTTTCAAAACTTAATATTTTTAAAAACAAACTATAATAAAGCATAAAAGTAAACTAACAATATAGTAAACTGAAAAGAATCATTTACATAGCAGTTGAAAGATAATGAAATACCGAATTGAAAATAGCTCTCTTTAGTTACTGATCTGCGAGCCCACATCTATGAGCGAGGAATTAGAGATCTGTAATGTAGTAGGTGTTTTCCTTTTTCTTAATTAGGGAACATGCCTTTTGTAGATTCATTGAATGCTTAAAATTTTGCAATTGAAATTTTTATATCTGTTCCCAGTGCATGAGTTTTGTGATTCTGTGATTCAAATAAAACAAATTGGTTAGAATTTACAATTAGCCAAATCGAAAGCAAATTATAGAAAACATTGTTTTCATAACCGGTTTTTAAGTGTAAAACCGCTTTTTTTAAAAGGTGATTAAACAAATCGCAGATAACATCTAAAACATGAACAGGAATACGAAGCATCTGAAAATGGTTGTAAAATTAGGGAAAATGAATCTATCTTATTCTTAACATGGAGACAGTGGGAGGGAGGAGGAAGAAGTCGGGTAAAGGAGGTGAAGCAAGGAAAGACAAAAATGGTATTTGAGGCGGACTAAAGTAGAGTTAGGGTGGGGTGTAAAATCGGAGTAAATCAAAAAATCAAAAAAGAGAGAAAGGGAGAGATCTTACCTGGGGAAAGAAAGTCGGCCGCTGGTGGAAGCTTTAAGCAGTAATTGATCACTGAGTTGGTGGCTACGTACGGCAGCTAAAGGAACGGAGTGCTCCGCTGATGGTCGACCGAGACGGTGGGGATTACTGTCGTTGGCACTGGCTGTTAGGGCATGTGGTTGGGGAAGCGGAGGTGGGGAGTTGCCAATTTTTTACGGTTGAGGTGACAGTGGAAGGGGATGGGAAAAGAGGACACAAAGGAGAAGGGGAGATAGAGGGAAGAGGTAAGTAAGAAGACGTGCGAGCTATAATGGTGGAAAACATGGGATGTGATCGGGGAAAGACAAAAGGGCCTTGCGCGAATTATTTCTGTGTTCTGTGAACTGTGGGCATTTTTGAAAGTCCAAAACAGGCTTCACTTTGACCCTTTGACCAAGGGTTTTGCATTGTAGTATAAGATATTTTGAAACCTTAATAACCAATTTTGAAACCTCAATAACAAAAATGGTAAATTGGTAGAAGCATTTTGGTGTCTTTGAGGTTCGAAGGGAAGACCTTTAGAACCCACTGTAGAGTGCTAATTTAACATGGGTATTTCTGTAAAACGGTGCTTAAAGGACTATAGTTTGTTATATTTGATTCCTATGATGCATATGATAAGCATACCAATATGAAAGATATAATAAGCATAAGAATGTATAACCTTTGTCATAATTAATAGTCGCATCAAGCAGAGATCGATTAAGAATCATTGTAAAGAATCGTGAATGATTAATAAAGTAATTAGAAATAAAAAAATGTTTAGTAGTAATTAAAGAATGATGGAGGAAAGACGTCACTAATAGAGATTAACCGAGGAAAGAAAATCGAGTGGATTCCTTATAAGAAATGGGAGATCATTTTTTAAGGCTTAAATGCTAAATTTATTTGTGAATTGCGTCATATTTGCATAATTTATAGTAATCTGTTTCCATATTTGTTCTTGTATAGTAATTGTGTTAATAATAATTAATTTATTATCATAAAAATATGTATTAATTGCTCTTTCATGATTCATTTTAGATCCGTGTATCTTTTTTATAACGGACATAGACTTTATATGTTTTGTCTTTCTAAACTGCCCAGCCTGAATGAAAGATTCAAATGGTTTTAAAATCATATCAAACATAATTATGTACTACATTCGTTACATATATTGTTGTGGTCCAAGTTTAATCCATTTACGCTCCTAACTTGAGATAAACTTGCTTGTTTCTATCTTTGATTCTACATGTACAAAATAAAGCATTTGATGTGTATGGTAAGAATACACAGCAGAAATGGCAACATGTTTATTCAATGTGTTCTTTTTCTATTTTCTTTTGACTCCCCTTTGTAAAATTTGCAGGTACATCCCATGCTTATCTTCAGTAAAATTCCTGTGATAGTGTTGGTTGTTGCGAAACTCCTGGACATGCATAAAGTCTACATCTTTGAAATCAATTTAGGCATATAAGATTCTAATAAGGAATATATATAGATTACAGGTGTGGACAAATTTTGTCAGTATAGATTCATATGCATATGTATATAAGATGGAATAAATAAACATGATAATTTGGAGTAAAAGACTAAAATATTAACAGACCTAGAGGTTGGATACACATTTCTTAGAGTTGCATTACAGTTCAGTTTAACTACCTAACTTCTAAGAAATTCTAACCAATTTTCTTAATCCTTAAAATGAAGCGAAATATTCATGTAAAACTGCATTTTCCAGATTTTGATTCCTTCACTCATTCACATTCACATTTCATTGAAAATGCCAATCATTAAAACAAATTTTAAATGGCATATAACTGAAATGTAGGTAAACACGGACAGTACTATGCAATGTAACAAAAATTAAAAAAAAATTAGTCTAATAAAAGGTTGTATAAATTTAAATGCTCCATTTCTAATTTCTTCCTTACAGTGCATTACAACAATCACAATTACTAACCATTTGAAAGATTGAAACCTCTTTTAACAAAATAACATGAAAATTTAAGAAATTATCAACCGATCTTCCATAAAAGTAGTTCCTAGTTGGATCGCTCAATGACGTGAGGATTAGTTTGTCCATCGAAATCATCTCACCACTTACTCCATTGCACCCTACATTTCACCGCATCCCACGAACAAATCTTTGAGTTAGTTCAGCAACAAACAAAAAAGTGGCGATTGTTATTCTACATTCTTTTTAAAAAGGAAACTAAGCTATAGTTTTCTTAGAAGGACAACAGTAAGAATGCATAAAGGCCTTTCATGTGTATTATATTAAAGCAATGTTTAATATACAATTATTTTAACTTAATTGTTAAGTTACGTACTGAAATCTATAAGTGAATAGAATTGACATTTTTGATGTTCTTAAGGATTGCACCTTAAACAAAAACAACATTTTCGAATATTGTTATATCCTGGTACATATTAACCATTATATTACTATATTTTGATACATATTTATCACTTCCAAATGCAGCAAAGAACACCATTTTGACATATTACTATGTTTAATACATATTTACTACTACGTTACTATATTTTGATACATATTTACCCCTTTCAAATATCACAAAAACTATCATTTTGATATATTACTAAGTTTGGTACATATTTACTACCATGTTGTTATATTAAAGAAAATTGATCACGATCATATTTGATTCATGTTCCTTCGCTGCTAACCCCAGTTATACCTGTACATGTTCCTTTTCCCTCTCCTCTTTTACAATTTGATTCACCACTCTATTTCTCCCTCCTCTCAAATCATTTTATTTTCTCCAATTCTACTCTCTTTCCTGAAACTTCAAAATGAAGCTATAAGCTAGATCGATAAAGCTGGAACGCCCAAAAATTGGGTATGAAATAATGTCCAAAAGAAATCCAATGGCTTCCCATCGATCAAGCTGCTGAAATCTACACCCATCCCCATGTTTGATGAAATAATTCCTTATAAGTTGACTTGTGATGTGCGAGCACTATAATATTGTATTTGTAATTTGTATTATGAGCATGGTGATTAGCATCTATAAATGAATGCAAGTTTTAGAACCAACAAATATTGGAAGAAACAATTTTGATTTATTGAATTCAAATTATTTTGGGGAATATTTTAATGGTTCAAATATATTTGAGACTAATGCCATGGAGCTATGCTTTTTTAGATAATGAATGAGGTGGAAGATTGAGATGAATGTTGCAAGGTCATCTGAACCTTATTTCCTCCCATTATAGCCTAAATTGTGAACCTTTTATTTTATTTTATTTATTTATTTAAACATTTGATTTTTTATAATCTTCTTTTTCTGCATCTGTTTTGTTTATATTGGTTTTGATTTCGCAGTTGGAGTTGAAATTTCCTGTCTCAAGAATAATGCATCTTTACCACTTCCAAATATCGCAAAACATAATTGTGGTATCTCTGTGCATATACATGCACATACTATATGAGTCCACAATTATCCTCATGGAAATACATAAATGCATCCTTGTTTTATTGCTTTATTCTACAGTTTTACCTTTAGAGTTAACTATGACATATATACTACTCTTTGTATGTAATCAAGTAGGAAGCTGGCTGGTTTTACTGTATAAACTAATAGAAGAAGCTTTTGTGAGGCAGTCATGTACCCTTTAACAACAAATGTGTTATATATGTCATTGACAAATGAAATATGTAGGATAAAATGATATTTAACATGTGAAAAGTGGATTGGAAAGGAAACTTGAAGTTTTATTAAACTCCATCTGCTTCAATCATTTTTTCCTTTCTGAAATTAAGGATTCTAATTATTTAAGGATTCTAAAATTGACTTACCCTTTATATACTTGCAGCGGATCTAAGCAAGGAAACCCGACCATAAACCTACATGGAATTGAGAAACTAAAGTACCTTCCGCAAGAAATTGGCACAATCTCGATTTTGGATTCAGATGCGACCAAGGATTTGAGCACCTTGAATTATCCGATGGTTCTATGAAATTACGCAGGAAGAAGTTGGTTGCCATTAACCCTTTGTTGTATGAGCTATCCTCTCAACATGTACTGATCAGACAAAAAAATTGAACAACTAAATGAAAATCAGTGATGAAAACAAACAAATTTGTAATCGATTAGAAATTCCATAGCTTACTGTCAAGCCGATCGATGTTCATTATTTTCTTTCATAATCCTACATAACGCATGCAGAGAGTAGTGTGAAAATTAAGTGTTTGAGAAGGGGAATTGGAAGAAGAATTGCTAATAATAAACCGATAATTGAACAAAAAATGAAAACGCGTATGGTAGGGAAATTAAAGAAGGCAGTTCTAGCTAATAATAGGAAACGTGGGTCAGAAATTCACAAAATTATTCTTGGTTGGTACAAAATTCTGCAAGGGTATACACGTAAATTCAAAAGCTTCAAATGAATACTACAATTCACAATTTACAGCACAGAAGCAAAGAGGTAGGACAAATAAAAGAATCGCATGACTGTAACATGAAATAATACTACTTGAATACATATTATTTCATTTACTTGGATACATATTCAGTTATAGAATACTGATTCCCTTTTTAATACCAAGTCATCTAATCTTTCATTGTACTCTAGTTAAAGTCAATACCATTAGCCATTTCATCAAGAGTGCAAAATCTAATGGTTATCATTTTATCATGAGCCCTGCACAATTATGCATTACATTCAAAGAACATATAAAAGTAGCAAGATGCAGAAAAAAAAACATTAATAAAAAAAGATGGCGAGGAAACAAATATTTTAAAAGCTTACCAATTTAATTTATTCACCATAATCAAAGCACGCCGTAAGTTCCAATGTTTCTCCAAACTAATAATCTTCTACGTTCTCACCACTAAAGCATTTGTTGGATCCTGATCAGAATCTTAGAATTTGTTATCTCTGTAGAAATTGAAAAGAGTAAAATACATGTTTAATAGAAGGTGGTGCCATCAAAATAACAGTTCAAAGTCTCTACTTTTGATCATGTATCGAGAAGAAAGAAAGCGTTGTTGCTGTTATTGCTTGAAAGAACGTGGGTACAAAATCTAAAGGTTATTGGATCATGAGCCCTGCGCAATGATGCACTACAGTCAAAGAACATATAAAAGCAGCAATATGCGGAAAATAAACATTAATAAAAAAAGATGGCGAGGAAACAAATATTTTAAAAGCTTACCAATTTAATTTATTCACCCCAATCAAAGCACGCCATAAATTCCAATGTTTCTCCAAACTAATAATCTTCTACGTTCTCACCACTAAAGCATTTGTTGGATCTTGATCAAAATCTTAAAATTTCTGTAGAAATCGAAAAGAGTAAAATACATGATTAAAAGAAGGTGATGCCACCAAAATGACAGTTCAAAGTTTGTAGAAAACTACAAAATACAGTAAAGCATCATGAAAATCATAAATCAATTCAACCTAGTAGAGCTATACGAACGTGAATAAAACAACAAATGCGAAACCTGGTGTAAAAACAAATTACCTAGTCCTTCCAAAATCGAATAAAAAGAGAAGAGTTGGAGAAGACTACAAAAATTCATGAAATCATAATGTTTAAGATGGAGGGTATTACTAAAAAGGGGGGAAATGTAAAAGTTGGATGAAAAATAAAGGTACCTGAAATAGTTAGCTGTAGTAGACAAACTTGGCCAAACCGGTGAAGGAACTCAGAGATTGGACTACTGAACGTGATGTTCGCGTTCATCAAACATGACCTAAAAGTCTTCGCCTCGACGTTCTTCTCCGTGGGTGCCATAAAACCATTAAGGCGAGCGTAACAGTCAGCAAGTGAAGTCGGTGGGAGAGGCCAAAGAGGAGGAAGTAGGGAATCGAATTTGAGGCGGAGTGAATTGAAAGTAGGGAAGGGATGGAAACTGGTATGAAATAGAAACAGTAAAAGAAAAGAAAACGTCAACAGAGGGAAAGGGGTTGAGATCGTACCGTCATAAAGGTGGAGATCGTTCTGAAGCACGAAGCTCAACATAGCAGCCGAAGATGGCCAGATTTAAGTATCATCAGTAGGTACAACAGCAAGCAACGCACTTCAAATCTACAGTGTCTCGGTTGCCGTGCATGTAGGTTGGTCAGAACATCAATTTCAGGCAATGGTGGTAGTAGATCTATTAGGTGGTGAAATTCGCTCCAGATCTACAGTTATAGGGTAGGTAACACCTGGAGGAGAGTTGGAGAAAAATCCATGGACTTGATTTGATTTTAGGTGGCGATAATTAGAAGGGGAGAAAACGTTGATGGACGACGGTGGCATGACGGAGGAGAGCAATCGCGGCGGCATCGGCTGTACCGGTAGGTTGTAGAAGGTATAAGGAGAAGAAGGGAGAGCAGTTTAGAGATGGCGGTTAGGAAAGTGGAGGAGGGAAGTTATCTTTTTTTGCGGTGGAGTGGAAAGTGGATGCATATGAAACAATAAAATGAAAAGGGAAGGGAAAGGGAAGAGAATATGGGGAAACGTTGGAGCCGGTTGTGCAATGACACAACTGTCCTGATGGAGCGGTATGTTTTTGTTCTGAACGGGGGGCAATATGGAGAGTGTGAAAAAGGCTTCACTTTGACCCTTTGACCAAGGGTTTTGCTTTATACTATAGATAGATATATTATAGGCAGAAATACAGTAAGAAGGTATAAATATAAACATTTATGCAGGCAGGCCTATTTAATTCAGTTGGGTGTATAGTCAAGATTTCCTATGGTAGACAGTGGTTGTAAGTGTATGTATATGCAAATTTACATATATCTAATTATAGGATAGACAGAAATTATTATAGTTAAGATAGGAAAATGTTTAAAAATAGCTTATTAATTACCTTAGCGACTAAAAAAAAATTTAAAAAAAGGGGGAAAATTTGGTTTAACCAAAATAATTAGTTAATTAAAGTTATTGAATGGTAGTTGATTATTCAATTGGTTCAATTTTTATAAAATCTTGTAAATTATTTATTCAAGATCAAATAAAAAAATTGAAAAGAAGCAAGCTGGATTGCAAATGGACTTGCAAATCAATACAAAGGTGAGTTAATCTCACTCAGTTTAAATTTAAATTTAAATTTAAATGATTAAATCTAAATAATTATTTGAATGATTGGATTGGTTAATGTCCTATAGTATGGTAGATTTTGGAATTGGTGTATCGTATTGTGCTAATGTCTGTGGATGCAGGGGAAAACAGGTTGGAGGGATCCAACTGGATCCCTCAACATTTATTTAAATTGTTTAATACCCTCTGTTGTGATTATTTGATATTCTATAATGAGTGATATTGGAATATTGAATGTTATGGTTCGATTGGGTATAATTGGGTATAATGAATTAAAAAAAATTGGATTTTGGAAAAGAAAATAAAAGAAGTGAAATTGTATGTAAATTATAGGAAAATTCGAATAAATTTAAGAATGAATTGGAGAAGAAATAAAGTGATTTTAAATTTCTAATAAATAAATTAGGAGTATAGAAAGGAAAATTTGAATAAAAAGGAAGTTAATGAATTTTAAAATTCAGTGTTATTATTTAAAAGAACAAAACATTTATTTAAAAGTTAAGATTTAAATTATTGAAAGAATAAAGAAGAAATTGGGAAAAATCTGGAATTTGTATATTTCAGTTAAAAGTTTTAAAATCAAAAGAAAAATAATAATAACAACAATAATTAAGTCCATACTTAATGAATTTGAAATGAATTAAGTAATTAAAGAAATTTGTTTCAAATGGGATAAATTTGGAATCAATTTGGGAAAAATTGATTTAAGTTATTAAAGTTGGACCTTCTCCCTGGATAACCAAGTACGTTTTCAAAGTAAGTTTTTAAATACAAGTTAAATGTTTTTAAGTTGATTTAAAAAGCAAGTTTGGAAAATTTATTATTTCTAAATATTTAAATTCTAAAGTACGTCTTTTTTATAATCTATTATAGTAGTAATTATTTAAAGAGTGACTTAGTAGTTTGTTTTAAGATTAAAAATTTAGTTATATTTTTTAAAGTAACCTCATTTTCAAAAATCTATATAGTATGTATTTTTAACAAATTATTGAAGTAGTTTAACTTAAATGTTTTAAAAGTATATTTTAAAGTAAAGTGTTTTAAATTTTTTTAAAAATCTAGTTTGTGCTTGGCAATTTCAGTGGAGATAGGAAATATTGGGAAAGTTTATTCTGGAAAGAAAAAATGGTTTGAAAACTGTTTTCAAAAGGTTGAAAATAGAAATATATCTTGTGAGGATAATTTGAAGGAAATAAATAATTTGAGAAATTATTTATTGGTTTATGGTCGTTTGTGAATATTAATTGATAGTTAAAAAACCGACTATCAATATTAGACAAATACGTTGATCGTTTCGAAGAGACCGGGATCAAGATTTATTTCTCGAAAACCACTTCGATCCGGTTTGTACGTTTCATGGAAACGATTTTGGATTCAAAGATGGAGCAGTGAAGTGCAAGGGCTAGTCGCTACTAATCCTGAGGATATTTCTAAAATGGATGTAGTAGGAATAATGCCTTCGGTTCCGTTCAAACCCGGGACGGACTTGTATGGATGAATGCTTGCGAAGCATCATCAGGTGGACGATGGGCATTCTAAGGGATATGTTCTAAAAGGTAACGCTTAGCCTCAATCCTCATCAAATGGGAATGACTGAAAATCAGGGGTTATGCAGCAATGCTAGGTGGGTAGCACCCAAGCAGGGTGAGGTCATCCCTGTCTAGATGTCCCTTTTTATTTCGGCTTAGTGGGCGGTTGCTGATCCCAACCGCGGGGTGATCTCACTCGGGATTATCCAGTAAGGGGTGGTCCCGGTCTTGTGTTGCAGGGTAGTGGGCGTACTCCTCGGTACGGTGATCTAGGCCCTGTACTGTGACAGGTGGTACCCCAGTGCCTAGTCATTAGTTGGAAATCCATTCTCCGTACGTGCCTTGTACGAGTTTTGTTTGTATTACCCACTCTGTGGCTAGTAGTTGGAATTTAATGAATGTAACAATTTCGGCTATTTTATAAGTATTTGTGTATAGACCCTATTATAATATCAGAGGATTTCTATAAAAATTGTTTTAGCTATCGTAAGGTAAAAACCCGACATGTTTATTTGTGGCATGGTCTTACGAGATGCTTTTGTTTTTCAAAGGATTTTTGAAACTTTGATAATCATTTGGGTGTGATTTTCTCACGCTGGTATTCCAGACCGACTCGGGTATTATTTAACTGTAATGCTCGGGTCAGACCGAGTATTATAGAATACAGGATATGATGCTGTGGAGCTCAGAAGACGAGCATGATGACGATACGTACTCCCGTACTTGTTTATATATATATGTGTGTGTATGTATATATATATATTCCGCTGTGTTGAGTTGTTGTGCATCCATTTGTATGATATTGATGTTGAACTGTGATTGATGTACTCTGATGATGTAATATATATAAACAGATATATTTGATTTTGAGTAAAGATCATTTATTTTCTATTATATTTTATTCCGCTGTGATGGTTAAATTCTGTTGTTGTTTTCTATTTTCTTCTTCTACATCTTCTTCTTTAACCCAAATGGTTCGTATTTCTGTACAACTTGAGTTGATTGTTGTAGAATAGTATTGACTCAAGGGGTACGGATTTTCGGGTCGTTACACTTGGTATCAGAGCTTAGGTTGGTGATAACCTTGGCTCTGGTGGGAATTACTCATTTAAAATAGAGTCCGTAGTACTCTATAATGAGTTTGAGTGTATTAATAAATATGAGCGCGTATTTGTTAGTGAATATAAATTATTTAAATATTGTATTGATTGATTTATTGAGTGGCATATGAACCTTCATCGGCACAGTCTGGACAAATGTATCGAAGGGGTTTCTAAACACTTGAAGAGAACAATCGACACGGTATTGTTTTAAATGAGGGTAAATGAAATAATTTTACCCAAAATATATTTTGATATAAAGAAAAGTTTTTGTAAACTATTTTAGCTAATATATGGTTGCTTGGATGTTAGAAATGATAATATTAAATTATTATCATCGTTGTGTAAAAATTTAACTAGAAATTGAAAATATAACCAAAGTTTAAAGAAATAAATTCATTATAAAATGAAATTTGTAAATATGAATTATAAATGTAATTTATCAATTGAAATATAATTAAATGAGAATTTGTATGAGCATAAGCTATGCAAATGAATTATAGTTAAAATTGATTTAAGCAGGATTTGGTAATTTAAATCCTAGAGATTTGGAAGTATTTTGAAGATAGATAATAGCATTATTGTTTTAGAGATATTTCTGAAAGGAAATTTGTTTAAAATGGATTTTGAAAGTGATATAGCATTGAAACCACTTGGATTATTGGAAAATAATTCTGATGATGACGGCCGCATCATCAGTATCCATTTTCGAATTTCTAAGTGACGGATTGCTGCCAAAAATTGGTTTGTTCAGAAAAGTTAGTTGTTTTTGAAAATTTCAAAGGAAATTTATTGGGAATAAAAACCAGGATTGGTTTGACTTTTGAGAAATGTGATTTGAGATGTTGGAGATTTCAAAATAATTTGAAACCAAAGCCGGGTGTTTAAAAATCCTGAAGAGATAGGTGGTAAGCTTATAAATGGAAATGATTTTTAGATCAGGGAAATATAAGCTTTGGATGTTGGGAATTTAAATTTAAAGTGAAAGGTTAAAAATTAAATTAACTTAGATTGGGAAATAAAAATTTAACTGTATTGAAATAAATTGAATAAGGATTGGAATTGAAATAAATAAATAAGAATAACGTGTAAAAGAATTATAAAGCATGGAATAAAATATGCTTGGGATATAAATAAGCATAAGACTTGAGTTAAAAATAAAAGATGAATATATTCAAGTCTAAACTAAATGAAATTGTGTAAATAATAAGTATGACTTATAAGATTTGAAAGTGAAATAGAAAATCCAAAATAAATTTGATGAATTGGAAAATAAAATAAAAATCCAAACTTGAATTATAAAATAAATTTGAAATAAGAAAATTAAATGAAATGATGTTTGTTTTGGGAGTAAAAATTAAGCATTGGATTATAATTAGGGGAGAACTAATTTGTTAATAAATTAGTTAATGAAATATTTAAAGAGAACCCAATGTAATTAAATGGAAGTTGAATTGTGAGTTTATGATGAAGTTTGGAAATAAAACTCAAGTTATAAATTGGATTCGACTTAAAATTGTTGGTGAAGAAAATGTAATTGAACTATGAGTTCATAAAATTGGGAGGTAATTTGAAAATGGATAGTGGATTTAGAACTTGAGTTATAAATTAAAATTTAACTTGAAGTGTTAACAAATTAAATATAATCGGAAATGTATCAAATAAAACCCAAATAAGTGGAAATAAATTGGAAATAACCTTGTAATAAATTAAATGAGTTGAATCTGGAAAGTTAAATTTTTATAATAGCCAATCAAATGAAATTATAGATTTAAAATAGGATTTAGTTGAGTGAGAATTAAGTTGAACAGAAGAGGAAATTTACCTGTGAAATGAAAATGAGCCTAAGTATAAAAATTTGAAGTAAATTAACTAAAAGCTAAACAAATGGAAGAGAGTTGAATTTAATTCAACCTAAACTAAGTTTAATGATATTGGATTGGTTTTAAATCAAGCGAAAATAAATTTTAATCGAAATAAAATTCGGTGGGTTACAGATGATATTTAATGGAATGAAAATTCTTAAATAAATAATTGTAAACCATTTAAATTATTATGGGATTGAAATAACTTGAGACAATAAGAAAAACAGAATGTTTCAAGTTTATTAGAATGGTGTAAGTGAATGTGGATAAACTAATTATATTGAATAAATAAATGATGAAATAAATAAGAATCAAATGAAATGTGGTTTAAATAAGTTGAGAAATGGTTTTGGAATGAAATAGCTTGGATTGTTTTCGAGCTAAATAAAATAGTTTGGAATAAACAAATATGAAACGAAATGCAAGTGAATGGACTCAAATTTAAAATGAAATGAAAATGAGAATATATGGATTGTGAAAAAATAAAAATAAAAATAAAAAAATGGAATAGAATTAAGTATAAATTGAATTGGAATAAATTTGAAATGGTCATCGGCTTGAGTGGTTATTTACTTGAATGAATATTACCAATTTGCATGTGAAAATTGGACGTTGGGCGGAAATAAAAGAAAATAAAATTTCTATGAATCATTACAAGTAAGTAAAATTGGTTTTTAAATCAATTGGAATAATATGGGTTGTTTAAAATTAACAAAAGAATTAAATGTAAGCGATTGAGTTTTAAACCATTCAAATTGATGAAGTTGTATATAAATGGATTGAAAACCATTCAAATTGAATGGAAATGATTATAAATTAATTGGAACAGTGGAATTAGTATGAAATTGTATAAGTTGCTTATGGAGAATGTTTGATGTGAATTTCTTTAGAATTCACGTGTTTAACTATTGCAAATAAGTGAAATGCCGTTAAACTTCATATATTTGGCACTTACATGTTTAAATTGAGTAAGCACAGGTACCTGGGAGCCGTGTGGCTGGATTTGGTTGCGCTAATTGCTAAAATAAATAAGCTGTTTGCTTAAAATGCTAAATAAGGTACGCCAACGCAATAAAAATAGGAAATATGAACCGTTTTTTGTTTTTCCGACCGGGTGGGTCGATGTATATATATTTGTATCTTTTGTCAAATTGCAAAAGCTCCTCCGTACAAAGGGGACTCTACCAAAATTTTCCGGAAATTTTGAGAGTTAGAAAATTTTTGAAAATTTTTGGAAAATTTTGTTAACAACAAACGTTTTCAAATTGAAATAAATTAATAAATGGGACTAATTTAAAATAATGGCATGAATCAGAGATAAATGGAAAATAAAATTTTAAATATTCAGCGTTGAAGATAAAATTGAATTCATATGAAAATGAAAGAATCAATTTGAATAGAAATAGATATAAACTGAAGTGGTAAGATGAAAATAAATATAAGAAACATATTAAATGCTTATACTAACTTAAGAGGGAATGGTGAATTCTCAATTGGAAATTGATACTACAAATATAATTTAAGTTAATATTTGAATGAATAAATACTGACATTTTGCAAGAAAGTTGATATGATGTTTTGGGAATATTGTAATTGGATATTAGTGCTAAGAAGGATATGCAGGAAATATAAAGGGAAAAGAGAATTAATTTTGATTTCAGAAGATAAATTTGAAATGCACGACAAAAAGGTATGTGTTTAAATTTAGTATGAAATTTGATTGGGATTTTGGATTGAGCCACTTGGCCTTTTGTTTTCTTTTTGGATTTGGGAGGCCGTAGAGCCATTTTGTAGTTGTACCGAGCTAGCCGCGCAAAGGAGACGCTGGCGAAATTTTTCAGGAATCTGGGGAGTTAGAAAATTTTAAGAAAATTTTGATAATTCGAGATTTGGTTTTAAATTGAAACTTGAATGGTTAAACAAATAGTATAGCTTGAAACTATGGGAGAGTTGAGAAGTTAATAAGAATGATAATGGGTCTTTATATAAAATAGTTGATTAGATGTTGAATTGTTTGGTTTTGGAGATAAGTAAACGGGTATTGGACTATTCTTCCTAACTAGTAATTTCGAGGACGAAATTCTTTTAAGGGGGGAGGAATGTGACGACCTGGAATTTTTAAGTATTTGAAATTGGAATATTTAATTGATTTTAAATATTTAAAAGTTAAATTTTTAACTTGAATTCAAATATCACCATTTATTCGGTAAATTAAATATTAAATTAAATTATTTGAAGATGGGAAAATGTTGAATTTGGAGTTTTAAGCCTACTAAAAATAATTTGAAGGCTTATAAAATTTATATTGATAACATTGAAGATAATAGAAGTGTTAAAATTGGATTTAACAGTGAATTGTTTGGTTTTGAAAATTTATCGTTTAAATTGAATTTAAAAATAGCTTTTCGAGGCACAATCTCAAAATTCGACGAAACCAGTTCCATTGAGTCCGTAATATTGAATTATTACCAGATTTCAAATTTCGTTTTGATCGAATTTGTTGTGTGAGTGTACGTTATATAAATGCGCTGAAATCTGTATCGAATCCAATTTAATAACTGGGTACCTAAACAAGATATTTTTGAATATAAAAATATTAATTTTAAATCAGCTGCTACCCTGTAATCCCTTTAGCCAACAAATCTCTGTTATAGCCGACACGCAGAAACAATTTTCACGCGAACGTCTTTCCCTGTTTCCTTGTTATCCCTTTTATAGTGCAACCCTATCGATCTCGTACCTTGGTCACTCAAACGAAGCTTTAGCCGAATCAATAAAAAAATGGCGGATGTTATGAATAATCGAATTTGGATTCGATTTCAAGGCAGAAGTGCTCGACTTCAATAGAAATCAGGCTCGAGAGCATCACGGTGTCGATGGGTTCTCACGAGTTGTTCGATTTGGGTTGATCGACTTGGGTCTCGCGAGGCTTGAAGGCGACAGCAGATGATGGTGGCGAACGTGGGTCGAGGCGCGTGAGGATGGAGAGGCGGCGCGGCGGTGTAGGCTAAGTCGAACAACCGAGGTTGGTGGGGGGTTCGAATCGCAGTAGGGTGTGGCGCACGATGAGAGTAGGGCCAAGTTGCGTTGGACTTTGGTGGAAGGTCGGAGGCGCTAGGGTTTGGATAATTCTGTATTTTTCGGTGAGGGCTGAATCGAAGGTATAAGGGTATTTTGTTTAATTAAATAAATATTTATGCAGTTTTCAATTCATAAAATACTGATACTAATACTAGTGATAAACAAATTGATGTTTTTTCAGTTTAAAGATTTTTATTAATGTATATATTATAGGCAGAAATACAGTAAGAAGGTATAAATATAAATATTTATGCAGGCAGGCCTATTTAATTCAGTAAGAAGGCATAAATATAAATATTTATGCAGGCAGGCCTATTTAATTCAGTTGGGTATATAGTCAAGATTTCCTATGGTAGACAGTGGTTGTAAGTGTACGTATATGCAAATTTACATATATCTAATTATAGGATAGACAGAAATTATTATAGTTAAGATAGGAAAATGTTTAAAACTAGCTTATTAATTACCTTAGCGACTAAAAAAAATTTTAAAAAAGGGGAAAATTTGGTTTAACCAAAATAATTAGTTAATTAAAGTTATTGAATGTTAGTTGATTATTCAATTGGTTCAATTTTTATAAAATCTCGTAATTATTTATTCAAAGTCAAATAAAAAAATTGAAAAGAAGCAAGCTGGATTGCAAATGGACTTGCAAATCAATACAAAGGTGAGTTAATCTCACTCAGTTTAAATTTAAATTTAAATGATTAAATCTAAATAATTGTTTGAATGATTGGATTGGTTGATATGCTATAGTATGGTAGATTTTGGAATTGGTGTACCATATTGTGCTAACGTCTGTGGATGTAGGGGAAAATAGGTTGGAGGGATCCAACTGGATCCATCAACATTTATTTAAATTGTTTAATACCCTCTGTTGTGATTATTTGATATTCTATAATGAATGATATTGGAATATTGAATGTTATGGTTCGATTGGATATAATTGGGTATAATGAATTTAAAAAAAAAATATAAATCGGATTTTGGAAAAGAAAATAAAAGAAGTGAAATTGTAAGTAAATTATAGGAAAATTCGAATAAATTTAAGAATGAATTGGAGAAGAAATAAAGTGACTTTAAATTTCTAATAAATAAATTATGAGTATAGAAAGGAAAATTTGAATAAACAGGAAGTTAATGAATTTTAAAACTCAGTGTTATTATTTAAAAGAACAAAACATTTATTTAAAAGTTAAGATTTAAATTATTGAAAGAATAAAGAAGAAATTGGGAAAAATCTGGAATTTGTATATTTCAGTTAAAAGTTTTAAAATCAAAAGAAAAATAATAACAACAACAATAATTAAGTCCATACTTAATGAATTAAGTAATTAAAGAAATTTATTTCAAATGGGATAAATTTGGAATCAGTTTGGGAAAAATTGATTTAAGTGATTAAAGTTGGACCTTCTCCCTGGATAACCCAGTACGTTTTTAAAGTAAGTTTTTAAATATAAGTTAAAAGTTTTTAAGTTGATTTAAAAAGCAAGTTTGGAAAATTTACTATTTCTAAATATTTAAATTCTAAAGTACGTCTTTTTTTTTAATCTATTATAGTAGTAATTATTTAAAGAGTGACTTAGTAGTTTGTTTTAAGATTAAAAATTTAGTTATATTTTTTAAAGTAACCTTATTTTCAAATATCTATATAGTATGTATTTTTAACAAATTATTGAAGTAGTTTGACTTAAATGTTTTAACAGTATATTTTAAAGTAAGGTGTTTTAATTTTTTTTAAAAATCTAGTTTGTGCTTGGCAATTTCAGTGGAGATAGGAAATATTTGGGAAATTTTATTCTGGAAAGAAAGAATGGTTTGAAAACTGTTTTCAAAAGGTTGAAAATAGAAATATATCTTGTGAGGATAATTTGAAGGAAATAAATAATTTGGGAAATTATTTATTGGTTGATGGTTGTTTGTGAATATTAATTGATAGTTAAACAACCGACTATCAATATTAGACAAATACGTTGATCATTTCAAAGAGACCGGGATCAAGATTTATTTCTCGAAAACCACTTCGATCCGGTTTGTACGTTTCATGGAAACGATTTTGGATTCGAAGATGGATCAGTGAAGTGCAAGGGCTAGTCGCTACTAATCCTGAGGATATTTCCAAAATGGAAGTAGTAGGAATAGTGCCTTCGGTTCCGTTCGAACCCGGGACGGACTTGTATGGATGAATGCTTGCGAAGCATCGTCAGGTGGACGATGGGTATTCTAAGGGATATGTTCTAAAAGGTAACGCTTAGCCTCAAGCCTCATCAAATGGGAATGACTGAAAATCAGGGGTTATGCAGCAATGCTAGGTGGGTAGCACCCAAGCAGGGTGAGGTCATCCCTGTCTAGATGTCCCTTTTTATTTCGGCTTAGTGGGCGGTTGCTGATCCCAACCGCGGGGTGATCTCACTCGGGATTATCCAGTAAGGGGTAGTCCCGGTCTTGTGTTACAGGGGAGCGGGCGTACTCATCGGTACGGTAGTACGGTGATCTAGGCCCCGTACTGTGACAGGTGGTACCCCAGTGCCTAGTCATTAGTTGGAAATCCATTCTCCCTACGTGCCTTGTACGAGTTTTGTTTGTATTACCCACTCTATGGCTAGTAGCTGGAATTTAATGGATGTAACAATTTATAAGTATTTGTATATAGACCCTATTATAATATCAGAGGATTTCTATAAAAATTGTTTTAGCTATCGTAAGGTAAAAACCCGACATGTTTATTTGTGGCGTGTTCTTACGAGTTGCTTTTGTTTTCAAAGGATTTTTGAAACTTTAATAATCAATTGGGTGTGATTTTCTCACGCTGGTATTCCAGACTGACTCGGGTATTATTTAATTGTAATGCTCGGGTCAGACTGAGTATTATAGAATATAGGATATGATGCTGTGGAGCTCAGGAGACGAGCAGGATGACGATACGTACTCCTGTACTTGTTTATATATATATATATATATATATATATATCTGTGTGTATGTATATATATTTTCCGCTGTGTTGAGTTGTTGTGCATCCATTTGTATGATATTGATGTTGAACTGTGATTGATGTACTCTGATGTTGTAATATATATAAACATATATATTTGATTTTGAGTAAAGATCATTTATTTTCTATTATATTTTATTCCGCTGCGATGGTTAGATTCTGTTGTTGTTTTCTATTTTCTTCTTCTACCTCTTCTTCTTTAACCCAAATGGTTCGTATTTCTATACAACTTGAGTTGATTGTGGTAGAATAGTATTGACCCAAGGGGTACGGATTTGCGGGTCGTTACATCTTGGTCATCAAAACACTCATAAATCACTTGGACACATATGAGAAAAGTAGATAATAACTCATGTGAAGTTGGATTGGAGGAATATGGGCTTAAAACAAGTCATCCAAAACAAGTAAGTACAAAACATGTCGGTGCTAACTTGTTTCCTTAGTGTTGTTTGGTTGAAATTATCCCGAGCTATTTCCTTGCACCATCTAAGCGTGCTTGCCAATTTTCAAGTCATTTCGTCTTGGTTTTGATCTTCTAAACTCGGTTGAAATCTGTTTTGGCTCAAAAGTGGGTTAACAGTTTCTAACCCCTATCAAGCAAACCATTAAATACTAACATGTTCATATTAAAGTTGTAAACTTCCATTAATGTTTCCATATAGTAGGTAGTAAATTAATTAATTGCAGAAAAAGCCAAGTGTTATCACGTCTTTTGACCAAATAATATTCGGATAGACTGGAAGAAAAAAACATGAAAATTATCAAGGCAATAAGCCCGGAGAGACAGTCTAGGAGCCTAGAAACCATGTACAAACAGAGCCAAAGGGTGAAAACAAAACAACTCAAAGTAACAAAGGATGAAGAGCCAACATGTGTTGGATCAGTACTGATCCAACATCATGGATAGATCCATGAAGTTTGGTCCAAACTTGCCCCACTTCTTCTATATGCTAGCTAGTGATGATGCCAGGGGCATGTTTCAAGTTTTATTTTGTTGATTTCATGTGATTCTTTATCGATCTCTATGAGCACTTGAAATCGACATATCTACTTCTCCAAGTATCCATTATTTAGACTCAGAACAAGACAACAATGATGCAAACAAGTCTGGAATCACGAAGCTAACCACGAGTCAATCCAGGACAAGAAGTTTAAAACCATCCACATAAAGAATTTATGGATCAGTACCGATCTAAGCCCATGGATCGGTACCAATTCATGAATATCGATGAGGTGTCCACTTATTTTCTTGGAGAAGTGGTCTATGGCATAGAAAAGAGCGGGAGGTCATTGGGATGAGATTTTAGGCTTCCTATGTCTATAAATAGAGGGGCATGCATGGCTCATTTTTATAGATCTTTAGGCTCTAGCTCTTTCTTCCTCTAATTTCTTGTAATCATCCATGATTTATACCGATCCGTAAGAACAACTGATTGTAAACCAGTGATACAATCAATGAAATCACTAAATGGACGTAGGCTAAGATTAGTCGAATGACTATAAATTTTTGTCTTCTTTTCTTGCTCTTTTTTATTTATTTTCTTCACTTCTTATTCTCTACACAATCTATTGGGTATTTGTGCAGTTTTTGATTCAAATATTTGGGTTCTTTCTCTAAGAAAGATACTCTCAAGCTATTTGGATCTACATCTACTATTGGATTTCGTAGATTAAAGAGTTAAATCCAATTTTCCAATCTTACCATTCTATTATTCAAATTTCCAATGATCTACTTGAAGTTATTTTCCATGGCCCCAAGGAAGGAGCATGCTACAAATTCCAAAGTAGTTGATGGCATTGAGAATCAAGATACTTAGCATGTGGATGAAGTTGCCCAACAAAACCAACTAGAGATCTAGAATCCAACTAATATCGTGACTAGAATGAAGACGGATCGCATGATGAAGCAGATGGAGAATAGGTTTCAGAAGCGTCGCAATGAGGTGAACCAGTAGATACAGGAGAATTTGAGACTGCTGAATGAGCTAACCCAGAACCACCGTAGAAGGAACAAGAGGGACTTGGAATGATCTAGTTCAGAATCTGATAGTTCTTCACTATACGAGCAAAGGCAAACCCGGGGTTTATGGATCGGTATCGATCCAAGAGGATGGATTGGTACCAACCAATTTATGTTGGATCTGGTGCTTTCCCTCCACATGGTGGCATGGACTTGACCTTTGTCACGCTGTTGATGACCAAATCTGGAATATCGAGCTACCACTAATGATTTAACACACAGGAATCAAACAGGGAGGATTACTAAATGAACAGATCTCCCAGAGTCTAAAGAACACAAGTATCGAGGGTTTGCCTGAGAGAATTCGCCGGACCGAATACTCGAAATGGATCTTGATTACCGCCGTTCAGCCAAACCTGTGGAACTGGATTATTTGGCCGAGATGGTCAGGAAACTTCTGAATGAAAATTAGTTTGAAGCAATATTGAATGGGGCACTTCTCCTAGTCGGAATCCGTTTACTAAGAACATTCTACGTGTGAAATATCCATGAAGATTTGTAATGCTAACGATGCTGCTATACAACGGAAAGACAGATCCAAGGCAGCACTTGATGAAATATGAATGGCATATAGACTATGCTAGAGCATCTAATGCCGTGAGATTCATTGCTTTCCAATATTCTTAGGGGGAGTATAGACGATGTGGTTCGCTCGACTCCTGCCGAGATCTATAACGTTTTTCACCGAGTTGTCGTGAAATCTTTTGAAGCAATTCCATTTACACTCTTCATGTCTGAACGACATGATGTTATTATCAAATCTCTTCCAAGGTGCATGAGAGTCATTGAAGGATTTCTTAAACAGGTTCCATGCAGTTGCGATGAAAGTTACAAATACTAAGAATGACATAGTATTGATGGCAGTGATTAGGAGGATTCATCCCGTGACTGATTTCGAAACATGGTTGGAAATGAAAACCCCATCTATGATGGACATCTTTTATAGGAAGGCTAATTAGTTCATATATTTGGAAGAAGCACGCAATTGTCCCAGAAGAGGTGATGCTGGGAGTTCCGCGGAAGTAACATCGAGCAATATTGTTGTGAAGTAAGCCAATGGAAACTCTTCGAACGTAGAACTTAACATTGAGGATTCTGGTAATCAGTGGAAGAAGAATCAGGCTCCAAGCTAGGGTTGGGAATTTAACCGATTAACCGATTTAACTGACTAAACTGGTCTTAACCGAATCGCATTAACCGACAAATTCGGTTAACCGAACATTCGGTTAACCGACGAAAGTCCGTTCGATTAATGGTTAACCATATGACATATATCTGTTAACCGTTGACCGAAAATAATTTTCCCTACATAAATTATCTGCTTCGCAATAGCGCTACCCGGCCCATCCCAGTATCGCATAACAAACCAAATAACCCTAAATTTTAATGTTCCATGGCCGCCACTTTCAATTCATTGATTCAATACCTATCTATCTCATTCCCAAAATTCTTAGATCTACAAATTACCTTATTTCCTAATCGTTCTCAAAAAAATCAGATCAAAACAAATTTTCAACGCCTCCCTAGTCGTCGGATGCCTGGGTGTCGGTGGTTGGCTGTGCGCACGATGAGAAGATGATGTTGGGATTGGTGCCACTCACGTCGAGATGAGTATAATCGATTTTGGCAGTTATATGCGATGAACTTTGGAGCTAGTGAAAACGAGGCGCCGTGATGCTGGCGTTTTGGAAGCAGCGATGGTTTAAGGCACGAGATCGAGGTGTAAAGAATAGATGGTCCAAGAAAAGAAGCAATGAAGCGATGGGACAAGATGATTTTTGTCTTTGCCAGATCATTCTAGTGAGTTAATTTATTTAGTTTTGAAATATGACACATGATTTGATAGTTGTGATCCTGCTGTGGATTAATATGCTATGAATCTGATAGTAAAAGCTAGTATATGAGTTGGTTTGCATAAAGTTAATAGCGTCAAGTATATAAATAACACCATTATGTATAAGCGTGTGAATTTTCTATAAATTCAGCTAATGTAAATATTGTTTGGATAATTCTATGTCTTTTCACGATCTGATATGCTTTGAAATTGATATGGCAGAAATTATATCTGCAACGTAATGATTGAATCAATTGGGCTCGATTTTGATGATGAAGATGCTATATATATAGGTTGCCGAACTGTTATATATTTATTTATAATTTTAACTGCAATATATTTTTCTATATAAACTTTTATACATATGTATGCATATGAACCGTGTCAATGTATATCTATGAATGCAAACTGTGTCAGGAGGTTGCATATGAACTGTTATGTATATATAAACTGTTATATAAAGTATGAACTATTATATATTTAGCATATATATATATATATGAATTGTACTTATATTCTTAAGTACATCAATATCATTTTAAGTCTATGCTTATGTAAACCTATACTTGTATAATAGTTCGTGTATCATGCTTTAATTGAAATATGAACTAAGTACATACTTAAATCTATGCTTATTTTAATAGTTTCATTTTACTATAAACTAATATATATATATATATATATATAACTTGTATAATTGTTATATATACTATAAACTAATACATATATATATATATATAGCTTCCATAATAGTTATATAATATTTTCATTTTACTTTACATCTATGCTTTAAGTATATCGATATCATTTTATAGTGAATACATGAATTACTGTCATATATTTTACAGTTTCTCCCATCTACATTCCTTTTATGGTCATTTCTACAGTGAAAGATATGAAACCTACCTTAAATGATATGCAATAGAAATCAGTCCTGTATTATTATCACATATTTTATAACTATTATAAAACATTGGCATTATATTAGTTATTGTAAATGATATGCAATTGGAACTATTGGCACTATGGTCAGTGAAGTATATGCTACAATCATTTATTGTAAACACTAAACAACTCAGTTCAATTTTGTGCCAATGTTTTCAGTTGTGATAGTACACCATATATCTTCATTTAAGTATTATTATTATATATCTTTCATTTTAGTAATACACCATAAATCTATGCTTAAGTATATCGATATCATTTACAGTGAATACATGAATTACTATCATATATTTTACAGTTTCTCTCATCTACATTCCTTTTATGGTTATTTTTACAGTGAAAGATATGCAATCCTGTAATTAAATGATATGCAACTAAAATCAATCCTGTATTATTATCATATTTTTTATAACTATTATAAAACATTGGAAATATATTGATTATTGTAAATGATTTGAAACCGGAAACTGTTAGCTATGAAATAAGAAGGATCATCACTATTACATATAAGCACGATCATCACTATGATGATCAGTGCAAAAAAGTGGGAAGAATATAGACATGGCAATATGTTTACAAGGCAATAAGTGACAAAATCAGCTAAGGTACAACATAATCTAATCACTGTAGGAGAGATGAGGGGTGAATGGTCAAGTTGCTGGATCGAGAAAGTTGCTATTGGATGACAGAAATGTGGCAGTAATGTTGCATGAGACGAGCATGGTGGTGCGTGGGAGTTGTAGTTGGTGTCGTGTGGTTGTGAAGTGCTGCTATTCATCAAGAGAAGGAGAGATGGTAAATATGTGCTGAGCTGCCCATCGTTCATGAATCAATCCATTATTGTGAATGAAAATAGGCTAATCAAAGAAACTAAGCTTCTGAAATGCACATGTTGGTAGCAGGTTAAGGTATAGGGATTAGTCGTTCGACATAAGTACAGTAGAAGCATGCACAGATGTTGAAACAAGCAATATATTAATGTAAACGGTGTGCAACTGAAATCAATCATGTATCAAATGATGTATATACTATGATGTATGCATATAATGCCAGTAATTAGTATACTACTCTTAAAATATAATGTTGTATATGTACTGCTAGTAATGAATATATGAATTCAACGTGCATATAATGCTATTAATTATAGTTGCAGGCTTGCTATAAAACAATTGCAGTCTTGAGTAGTTCAATGATTCAATTGGCTAACAGGTTAAATTAACCGGTTATCCGATTAATTTGAACGGTTAACCGTTTAAATTAATCGGTTAACCATTTAATATAAACTGTTAACTGTGGTTTAAGTTGAACGGTTCGGTCGATAGTCTACTGACTACCTTAACCAACCACCGGTTAACCGAACCGTGTAATAATTTCGGTTAACCGAAAATGTTAAACCGATTTATTCGATTAACCGATCATGCCCATCCCTACTCCAAGCGGCCAAAACAATGAGAAAAGCTAATGCCCAAAGAACTTGGGACTAGAAGAATATACAGCTCTAAACGTTACTTTGAAAAACATCAACCTCACCACGCGAGGGATGGAACAATACAAGAAGCCATTCTAGGAGATGCGACTGATAAACAGAAGTGATCAAGAAAGTATTATCGCTTTCATGAAACTCATAGACATAACAATAATAAATCTCGATGTTTGGAAAATCTAATTGAGAATCTGATAAGGAACAACTAGCTCCTGCAGTACGTTAAGAAACCACCAAATGATGAGGAAACTGCAAGATAATAGGGTCTACTTGCTCTAGGAGAATAGCTCGGGCATAGCAGACAAGGGCTAAGACAAACTAATGAAAGACTTGTCATCAACTAACCAGTCATCTACGGATGAAGCAACAACCTACGACAATGCTGCCTTATTCTTTATTACCTAATTTCCATTCACAAATAAGCCTCCCAATGACATTATGGACATTGTAAATAGGTAGGACATGCCATTTCTTCTACTCATTAATAAGATTAGCTTCTTGAACCTATAGAACCATGTTCTTACAAGCAAAAAGTTCCATGCCATGAAGCAATCAGCACAACAGAGGAAGCACTCCATTTTCCTTGAATAACGGATGAGGGATGTAGACTCATATGACCTCGGGTTGACAGTCACATTAGATTCCTAACCTTCTGAGAATCGGCCTTGCTCCGACAACGTCAAGAAGGTCCAAACTGTCTTATCGATGGTCATGTTGACCAATAACCTTTTGAGAACCAGCATTGCTTCGACAATGTCGGAAAGGTCCAAACCTTCGGGTCGATGGTCACATTCCACCCCTAACATTTGACAACCGACGTTGCTCTGGTTACATAAGAAGGTACAAACAGCTGAGTCGACGGTCATATTCGATCCTTAAGCTTTTGAGAACCAACGTTGCTGCTACAATGTGAAAAAATTCAAACCGACAGGTTAACGGTCATGTTCAACCCCTAACCTTCTAAGAATCCATGTTGCTCCGGCAACATCAGGAAGATCCAGACCGCTGGATCAACAGTCACATTCAACCCCAAACTTTCTAAGAACCGATGTTGCTCTGATAGCATTGGAAAGATCCATGACAGAACCTATCATTTCCCCTTTTTTATGAAGTAAAATGGCTTTTTTAATCTATGACTTTTTCTTTACATAGCTCAAGAGTTGTGAAATATGATTAGATCGAATGAATCTGAATGTGTATAATGCAGGTATGCGGGTACTCGGATTTAGGCACCAACCAAACTTTTACGGTCCATGATTGGACCCTAGGAGTTCAATCATCCTTGGCACCGGGAGATGGATGCAAACTAACACTTGCCCTTGATATGGGTGCAGGAGTATAAACCAAACAGACATGATTTGACCGTCTGCCAATTAACTCATGTTGAGCGGGGGCAGGAGTTTAAACCAAATAAGACGTGATTTGACCATCCATTAGCTAACTCTTACCCTTTAAGTGAGGGTAGAAGTATGATTTTGAATGGATTTGACATGACTATCCAGTCCCAAAATCTAGCCGAAATAGGCAAAACGGGAGATCATTACCAACATAAGGTGGGATCTGGCATATAAACTTTGATCAATTCCCCAAAGTTAAGCATGATTGAAGGTAAACATCCTGGATGAGGAAGTGCAAACTATGATCCTAAGTAGTTAGTTAAACTAGCTTTTAGAGCTTAGCATGATCGGACGACACTATCTTGAAAAAGTATACCTGAGCCGTTATACTAAATGGCTCACCCCAACTGATGCCCAAAGCTAGGCACATCAATGATTGCTTTGCGTTCCCTAAAATGACAAAAGTCCAAAGGATGACGAAACAGGCTAGTAACTTGGTCTGACCATAATCATGAAAAGAAGTGGATCGCGAGTACATATAATAGAAAGCGCATTTCTTAAGTACTTAGAAAAATTCACACAAAGATTAAGAAAAACAAAAGTCTTTATTACCAATAGTCAAAATAAGGCTTAAAAAGAAAGAATAGGTACAAGTGATATTCAAATTGGAACTGAAAAGAAAAAGCGGAGGCTGAATCCGCACAACATCGACCCAAAAAACAAAAATAGAAAGCTAGAAAGTGCCTAACTATACACCAAAGCAAAACAAACTAACAATCACTTCTTATTCTTTTTCCTCTTGGACTTTTCCTTATCTTCTCCTAAAGGAGGTGTGACTTGATCAAGCGTCTTCCTTAGCTCTTGGATGGAGTGCTCTCTGATGATCCAACAGACATGCTTCGAGTGCTCCCAAGCGGAGGAAGAGTGACTGGAACGAAGATAGTCTAACCAAGAAAATCTATGGACAAAGGAGGAGGGATGACCTCTATCTTCTCTAGCTTGACCTCTTTGGCTAGGAGAAGTTCTTGCTCAAGCATACTCATGGTGGGACCCGACAGGGGCTCGAAGAATCCAGTAAAAATAGTATCGTTTTTAGTCTAAGTTTTCTGAATCTCACCATTCCCTTCATCTTGTAATGCATCTATCATCCGCTCATTAGGCCCAAGAGCCTCGCTCGTTAGAATACTCGAGAATGCTGTTGAAGTGGTTAAGGTCACTGATTGTGTTGTGGACATTTGTTATCTTGATTGGAGATCTTTATTGGGAAATGAGATGACCTAGGGTTGATAGGAAACATAAGGGATAAAAAGATAGATTAACAACATCAATCGGTAACATATGGACTCTCTCAATTATCGACAAAATCAACGAGATACCTCCTTCGAGCTGGAATTTTGTGTGGGCCAAAGTGCTGTCAGAATTCCATTCTAAGATGGGAGAAAGGACGGTGGATTTTTTCATTTGGGGTTGGTCTGTATTATATCATGGGACCTAAGATGAGTCAGGAGCAATTTTGGGTCCAGATGTGCCCTTAGTAGTGGCATCTTAGGGTGATGATCAGGAGCCTTCGCGTAAGTCGTTTTTGCACTATAGCAGCCAGCTCTAGATAAAGAATAAAGGCTCACCCTCTCTTAGCACCCTAGGTTCATCTCCTACCAATATTTCTTTCTCCAACTAAGCCAGGTATACCTCACCACCCTTTAGAAATTCCTTCTCCTCCATAACAACTTGTTTCAAGGCTAAAGCCAAAGTCTTTGGGATAATCATCATCGAACCACTGTAAGTTATACAACTTAAGCATGTTAGCATTGTACTTGATTAGCAGTGGTTTGAACCTCCCCATCATTCGCTTCTCAATGGCTTCAACTTCCTTTCTGATAAGCACAGCAACATGTCAAGCACATTCAACCACCTTATTCCTTTCCTCATAAGCAAAAACTAGCTCTTCGTATTACCCTCGAGGTTCTTGGAGAGCTTCATTTACCTATTTTGTCTCGCTCTTAGGCTTGGATGATAGCTCTTTCACTTTTGTAGTTAAAACATCTTTCTCCAACACTAAGTCGTAGTTTCGATAATGTGTGGTCTTTATATTATCATGATGCTTGGTCCTCTCACTCTCAAGTTCCTTGATAGCATCCTCAGCCTTTTTTTGGCCTTTAGCTTGTGATTTTTTTCAAGATTTCAACCTCGCATCGAGATGAGAAATGATCCTTTTATCTTACATCTCTAGGAGTTTTAGACTATCGATCTCAAGTTTACTTTCCCTCGAAATCTTAGAGACCTTCTCAGCTACTAGCCTCCACTTGTTATACTAGTTATAAGAGTCTGCTATATAGGCAACTGTCACATCTTTGACTTCTGGCAGAATGTTTTTTAGGTTGGCCACAAACATTAGCCCATCAAAGTATGCATATAGGAACTGTTCCTTTAGCTTAGCTATTCGGGCATCAGTAGCCAGTTTTTGCTCCATGGTGACGACTAAAGCTTCGATCGATTTCTTAACCAGCCTTATGATGAGGAGCCTTAGAACTGCCTTATGGTACCTATGGTCAGAAGATCTAATAGCATGATTTGATGTCAAGTATTGGACGGGAATGGAACTTGGAGGTGGTGCATGAGAAACATCGCCCGGTTGAGGGTCATTGCAACGATCAGAATGTTTGTTTAAGCTTCTTGATGGACGTAACCTAGACATGTAACGATATTTGGAGGCAAAGTCATGAGATGGACAGTCTTTGTTACGACAGCCTCTGTCTTGGCTAGACTAATGGCTAGACTCAGAATCTCGACCACTGCCTTGATGGTACATGCATGGACGATGCTTATGTGGTCATGATAAGTTCTCCTCCAAGGATTGAAATATATAATTTTTCCTCTCTATGGATCCTGCAAATGAAAGAGGAACAAGTTAGCATTAACAAAGAGTGACATGAAACAGGTGTAGTGCAGTGCATGTGTGTGTGAGTGTCCTAGTGTAACCTTCCCACCTCGATGGACCATGTACTAGAGCTTTTCTCATAGGAGTGATCTCTCCCATGCTAACGGGAGGTACATAATCAACAAAGCGTAAAGGAGAGTCAGGACCCTCAAGGCTTATACTACCAATGCTGAAAGATCCAAACTCGTTAGGAATCATCCCTAAACCAACGAATGCATCTTAAGAAGGGAGTGAAGTAGTTTTCTCCACAGTCGTCGATGGCGGGAGCTATGTAGAAGATTGTCCTTTGGTAGTTTCATGATAATCACCTTTTTTCAGAATGAACCGTTAGTCGTCCTTAGACCGTTCAACCGAAGGCTCATGTCCTACATTAACATATCGTGGCCATCTTCGTTGCCTTCACCTAAGATTTCGCCTTCTTGGCATATTCTTGCTCTCTTTCAACTTCAACCCTTAGACTTAGGACTGGGGACATGTTAGGATTAATATCGCCACCCTAGGTAAGTTATTATCTTCATCGTCATCACCATCGTCGTCAAAAGCTACTTAAACTTAGCCAGTGCTACATCCCGATTCTATCAAATTATGAGATAGGAGATTCTCATCGAAAAGAAGAACTTTAATATCTCTATCTCCCTTTAGAAGTTCCATAAGAACTCTTATGGCATCTATAAGGCAAGTTCACAGTAAACAAACATAACATAACTTACATCCAGATAGCAATCTTCGCACAAGGTAGACATCGAACATACAACCATTCATACTTGAAATCGCTTAACCTGTTCTATGTATCGGTAACAACTCCATAGCTCTTTGTCGATTCCAAATAGATCAGAGAGGAGGTTCCGGCTCTTGAAACTATATATATACCGAATCTCTTCATCACTGGGTACTCGGTGAAAATGTCGAGCAAAAACAGCGTCGTGAAGGAACGCTTAACTATTTGGATGTAGTTGCGTTGAAGCTATTCTTCTAATGTTTGGAATTCGATGAATGAATTGATTGAATGGTAGGATGCATCACGCTAGGAATATATATCTATTGCAAGTAGCATAACCCTAAGGGATTGTGAGCACTCTAGTGTCAAGAACGGACTAGTACGTCCTCAAATGGGATCTTGTATTTATCGCAAATTCTACTGAGTGATCCATTTTCTATCTTTGAAGCATTAGAATCGAAAGTATCACCTATAATGATAGCATCCTCGAGAGTACTTGAAACAGCTTCTATTTCTACTTTAAGGCCTTCTGTAGGCATTAGATGAACCTCTGGATGAGGTTGATATGCTTGTGGATTGCCAACTGGAGGTAAGGACTGTACCATAATTTGTTGTGTAAGAAAAACCATAGTCGATCTTGACTCAGTATCAGATTCGGCATATTTGAAAGTAGGTGGACCTGTGGCTTAAATGGTGATACGCTCAAAACATCTACGATCCATTTCTATAAAACTCAATGAATAATCAACATCAGATTAATCATAAGTTGTACCCTCATACTAAAGTGAAACCTAGCGCGGTGTTCTATAGTGCAAATTTTCGGTATTATATAACTGTTCATTTTAAACCATGGATATCACCCGAAGTAACCGTCATTGATGACCATCCTATTGAACTTCGCATTGCTAGCTAGGAATTGGACATGTCATAAGAATCAAGAGAAATTGACTTATATGCATTATCACAAAGGAGCCCAAAGTTTCTCAAAGGAGTTCAAAGTGGAAAAATCGCCAATGGTCGAATCGATATCGATCTAAACCCTTGGTGCAAATTTTCCACTTTACTTCCCTCCACACCGAACCTAAGCACGACAACCAATGCAATGTTCACTCACATCAACCTCCTACCTTATCATGGTCATCTTCACCTACCTAAGAATGATGGAAATGAAAGGTCAACAAGATAAGCTTTGGATTTAGGGATTAGATTGGTGAATCAGGTCCAGTCAAAGGCAAGACGGTGAGGTCGAATTCAGGCAGGGTTTAGGTGACAATGTAGGCATCGTTTGGGTCGGGGATAATGGATGATGGTGTACGGAGGCAAGGGGAAGTTCAAATTAAAGGTTGGGAAGTTTTAATGGCAGAGGAGAGCTCAAGCTTTAGATCCAAAAACAAAGTAAGAAGGAAGAGAAAGGAATCGGGTTATATAACCCAATAGGGCTGACTTTTCAGGCAACAAATTTGGAGACTTTCCTCCAATCTCGAATCGATAGCGATCCAAGGAGTTGGATTTGTACGATTTTTAAAGAAAACTGGAATGTTGATGACTATCCTTGCATACATTCCTACACGAGTATGTGCATATGATAATGGAACTACTCAAGACCATGCACGTGAATGCGTGTGTAAGTACATGTCTAACCCAAACAACTCGAGTAATAAAAATCAGATTTAAACCCGGAAAATTCATGAGAGGGACCAATTCCAAATTAATAAAATTGGAATGATAGATCGTGGGAGTGCACTCTGGATTTAAAGTACTTGATACTGGTAAAGCGTCATGATGGATGGATATAGACATAAATTTTCACGAAAATAATCAACAGGAAGGATAACGACCATTTAGAGCATAAAGTGGAGTCCTTCATGCAATCTTAAATTGTCTCAATTCAAGACATATCATGTTTGAAACAAGATGTACTTTGGAGGGAGTGTGTTATCCTATGTTTTGACTAGGCAATTTTCGGATAGACTGAACGAATTAAAATTGGAAACTATAAAGCCCGAAAGCCCAGAGAGATAGCCAATAGTCTAGAAACCAAGTACAAATAGAGCGCAGGGGTAAGAACAAAACAACTCAAACAAAAGAAGGACAAAGAGCCAACATGTGTTGGATCAGTGCCGATCCAACATCATGGATCGGTACCGGTCCACGAAGTTTGGTCCAAACCTACCCCATCTTCTTCTACATGCTAGTCATTACGCTAATGGCCTATTTCAAGTTATATTTGGTTGATTCCATGCAATTCTCTATCGATCTTCACGAGCATTTGAAATCAGCAATTACTTCTCCGCAGATCCATTATCTGGACTCAGAAACAAGCTAGCAATGATGCAAACAAGTCTGAAATCACGAATTTAACCACGAGTCGAGCCAGGACAAGAAGTTCAGAACCATCAATATAAGGAATTTATTGATTGGTATGGATCCATAAATATTGATGAGGTGCCCACTTATTTTCTTGGAGAAGTGCTCTATGGCATGGAAAACGAGATGGAGATTATGGGGCAAGATTTTAGGCATCCTATGTCTATAAATAGAGGGGCATGACCCATTTTTATGCATCTTTTTTGATCTACCTCTTTCTTGCTTTAATTTTTTGTAATCATCCATGGATTTATACTGATTCGTATGAACAACCGATTGTGAACTAGTGATATAATCAATAAAATTACTACTTAGACGTAGGACAAGATTAGCCGAACTACAATAAATTGTTGTGTGTTCTTTTCTTACTACTTTTCATTTATTTTCTTTACTTTTTATTCTCTACACAATCTATTGGGTGTTTGTTCCATTTTTGGTTCAAACACCAATGTAAAATGGTATAATACCTAAATTTGTGGGAAATGTTTGATAAAATGTAGCAGTAGACTAAAACTCGCATTTGAAAGCGAAAATAAAAAAAAGAACATTTGGAGTAAATTACAGAACGATCATATATTCCATTAACACCAAAAGATTTCTAATAATGTGTGTAAGGTTGATGATGACCTGTTAATGATATAAATAGCTAAATGATTGAGTCGGCATGCATATGTGATGCTCCTTTGTCTGAGCCTTGTTAGATTTTTTTTGCATGTGGAAGATCCATGAGGTATTTAATATTTTGCATATGGATATTTTCATATAGGCTACAAGCTAAATATATTAAGGGGAATAAAAAGAGGACCTAATCAAATGACAATTATTTTTCTTTCGGTGGTATTCTTTGGAAATGATTCCTCCTCTTTCTTCTTGCAAAGAATGGTTTTTATGTACTAAAAATTATAGTTAGGTATATGAGACATAATGCATAGGAGCTATCATTTTCAGAAACAGAAGATAATTAGAGGATGGATCCTATGTCCGTTACTCTAGCCACAAAAACATATCAATTAAATTTATTCTATTTAAAAAATTCCCTTTCTCTATATTAATAGAAGTTTATATAAGTAAATGAGCGCGAAAAAGTTTTAATTTTCTTAAATATATGTTATAACTAATGACTGTAATGGTAGTAACAGGGATAAGGTTTGGAGTAGGCAATGTGTTTCAATTTGAAACATTCAAAGCTCTATTGTTATCCAATAAACAAAGAGGAATACAGGTTATAAATAATTGAACCACATGGTTGTACATACACAAGTATAAAGATTTCTGGTGTCTACATTGTATTTTCGTAGATTATACGTCATGTGGAAACATTTGGCAATTAATTAGAGTAATAATGCATTAACCAATAGTTAATTGTATAATTGCTAAATGTTATTGTCTACATATATGATGATAAAATACAAGAGCTGAATCTTACAAGTAAACTATGTACATGAAAGCATAATTATGCTACCAATGGTATATTAGTGCTCATGCAATATCAAGATTTAATATTATTGATTAATCTAAATTACTATGTTAATTGACCATCCTGTCAATTAATTCAAAAACAAAGATAAAAAATTATTAATAAATAAAAAATAATAATAATATACTATTGTTTAAAATTTAAAGATATGAGGCACATGCATTTTGGAAATAAGGGATCTTAAATATATGAATTATGATCCTCTTATGAGAACACCAATAGATTTATTTTTTAATTTTTTTAGGCATGCAATATTGTTCAAAATTTAGATGTTAAAATTAAAAGTAATTAAAATCTAGATATTAAAATAAAAAATAATAATTAAAATCTAGACATTAAAAATTTGGTTCTAGGAATTGTTGCCTTTACTCGATTTTTATTATGCTTTAGAGAAACTTAAGCTTAGTGCTACAGTAGACAAACTAGTTGATGACTGTTCCAATTTCATTCTTGTATATCTCATGAAAAATAAAAGTGAGGCACTAAATATGTTTAAATTATTTATCATAAAATTTGAAAACCGATTTGGTAAGAAAATTAAGAGATTTTATAGTAGAGGAACAAAATATGAATCTTGGTTTTTTATTTAATTTTATAACTTACATGAAATAATTCATGAGAGTCTACACCTTATTCTCCTGAAATTAACGTGAAATAAAAAATAAGACCTTTATTAAATTAGCTGTGTCTATTTTATTAAATTCAAATGTACCAAAACATTAGTGTGGTGACCTACTAGCTGTTTGTTATGTATTAAATAGATTCCTAAGCCAAAGAGAGAAATTTCACCTTTCGAGATTTTAAAAAGCTGCAAACCTAATTTGTGTCACATTTGAACTTAGGATGTTTGGCATACATTCGAATACCTGGTACTAAAAGAGTTAAACTGGTAAGTAAAGCCTATGAATATGTTTTTATTGGATATGCAATTAATAGTAAAGCATATAGATTTTATAATCCCAACACACATGTTATTATTGAATCAAATGATGTTAATTTTTATGAATATAAATTTACATTTAAACTTATAAATAGTGGGGGCACATTTGCCAGTAAAATTCTGCTCATTAGGAGTAATGAATTTACTCAGCATAGTGAGACTGAACCTAGAAGAAGTAAGAGAGCTAGAGTTATTAAAGTTTACAGTTCTACTTTTTTGTTTGTACCTTATAAGAGGATCCTACTAACCTCCAAGAAGCATTTTCCGTTATTGATGTTGAATTTTGGAAATAAGCAATTGATAATGAAATAGATTCTCTTGAATCCAATATAAGTTGGCATTTAATTGATTTATCTCCTAGTTATAAATCTATAAGCTGTAAATGGGTAACTAAAAAGAAACTAAAATCTAATGGTACAATAGAAAAATAAAAGACCTGCCTTATAGCTAAGGACATTAGGAAAAGAGAAAACTTTAATTTCTTTGGTACTGTTTCACATGTAACTAGAATAACATCAATACGAGTATTAATTTCTCTTGCTACTATTCATGATTTAGTAATACAACATGGACGTTAAAACTGTTTTTTTTTAAATGGTGAATTGGAAGATGAAATTTATACAGATGAACTGAAGGTTTTGTAATACCTAGTCAAGAATATAAATGTTGTCAGTTAAATAAATCCTTATATGGTCTTAAATAAGTGGCTAAATAGTGGCATGAAAAATTGGATACTTCAATCATTTCTAATTACTACAAAGTTAATGAAAGTGACAAATATTTTTATTACAAACCTGAAAATAACATTTACACTATTATATGCTTATATGTTGATGATGTGCTTATATTCACTTCTAATATTCATCTTATTAATGATGTCAAAATTTTACTAAGCTCTAATTTTGATACGAAAGACCATGGAAAAGCAAATGCACTCTTTGTATTAAGATTAGTTAGTCCAAAAAGTGAATTTCTTAGGATCTGTCTCACTGTTGAGGAAATGTTAAAGAAATATAGCTACTTTTACTATAAACATATATGTATGTTGAATATGCTAGTATATGATTTTTGTTTGATGATAATATACATATTTCTATATATACATATATATATATATATTAATTTAAATTTATTTGTTAATGTACTATCTTATTTTCACATAATTAAAAAAAATTGCTGAATAAAATAAATGACATAGAATTTAAATTATAACAAATATTTTATTCAACAAAATATTTTATTACAATTTTGAATAGTACAAAGTTTTGCTCTCACTATATATATTTTATCTGCCTTAGTTATTTTGGTTGTTCGTCATTATTTAATTTTGAATTCATCCAACACGAATAACTTGTGACATGTACAGTGTATCACCGTAAATGCCACATGGCCGTGCATACCAATGTACACTTGATAAAATTATAGGATCATGTGAGCACAAGGTCAAACCCAATTAAAAGCTGGGTTCAACTCAAGTGCAATACAAATAAAGTCTGGACATGAGCACAAGGTCAAACCCAAGCTATAAGCTGGATTCAACACAGATGTAATTCAAAAAGCAAACAATTCTCGAGTGAAACCAAGGCCAAAAATTCATCATGAATGCAACAACCAAGTAGCTTTCAGTCCTCAATAGTTTTTTGATGAATGCATATACATCAATGTGAACTCAATTGAACAAGACTTGTGTTATCCCATTTTTGGTCAAAACTGGAATATCAATGTTGTGTGCATTTCCACCACGAACGAACCAAGAAGAAGCAGCCAGCAAGCGTATATAAGTCTGGGGTTTCACTCATGACTCAAGTATAAAAGTCCATTCGGTATCAAAGGTTTAAAGTTTCATTCGGCAATGTAGAGCGAAGTCTCATTCGGCATTCAAGATGCCTTGGTTCATCCGGCATTCCCAATACAAGAGCTCATTCGGCACTCCCAAATATAGAAGTTCATTCGGCATTCCCAACTCATAGACGAACCAAGCTCCATCCCTACCACCGATCCAGGAGAAGGAGACCACCGGTCCAACTCCATCTCCACACCACTACCGAACCAAGCCTCACCTCCAACAACTACCGGTCCAGGCCACCTCCTACCGAACCAAGCCTCACCTTCAACAACCACCGGACCGGCCCACACCGAACCAGATCCCCTCTCCTCCATCACCGAACCAACCCACACCGAACCAACTCCCCTCTCCTCCATCATCGGACCAAACTCCACTTAGCCACTACCGGACCAACGTCCCACCGAACCAACTCTCCACCCAAGCCATATCGAACCAAGCTCCGCCGAACTAGATGTGCCAGGCTAGATTGCTTCAGCCCAGGCCCACCAGCAGCTATATACATCCAGGACCCCTGCCCCCAGCCTCACTCTATAAATAGAGGGGCAGGGGTACAACAATGGGAGACAAGTTTGAGAGCTCAAGCACGGATAGAACTTTCAAACAACTTTCAGTTACTTGTAATCAAAGCTTTGTACTTGTAATCTGAAGAGGAAAAGGAGAATAACATATAAAGTGGACGTAGGCACGTTCTGGATGAACCACTATAAATCTGTGTGTCTTTTACAGTTTAGTCCCTGCTTTTTATATATTTGCATAAATCACCCAAATCACTAAGAACAACATATAATCAACTAAATCGTACGACTTTGAGGTTTTTGTCCATTTTTTGCGCAAACATTTTTGGTGCTTTCACTGAGAATTGAACTCAGGACCTCCCGCTTAGAAGTTGAATTTGAGAGTTTAGAGATTCAGATTGGAAGAGTCATGGCGAGACAATCAAGAAGAAGGCCAAGGCCAGAGCAGAGTCAACAGGAAGGGAGTCAAGAGGCTTCCTCAGGAGCAAACCAAGCTTCAGCCTTCATCATCAGGGATGAGATGGAGGCTATGATGAGAAGACACGAAGAGATGATCCAGAACTTGCTTCAGCAAATTGGGCAACTTGGAGCACAAAACCAAGGAGCAACTGGAGTTCGGAATGGAGCAGGACCATCTGGCGTAGCACCAGAGCTAGGGGGCACCACACTTGGAGCATGTTGATCCAATCCCAGAGAGAGAGATAGGGGCCTCTGAGCAACCTGGTAAGGAACGAACGCTCATCTAGGGGGTAGGTAAAATTCCATCCTGAACTCGGGGGGCAGGTCGAAAGCGATGAACAAGTCGCAAACCTCTCACTAGCATGGTTAAATCATTTACACATGTGAGCGATCGCGCACGATCCATAGGCATGCTCTGAATGACTACCAGCCGCATTATAGTAAGAGTTTACGCTTTAACATCTTCATTCTGCTCTTTGCTTTGATTTTGATTTGAACATTTAAATTCTTCCTGTTTGGACATTTCTGCCGTAAGGTTCATATGATTATTGCTTTAACATTTACAATTCTATGGAAAAATTTACTTGTATGCCCGTTGGATCGCGAACGGTCCGCGAGCACCTCTTGTATGGCAGCGAACTGCCGAAGTCTTTGATTCGGAGACTCCCCCAAACAATAACTCCGACACTGATAATATTAAGTCCCCCCCGGGCACACACAATTTGCCTCGAACGGCACCCGACTTCGAATAGTCACAATTTGCCTCGAACGGCACCCGACTTCAAACAGTCACAATTCGCCTCGAACGGCACCCGATCGCGAACGATCACAACTCGCCTCGAACGGCACCCGACCTCGAACGGTCACAATTCGCCTCGAACGGCACCCGACTTCGAACAGTCACAAACTCGCCTCGAACGGCACAACTCATCTCGCCACAAATGGCTCGATCGCGAAAGGTCGCCATTTGAGGTCCACCCCCTGACCGCCAACAGTCGCACCTTACCACGAATGGCTCGATCTCGAACGATTGTCATCCGAAGTAAGGCGCTTAACCGCGAACGGTCCCATTTCATCTTTTGCCGCGAACGACACCGGTCGTGAACGGTCACATTTCACCCCAAGTGGCTTGATCGCGAACGGTCACCATTTGAGGTCCGCCCTCTGACCGGGCTCGGTGGCACTTTACCTCGAATGGCTCGATCCCGAACGGTCGTCATTTGAACTAAAGCACTTGACCGTGAACGATCACATTCCACCGCAAATGACTCGATCTTGAACGATCGTCGCATGGATTTAGACGCTTGACCGCGAACGGTCGCACTTCACCTCAAATGACTCGATCGCGAACGGTCGTCATTTGAAGTTAGGCGCTTGACCATGAACGGCCGCGCTTCATCCCAAATAGCTCGATCCCGAACGGTCGTCATTTGGGGCCATATAAAATATCAAGCTCTTTACAGGTTGTCCATAGGATATGAACATCCAGCTCATGGCATTACAAAACACGCCTTCCTACCGCAATGACATCAACAGGATATGAACATCCAGCTCATGGCATTACAAAACACGCCTTTCTATCGCAAGGCATGTTTTGGGGGGCAAAGTGTTATCCCATTTTTGGTCAAAACTGGAATATCAATGTTGTGTGCATTTCCACCACGAACGAACCAAGAAGAAGCAGCCAGCAAGCGTATATAAGTCTGGGGTTTCACTCATGACTCAAGTATAAAAGTCCATTCGGTATCAAAGGTTTAAAGTTTCATTCGGCAATGTAGAGCGAAGTCTCATTCGGCATTCAAGATGCCTTGGTTCATCCGGTATTCCCAATACAAGAGCTCATTCGGCACTCCCAAATATAGAAGTTCATTCGGCATTCCCAACTCATAGACGAACCAAGCTCCATCCTTACCACCGATCCAGGAGAAGGAGACCACCGGTCCTACTCCATCTCCACACCACTACCGAACCAAGCCTCACCTCCAACAACTACCGGTCCAGGCCACCTCCTACCGAACCAAGCCTCACCTTCAACAACCACCGGACCGGCCCACACCGAACCAACCCACACCGAACCAGATCCCCTCTCCTCCATCACCGAACCAACCCACACCGAACCAAGTCCCCTCTCCTCCATCACCGGACCAAACTCCACTTAGCCACTGCCGTACCAACGTCCCACCGAACCAACTCTCCACCCAAGCCATACCGAACCAAGCTCCGCCGAACCAGATGTGCCAGGCTAGATTGCTTCAGCCAAGGCCCACCAGCAGCTATATACATCCAGGACCCCTGCCCCCAGCCTCACTCTATAAATAGAGGGGCAGGGGTACAACAATGGGAGACAAGTTTGAGAGCTCAAGCACGGATAGAACTTTCAAACAACTTTCAGTTACTTGTAATCAAAGCTTTGTACTTGTAATCTGAAGAGGAAAAGGAGAATAACATATAAAGTGGACGTAGGCATGTTCTGGCCGAACCACTATAAATCTGTGTGTCTTTTACAGTTTAGTCCCTGCTTTTTATATATTTGCATAAATCACCCAAATCACTAAGAACAACATATAATCAACTAAATCGTACGACTTTGATGTGTTTGCCCCTTTTTGCGCAAACAACTTGTATGGCACACAAAACTAAACTACAACCGTACATGAATCTCCAAGCATTGCAGACTGCACGGCCAAAGTGCATCATATATATGAAGACCAGGCAACTATACACATGATGTCAACATGAAACAAGAACAAGCAGTTTTAGATGCATGCATACACATTGAAACAAGACTATAAGCTATGCAACCTAAGCCAAAGAACTAACGAGTGCATCTGAACACAAATGCAGACCAAGTTCAAGTGCCAAAGGACCACATACAAGGCAAAGAAGCAAAGTTACTACAGTGGTGATAGCAGTTGCAAACATGCTCAGAGGCACAAGAGCAATTCAGGGTTTAGTTCAATATGCAAGTGAAGCCACTAGACTATATGAATACATGGAGTCTATGTATACTCAATGCAACCCAAAATCAAAGCAAATCAGTAATATATATATATATATATATATATATATATATATATATATGCTACAACAATATGCAGCGAGACCAAACCATAAATAACAAATTCAATAAAGAGAAGCAGTTCGTAACAAGTCGAGGTCAATATTATCATAAAATCTAAGTAGCCGATATCAACAGCATAAAGATAGAATTAAAGTCAAGTAGCAGTTTTGAACAAAGACAGAGATAGAAGTTTCGAAGTAACCAAAAGTCAACAGAGAATCAAAATCAGTTTGAATAAGAATTAAATAATGCCAACAGCGGTTTCAAACCAAAGTCAGAGCCATGGTGGCCAAGGAGTCGAACAGAACAATTCAAAGCCGTGATAATCAAGTAAATAGCAAATACAAGAAGTGAACTAGTCGGGGTCAATCACAAGCAACCAAACGAAAACCAATGGCCGAGCTAAAATTCACATAAAGAATTCAAACATGATATATTAACGATATTTTAGGGAATTAAACCCTGTATAACCTATATCATCGTCGGCATTTGAAATCATTCGAGTTCAAGAAAAACAAACAAACAATAAATTATTAACACTCGAATTTGGTCGAGTATAAGAAAATTGGAAAAGTAAAATCACATACCATTTTCATTAATAAAACTCGACTACATTGAAGCAGCCGTGAAACAACTAATTGGTCGAAGAAAGGAATCGAAGCATCAGAAATCAAATCGATAAAGCTGGCGATTTCGCCACGAAGCCCTAATTATTGAAAGAGGAACAAGTGAGAAAAGGAACGAGGCAGTCTTTTTTACAAAGCAAAGCAGGCCACAGAAACAAAAGATAAAAAGGGCCGGCAAGTTTTTAGTGATAATTTTAATTTGGAACGGTTTCTTTTATTATTTGTGCTTTAAAATTGAGGTTTTGTTTTTAAATTATTGTTTTAATTTGCATTTCTTTTTAAACTATTGTGAAGTCTAGTCATGTGACTAGGAGACGAATTACAGTGGTGTAGTTCGAGAATTCGCAAATCAGTGGCTGAGTTGTGGCAGACTTTTGGGCATAGAGTTAGGTTCGTCGGCAGCGGGTGTCGCAAGTTTATGTATGTAAGCGTCTGACTAGTTAATTTCTTGTAGAAACCTTAGCGGCAGTACGTAGGCAGAGTTTTGCCGAAGCTGGGTAAATATGTATTGTTCTATTTCTATTTTTATTATTCTGCTATTATCTATGCAGTATTCTGCTATATCTGTATTGAAATTATTTTATATATACTTCTACATTAAATTTTTATAATTGATAGTATCGCCCTATTCCCCCCCTCTAGAGTGAAATCGATCCTTCAAGTGGTATCAGAGTTAGGAACAAAGCCATTTTGTTTTAAAAATTTGATTTTTCAAAAACCAATTTTTATGTTACAAATTTGAATTTTTAAAAATGGCTTCTTTTAATAATACTTTTATTGAGGGTCGGTCCAATATTATTCCTTCTTTTTGAATGGAACGGATTTTTTGAATTAGAAAATGGAATTTTATTTAAAATATGTTAATGTTGGGATATTATTGAAAATGGGTGTGATATAATGGACGAGAAAATTACTTTGATTAATGCTCTTGCTATGCATATGCCATATTCTCATAATAATCAAGATAATTTTAACTTTATCCCTCGTTGTGAAAATGCGTAGGAAATCTGGAATACTTTTGATGCAATATATGGTGCAAAAGTCAACAACCGTGAGCGATCCACCATAATCGATTCAGAAACATGCCTAACAGGATTGACGAAAGGCAGTTGTGATGATGATGATGGAGCAGCTAAGCTGGCGCTATTAATACAGAGATTCAAAAAGTGGAACCACAAATATAGAAATTATTTGTCACAAGTGCAATAAATCTGGTCATATCAAGCCCATTTCTCCTCAGAGTTGACTCGACCAAGAAAAGAATTCAAAAAGGAGAAGTTTTGCAGCCATGTGAAATAAAAATGATGATGATAAAAGCACTAGCAGTGAGAGTGAAAGAGCAGATCTATGCCTTCGAGTTGATATAACTGATAGCGATGATAGCGAGCCAAGTGAGATATCAAAACTTACTCACTCAAAATTACTTATATATTTCCTCGAAGTAAATGGCTGTTTTGAAAGACTTAGGGAGAAATATGCTAAAATTGAATCACAAAGAGATACTTTGATAAATTTAAATAAATAGCTTGATCAATTGATTAAAAAATTTCAAAGCAAGATCCTTAAGTGTGATAAGTGTCCATCACTTGAAGAAGAGATTAAAAAATCAGAAATTAAAACTAAACCACTTGAAAATAAAATTATGATTTTGAAAGAAAGTGAAAAAACTAGAAGAGAAAATTTTATTAAAAAATGCACTCAATTATTGAATGAAAATTAATCTCTCAAACCACAAGTCCAACAATTGTCTACAGCTTTTGAAAAATTTTCCAAAAGTGAAAACTCGTTGAATATGCTATTAGAGAAACAAATTATTAATACTGTTTGATAAGGACTTTGGTATAATTAATCTGAACGTGCTAGAAATGTTATTAAACAAGTCAATTACTTGTGCATAATTTGTAGAAAATTTGGACACAATCAAAATAATTGGTGGTATAACCCAAACATGTGAAAATTTTATTCTAATTTAAAATTTTCGAAAGGCACGAATAAAAAATTCCTCAAAGTCAAACAAATTTGGGTGCCAAAAGGAACAAATATAAATAGTTTTGGGTCTTCACAAACATATCTTTCAAAATCATTTGCCACTAACAACCATGGACCTATAAAAACAAATAGGTTACAAAAATATTTTCTCGTGTAGGTATGGTGGCAGGCTAAGGAACAACAACAGTGTTATCTGGATTCTGGTTCTTCCAGGCACATAACAGGCGACAAATCAAATTTCCTTAGCCTACTACGAAGATGGCAGAATCACAATGGGCAACAACGAAAAATTATTGTAAAGGTAATAGGTAACGGTGCATTTATCTTAAACGATTTATTAAATGTGATAATCTACACCATAATTTGATTTAAATTAGCCAGCTATGTGATAATGAATATTGATTATAATTATGACTTTTTCAAAATTGTTGGCTAATTATTCTTTTATGCCAAGAATTCTAGAAACTTTGAATTCCTTCATATAGATGTGTTTAGACTAATGATGGTCTTTTAATGATTGTGCATTACTCTTAATACACGTGGATATATCTGCTTATTTTACTACTTCTGGATCTGACACTATGGTCACTATTTGTTTATTTGCACAGTTTCAATAGAATTTCACTTAACAATGGTAAAAATGATTTCAAGGTATTTGTTGCAACATCACGACCTAGTCTATAACATCCAATAAATGATAATCTTGAGTGAAAGAAAAATTCAGATGTAGATTATACTGGTAATCTAGTTGGTAGAAAAATTACTGGTGGAACATGATTTATGTTGAGATATTCATTAGTTGCATCACATTTTTTAATGAAAATATATGCATATTTTTCACTTGAACTAATTTTCAAATAACAGACATTTTTATTATAAAAACACTTTCAGAAAATCATTTTTGTTGACCTTGTTGCAAAACAGTCATTTATGAAAATTTGATTTTATAATTATTTTTAGATATGATTTTAAATGACTAGATTAACTAATCTGACTCCCTATTGATTATCAAAAAGATAAATAGTGATTGAAAAAGTGGTGAGTGTTGATATTGATCATATACTATAACTTAAGGCAGTATAATTAGTAAATTTCTTTAGAAATTTAAAGAAGAGTGATAAAAAGTAACGATCCCGATTGAAAGACGAATTTAATTTTGTGATTAAATTAATTTTTTGGGTTAAATTATGGATTTGTTTGAATTTTTCAAATTTAATAAAGTATATGTACCTGTTTGCTTTTGAATTTGGATTTGAAACTTAACATAAATATTTTCAGTTGAATCGAATTATAAATAAATTTTGACTTTGGAATTCAAAATGTAATTCAAAATGAATTGAATTTAAAGATTATACTTTGGAAATATATATATATTATATGTATGATTAATTATTGAATGCAATATAGATACTAATGTTTAAAATAAAATTCAATTCTATCAGTATAAATATAAGTATACAAATATGAGGATATAAATTAAATGTTTGAAAGTTAAACTTTAAATAGAAATAAAATTCAAGATTATTTTAGTAAAAATAAAATATTAATACTCAAGTAAACCTATGAAGTACATATATATTTGATGTGAGTTGTGTAAGCAAAGTAAGAAACAAATGAAACAAAGTTGTTAAGTACATATAAAGAATAAAGGGAAGAAGATAGATAAAAATATCTATGTAATAAAAGCTTGCAAAAGAAGATAATTTTAACACAAACAAAAAAAAAAATCTACAATACAAAACTGTATATGCATAATTAAATAGATAAGCCTGTAAACAAGATAGAAAGCAAGCATTTAATACCCTCAGCACAAAATATATCATCTCATCTGAAATTTCAGTAACAAAATAAAAATCTTTAGTCAACAAAAGAAGGAAGAAAACATTTCTGACCAAAGGAAACTCAATACCCCAGATAACACCTATTTACACAAACTGTTATTTTATATATATATATATATATATATATATATTCATCCTATTCTAGTTGTTCAGTAAAAGTTAAGCAAACCAGGAAAAAAACGAAAGGAAATAAACATCATTCAATTGAAAGAAAATCAATCTGCAGTTTCAACAATAAAGCAGTTCCCTTTTCTTCCATTCACTGTGAGCAAATCCTGATCCTTAAACCAGTTTTTCATTTTCTTTTTGTTCTATGATGATAGTGATTGAAGATGTTGTTTGATTTTTGCACACATTAGCAAGTTTATATGTATTTATGTAGGTAATTAGATGTGTGTATGTCTGGAAACAGGGATCTTTACTTCTGTTTTTAACATAGGGTTCAAACTTCATCTCTAATCTAAACAGAAATCAAAATCCTTCATGTCCAATCTATGTTAAGCTTTGAAATTTAAATAAAGACTTGTTTGTATGATTATGACTTAGGTCTTAAAAATATTGCTAAGTGTATTTAATAAGAAAATTTACTGGAGATAGAAATAACAGTAATTTTATTATTAATATGTTAAAAACAATTGATACAATTCTTTGATTCGAATACCTAACTTGAATTGACTTGGGAAGTTACGATTTTTGAAACAAACATCATAAATTTTAGTGTCGAAATGGAAGAGTATTTGGGGATTGTTTGAATAATGGGTTTTGATCATTTTCTGATGATCGGTTCATTTTTGAAGCTTGAAATTCGGCATGAAGGTGCTGGAGTAATCATAGATCATCGGAAAAATGCAAGTAAAATTTTAAAATCATTAAGGATGGAGATTTGGATCAAGTTAGGGTTTAAACTATGCGTTCGGTAAGTGGTAGTCACGAGGCAGTTTCATCGCCAATGTCGTGATTCCGGTGATCGCACCTGGGACAATGCAAGCGTGGGTCTCTGAAGAGCATTCGGGTGAGTAGGCGACGGTCCTGAAGATCAGAGGCGATGAGGAGGACAGGTTTTCCATCGTGTAGTGTTTCCTGTTGGTCAGTTTTTTTACTCGATTTCGTTTCGATGTGGATGCATTCGATCTGGGTGCAGAGATGTTTTCATGTGTGGTCGGGGGCTTAGTGAGCGTTGTCGCGATGATCATCAGTGGTCGGCGACATTGGTGAACGTGCACAGCATGCACGTCATGTTTGGGTTTTGAAGGCTTGGGTTTTGGCTCGTCTCTTTTGCAGTTCGACTCGAAGAGGATGAATATGTCGCTTCGGGTTAGTATGCGAGCCTGTTGCCTGTTGATTTTATTTAGTTAAAAATTTAACTTACTGTAAGAAAAAAAAGAAGGAAAGGAAGAAGAAGAGTACGCGAGAGGGAGAGAAGAACGACTCAGGGAATAAGGAAGGAGACTCGAGTGTTAACTCGAGTGGAACCCGGGGTAATCTCAGGCGTTATTTAAATGGGGTTAAGTTATACAATTTAAAGTTAAAAATGTTAAAACTAATTTTAGTGTTAACAAAGAACATAAGTGCTTAACGATTTGAGTTAAGGCTTTAATACAAGTTTTGATTATTTTAGAATGTTTTTTAAAAACCTTAATTAATGTTTTAATTAAGTAGATGATTTAAGTTAAGTATTAAATTAATGAACATTAAAGTTTTGTAATTGGTAATAATTTAAATTTCAAAGTTAAAGAAGATTTTAAAATATTAATTAAGACAAATAAGTATTATTAATCATTTAAAAAGGGAAATTAATAATGGATAATTAATTTAAATTTGTAATTAATTGACTAGAGATTAGTCGATTTGGAATTAAAGATTTGATTAATTCACAATTAAGTATTTAATTTATTTGTAATTACAAATTGTTAATTAGATAATTAAAGTTAATTAATTTATAATTTGTAGTCAATTAAGATCATTGATTAAGGAATAATTAATTAAAAATTTAATTAATTTATCATTAACAATAGTTAATCATTGATTTAAATAAATCAATAAAAATAGTTATGTGGTAAATTCTTTTAAATCACCTTCACCTAAAATAGAAGATGATTGACTGTGATCAAATGTTGTGTACTAGACTGATATTTCAGTTTGTGATTGTGTGATGTAAATTGCCTTATGCTGTACTATGATTTGTGACTTGTTTTTGTACATATGTGAAAACCACTTTGCCTGTAAAACGGCATTTGAATTTCGATGCGACATGGAGTCGGATTCCTGTTGGTTATCCGAAACCCACATCGAATTGTAACGATGAATCTTCGTGATTGATAAATTTATTTTATATGTGAATGAAGATAAGCGTTATGGATTATACCGCTTATCGATATGACTGAATCTATGATGATTGATGTTGTGCACTATTGTGCAAAACCCCTGGACTACACTTATACACACACAAATATGGATTGCACATGGAAATCGGTTAAGTCACAGATATTTGAATTTTTAAGATAGTTTTGAATTTGAATTTTAAATTCAAATAGTTTTGGAAATAGAATTGAATTGAATATAAAGAGCTTTTGAAAAGAGATTTCAAAAATAAAAGTTATTCTCAATCACTTGGTTAAGTATTGAAATTTGAATAATTTGATTTAAATTTGAATTCAAAAAAAATTGAAATTGAATTATATATTTGGTATTTATAATTTAAAAGGGATTATACAAGCTTATATGGGTTTTTAACCATTTTTAAGTGTTGTTTTGGGAGTTTGAATTAACCCTAAAGATGTTAACTTGTATAAATAGAATCAGATTTTCCAAAAAGAAAACAGTTTGTTTTCAAACAATGAAAGCTTTCATATGAGTAATGAACTTTCAATTTATATTAAAGGAATTCCAAGTTGAATTGAAATAGTTTTCCAAATTATGGAAGAATCTTTGGAAACGAGTTTTGAAAGCTATGAGATAAATCTTGATTTAAAGATTTAAATGAATTAAACCAATTGAAATGGAAATTATTTTGAAATCCGTGAATGGATCTTTGTGAAACAGGGTGAACTTTGTGAATGAATCTTTTGCTTAAAAGATTAGAAATGGTAATTGGTTTAAACCATTTGAAAGAAAGTTTTGAACTATTAAGTTGTGACTTAATTGAAATCCCATATCCATATGTTTTTAAATACTGTGTTCATTATTCGGTTTAGCCGGGAGAGGACCTTGTGTCATATAACCCATTCCGAATAATGATACGATGTTATGGATAGCATTTGAAGACCGGTGGTGAAGACCGGGTATTTGCAAGAATGATAGGATGACCTATCGATTGTCTCTGCACTGAGTAGCTATGATATAGAGATTTCCTAAGTGATGGGAAGTCCGGTCGGGATTGTGAATACTCGAATTGCAAGGGCTTCTTCAGAAGTGCCTTCGGTTCTGTTCAAACCCGAAACAGACTAGTATGGTTGTATGTCTGACACCACACTTTGAGATATAAAGCAGATTTCTTTCAAATGCATATCTGTTGGTGGCGGAGAATTTATTCTTTTAGCTTAACACCCTTCTCTGAGACGTACGAGCTCAGAGGTTATGTAGTTGAAGGTTATCAGCGATATACTCCCAATTTGGTAGTGTGGCGTGCTAAGCGCTGCTGTGTGTTGATCATTGGTTGATTATTTGTGATCAAAGCATGGCTTTCGTGTAAAGCGTAGCTTTGTGGACGAAGCCTCATCGAGCCTCACAAACCGGTAATGGTCGAAACAGGAATGATGCGGCAAGGTTTCTGGGGTAGGGTGTGACCATTCCTTCTGGAAAAGGGTAGTATCATGGTATGGAGCCCAGATACTTACTCATGTGGGCACTATAGTATATTTATTACTGTGTGATGTTGTTGGTGTTGAGAGCTCTTGGATAAACGTCCCAAAGGACCGGGGGTGGCATATCTGTAGGTATTACCCTCGGGCAGGGAGGAAACCGACCTTGTGTTGGCAGAGAGCCGGGTAGGTTCTCGGGGCATCCCGCCAGAGGCGTTCCCATGTGGCAGTAGGAAGTTTCTTAGCCTGACCATTTGTTGGAAATCCAATCAAAACAATACGCGCCTTGTACGATTTTAGTTGTAGAACCTGCCATTTAAAATGGCAACTATAGCTGGCATAATATAATGGTACCTATGCTGGCTAAGGTTAATATTATATTTTTCGAAATATTTTCCACTATGCACTAATAATAATATTATTAAAATGGTTTTTGCATATCAAGCATGTTTGACTATCATAAGGAGAAATCTCTTCCAATTCTGCGTTTGCATGGTGTGTGTGGCGGGAGGCCTTATGGTAGTTTCATTTTCCAAAAGCATTGTGGATTTCAAGTTTAAATTCTCATGATTTTTTCTAAAGACAAACTGTTTTGTTTGCTCATACCAGTCCCATGACTGACTCGGAGTTTATTGTTCCGTTCCTAAACTCTATGTGCCCATAATTTTCCACACGGGCAGTGTAGAGTTGGTTTTTTTCAGATAGTTAGGTCTAGTAGTTTATCTAGAGCTAGTTCAGTCCTTGGACGACTGACCTTGCTTATCTTGGTGCAACCTTGATGGTGGATTTGCTTTTAAAGTTTTGGAGCTTTGTCTTTGGAGCTTTTGGATCAGAGTTGTAGTATTGAATTCTGTGAAGACTTATCTCATATTGTATCGTGTTCCGCTGTATTCTGTATTGTATATTCTCTGATATAGATGGTTATCATTGTATCAAATTGATGTATCGGATATTATATTCATGTTGTATCAGTGATATCACCTTTTATTTCCGCTATGTTATTTATCATCTAATGGGTGTTGCAAGCTCCCGCAATACGAATTTGATGTTGTTTGTCGGACATCGAGTTCGGGTCGTGACATAAAAACTTTTTGTTGGTAAAATATTCCATGACCATTTCTATTTATATCATATTTCTATCAACCATCACTCATCAAAATCCAATATAATACGTCAATATGTGGTATTTTAAATGGAAAATTATTCATTCTTCATTTTATTATATTTTTAACAATAAAAACATCCAAAGTATTCGCTCTCATTTAAAAGTCCTCATGGTTATGCATGGGTGAATTACTTGAAAATTTTGATTATGTACTTCCATACTCATTTAAAAGTCCTCACGGTTATGCATATATGGAACGCATATCAAAATTGATTAATTAAATAGAAAAGTTGATTCTAATCCCATTTAAAAGTCCTCATGGTTATGCGTGGTTAGAAGATACTTGAATTTATTTTTTTCTAAATACTAAAATTAAGAATACTACTAATCTCATTTAAAAGTCCTAACGGTTATGCATGGTTAGTAGAAATTCAAATTCCTAATATAAATATACCACAAATAGACACAACTATATGGTTTTATACCTATCATTCTAAAGTGGAATATGTGCCTAGCAGTGTATTTATGATTTTTACTAGATTTTTTTATTGAAATTTAGTATTTAAATTGATTGAGTATTATTAATGTCTATCACTTTATCTCTATTTTACTAACACTGTTACTCTTTTGCTCATAACAAAAGGTGGAGAGAAAGGTTAAGATTTTGGCAAATAAAAGTCAAATATTTTATTTTTTATATGCAACTAGGTTCATTTATTCATTTAAATTTATTTTCATGCATATATGAAGGGGGAGTTTTGTGTAGAGAGGGAGCATTCAAATAGGGGGAGAAAATTGAATGATCAAATGCATTTAACAAGTTCAAAAATCTTAAATCTATGTTTGTTATCATCAATAGGGGGAAATAGTTGAATATGCTAGTATACGATTTTTGTTTGATGATAATAGACATATGTATATATATATTCATTTAAATGTATTTGTTAATTTACTGTTTTATTTTCACAGAATTAAAAAAATTGCTAAATAAAATAAATGACATAGAATTTAAATTCAAACAGATGTTTTATTCAACCAAATATTTTATTACAATTTTGAATAGTACAAAGTTTTGCTCCCATTATATATATACAAATTTCAATTAGAGTACAATTTCAATCACATCACAATTTTCACTATACATACATTTACACTTCACTACATTTCACTCGTTCACTCGTATTTTATTTTCAACTCTATTCCAGATTGAATCCAGCATTTGAGCAATCTGCAAAATAAACATAACGCAGTAAAATCGAAGAGAAAATACTTTTGTAGTGTAAAACAAATATCTATTTTTGAAAATATTATTTTCCTTAGTTATTTTGGTTGTTCGCCATCAATTAATTTTGAATTCATCAAACACGAACAACTTATGACATGCATAGTGTATAACTATACATGCCACAAGGCCGTGCACACCGATGTACACTTGATAAAATTACAAGGACAAGTGAGCACAAGGTCAAACCCAATTAAAAGCCGAGTTCAACTCAAGTGTAATACAAATAAAGTCTGGACACGAGCACAAGGTCAAACCCGAGCTATAAGCTAGATTCAACACAGGTGCAATTCAAAAATCAAATAATTCTCAAGTGAAACCATGGACACAAGTTCATCATGAATGCAAAAACCAAGTAGCTTTCTGTCCTGAATAGATTTTTGATGAATGCATATACATCAATGGTGAACTCGATTAAACAAGACTTGTATGGCACACACAAACCAAAACTACAACCGTACATGAATCTCCAAGCATTGCAGACTACACAATCAACATGCATCATATACATGAAGACCATGCAACTATACACATGAAGTCAACATGAAACAAGAACAAGCAGTTTAAAAAAAGATGTGTGCATACACATTGAAACAAGACTATAAGCTGTGCAACGTGAACCAAAGAACTAACGAATGCAACTGACCCCAAATGCAGACCAAATTCAAGTGCCAACAGACTACATACAAGGAAAATAAGCAACGCAACTACATCGGTGACAGCAGTTGCAAACATGCTTAAAGGCACAAGAGCAATACAGGGTTTAGTTCAATATGCAAGTGAATTCACCAGAATATATGAATACATGGAGTCCATGTATACTCAGTGCGTCCAAAATCAAAGCAAATCAGTAATATATATATGCTACAGCAATATGCAGTGAGACCAAACCGTAAATGCAGTAAAAGGGAGCAGTTCATAACAAGTCGAAGTCAATATTATCACAAAATCTAAGTGGCCGATATCAATAGCATAAAGATAGAATTAAATTCAAGTAGCAGTTTCGAACAATGACAGAGATAGCAGTTTCAAAGTAACCAAAAGTCAACAGAGTATCAAAATTAGTACGAATAAGAATCAAATAATGTCAACAACGGTTTCAAACCAAAGTCAGAGCCGTGGTGGCCAAGGAGTCGAACAGAGCAATTCAAAGCCATGATAATCAAGTAAATAGCAAATACACGAATTGAACTAGTCAGGGTCAATGACAAGCAACCAACCAAAAATCAACGACCGAGCTGAAATTCACATGAAGAATTCAAATATTATATATGAATGATATTTTAGGGAATTGAACCCTATATAATCCATATCATCATCGGCATTTGAAATCATTCGAGTTCAAGAAAAACTGACGAACAATAAATCATTAGCTGTAACAACCCACATATTTAACGATTATATATTTAAATATTTTATTTAAATATAGCGTCGTTAGTCGGATTTAGGTCTGAAATGTTACTTTTTGCAAACTGTCGATTTGGGACTCGGAACTACTTCCATTGAGTTCAAAATGGCGTTTGCGATCTTTTTGAGTATAAGCTTTGGTATGTTTGGAGTAAGTAGAATTTTGCTACTTTTTCTATTTTGGTTTTGGGTTTGGGTTCAGCCCATTAACTTAGCTTAATACCCTAACTCAGTCCCCTCTCTTCTTTATTCACTCATTTTCAATTCTTTAACTCTAGCTCAACTGAAAATGGGGGAAAGGAAGAAGAATTAGAAATTTCAAGCCCTAGTTTCTTCTTGCAAACTCAAATTCTTGCTCTATAATCCAAGTGAAGCTTTTGGTAAGCCTTCTCTTCATCTTCACCAACTCTTTTCCTCTTCAATTTCATAAAGTTTCCTAAACCTAACTTAGGAAATACTTTTTTTGATCTTAGATTGAAGCTTGTAGAGTTGAAGTGGATAGTGGTTGGTCTTTCTTTGCATTTGAGCTTCTCATCCTTGTTTTGAGTTAAAAGGTGAGATTTTTATCTCACATCTATGTTTACAACTATGTTGGATTGTTAGGAATGAGTTCCTAACATATTTGCATGTTCATTTGCCTCCGATTTGGATTAATTCGATGAAATTGCCAATTTATGATTTTTGAAGCCAAATCTATGAAATCCTTACATGGTTGATGTTTATGTTGTTTGGAGTGCTTGGGTGGGTCGTTAAGGTTGGGCAGTCGTTGACGTAAGTCCATAATCATCGCTCATCCGATCGCTTTCGATTGTTTTGGCTATCTATTGCCTAGGTTCAGGGAATGCCTGAACATCAGGTTTTAGACGTCTGAAATCTCCTTTCCAGACGTCTGAATATTATACTGGGAATTTTCTTTCTCCAGTATTCAAACGTCTGAATCAAAACCCCCAGACGCCTGAATTAGTTCGAGTGCAACCAGAAAGGAAATAGGCTTAAAAAGCCATTTTTAGACGTATGAATTAGATTCTGGAAAACTTTTAATTTTCCAGATTCAGACATCTGAACCGTATACTTCAGACATCTGAATCTGCCGTCTTTTGCCAATTTGCCTATTTTGCTTGGTTTTCCAAATTTAATCGACGCTGTTGATTCCGATTAGCTATTTATGCATATTTGACTTTGATGATTCCTTTTTGATTTCATACACGGTTTTTTATAAATTGATCTCTTCAAATCGTACTAAAAGCTCACTTCTCTAATTTATAAATTCTATTTAAAACACACACATAATTTCGCACTTCGAGCGAGTGGAAAGGAGATTAAATGGTTAGGTAAAACAGGACCATGAATCCGTGCGTTTATCTTCCGATTGATTCCCAACCTATTCGATTGATTGTTTTGACCTTTTGGTCTGGTTTACCGATGAGATGAGGTAAACTTTGTACTACTTTGAGTGTGAAATTAACTAAGGGATAGTAAACCGTTTAGTGTGAACGGGTGGTTATGGGACTCACGTTACCACTTTTCGGATTCCTTTTCGAGAGTTGTGACACATTCTGCCAGTTAGTGGTGTCCAATACTGGGCCTCCGGACCTTCACCACTATGGTTTGTTGCCTTTGGAATAGTGTCTTCGGACTGTCTCCTTCAGGTTTGTTGCCTTCGGGTATGTTGCCTTCAGGTTTGTACCTTCAGGTTTGTTGCCTTCGGGTATGTTGCCTTCAGGTTTGTACCTTCGGGTTTGTACCTTCGGGTTTGTGCCTTCGGGTTTGTTGCCCTATTGTATCGCTTTTGGAGTTGGTCATCCATCACCACTCGAGTGATATTGGGTTTGGAGTCTTCGGGCTTATGGATCCTTGTTTATACAGTACCGAGCACGTGCAAATTTTTTGTTGTTTCATTGATATATATATTCCCTAGGTATCGCTCTTCGGTGTTGGTCTTTTTGAGCCACACGTTGTATAGCAGTTACCTTGTGGAACTTGTGTTACCTTCATTGGTACTTCTTATTTGCCTTTTTGGCTTGTTCTGGAATATTCATATCCTTTGTTTATTTGAATTGCCGATGATATGAGGCTTGTCTTTCTATGATTCATCTTTTGTTAGATGATTGTGTTATCTCTTTTAGAGGTATGTGTTATACTTTATGACCTTCCAGGTTTATTGTTGTTCAGTTTATCTAACTGGTTTGTTTAGCTAGACTGACCCGTGTATTCTATACTCGGGTCAGACCGAGTTGTTTCAGGTTAGGTGCTTTTGGACTTAGCCTTTTTTGCTTCCGCATGGACTATTCAGCTTGCTCCTTTTTGTTATAGCTTTTGTGTAGTCCTTTTTGTTATAACTCTGATATGTATTCTTTTGGATTCGCCTATATATTGTGGTTTGCTATACCACTTGACATGTATCATTCCGTATACTCTGTTATGTATCAGTATATGTGTATATGTTGATCTACTGTTCTGTGATTAATAGATTACATTGAGTTATTACATTCTGTTCTGATAGATCCTCTAGCCACCTATGGTTTTGTTTTAAGTATTCATTGGATATGTCGATCTGCATGGTATGACAATTGTCGATGTATTCAATAGATAGTTAAAGCAAGACTATAGATGGCCGCTCCTAACCAGCCTTATTCTCCATGTTAGTTGGCGGCATTACCTTGTAGTGTCCTTGGCTAGTGTGGGTATAGAGGTGGGGCGTCACAGCTTGGTATTAGAGAAAGGTTCAGAAAAAAATATGGTAAACACAGAATAGAAGGACATATTCCTGTACATCAAAGTGTATAAGTGTTACAAATCTTTGAACCATCGTGCCTCTATTTTCCTTATGTTCCTTGATGGCAGATAGAATGTGAGAATACGTCTAGGAATGCATTTTGTTCCATAGTATTCCACATTTCAATTAACGACATCTACCATGTGAATAATCTTGTTCTTATCTTACTTTCAGCATATGGCTGGAAGAGGCAGGGGACGACGTTCGGATGCTGGGCAATGCAGTGGCTCACATCCGGATGGCGTTTACATATCTGCTGATCAGTTTTTGGAATTGTTTAGGAGCACTCAGCCTCCAATTCCTCCTCGAGTATATCCACCTCGCAAGTCTGCCTTTGCACGTCTATGCAGTGATTTTCCTCATCTTGGGGGAAAGCCGTTTAAAGGCTCCGAGTTTGTTCTTGAAGTCCAATCTTGGCTTCGCACGTGCGACCGTATCTTCTCTCGCATGGATCTTTCTGATCATGATAGAGTTCTTGTAACTTCTAGTTTATTGCAAGAGCGTTCCCTTGATTGGTACGAGCTTCTTATTGCCGAATTGATGAGTCTGCTCTTTCTTGGACTCAATTTCGAGGACGATTCGAACTCAAGTTCGTTCCTGAATTTGAAAAAGTTTTATTGACCCGTCGCTTCCTTGAGTTGAAGCAAGGGAAGTCTTCCATTTCTGAGTATGTTGCATCATTCGAGGCTTTATCTAAGTATGGTCTTGAATTCATTAGCGCTTCTTATAAGATGAATCTGAAGTTTGTCTCTGGCCTTAAGAAATATCTTAAGAAGTCTTTGTTTCTCCAGCTTAAGCTCTCTTTTGAGGAGTTGGTCGATTCGCCACTTCATCTCGAAGCTATCGAGAAGGAGTGTGATAGTGGTGATGATGTTGAGGTTTCCAAGAACCCCAATAAGAAGCAGTTTCCATTTCAGAAGTCCATGTCTTTTTCTTCCAAGAAGAAGAAGACTGGTGGTTCTAATTCTCAGACTTAGTCTGTTGGAACACCTTTCATTCGGAAGTGTTTCAATTGTGGTTCCCCTGATCATATGATTCGAGCTTGTTCTAAGCCTCTCTTCTGCCGCTATTGCAAGAAGCAAGGTCATCATTTTTCCACTTGCCCTATTGTTCCAGCTAGTGCCAAATCCGGCAAGCTTTATGCTGCTAAGGCTTCTGAAGGTTCTTCTTAGCCCAAAGGTTTGTCCCCGTCTATTTTGAAGGTTCTATTTTATTTCATGACCATAGTATTCGAGTTCTTTTCGATACAGGTGCATCACATTCTTTCATATCGAAAAAGCTCATCGATGATTTATCTTTGGATGTTTCTTGTATGGTTACCTCTTTAAGGATTGCGAATCTTATTGGGGGATCCGCGACCCTTAGCATGCTTTGTGATGATGTTGAAATTGTTTTATGTGGCTTTTCCTTTCGTGCGAATCTGCATGTTATTTCTTGTCTAGGATTTGATATGATTTTGGGAATGGACTGGCTAGTGAGGTACGATGTCAGGATTATTTGTTCTGAGAGGATTTTATATCTTCGACATCCAGATTCATTTACTCAGCTATCACTTGTTCTTTGGATGTGGATAATTCCGAAATGGCTTCACATTCTCTTGACTCGCGAGATGATGATGATATATCTCGTATTCCTATTGCTTTTGACTTTCTTGATGTTTTTGAGCCTGTTTCGGGTTTGCAACCCAAGCGGGCAATTGAGTTCCGCATTGATCTCATTCCAGGTGTGCAGCCAATTAGTCGTCCTCCCATAAGGATGTCTACAAAGGAAAATGAGGAACTCAAGAAGCAGCTTTTGGAGCTTGAGTCCAAGCAGTTGATTCAGTCCAGTTTTTCTCCATGGGGATCCACGGTCATTTTTGTGAAGAAATCTGATGGAACTCTTAGGCTTTGCATTGACTATCGGAAGCTTAAAGAGTTAACCATTAGGAATATGTATCCATTGCCTAGGATCGATGATATGTTCGATTTATTGAGTGGTGCTAAGGTCTTTTCTCAGCTCGACTTTGCCACGGGTTTTCATCAGTTACGAGTCGCGGAGGATAGCATACCTCTTACCGCTTTCCGCACTCGTTATGGTTCTTTTGAGTGGCTCGTTATGCCATTTGGTTTGACGAACGCTCCTACTTTCTTTATCGATCTCATGAATTGAGTATTCTAGGAATATCTCGATAAGTTCATCCTTGTGTTTATTGATGATATCCTTGTTTATTCTAAGTCTGAAGCTAAGCATGCTAATCACTTGAGAATTGTCTTGAGTACTCTCCGTCATCATCGGCTTAGAGCCAAATTCTCCAAGTGCCATTTTTGGAAGAATAAGGTTAAGTTGTTAGGCCATGTTGTATCTTTTGACGGCATTTCAGTCGATCCCTCAAAGATCGAAGCTATCCAGAATTGGAAGAGGCCTGAGAATGTGCATGAGATTTGTAGTTTCCTTGGATTGTCGGGGTATTACCGTCGGTTCATTAAGGATTTTTTCCGTGTTGTGCTTCATCTCACCAGCCTTACTCGAAAAGGAATTCGTTATATTTGGTCCGACCAGTGTGAAGCTTCCTTTTTGACATTAAAGGAACTTCTCACTAATGCTCCTATCCTTGTGGTTCCCGAGGGGAATCATGATCTTGTTGTCTACACCGATGCTTGTGGTAGTGGTCTCGATGCTGTTCTTATGCAGAAGGATCGGGTAGTTGATTATTCTTCTAGATAACTGCATCCGAATGAAGTTCGCTATGCCACTCATGATCTTGTGTTAGCCGCCGTTGTCTTCGCCTTGAAGATTTGGCGACACTATTTATTGGGCGAGCGCTTCATTCTTTATACTGATCATAAATCCTTGAAGTATCTGTTCACTCAGAAGGAACTCAATATGAGACAACAGCGTTGGCTTGAGTTTCTTGCTTCCTATAACTTTGATATTCAGTATACCCCTGGAAAGGGTAATCGTGTTGCTGATGCGCTTAGTCGCAAACATTCGGCTGTAGTTTCTACTATGCTTGCTGAATGGGATATTCTTGAGACTCTATCTTTTTGTGAAATTCGTGATCGAGCTTCAATTTTTGATTCTCCTATTCTATTATTTAGTTTGGGAGTTCGACCCATTTTACTGGATCATATTGCCGATGCTCGGCGGCGTGATCCTGATTTGTTGCATCTTATTCAGCTTTGTGAGTCTGGATCATGTGATGAGGCATTGTGGGATTTTAGCATTGATTCTCATGGGTGCCTTCGCAAGGAGAACCGTCTTTTTGTGCTGTCTGATTTTGCACTTAGGCATGACATTCTTGTTGACTGTCATCGTTCTAAGTATACCATTCATCCCGGTAGTAGTAAGATGTGTGCCGATATGCGTCGTCTTTATTATTGGGAAGGCATGAAGCACGATGTGGTGAGTTATGTGAGTAATTGCATAACTTGTCAGCGTATTAAGGCCGAACATCAGCGTCCTACGGGTCTTCTTCAGCCTCTAGAGATTCCATTGTGGAAATGGGATCAAATTTCTACGGATTTCATTGACGGCCTACTTTGTTCGAGATCGGGCCATTCTAGCATCTGGGTTATTGTTGATCGCCTCGCCAAGTCTGCTCATTTTATTCCTATTAAGTCTAATAGGACTGCTTCACTTTTGGCTAAGTTGTATGTCATGGAAATCGTGAGACTTCACGGTGTTCCTAATTCTATTGTGAGTGACCGTGATCCTCTATTCACGAGTCATTTTTGGCAGAGTCTTCAGCACGCTTTGGGAACAAAGCTTAATTTAAGCACAACTTATCATCCACAGTCTGACGGACAGACTGAACGGGTGAATCGTATCTTGAAAGATATCCTCCGTATTTGTATTTTTTATTTCGGTGGTAGTTGGGAGGATCACCTACCTCTTGTATAGTTCTCCTATAACAATAGTTTTCAGTCCAGTATCGGTATGGCTCCTTTCGAAGGCTTATACGGAAGGCCATGTCGATCACCTTCTTGTTGGTTGTAATCTGGGGAGAAGCTTATTCTTGGCCCAGATTCTGTTCGCGATTCTTCCGAGAAGCTTGATCATATTCGTCAGAGAATGAAAGAGGCACAAAGCCGCCAGAAATCCTACGTGGACAACCGTAGGAAGCCTCTCGAATTCTTGGTTGGTGATCTCGTCTTTATTCGTGTTTCTCCTCTGAAAGGGGTTATGTGTTTCAGTACGATTGGGAAATTAGCTCCTCGTTTTATAGGACCATTTTCTATTACTGAACGTATTGGCCCTTTGGCTTATAGAGTTTCACTTCCTGTTCATTTATCTGGCATTCACGACGTGTTTCACGTCTTTCAACTTCGGAAGTGTCTACGAGAGTCGGATTCTGCTATCGATTCTCCTGATTTGCAAGAGTTGAGATCTCACCGGACTTATCTATTGTATAGCAACCTATCCGCATGCTTGCCACGGAGGTGCGACACCTTCGAAACAAGGACGTGCCGCTCATTAAAGTTCAATGGTCCGCTAATCCCAATGACTGTACTTGGGAAACCAGAAAGTTTATCGAGCGATCCTATCCGGGTTTTCTATCTTTGCTTGGGAATGGTGAGAATATCTTTTCGTCTCAAGCTTATTTCCTTTTCTTTTTGGTAATGTATGTATGTAGTTGTTACAAGTATCGTCTCTAGGAATTGCATGGACGCAATTTTGTTAGGAGGGGAGATCTGTAACAACCCGCATATTTAACGATTATATATTTAAATATTTTATTTAAACATAGCGCATTAGTCGGATTTAGGTCCGAAATGTTACTTTTTGCAAACTGTCGATTTGGGACTCGGAACTACTTCCATTGAGTTCAAAATGGCGTTTGCGATCATTTTGAGTATAAGCTTTGGTATGTTTGGAGTAAGTAGAATTTTGCTACTTTTTCTATTTTGGTTTTGGGTTTGGGTTCAGCCCATTAGCTTAGCTTAATACCCTAACTCAGTCCCTTCTCTTCTCCATTCACTCATTTTCAATTCTTTAACTCTAGCTCAACTGAAAATGAGGGAAAGGAAGAAGAATTAGAAATTCCAAGCCCTAGTTTCTTCTTGCAAACTCAAATTCTTGCTCTATAATCCAAGTGAAGCTATTGGTAAGCCTTCTCTTCATCTTCTTCAACACTTTTCCTCTTCAATTTTAGAAAGTTTCCTAAATTAGGAAATACTTGTTTTGATCTTAGATTGAAGCTTGTAGAGTTGAAGTGGAGAGTGATTGGTCTTTTCTTTGCATTTGAGCTTCTCATCCTTGTTTTGAGTTAAAAGGTGAGATTTTTATCTCACATCTATGTTTACGACTATGTTGGATTGTTAGGAATGAGTTCCTAACATATTTGCATATTCATTTGCCTTCGATTTGGATTGATTCGGTGAAATTGCCAATTTATGATTTTTGAAGCCAAATCTATGAAATCCTTACATGGTTGATGTTTATGTTATTTGGAGTGTTTGGGTGGGTCGTTAAGGTTGGGCAGTCGTTGACGTAAGTCCGTAATCATCGCTCATCCGATCGCTTTCGATTGTTTTGGCCATCTATGCCTAGGTTCAGGGAATGCCTGAACATCAGGTTTCAGACGTCTAAAATCTCATTTCCAGACGTCTGAATATTATACTGGGAATTTTCTTTCCCCAGTATTCAGACGTCTGAATCCAAATCCCTAGACGTCTGAATTAGTTCGAGTGCAACCAGAAAGGAAATAGGCTTAAAAAGCCATTTTCAGATGTCTGAATTATATGGGCCAGACGTATGAATTAGATTCTGGGAAACTTTATTTTTTTCAGATTCAGACGTCTGAACCATATATTTCAGATGTCTGAATCTGTTGTCTTTTTCCAATTTGCCTATTTTGCTTGGTTTTCCAAATTTAATCGACGCGTGTTGATTCCAATTGGCTATTTATGCATATTTGACTTTGATGATTCCTTTTTGATTTCATACACGGGTTTTTATAAAATGATCTCTTCAAATCATACTAAAAGCTCACTTCTCTAATTTATAAATTCTATTTAAAACACACACACAATTTCGCACTTCGAGCGAAGTGGAAAGGAGATTAAATGGTTAGGTAAAACACGGACCATGAATCCATGCGTTTATCTTCCGATTAATCCCCAACCTATTTGATTGATTGTTTTGACCTTTTGGTCTGGTTTACCGATGAGATGAGGTAAACTTTGTACTTCTTTGAGTGTGAAATTAACTAGCAGATAGTAAACCGTTAATGCGAACGGGTGGTTATGAGACTCACGTTACCACTTTTCGAATTCCTTTTCAAGAGTTGTGACACATTCTGCCAATTAGTGGTGTCCAGTACCGGGCCTCCGGAACTTCATCGCTACGGCTTGTTGCCTTTGGGATAGTGTCTCCGGACTGTCTCCTTCAGGTTTGTTGCCTTCGGGTATGTTGCCTTCGGGTTTGTACTTTCGGGTTTGTGACTTCGGATTAGTTGCCCTATTGTATCTCTTTTGGAGTTGGTCATTCGTCACCACTTGAGTGATATTGGGTTTGGAGTCTTCAGGCTCATGGATCCTTGTTTATACAGTACTGAGCATGTGCTAATTTTCTATTTTTTCATTGATATGTATATTCCCTAGGTATCGCTCTTCGGGGTTGATCTTTTTGAGCCACACGTTGTATAGCGGTTACCTTGTGGAACTTATGTTACCTTCATTGGTACTTCTTATTTTCCTTTTTGGCTTGTTCTGAGAGATTCATATCCTTTGTTTATTTGAGTTGCCGATGATATGAGGCTTGTCTTGTTATGATTCATCTTTTGTTAGATGATTGTGTTATCTCTTTTAGAGATATTTGTTATACTTTATGACCTTGCAGGTTTATTATTGTTCAGTTTATCTAACTGATTTGTTTAGCTAGACTGACCAGTGTATTCTATACTCGGGTCAGACCGAGTTGTTTCAGGTTAGGTGCTTTTGGACTTAGCCTTTTTTGCTTCCGCATGGACTATTCAGCTTACTCCTTTTTGTTATAGCTTTTGTGTAGTCCTTTTTGTTGTAACTCTGATATGTATTCTTTTGGATTCTCCTGTGTATTATGGTTTGCTATACCACTTGACATGTATCAGTCTGTATACTCTATTATGTATCAGTATATGTGTATATGTTGATCTACTGTTCTGTGATGAATAGATTATATTGAGTTATTACATTTTGTTCTGATAGATCCTCTAGCCACCTATGGTTTTGTTTTAAGTATTCATTGGATACGTCGATCTGCATGGTATGACAATTGTCGATGTATTCAATAGATAGTTAAAGCAAGGATATAGATGGTCGCTCCTAACCTGCCTTATTCTCCACGTTAGTTGACGGCATTACCTCGTAGTGTCCTTGGCTAGCGTGGGTATAGATGTGGGGCGTCACATTAACCCTCGAATCAAGTCGAGTATAAGAAAATTGGAAATGTAAAATCACATACCATTTTCATCAATAAAACTCGACTAAATTGAAACAGTTGTGAATTTGATCGAAGAAAAGAATCGAAGCTCAACAATCAAATTGAGAAAGCCGACGACTTCATCACGAAGCCTTAATTATTGAAAGAGGAAAGAGCAAGCAAAGGAACGAGGCAGTCATTTTTATAGAGCAAAGTAGGCCATAGAAATAAAAGAGAAAAAGGACCGGCAATTTTTTAGTGATAATTATAATTTGGATCGATTTCTTTTATTATTTGGGCTTTAAAATTAGGTTTTTTCTTTTAAATTGTTGTTTTAATTTGTATTTCTTTTTAAACTATTGTAAAGTCTAGTCGTATGACTAGGGGATGAACTACGGTGGTGTAGTTCGAGAATTTACAACTCAGTGGCTGAGCTGTGGCAGTGTTTTGAGCGTAGAGTTAGGTTAGTCAGTAGCGGGTGTCGCGAGTTTACGTGTGTAAGCGTTTGACTACTTAATTTCTAGTAGAAACCTTGAGGGCAGCATGTAGGTAGGGTTTTGCCGAAGCTGGGTAATTTTGTATTGTTCTATTTCTACTTTTATTATTCTTCTATTATCTGTGCTGCCAGTATTCTGCTATATCTGTGTGTAAATTATTTTATATATACTTCCGCATTAAATTTTTATAATATATAGTATCACCCTATTCATCTCCCTGCTCTAGGGAGAAATCGATCCTATAATGTACACCATATGATCCTAGTGTAAAACTGTTTATGAACACTGATGAATGAGTAAGACAATCTGATTACACAAGCATTATTTGCCGCCTTCGTCGTGAGATTATTATGTAGGTTTATTAGTAGACAACTATAGGGCATTAGAACGTTATTGAAGGGTTATGACATACCTTTAAAGAACCATGAATTTTTTATTACATTATCAAAACTTTTCGATTGTTCTTGAAGGTTATAGTGGTATAGACCGGAATATTTTATCTGACGGCTCCAAAGCAACAAATGGCCATATTTTTAGCATAGCTAGTCGAGCTGTTCCTTGGAACATAAGAGATAGACTATTCTAGCCCAGTCTACCATAAAATCTAAAATGATAGCACTAGCCACAACTAGTGTAGAAAAGGTTACTTACGAAATTTGCTAATTTAGATTCCTTTATAGTTAAACCGGTACCGCTTTATCGATCCATTATGATAGTACTGCGGCTATTGCAAAAATTGAGAATTGTTTTAATAATGGTAAATATGTTGTAAGCATTACACTATTAGAGAGTTTCTCTTTTCAGGAGCTATTAGAGTGGATCATATATGCATTGAAGATAATTTGGCAGATCCTTTGACGAAAGGATTGGCCCGAGAGAAAGTCCATAAAACATCAAAGCAACAGTATTATTACACTTATAATGAGAATTCAATCACAACGGTAACCCAGCCTAAAGACTGGAGATTTAGAGAAATAGGTCTAATGGGTAATAACAAGTTATGCTATGATATGAATTGAACATGTTATTTTACTTACTATAGAAGCAAGTATTATTGAAGTGATAAAAGAATGAGTTGATATCAACTCTTAATGAGTTCTATATTCTAGATGGAGTGGAATACCTAGCTACGAGAATACTTTTGATAGACTTGCATATGTGTATGTGTAAATGAGGTCTTTCATTATGGAGTTTTAGGGTAAAATTTTTAGAACGTCCACTATACCAGGATAGACGTGCAAAGTTATAAATTCATGCTTTTATTTTCCACCCTAGAAAGATTGTATATGATTGATGTAGAGATAAAGTTCAAGACTATGAGTCACTCTTGTATAATCAAAATCTTACTCGCTATATAAAGGTTCATGCCTTCTTTATGTGAAATCTTATATTTATTGGAAATTTCTTAAATATAATTATAAAAGAAATTTAAGTAAGAGATTGTTGAAATTTGTTTTGCAGTTTTATAAAATAGATTTAAATAAGTGCATTTTTGCTTGAGTAGCCACATCATAGGGAATATTGAAATAAACTTATATTTGTATGAGTTTCTTAGCTATCAAGATGGGCCCTTTGGGTACCTAATGTTGCTTTTGTATTAAGGAAGGATTGCATGCATGACCACCATAAACACTTGCACGTCGAACTGACTGATTCAACCCTAATCTTATTGGGCTTGGGTGGTCTGACACTTATATTTTTCATACAAATTTTTAGCATATTTTGAATGATCATAAAATGGTCATGTGAGACCTATTCATTTTAGAGAATGTTTTATAATGTTTGTTTCAGATTCATTTATTAAGAACAACATGCTCCTACATTTCTCCCACTAAAGTAGTAAAGTTCTTTCTGTTAACGTCTATCTAACTGATGAATAGAAGAGATGAAAAAACAACATTCAATGACCAATCTCTTATCCATTTTCTTATCTTCCATTTTTCTTTAAAAAAATAAGCAGTATTTTAGTCTGTTAGAGGGTGCAAACTCTGATCAAACGTGTCTTGGTGCAGAGGTTCGTTGAATGTTGTGTTTGATTATTTCATCCTCGAAGGGCTGTTGTTTTTAGCCCGTCTAGTACACTTTTGGGCAGAGCGACAAAACATCTTAAAATTCCCGACAAGCTATGCGACTCTGCAAGCAATATTGAACATTAACATTGTTCCCAAAAACTTTAAGGCATTCAACAATGCCTCCAACCGATGACTTTGCAGGAGTTACAGCTTTCAACGTAAACAAACCATTTCGTCTTAAAGGCCTTCACTTCAAATTGGATATTAAAGGCCTGCACTTAAAAATGGAGACAAAAGGTGGAGTTTTACATAAAAATAAGGAAGGTTAGGGTCGTGCTCGTAATAGAGAAGCCAATGGTGCTAGAAAAGCCAATTGACGACCAAAGAAAACATCTACAAATCCCGAGGGAGAGCGACTATCTATGCAAAATATATACTCTCAAAGGACTAAGTGATGACCTCTATGACTACTATAATTCATCCAAGTCTGTTAGAGATATATTGGTGGTAATGCATAAGAAATACGAAATAGTGGAAGCTGAAGCAAAAAAATATGTAGTTAGGCGCTATTTGAAGTACCAGAGGAAGGATGATAAGTCAGTGGACGCACACTCGTATGAAATCTAGAAAGACGAAATCATCTCTGAATGTATAGCTTTAGGCAAACAGTTCAAATTACTGTAATCTTTGTAAATAGTCCCCAAGCTGGAAGGATTTTAAGTGTGTGCTTATAAACAAGAATAAGGAGTTTTCCTTAGAGAGCTTGATCACTCGCCTCTGTATTGAAGAGGAGGCTCATAGAAAGGTCCAGAAAGAAGAAGTGCATGTTGTCATAATCATCAATAGTAAGTAGACAAAGCTACAGTTCTGAAACTGAGTCCTAAATACTTATAGAATTAAAACTGCAATCGCAACAAAAAGAATTGGAACACACAAATGAACAAAAGGGAACCATAGAAACAACTTCAAAAGAGTGGCTCTAAATGTTATTTCTTTGTTACAATTATAGAAAACTAGGTCTTTTGGCATGCAACTGTCAGAAAAGCAGGCCCAGCTCTACACTATAGGTGAATTTGACAGAGGAGCCTCTTACGGCTATAATTTATGATATTCACCTTATTGGAGGATCAAATGGTTGGTATGTATATACTAATGCTTCATGCTATGCCTTCTATGAACATGCCATGTTTAGCACATACGTTGTTGCTGAGGTTTTGAAAGTGATTCTAGGAGATTCTTTGATCACCATAGTTGCTGGCATTGGATACGTTGAATTAAAATTTAGCTTTAGAAAGACAGTAGTTCTAAAGATGTAATGCATACTCTAGAGATGAGAGAGAATTTTGTTTTAGGTTTTTTCCTAAATAAAGCTGGTTTTACTCAAGTGATTGGGGTTGATTTGTACACTTTAATTTATAAGGGGCAGTTTGTAGGAAAGGGTTATGCTAGTGAAGGGATGTTTAAGTTAAATGTTGAGTCGAGTAAATTAACTAATTCTACGTGTATGTCGTGTGATTTTTTATGTTTAGCATACTAGACTCTATGTTAGTGAGCGTATAATTATAATTATAAGTATCTTAGGTATAATTTCTAAAATAACACAATTTAATTGATCCTAAAAAAAATAAACTAGCAAGCAAAGCATATGAATATGTTTTTATTGGATACACAATCAACAATAAAACATATAGGTTTTATAATTAAATGTTATCGTAGAACCAAATGATGCCAATTTTTATGAACATAAATTTCCATTTAAATAGAGAAATAGTATGGGCACATCTACTTGTAATATTCCTATAACTATGAGTAATGAGTATATTTAAGATAACAAAACTGAACTTAAATGGTTAATAAATCTTATGGTCTTGATTGTTTTTTGCTTATACCTTAGAAGCGCTTCCTTCTATTGGTGTTGACTTTTAGCAATAAGTAATAAATGATTAAATGGATTCTCTTGAATCCAATAAAACTTGGCACTTTGTTAATTTATCTCTAGGCTGTAAATTTTAGGCTATAAATGGATGCTTAAAAAGAAACTAAAACCTGATGCATGCCGCCTTGAAGCTAAAGGCTTTAGGCAAAGAGAAAACATTGATTTCTTTAATACCTTTTCACTTGTAATTAGAATAACATCAATAAAAGTATCAGTTTCACTTGCTGCTATTCTTGATTTAGTAATGCACCAAATCGATGTCAAAAATGCTTTTCTAAATAGTGAATTGAAAGGAGAAATTTATATGGACCAATATGAAGGCTTTGTAATCCCTGGTCAAGAACATAAATTTTGCAAATTAAATTATTGTATGGTCTCAAAGAAACACCTAAATAGTGGTATGGAAAATTCGATACTTTAACCATTTCGAATGGATTTAAAGTTAATGAAAGTGATAAATGTATTTTTTACAAGTATGAAAATAATATCTGCACCACTATATGCCTATATGTTGATGATTTTATATTTGCTTCTAATATTTATGATATTAATGATGCAAATGTTTACTAAGTGCCAATTTGATGTGAAAGAACTTTGAGAAGCAAATGTAATCCTTGGTATTAAGATTACTAGGCCCAAAAAATGATTTCCTTTGATCAGTCTCACTATGTTGAAAAAATCTTAAAGAGATATAACTACTTCAACTGTAAACCTGTATATGCACCATATGATCCTAGTGGTAAACTATATAAAAACACCAGTGAAAGTGTAAGACAATCTAATTATAAGAACATTATTGGTAGCCTTCCGTGTAATAACCCATAATTTAATCACTTTAAATTGAATATTAATTTAGTTTAATATTCAAATAATTGTTTTTAAATAATAAATAATTCATTTCAATTATTATATAATGATAATAGTGATTTATATTGGTTTTATAAATATATAAAGTTGTTTTATAAAGATATACAAATTTCGTCATATTTTGGCGGATCGACGTCATATTTTTATAAATGGCTTTTAATATTGTTTAAAATGATTTTATAACTTAAATAATCTTGTTTTAATTATTTAAGGATGATAATAATTTTATTTTCAAGTTTTGTTTACATAAATAAATAGTTTGATTAAAAATTGAAAATATGACCGAAATTCGAATTCCGGATTATCAACGATTTAACAAATAGAAGTTGTGATTGAACGTTGTAAAGTTTCTAGTTGAAGTATGACATATATACACACGTGTACATTCATACACATCTACACGTACAAATATACAGTTACATTTAACATTTAAAACAAAAATGGTTTGCTTTTGAAAAAACAAACTTACACATCACCTTACAAGGCACGTGGATAACACATGGAGGGTGAGTGGGCAAAAAATATGGCTATGTAAAAGATATCTATGCACATTTTTCTGTAAATAGCCAAGCACCCCTTTCATAATTTACACACACTTCTTCTTCTTTTCTTCTGTTCACTTCTTTTAATGGCCTTAGGCCATGAATTTTGGAGAGTAAGGGAGGCTTAGGCCGTGACTTTTAGGGAGTGAAAGGGTTTGGCAAGGCGCAAGCTTTGATGATGGTGGAGGAGGGAGGCTATGAGCTTAAGGAGTGGAGATGATCATGGAGGTGTCGTTTAGAAGAGAGAATTTATTGTTTAGGTGATGTTAATATGATGTAGAGGATGTTAGAGAAGTGTTGTTATAATTGAATGTTGGTAGGAAGAGATTTGGTTTGAAAATTATGAGTTAATCTCACTTTGAATCACTTGATAATCAATTGTATTACTTATTAGTCACTTAGTGTTGCTTGCTATTAGTGATAATAATAGACATTAACTGCTTAAAGTTGTACCATTGATCATATGCTAAAATGATTGCATATATGGTTGTTTAATATGTTTGGGTGATGATTGGTTGATTGTATAAAAGTTTGGCTGTGATAGATATGATTATTATGATTTCTAAGCTGAAAATCATAAATGATGAGGAATGATAACTATGTGAATTTACAATACATATCTTATGAAAAATTGTTCACACATTATATCGAATATATATATATATATATATATATATATAACGCATATGTTAGGCCCCTTTGTTTTTAAAGAAATGTCATTTTATAATATTGGAATTTACTTCGGAAAAGTAAGAAAATAAGAATGTGGAGTTTTGAGATAGATTTGGAATTTGTTTTAAAAAAATAAGGAATTGGAAAAGTGAAGCTTTGAAATTATTTGAAAAATAAAATCTATGGTTTCATCTATGGAAAAAGTAGTTTTAAAAGGTAGAAAATGATATAGAAATATTATATGGTTTTAAATGAAGGATTCTGAATTAAAAATGTTGGAAAAGTGAATATTATAATAAGTGAAAAGGAGTAAAATAGATTTTTAATAAGTAAAATGGGAAAATATTGTTTTAAACTTGTTAATAATAGTTTATTATGTTATTAAAATGATTTAGAAGTGTTTCAGACAAGTTTTATAAAATTTGACTAAAAGGTGAAAAATAAGTCGTCGCGTTTCGGCAGTTCGCGAATTTGCGACTTGAAAAGTTAAATGGATGTGTAGGGTAAAATATAAGTCGAAATTCTCTGAAATAAAAATTTTCCGGAGCCTTGTGGGTATGGTTTTCAAATGAGAAAGAAAAATCAAGGTTTGCTTCAGTAAAGTTTGAGATATGTCCAAATCAAGTTTTCAAAATCGTCGGGCTTTGGCAGTTCGTAAAATATAGTTTTCAACACTTTAAAAATGGTTATTTTTAATCATTAAAAATATGAAATAAATTCCATAAATATGTTAAAATGGTTTAAAGAGGATTTGAGTTATTAAAATGGACAAACATATAATGGAATAAGTGTTTTGATCTACAAAGCTTGAAAACCACTATTCACCTGCAATTTAACAATTGAATTTGGCAATTTTTTAATGAATGATTTAAAGTTAGATTTCTCTTCACAAATCTTTTGGAAATATTTTCCAAGTAATTATACAAGTATTTTAAAGTTTTGGAATCGACCAAATAACTTGATCACCTTATGGATGACAAAGAGGTAACCTCTAGGCTGGAGTTTGGGAAACCAGTTGCCCACTCCCCCAAGCTTTCCGGACTCACCCGACGAAGGAGATAGTAAATTTGATTTACTTGGACCATATTTTTCTAAGATAAAAGTAAAGATTTATAAAATCATATTTTCCAAATAAAGTGATAGATTTATAAACGATGTTTTATAAATAATGGGATATATTTATAAATGGCATTTTTATAAATAAAAGTAATAAGTGTTATAAAAGTGGTTTTATAAAACAATAGATTTTTTATGTGAAATTTCATAAATGGAAATATTTTCCCAAATAAGATAAAAGGAAACAGATTTAGAGTTTTCAAAAGGTAAACAAGGTTTTTAAATAGAATTTTGGTTGTATAGAGAACATTCTAGTTTAACTCTGTACTAAATTCTGAGGAGGGAACTCGTACTATCCATGTGAATTCAAAAGATAATTTTCAGCGTTAATTGACGAATAGTGCAAGTTGAATATGGAAATTGGTATTAAGTATAATTGGTCTACTCTCTATGGATCCCTTTCACTCAATACTAACTGGTTTGGGTTTACAGCAAATGATGTCATAAATAACATTGTTTTTAACCCATTAAAGATATGTTTTGGAAATATTAGAACTATACTAATAATAGAATATGGAAATATTTTCTTATGTAATTTAAAGAAAAGTGATTTGAAGATTTCTAGAAGCTAAAAGAGATTTAATTAACCAAAAGAATTTAACAAAAGAGGCTTAACATTTCTGTATACACATATATACATCTTTTAATCGATAATTGGTTCAAAAAGACCAGGATCGAATTTGGGCGATTCCTATCCGAAAACCACTTCGAACCAATATAAGCATTCAAAGTGAAGATGTTAAAGAAATGATTTAAAAGACTGGAGATCTTTATGATGTAGGGTTGCTTGCCACTAACCTTTGGGTTAATTCCCATATTTTATATATGGTGGCGATATTACCTTCATCCTAAAATCTTCGATGCAAAGACAACTCTTTACTAATCTGAGGAGTAATTCCCAAACAGGATGTAGTAGGAGTATCTAAGCTTGTCTTGTTCCTAGACAACTTGCATGGATAAGTATCTGACATTGCATTTCTAACACCAGGTACATTGTTTTTTACAAGCGTACATCTGTTTGGTGGTGTAAGGGGTAGCCCTTCTTATACTCAACACCATTCCCTGAGGCTAATATGAACTTGAGGGTTGTACTTTTGTGAAAATCAATTAATGTGTTGTTAGAAATGCATTGTGACATTCAAAGTGGGATTTATTATTTTGAGAAAGTTAAAATTTTACCTCAAGCCTCACACATTGGTAATGGCAAAAATAGGGTCGATGCGGCAGGGCTATGTAGGTTGCACCAATTAGGTTATGGTCGTCATCTTTCTAGATTTCCCTCTATATATCAAGTTTTTTGTGTATGCTATAAGACATCTTAGATGGGTCGAGAATGATAGGGGTGATGTCATATTTGGTACTACCTATGGTAGTGGTAGGTCGATCTTATGTTGGTAGAGGGCAGCGGGGCTGTGCATCGGTACATTTCTCTAGAGATGTACTATACAGAAGGTAGTCCCTTACCTTGTCATTGTTGGAATTCGTTCTTTAATACGTATCATTAATGGACTTGATTGTATACTTAAATATGCCATTGAATTTAACAAATGTAATAATTCTGGCTATTTTAATATGTTACTTGAAAGGGTTTTCGAAGAAATTTCATTAGAAATAATATCAAATGATTTGATAAATTTGTTTTAGTTATCATAAGATAAAAACTCATCTATGTTTATGTGCGGTGTGGTTGTATGAGATACTCTTCTTCTTAAAGGTTTTGTTTGGCATCAATGTTGATATATGACACCTTCATATATATTTATGATTTGTGTTTCTCACGCTAGTTTGCCAGACTGACCTGGATATTTTAACACTTGGATCATATCCTAGTAAGTTTCGGGTTTAGCTTAAGAAGCTTGGAGTTTCAGATGAGAGCTAGTGATCTTCATTAACCTATGATCGTAGATTATATTCCTGCTTATTTGTTTACTATTTTATATTCAGCATTTCTAAGAATAGAGGTTTATAACTTTCCAAGCTAAATAAGCTCTGATGTACGTATATAAAATTTTCCACTGTAAAGATTATTGAAATAATATATGTTATTTAATTCGTGTGAGATTCTGTTCTATCTTTATTTTTCTTTTTATCCTTAACGTCTGCCTTTTCGATCAATTTGAGTTGGACGTATGTGGTTTATTGTCAATAAAATATACGAAAAAGCAGGTTGTTACATTCTGTATGCCATGGATTGCACTAGACCTAAAATTTCCTATTTCATAAGATTATTGTGCATGTTTACTAGCGAACCTAGTATAAAGCACTGAAACACTATTGAAAGGTTTATGAGATATTGTTAATAGAATCATGAATCTTGGATTATATTATCAAAAAAATTCAGTTGTTCTTGAATGTTATATATTATAATGCTTCGTCTAACGACTCCAAAGTAACAAATTGCTATATTTTTAGCATGGTTGATGGAGCTGTTTCTTGGAAATCAAAGAAATAGACTGTTCTAGCTCAGTCCACCATGGAGTCTGAAATGATAGTACTAATAACAACTAGAAAGAAGTGCATTACTTACGAAATCTGCTAATTGAGATTCCTTTATGGGGAAAACCAATGCTTATATATCGATTCATTATGATAGTACCACGGATATTGCAAAAATTTAGAACTTTTGTATAATGATAAGAGACAATAAATACATCATAAACACATTATTGTTAGCATGTTCTCTCTTTGGAAGTTGTTAGAGTTGATTATATACACACTAAAGATAATTTGGCAGATCCTTTGGTGAAAGGATTGGCTAGAGAAAAATCCATTAAACTTCAAAAATAATGGGACTGTTGCTCTTATAATGAGGAGTCTCTCATAATGATAACCGAAACTGAAGACCGGAGATCCAAGAAGTAGGTTCAATGGGTAATAATCAGTTATGATGTGATGTGGGTTGAACATGCTATTTTTCTTATCGTAGAAGCATTTGTTTCTAAAGCGATAGAGAGATGAGTTGATAGCAACTCTTAATGAGTTTTATACTTCATGTAGAGTGGAGTACCTAGCTATGATAGTACTCTTTATAGACTTACCTACGTGAATGTGTAAATGATGTCTTTTCCTATGCAATTCTAGGGCAAACATTCCTGGAGCATTCACTATACAAGGATAAACATGCATAACCATAAATGCATGGACTTTGTAATTGCGCCCCAATAAGATTGTATGTGGTTTGGTATCAGAGATAAAGCCCAAGATTGTGAGGTACTCTAATATAATCTGAATCCTACTCAATATACAAAGACTTAAATCAAAAGATACTTTATTTATGTGCATCTTATAATTTTTGGTAATTGCTCAAAAATAGCTTTAAAAATTCAAGTAGGGGATTGTTGAAATTTATTTCAAAATGTTTTTTAAGATTTGAATTAGTGCATCTTTGTTTGAGCCCCACACTACAGGAATATTGAAAGAAACACATATTTAAATGAGCTTCTTAGCTCCTAAAATGTGCCTTTAGGCCTCTAATGTTGCTTTTGTACTGAGGAGGGGATGCATACATGACCACTACGCACGCATCGACTGACCGATTCGACCCGGCCAGCACCGGGCTGGGTTGGTGTGGTATGGCACTTATATTTTTGATATAATCTTTCAACATTTTTTAACGGTGATAAAACAATCATGTGAGACCCATTCATTCTAGGGAACATTTTATAACGTTCATTTTAGATCCATCTTTTAAGAACTACGTGCTGCTGCATTTCTCTAACTGAACCAGTAACGCTCTTTGAGTTTTTCATTTATTTAACTAATAAATTGACAAGACGAAAATGGAAAAAATTCTATAACCGATCTCTCATCTATTTTATCATATGTCATTTCTCTTTCAGAAAAAACAAGCAACATTTTGATTAGTTAGAGGGTGCAAATTTTAATCGATATGTCATGGTGCAAAGATTTGTTGAATACAATATTCTGTTGTTTTTTCTTAGTGGCGGCACTGCTTATATCTACCTTGCTCATTTTGGCCAGGACGGCGAAATGCCTTAAAGAAATTGATGACATACGCGACACAATTAGCAAGACCGACCATCGACATTGTTCCCAAAGCTTAACATGGCCCAAACTTAAGCTAATACGTTTAAAAGATTTGTTTGGAGAGTTTCAGGTGATTTCTTTTGATTCTATATTATTTTGATTTGAAATATTCAAGCGTGACGTTAGGTATGTAGAATCTACTTTGGATGTTGTTATTTCAAATATATGTCGACTAGTTAGAGTTATAATTCAATAAATGGTCACCCACCAATTCTAACTCTACTTAATATTGATATCAATATATACTCGGAAAAAAAATATAAATTGAAACTTACAAGGTGACTAAATAAATGAAAGCTTCATTGTGCTTCCAAAATTATTATTGCTGATGCAATATTAATGAACTTTATATTTGTGTAATGTTAAGGGTAATGCGATTTATGCTTGGGTCATCGCGTTAACAGAATTCTTTTTATACACCATGGTCTAGAGATAACCACCGACCAGTTAGTGTATGGTCTGTGGAAAACAGCCAACTGCGGTGCCCAAGGCAACCAACGTGGTGCCCATCACACTTATATATATATATATATATATATATATATGGTTGTCAAAATTACTATGTTAACGCTATACTTTCGGTTAATTAAATAAAAGAAGACAGATAAACTAAAAGGAGGAAGAAGAAGAAGATGTTTAGGAACATTTCCATAAGAGTGGAGACTTGAAGGAGGAAAATAAAAGCAATAAACATATCCTTCTTCAGTGGCAAGTGCTAAAAATTTTCAATGTTATATTCATTAAGAAGAACAAATTATATGCATAAAGCTTGCTTTACCCATTTGGTGGGTAAAACGAGATTCAAATCCATTTAAGAATTACAACCTAATTTACTTGTAAAACAGTTTCTAAAATCCCTCTTGAACTATAAAACAATTTATAAAAAGGAAAATGTAACTATATCCCCTAAGAGCACATGTTAAGGTAAATTAAATTACCAAATTACTCCATGAGTTCCACTTGTTTTTTAGGTTGTAATGATAAAATAATTATTTGAATAAAAGAATTTTTCTATAGCATATAAATATCATTCTTAACATGTGCTCATAGTACACACATTAACACAACCCTTATATAAAACATTTGAAAATTGTTGAGCTACAAACCGAGTTTCTAAAACTTGTTAAACTACAAAATTGATTTTGAAAAAAGTTTAGCTTTCGCCAATTCTAAAAAAAGGAAATGAGTGGAGTTGTCATTTGAGTTTAAATCAATGCTTTATTTTACTATTTCATTGTGAATTCGAGCGAAAATACGGCATATAAAAGGTGGAACATGAATTTGTAGTTTTGAATGTTTTAACCATCTCTATGCCATTGAAGATGGTTTACAGGTACGAGGCACATGTAATTTCGAAATATCGGATCTCATATCGATCTCAAATATAGCACACTACTGTATAAATTGACTACAATCACTATTAGCTAAGCTATTGGATATAAGGTAATTAAGTGGTGTAAATGATTTCATTATTATAATTTTTGGGTTCAATTCCTCTATCCCCAAAAGTCATGTGCCTGCATCCTATATAATCTCTGCCTACCATCGCATCACAATAATCAGTAATGAATGGGGGAGATAGAGTGGGGACAGTAGACATATAAGTTTTGAGGATAGAGAAACTGAGCTGGTAAAATAGCATAATTGTTCAAGGAAATAATTGGCAAACTCGAAAACAACTTAGATATCATTGGTTTAAATTGTTGAATGTCGAATACTAAACGTTGAATGCCAAATACTGACTGTTGAATCTTGATTATTAAACACCTAATATATCATTTCTTTTATGTTCTAATTTAAAAAATTGTTAATCTAAATTACTACTTCGACAATAATACCCCTCAAATTTAAAATTAATCATTCTTCGATCAAATTGCCATATAAAACATACTTAAATGTTTCATCTTATGTGTTACGTTTTATATAAAAAATCAAACGCTCACCTGTTTAAATACTACCAGATTTGGAATACACGTCGAAAATAGAAAATTTAATGACATAAATATATTTATAAAAGTTTGATCAAGAAGAAAATATTTCATTATAATAAGATTGAAGCTTGTGATACCTTTGGATTATCAATTAAGGTTTTTAGCATTCTTAATATATATATATATATATATATATATATTTGTGTGTGTGTGTGTATTTAATGTGTCAAAATAAATTATTATAAAATATTACGCAATTTCATCCAAAATTTCCTAATTAATTATTGTGTTTATTTTTCACCTATGTAATGCAGACATTTTTTACTTTTCATTCATCTTAAGATAAGTCGATATTCTTCAGCTTTTCGAAATTAGTTCTTTATAATTTTTGGCATATCTGCATTACATATTTTAATTTATTCAATTTTTTCATTTTTATTTTTATTTACTGATTTATAAAATATCATACTTTAACTTCAAATTGTTTGCAAACTTCACAAAAAGGATAAGTTGAGATCAAAAGATCACCCATTATCATACCTTTTTTCGGCATATGAAAGACTAGACTTTACTAACTCAATTTTTATGAAATTTTGAAGAGATAAAGGTTTTGTGAAACCTTCTAGGATGTTAATTGGACGATCGCTTTCCCTTATGATTAGTTTTAGTATACTCATTTCTAGTGATTGGAAACTACTATATAAAATTAAAATAAAAAACAAAACAAAAATGCACATCAATATGGAATGAGATAAAACTAAAAACAAAATGAGGTTATGTCTGAACTATTATAATTGTTTGATATTATTAGACAAACTTGCAGAACGGTTTATGTTATCTTACACATGGGTATAATTGAAAAATGTAGAGTAATAATTTATCAGCACTAATAATAAGCATCAAAATTTTCACATATTCAATTTACTAAATAAAAGAGCTTGATGAAAGAACTTATATGAAAATAAACAAGCTAATAGTCTATTATCACTTATTTAATTAAGCATTCGTCCCTTTTTCTTCCAAAACAAACACAGCCTTAATGTTGAATATAACTTAATGTATTGGATAAAATTCCTAACTTCAATTATCATTCTCACCAATGAGAAAGCTAACAAATCTTTTTCTAGCGGTTCAGTTTTGTTCAAATCAATATTTTTGAGAGTAAAAATAAGTAAAAACTAGATATTAAAATGGATAAAATATGAATCTTGGGAGTTTTACATTTACTCAAAATTTACAATCCTTTTGTGAAAATTAGGCTTATATATTCATGTGTTCTGAAATATACAAGCCTCTTACACGTAAATCTGAAATTTTGTCATGGATATTATAGTAAATAACCATCAAGTATGGTATAATTATATTGGTTTCATACGGAGAGCACGATAATTTTTTCAAAACATAAGGAGATTAGGATTGATCATAGCTCTGTTCTAATATCTAATATAGGAAGAAACAAAATAATATGTGTATCATATCGAAATTTTTAAATTCATCCACCATTTACAGCACACATTAACTAAGAGCACAACCAACAATATGTTGTTCAATTGAAAATCTAACTATCATGCAACTGAGTGTGGCTTGTTCAGTTGGCCATGGCTAGTACTAGGTGATTTGATGATTGGAGAGCTGAACTGGGGACTGGTTGGTTAGATGGCAAAGACTTTGCCGTAAATATATGCATATTTTCTATTTCCTTTTACCTATTTTAGTGTTTAACATTGTTATTGAATCAACTTATCTATGCCGTTTAAAATATAAGCATACTTTGCCGTGTCAAATAGATCCACCAGTGACTTCTCTTTCCCGAGAAACTTACTAAAATTATAGTGAAGAACATGGTTTATGATTTAATCAGTGATTAAACTTTGTTTCACAAAATTTGTTTCTTTAGTAAAGTATTGTAGAACTTAAAAAATTATGCTATTCAGTAAAGCATAATTTAATAAACAATTTACATAAAAGTGCAAGGTAACAAGGTAACACACGACAAACAACTTAGCTAATAAACTCACAAATAAATTCACAATGACTTTAACAAACAAGTTCAACAAACAGCTTAGTAAATAAACTCATAAACTACTTAATATGTAGTACTAAGTAGTCCTAACATTCCTTTCTCTATGTGCCCATAAGTGGTTAACCAATTGGCCATGTAATTCAAATGTGTTACTTGAGCTTCGATATGCTTCACTGTCGAAAACATATTCCTCCATCAAATTAATGTTTTTAGGAGATCTAGTATTTGAACTCTTAAACATTTATGGATGATTTTTGTATCCACCTCTTTTAGTCTCCACAATCATGTTATGAATAATGATACATGTACACTGTTTAGGCCAAAAATGATCACAAACACCCAATTGCAAATGAAAGCACCAAATCACAGTCACAGATCCAGATCACAGATAGATTATGTAATAGAATTAGATATGAAGAACACTCAAAAAATTAAAAGGAAAGTAGTAGAAAAACAAGATTTATAGTGATTTGGCATTGTAGCCTACATCCACTTTGAAGAGTTGTTGTTTTATTGATGATTCTCTACTGATTTACAAGAGTGCAATTGATAGTATCTGAATTACAATGGAGTTCAGCAGAGTAACGGCGTAGAAGAACCAAAAGATCCCTTTTTACGAAGCTTTTGAACTACTATTTATAGGTATAGGCTGCAAATATATCGTCCAGATCTCGGAAGACTCCTCTCAAGTGGGTGGGCCTACATGATTGATCCCCTAACACTTTGATTCGATCCATGATCGATACGTACCAAATTCGTATCAATCCAAAATCACTCTTTTTGGATTGGGATCTATCATGGACATTCTTGAGGTTGTACGCAAGCTCCTGTGAAAATATGATGGCATTTGGACTTGTAGATTATGATATATGATCGATGCAAGTTTGCATTTTCAACGTACTATCAAGCTCATATCGATACATTTCGTATCGCTTGTTTTGTACCGATGTTGTCACATGCCGATCAGATGATGTTGCACTATACTTTAGGATTAATCCACTTTCTCTGTCGATTGACCGGGTCTTCCTCTCTTATAGGCCTTGTTCGTATCCACCGATGTAAACTTATCCATATCTATGTGTTGTACTCTATTTCATATCAGTCTGAGACGATGTGTTTTGTATCTTTCCAAATTATTCCATTCGTGTCATTCACCTGAACCTCCTTTGTGTCGATTGAAAACTGAATTCGTATTAATACCTTTTGAGTGGTGTACCATAGCGGTGGTGGCACATTTCGTATCGACGAATTGTGTAGATGGCAATTGATACGAATTGGGTATAGATGGAAGCGATATGATATGTTCTTAGGTGATGGATACGAAATAGGGTAGATGTGATGGATACGAGGCAGTGCTTTTTCCATGGACATGAACCAGTTCTCACTTGATGGATACGAAGTAACCTACATTTGATGGATACAAACTAAAGGTATTTCACTTGAGACTTGATCGATCCATAACTCATGAACATGAACTCCGATTGACTTGAAATTTGAAACGTTGGCCTTTGTAGCTTCGCTTGTCATGTTACGTCAATTGTAGCTAGATCCGTACTCGAGAAAAATTTGTCAGTATCCATAGAGAATCAGTGTATAACTGATCTTGGGGACTGATTGCCTTCGGTTTTCAGTCAATTCTTTGGTGTCACGGCCTTGCAAAAAGGTAGGATAACACTTTTCCCCCAAACTTGCCTTGCAATAGGCAGGTGTATTTTGTAGTTCGATAAGCTGGATGTTCGTATCCTATTAATGACTCGTAAAGAGATTGATAGTCTTCCATGATTGTGGATAGTGATCGTTCATGATTGTATACTATTTCAGGCGGTATGTGACCGTCCAAGGCAAGGTGCATTTGAGGAGAATTGTGATGGTTCAATATCTGGTCCGTTAGCGGCAAATTGTGACCGTTTAAGGTCGGTTACCATTCAAGGTGATTTACATATGCCCGAAAGGGGACTTAGTATCATTAATGTCAGATTTCACGTTCGATTGAGTTTCTAAATTTTCTGTTCTGGCGATTTATCGCCATTTCAGAGCATGCCTGAGGACCGTTCACGATCTCATATATGTGTAAGTGACTTAGCCATTATCGAATTACAAATACCAGATTTACATTCAAAATGAGTCTTACAACCGAAATGTCCAACCAAATAAAGTCCCGATGCAAAAAATAAAAATTAAAAGCAAGAAAGAGACGTCAAAGTGCAGACACCAACACTGATGCGGTTGATAGTCGTCTCAGAGCACACCTGAGGACCATTCATGATCCTGTAAATGTGTAAGAGACTTAACCGTACAGTGTGGAGTTTGCGACTTGTTCGTCGTTATTTCAATCAGTTGATGACTAGCTGATGCCCTGATCCTAAGCCGTCCTCAGTTGATGCAGATGGTGGTCATTTTTGCTCCACCGGGCTGCTTGCCTCTTCATGTACCGCAAAAGCATTCCATTACGGATATGTCCTTCGATCTCATCCCTCAATTGTCTGCAATCATTCGTATTATGGCCTCTTAACTTGTGGAAGAAACAGTACTTGTCTGATTTCCTCTCATTGTTGGTCGGATCCCTCCTCATTGGCCTCTGGTAGGGAACCTACTCCCTAGTGTCTTGGTAGATTCATTCTAAAGTCTCGCTTAGCTCTGAATAAAAGGTGAATCTTGGCTCCTTTCGCGACCGCTTTGACTCATCACAATTCTCTTTTGCTTTCCGTTTCCCTTTATTCTTGCTTAAATCCTTTCCGTGTGGATTTCTGCTTTTGACTACATACACATCAACTCCCTCTCCTTTCCCTCTCTCAGCATTTGCATCCTCTTGTCACAGAAACCTTTCTGCCTTATGATAAAACTCTCCTAAATCCATATGAAGGGTCCATAGTCAATGAATTCTTGAATTTCGTTCCATTAGCTATGCCAGATACGGCTACCATCAAGACCTTGGATGGATCTGGGCGATCCACCGATGTTGCTGCCGCATTGAACCTCGTTAAAAAGTTCCTTAAAGACTCTTCGATTCTCTACTTCGGTGCTATCAAACTCACTACCTTCTCGGATCTCGAAATGTGAACTCTGAACTGCCTCATAAACTTCTCAATCAACTCGGTCCATGTTCCAATGGAGCCGCTTTCCAGTTGTCCAAACCATAGCGCTGTTATGTCCATCAAATACAGTGGGAAACACTGGGCCATGACTTTCTCTGATGCCCCAGTAATTCCATGTGCCTCATATACCTTGTCAGATGAACCGCAGGATCCGTCCTCCCATCATTTGTCTCCAGTGTTGGTAGCTTGAATTCAGGTTGGTTCCTAGCCTGCCTAATTGAGGGAGCAAAGGGGCACCTATTCAAATCCTCTAGATCTCTATTCACTAATCCTCCTCTCATGGCTCGTCTGACCATCTCTGCCAATTTGTCACTGTCATCAAGCTATAGTCCTTGTCCGTTGCTTCCGATCTGCACCCTCGAATTTGAGAGGGAATCCTGGAATCTACTCTCCTGGATAGGCATCCATTCCTCTATCAACTCCATGTTGAACATCTCTGCCTTGTATCCTGCCTAAGGTTGGATCAACATGCTCCTAGGGAATGCCACCCAGCTCATGGGCTGCTTCTAATGGTTCTGCTCTATTTTGAATCCTGGTTGTTCCATGCTCCTGATCCCTATCTCCAGCACCCCTTGTAGTGGCGTTCTCTTGATTCTGCACTCTAGCTTGTCCAATTTGCTGGAGAAGGTTTTGCATAATCTGTTCTTGCCTTTTCAGCGTTCCCTCATGCATAGCTTCTATCATCATATCCATCTCGTCTCGGGTGATGAAGACTGAGGCCTGATTTTCTCCTGAGGAAGCTTCTTGACTTCCATCATGCTGAATTCTATCCGTCTTTGTCTCCTTGTTGATTGCCTCATCATAGCTTTCCAGATCCAAGTCTTTAAGCTTTCAGATCCGAAGTCCAAGTTAAAAGACCCCTGAATGCTAGCCCTCTCAGTGAAAGCACCAAAATGTCTGCGCCAAAAATGGTCAAAACACCTAATTGCAGATGAAAGTACCAAATCACAGTTACAGATCACAGATCGACTGTATGTAATAGAAACAAATATGAAGAACACTCAAAAATTAAAAGGAAAGCAGTAGAAAGATAAGATGTATAGTGGTTCGGCACTGTAGCCTTCATCCACTTTGAAGAGTTGTTGTTTTATTGATGATTCTCTATTGATTTCCAAGACTACAATTGATAGTATCCGAAATACAATGGAGTTCGGTAGAATAACAATGTAGAAGAGCCAAAAGATCCCTTTTTCTAAAGCTCTTGGACTGCTATTTATAGCTTTAGGCTGCAAATATCTTGCCCAGATCTCGGAAGACTCCTTCTATCACGTGGATGGGCCCACGTGATCGATCCCCTGACACTTGGACTCAATCCATGATCGATACGTACCAAATTCGTATCGATCCAAAATTGATTTTTCTGGGCTGGGATCTATCACGGACATTCTTGAGGTTGTACGCAAGCTCCTATGAAAATTTGATGGCATTTGGGCTTGTAGATTGAGAGATATAATGGATGCAAGTTTGCACTTTCAATGTACTGCCGAGCTCGTATCGATACATTTCGTATCGCTTGTTTCGTACCGATACTGGCACTTGATGATCAGATGACGTGACGCTATGCTCTAGGATTGATCCACTTTCTATGCCGAGTGACCGAGTATTCTTCTTTTATAGGCCTTGTTCATATCCACCAATGTAAACTTATTCGTATCCATGTGTTGTACTCTATTTCGTATCGGTCTGAGATGATGTGTTTTGTATCTTTCCAAATTATTCCATTCATGTCGTCAACCTGAACTCCTTTGTATCAATTGAAAACCGAACTTGTATCGATGCCTTTTGAGTGGTGTACCATAGGGTGGTGGCACATTTCGTATCGACGAATTGTGTAGATGGCGATCAATACGAATTGGGTATAGATGGAAGCAATACGATATGTTCTCAGGCGATGGATACGAAATAGGGTAGATGTGATGGATATGAGGCGGTGCTTTTTCCATGAATACGAACCAGTGCTTACTTAATGGATACGAAGTAACCTATATTTGATGGATATGAACTAGAGGTATTTCACTTGAGACTAGACCGATCCATAACTCATGAATATGAACTCCGATTGACTTGAAATTTGGAATGTTGGTCTTCGTAGCTTCGCTTGTCGTGTTACATCAATTCTAGCTCGATCCGGACTCGAAAAAAATATGTCAGTATTCATAGCAAACCAGTGTATAATTGATCTTCAGGACTGATTGTCTTCGGTTTTTAGTCAGTTCTTTGGTGTCACAGCCTTACAAAAAGGCGGGATAACATATACACAAGCTCAAAAGGAACTCTTGCATCATGAAAACAGACAGGGGTTCGTAAAATTTGAAATACTACTTGCAAAACATCAAATGTATGTTCAATGTTCTTTCCATTGCATTCTAATTTCTTGATGAAATACTTCTTCTCGTTGTCGCTTGGGACCCTATATTCTTGCATTAATTTTCTCCGCTTTGGATATATGCTATCTACAAGGTAGTATCTCATTCGATGCATAATATTACCAACTTTGTATTCAACATCTGTTGTCAGCAATTAGATAGTTCCAAAAACAAGTAAAATTTCTTTAAAACTTTGATACAATTTAACAAACTTGGTACTCTAAAAAAAGCATGCTAAATCTATAAATCATCGGATGCTAAAGCTTCTAAAAGCATTATTGGAAATTTTTACATCTGTTGTATATTCCTTTCCAACCAATCAGATGGTTTTTTGGTGTCTAATGCATGCAATCCAAACTATCTGGCATTCTAGAAACCCTTTGCTTCTGTTTTAGCTAGTAAACTACCAACATCATTTGGATCCGGCGTACGTAAGTATTCATCAATGAACTATGTGATCACTATTTTAGGAATTCCTTCATGCACTTTATCGTTGTTGATGATGCAATCCTAAAATATTCATCTACTTGATCCTTAGTCATTTCGTAGCTTAACATTCGTAAAGCGGTCGAGATTTTTATATATGATGAAATTCCTGTTTCGAATGCTTGATTTAACCTATATGTAAAATATAGGTTTTTTTCATTGAGTTTTAAATAAATTGTGTTGAAAATATCCAGGATTATGCGAAATTGGCGATGTAACAATGTAATATTGTAGGTTGGATTTTCAATAAAGTAATCCTTCATTAGCCTTTCTTGTACATCTAAATAGTCTCTTTTGTAATGACAGTCAATTCCTCTAGGAATGCTACTATGGCAGTTGTCGGTAGAGCTATCACCAAAAAAATAAGAATATCCTTGTGTGAGCTATTGCATTCCAAACTCGACAGTTTGATTGTGCAGTTCTTCCTCCTCATCGGATATTTATTCTATGTTTTGATTGTAGTGGTGAAGATAAGAATCCCTTTTTGATTAATTTATTATGTAAATTGGTTTTTTTTTTGGCTTTTTCTTTGGAAATGGTGTTCTGAGTAATTCTGAATTACAATATATATAGTTATGAGAGATAACAAGCTATTGACTGGAATTAAGTAGATATAAAGTGCACAACATGGATACAGTACATGTACTAGTATAGGACATGCCATTGAGTGGCTATGGAGTGTACAACATGGCTACAGTCATGTATTATTACAGGACATGTCATTGAGTGGCTGTGGAGGGAACAACATGGCTACAGTACATGTGTTGGTATAGGACATGCTATTGAGTGGTTGTAGAGAACATAAGATAACTATAGTACGTGTACTGGCATAGGACAGGCTAATAAGTGGCTATGAGGGAACAACATGGCTACGGTACCAGTATTGGACATGCCATTAAGTGGTCATAGGTGCACAATGTTTACAGTATACATGTATTGGTATAGGACAGACCATTGACGCTAGTCACACAGATTATAGACTTCTAGCAAACACAACTGTGTTTCTTTCAGAAACGCAGATGGGTACACATGTACATTTTGAAGTAGTTTATGCAAGTCACGTGGATCGCTGACTTGTAACAATCACTATTTATAATGCAAGGTTCGTATATGAATTTTATAGGATTTCAAATGGAAAATTAAACTTGGACCCCCTACCCTTAATGATTATTTTGTGATGGTCAAAGCGTATATTGAAGCCGACCGTAGACACATGAAAGAGGAGGTTGATGAAGATTTCTAGGTCACCGATAATGATGCTTATAATAACCACTTAGATTATAGGTTAAGAAGATAAAAAATGGATACTAAGAGTACTTGTGTTATGTTTAATAGCGCACGTCGATGGTATGGGAAAATTATGGCTGAAGTAGAAAAGGAAGATGTGTTTGAGATATTTCGATCAACATCTGACTCTCTATATTTTATGGATCATTTGACAAACTTTGTTGGTCATACTGCGTATGATCTCTTGGGTTAGTTATATTAGATAGTTTGAGTGATTTCATCACTCCATGTATTTTTATGGATTATATTTGTTTCATGTTTTTATATACTTTTGTTAGTTTCACGTTTGTTCTATGTACTCCTACGCATTATATTTATTCAAGTTCTATCTATGTTCTCTGATTTAAACAAATTATTAAAATAAAAACATATGTAAACCAAACTTGGCAACACCTCGATCAATTTCATACGTAAACATAAATAAACATACGTTAACCCTCACATAAATATACTTAAATATATAAAACACAACCATATGTGAACAAAACCATACATGAAGATACATAAACAAGGCTAGAATTTGTAGATCAGTTCTGTCTACGACCATCTTGAAATTTTAATGAATCTAGCATGTTGCAAAGCGTTGATATTTCATGTTCAAGTTCAGTGACATATTCAACAGCTCGTCGAGGGAATGGATCATCAATCTGTTTCCATAACCCACAACTATTGAGAAAATTCGAGCATCTATATGATGCCGTCCAATATCGTTTCCACTTCATATGATGAAATACGTAATCCAAACTTCACAAATACAAAAGATTAGAGGAGAATCAACCTCATGTTCTCTTTCAATTCGTTGATTACAAACACCATGTCCCTTTTTTCATGCTCCTACAATGGCTTCTACGTTGTTCTCTAAGTTTTCTTCCCTCTTCTCTTAGCCGCTTTATTATTGCTCACTCTCAAGCACCCTTAGGTCTTCGTTGTAACTTCCTGCATTTTGACATACCATTCTAATGGTGGTTGAGGAGATGAAGGATTCAGAGAGAGTTCGTGACTCAAAATACTTTCGTATAAGTATGAAGAAGGAAAATAAGTGCAGTTGTAGTCCACTATTATGATATATTAAATCATATTTGGAGGAAATTTTTATGTGTAACTCAATGTTGGGAAGAATCTATTAAAAGGAAAGGTTCACAAAAAAGTAACAAAAGCATTTTTAAGCCAAGATATAAGCCGCATGTTAACAAGAATGTCTACCAACCGAATGTTAACAAGAATGCATTGAATGATTCTCAATACATATCTATTGTAGCAAACCATACATCGAGAACCACACAAGAAAATCCAGATACCCAATATTACGCCAAGTATGACATGCATAAAGCTTCTTATTAGGAAGAGATGATCAAAGAAGAGGGCTTAAAATTTTGCTTTGACTTGACCTACATAGATCCAATCACCATCAACAAGAGGAAGGTGGTTTTTTTTAAAGGAGGAGGTTGGCCGGGAAACTAAGGCCAAGTGGAGCTTTTTGGTTATAGCTGACATGTTTGGTAGCCGACCCTTTTATCACCACTTCAAGGCTTTTGTCAAAAGAACATGGAACCCAATTGGTAAATTTTAATTTTTCATAAGAAATAATGAATTATTTACTATAAAGTTTTCAAACGCAGTTGATTGCGGTAAATCTATTAATGGAGGTCCATATTTCATAAATGGAAAGCTTATAATCTTGAAAAATGGAGTAAAAAAACCAATTTCGATAAAGATTAACTTATTACAATGCCAATTTGGATTAGGCTGCCTAAACCCAATCTGAAAGTATGGAAAAAAGAAGTATTTAGTGCTATTGCAAGTGTTAAGGGGACACCTTTAAAGCTTGATGAACCAATTGCAAACGAAACCAGACTATGATATGCAAGAATATTGGTAGAAATTGAAGTAGATGCAGAATTGTCGAGGGAGGCCTACGTCTCAATGTATGATGGAGCAATTTTGGTGCAAAAAATTGAATATGAATGAATTCCCCCAAGATGTAAGAGTTGTGCATGTTTTGGACATTCTATTGAAACTGTCAGTCCAAGAAAGTGTAGAAGGAAAAGAATGGTACTGATGCAAACTCTCTTCTTGATAATCAAAATGAACACACTGAATGTATGTCCATATATTAAAACGCAAGATTTGAAAGCATGTCTTCAGAATGTGTGATAAATGCAGACACTCAAACAGTAGATGACACAAATAATGGAAATGAGCATCAGTGCAGCAGTGAACCAAAATCGGTTTCAACAAACACAAAGTCAATATCAAGTCAGCCAACAAGAATCCATTATATAAGAAAATAATAAAAGTTGGATGAATGATCAACCGTTGATCATACAGAACACTTACTTGACATTAGAAAATAAGGGCAGTGAAAAGAGCAAGCAACAGGCATGCAAATAAACAAAAAAAAGATGAATGTAGACATCAACACAAACAAGGATACTGATGAGTTTATACCCTGAAAATGCAACTAATGGAGGAATAATCACCCCATAAGTTATCAAGATCAAGACTAAATGCATCTCCACATAAAGAAGCGGAATCAAAGCATACAATTCAAAATGCAGTTAGTCAGTTAATAGCTGCATACAAGGAATAATAGAAAAAGACACAAATATAGGTCTTTCAATGGATATTTTAGGATGTGTATAGTGTCACATGATGCGTATAGTGTCATATCGGTGTCGACATTTAAAATCATTTTTGGATATCAGATATCCACTTCCACTGGTACAGGCAGATGTCAGATAATTATCCTATCCGATAATGACCGATAAATCAGAAATTATTAAAATAAAATCTTAGTTAACATAAATATTTTTCAATCTCATTGATTGTAAAAGTACTAAAAATTAACAAATATGATGATAATAAATAGTTTCAAACATGTAATAAGCAGTAAGTGTATATAACATAAACTACTAACATAATAAAATAATAAATGAATATCTTTCATTGCACTAAAATATACATAATTTTAACTATAATCTTGAAAAAAACCGGACAGATAATTTTCGAATGCGGATGTCTTCGTACCCGCATCCACATCCGTTTTTTCGAATATCGAATGTTTGTCCGCTTTCCGGATGCGGATGTGGACGGATTTCAGAAGTTTCAGGTATCCATTGGTAGCCCTACTCAAATTTATAAATGGTATAACTTTCGAATAAATCCAGAGGCAGTAGAAGAAACTAAATTCAGTAAAAAAAATATAGTCAAAAATGCAAAGTGGGAAGAGCAACTTAAAGTACAAGGCAAAAAATCTTGCAAAAGAAGTGGAAGAAAGATTGTTGTGTCAGATGAGGATTGTAGATACAGTGCTCCACTGCAACTGCACATTGTATCCTTTGGGTAATCTTATAATTTTAGTATTATTTTTTATATAATATGCCAAATAGCATGGAATGGAATGTAAGGGGATTAAACTCCCCTGAAAGAAAAGTAGATTTATCTAATTCGTTATTAGCAATTAAAGCAAGTTTTATAGGTTTACTGGAATATAAATTGGATGATAGTAAAACAGATGATTATCGAATTAAAGCTTTGAAAATTGGAAAATAATAAATAATGAATTAATGGAAGATGTGGAATTATGGTCATATGAGACCCTATTTGGGATATAAATTGGTATTTTACGCCTACTATGACGACCCAGAATTTTCAATGTTTGAAATTGAAATATTTAATTGATTTCAAATATCTGAATTGTTAATTTAAGCTTGAATTTCAATTTTAACTATGAATTTAGAAATTTAATTGTCAAATTTAAATATAGAAGATTTGGGTAAAATTTGAATCTTTATTTTTAAGCTGATTAAAAATATTTTCAAGGCTTAGAAAATTTATATTTAAAATACTGAAGATAAAGGAAGCTTCAGAATTTGATTTGGAAGTGATTTGTTCAGTTTTGAATTTATATCGTGTAAAATCGATATTTAAAATTAGCTTCCAAGGTGCAGTCTTGGAATTCGACGAAACCGGTTCCATTAGATCCGTAATATTATACTATTATCGGATTTCAATTTTCACAGTGTTTGGAGTGACTGTTTGGCCGTACGATAAGCAAATGCACTGAATTTATATTGAAATTTAAGTTAACAACTAGGTTCAAAAAGCTATCTTCTCCGTACGATCGAATTTGGCCTCGGAACCATTTCCATTGCGTTCAGAATAGGGGTTTAACATTACAAACACCTGGCGGCATGCTTTGATTGAAGATCGAAATTTTGAGTCGTGGAAATCTAAACAATTTGAATTTGAATTAAATATATATATGAATTTAATAATATAAGACACAATTTTACATGTTTCTTCTTCCTTCATACACTTGGCAAACTTCATAAAACACGTGCATTTAGGAATTAAAAGAAAAAAAATCAAAGTCGTGCATTTGAATAAAAAAATACAACTAACAGAAATCGATTCTCCTTCTTCCTTTAAAAAAATTCATAGCCAAGAAAAAAAAGTAAGCCTCTTTAAATAAATAGAATAAATCAAAATACTTTTCCCCCTCTGTTCAAAAATGGCGACTTCGCTCGAATCGCAAGAAATTAGGGTCAAGCCAATGTCTGGTCACTATGAATTCGAGATAGATTTGCATGGTCGAATGGCGAGTTTGGGTAAGCTCGAAGTTATGTTGGCATTCATGGTCGCACGCAGCGCTTCGTGCTTTAGTGTGTGACTGTTTAGGGTTTAATGGGGTTCAGAGGGTAGATGCATCGGTTGATCAATGCTCTGAGATTGTGGTC